>CM075667.1:16117883-16792383 GCA_037954105.1 Canavalia gladiata | reverse complement strand
CCAATTGTTAAATTATATAATATTATATTTAGAAGTATGCATATTAAAATTTATGCAATTTGAATATTCATAGTCTGAGCATGCTATTCAAATCTATGCTAAAGTTTTTTTTTTATAAATATTTAAAAAACATCTCTAGAAAACTATTTTAAAATTTATTATAGTTATGATTCTAACAAATATATTCATTGTAAAATTTTGAAATTAAAAATATTATAAATATGAAAGAGTTTTAACTATACTCATGATGATATTTTAGAATTTATAGCATATGAAATATATTAGTAATGTTTTTAATAATTATAATTATTAAAAATTCAATTTTTAAAATATAAGATTTTCAATAAAAATAGCACACCAAATACTTCGTCAATGTTTATTCTAGTACCATGTAGCTACCTAAAATTAAATAAACACCCATTATTTAACTTCACTTAAATATAACATTTTAACGTGTATTTTTAAACAACCCAATAAAACAGAATGTTATTGAATTTAGGTATGAAATAATAATGAAACCAAAACATCAACTAAAAATGCAATATTTAATTCAATTAAAGAATCCAAAAAAAATCATAAAATATAAAAAATATCTATTTATATAAATATGTATATAAAAATCGTGACGAGATAAGTTCTATAACATTCATATATGCACTCATAGTTGCAAATTTTCGTAATTATGAAGATACGAACACAATTGACGAATTATAATCTTAATCATTGTACATAAATTTTGTTTGTATCCTTAAATTTAGGTTAATTGTTATCCCAAACATGTATACCAATGATTCTCTCAGATGAACATACAAAGTAATTAAGAAGCTTTACTTGATAATTATTAACATAGGTTAATTCATCGTGTTATGTATATGTGGAGTTTAATTACTTTACTGTTGAAGTTAATTCGTTAAATAATATATATATATATATAACTAATATACTTGATATCAAATATTTTTTTTGTTTTTACCATAAAATGAAATTTATATGAAACTTGATTAACAGGTCTCATCTCTTATTTAGTAAATTCATTTTATTATTTAATAGGACCTGGATTAATTTCATTTTAAAATAAAAAGTGTGTTAAAAAATATTTTTCATTTTTAAATAATGAGGGGATAGATAAGATGTGGCTGGTATTAATATGTTGGAAAATTAGATTCGTACAAAGCATTGCTATGAAATTTTTACAAATAAGAACAAAGAAAAAAAAGGGAAAATGTTGATAAGTTGTGTAATATTATTAGATCAATTATCATTAGAAGATAATTTATTATTTTATAAAATGTTTTTATTATAATTTTTTAACATTTGGTTAATATATTTTAATTTAATATAATTTAAGTTAATTTCAGAACTATAATTAATATATTTCAAAAAATAAAAAATTTAAACTAAAATTTTTTAATTTGAAATATTAAAATTAAAATTTGAATATTTTAGAGAAATTAAAAATATACTTAACCCTTTTTATATATAAATTAATAACAATTAATATATTTTTATAATTTATAATTTTAATAATTTTTTTATCTAAGAGTTTTATTTTTCATTATTATAATATTTATTATTAACAATCAAAAACATTTTTGTTATTTTTAAACTTATTTAATCTTAAAAGAGTTGCATATATTTTTAGTTTTCTAAAATTTTAAAATTTTAATTTTAATTTCTATTTTTAAAATAACTAATCTTAGTTTTTTTTATTTTTTTAAATGGATTGATTTTAATTTTTTATGATAAACATTAATATATGTCAGGTGTTAAATATTTATTATTTTAAAAATTCAATTCAATTTATATTAAAAGGATGAAAACTGATAATTTTAAAAATAAAAATAAAAATTTTAAATTTTAAAAATTTTAAAAGATTATAAATATATTTAACATATTTTAAAAATATCTACACAACGTACAGATAACATACTAATAAAACGTTAAAGTGAATCTGGTCTGGGAGCTCCGGCCTGTAAGAATTTTAGCTATAATAGGTTCAATATTAAACAATCATGCTGAATGTGAAACTTTGTTGAAATTATGAAATGAATGACATGATTTCAGATTGAACGTTGGATATGCCCTTAAACTTCAAGAGAATCTGTATGTCGATTTCATCATTGGAGGTTTTATGTGAAAATAAAATACAAACACCTTAAGATGAACTTTGATTGCTTCCACTGATGTCCAGTTTGAGAAAGAGGAATGAACTATGTTTTAATTAATTAATTATTTTTTGAGGAGGATTCAATTAAGGAAAATAAAATGTAATTCAAAATAATAAACGAAGGATTGCTTAAAAAATAAAAAGATGAATTTAAGTGTCGAAATGGATTGAACGGCTTGACAGAAATCAACCAAGTTGTAGGATAAGTAGCTCAAATTACCGAGGATGAGAATTGAGAAGCGAGAAAAATTATGACAGAAAAACTTACCAAGAAATCAGGCTAAATAATTGCAAAAGCACATTTGCGGAGATAAGTAATAGAAGTTGAAAGCCTTAACTTGTTCCTATTTCGATGTCATTTTTTAATCTCAAAATAAGGATGATAGAAGAGAATAAATTATAATATTTTAAATTTAATATATTTTTCGATAATCTAATAGAATAAGATTATTTTATTTATTTTTATCTATATTAAATTTGAGTATTTTAAAAATTACCAAAACATGTAATTTATTTTACATTAAAATTTTATTTTATTTTATTTATTCATTTTAGATATTGTTTTTAGTTATATTTTGAAAATTAATATATAATAAATTTTAAAATATATTTATTTTTAAATAAAATAAAATTGAAATATAATCTCAATTAAATTTAAAAATAATAAATTAATAGTATTTTGTGTTGTGATTTTAATAATTATTTAATTTATTTTTAATTTTTTATCCTTTTAACTTCTTATCAATACGGATGCCCATTAATTTAAAGTTTAGTTGAAATTATTTATTTTTACTTAAATATATATATATATATATTTATTATCTTAACTTATGATGATTAATTTTTTTTATCATTAATATCATATTTTTATTATTATCATTATTATTATTTTTATTATTATAATTATTACAAGTATTTAGAAACATCATTTTATCATTATTATTATCATTCATAATTTAATTTAATTTTATTATAATTATAATTATATTAGGATCATCTTTAGAATCAACGTGCCTACAAACGACGACACTACACCATTACTATGTATTTTATTACAACCAGCATCACTGCTGCTTCAATAATTTTTATTGTTATGATAATTATTATAATTATTATTAATGATATTAAATATTATTATTATTATTATTATTTTTAATGTTACTTTTATATAATTATAATTATTGTAATTATTTATTTTAATATCATTATTTTTATCATTATTATCATCTACTTTTATTATTATTATATTTTTTCAAATATATTTTTATTTAATCTAAACTAACAAATAAATCCTAATTTTTTAGATAATAACATACTCAATTCAATTGTTAGATTTATTTATTTATTTTGTAAATGTTTTGATAAGATATTTTTATATTTTATTTAAAAAAAAATTATTAAAATTAGTTAAGTAATAAAAAATTTAAGATTAAACTAGTTTTAGATAAAATTTTAAATTTAAATTTTATTTTTATATTATAAAAAATATAAATTATTATTTTTTAATATAAATGTAAAATCACTCAATAAAATTTGTATATTAAAATTTTATTACAAATTAAACCATTTACTATCACTAGTATATTAAATCTTGTGTCTATTTTAATGAAAATTACAGCATACAGATTATTGTGTACTTTCTGTATATATTAGAAAGATCAATAAAACATTCTTATATATCGGTCCTTTTAAAAATCTAGAGCGTGAATTAATTAAACTTTTTATTAATTTTATTGTTGCATTTGTCTAGTTTTTAAATTTTTTCTATCTATTTGAATAGATACAAAATATATATTAAAAAATGTAACCAATATTATTGATTTTTTTAAAATTATTTTTATTTCTATTTTATCCTTCATAATTTTTTCTTTTATCTCATTTTATTTATTATAGTTATTTTTTATTAAATATAATAATTTATTTTAGTTAATAATAATTAAATAATATAAAAGTATATATAAAAATATTTATTTAGTACTCTCTTAAATATATAAATATAAAAAAAACAATTATTTTACTTTTTATCTAGACAAATAAAAAGAAATAATGAAAATAATAAATAAAAATATAATAATAAAAAAAAATTAAGAATAGGTTTTATAAAAAGTAAAGAAAAATAATTTTTAAAGAACAATTAGTTTCTTTCTATAAAAATATTTTTAAATACAAAATTATTACTTTTTTTTTTTGAAACTTTTATATATAAAAACACTAGAACTAAATTTTTTTATTTTCACAATTTTATATAATTTTTAAAATAATAAATAAAATAAAAATAAAAATATAATTTTATAATTAAGAATATATTTCACAATACATCTCAATTAGGGGAAAGTTATAATTATTAATTCAAAAACTTATTTAAACATTATAGCCCTATTTAAAAAAAATAAATTCTTTTGATAATAACTAGCATATTTAAAAATAATTTTAAGCAGTTTTTAAACTTTTCAACTCTTAATTATTTTTTTATTTCTATTCTTAATATATTTTTAAAATATAATTTTATGTTAATCATATTATTTTTATAAGTTTAATATTATTTCATTTTTATATTAATATTATTAATTTTGATATATATATATATATATTTATATTACTATAAAATATTATATTTAAATTATTATTTTAATATATTATTTATTTTATTAATATATTGTATTATATTTTATTATGAAATATTTAACCTTTTGATAAAAACTGAAATTATAAAAATAAATAATTTTTAAAAATAAATATATATTTTTTATAAAAATAATTTAATTCAATTTTAGTATATTTTTAAAACATCATATTTATTAAATTTTAATATATTATTTAATTATATCTTTATTTATCATTTTATATTTAATAATTAATTTTATTAAATATTTTTAATTTAAATGCTAATTTATGAACTTTCAATTATCATGTGACTTTTTAGTTTTTAATTTTTATATTATTTTTAAAATTTTAGATAATTTATTTTTTACTTTGTTTAAATACATTTAATTATAAATAAAATATAGTTTTACAAATTAAAATATATTTTAACATGTTAATTATATCTTAATAATAATTTATTTATTTAATATAGTGCTTTGTTTACATTTATTTATTCAATGTAAATTAATGTAATTTATTTATTTAATAAAGTATTCTAAATTATTAAAAAATTATATTTTTAATATTTTGTTTGAATAATATAAAAATTAAAATTAAAATTAAAATGAAAATAGAATAAAAAATAATTTTTTTAAAAAATAAAAAAATATTAGGAATATAATTTTTTATTTATATATATATTTTTTAAAAAGTTAACTTCTAAAAAAATTAATTTTGTTACTATATTTTTTATTAATATAGTATTTTTTTTAATTTTTAAAGATTATTTAATAATTAAAATAAATAAAAACAAAAAAGTTTAATTTTTTTCTATTTTCTTTCCTTTTAAGAAAAAAATAATTTCCATAAATTCTACAAAATTTAATTTCTTCTTTCTATATATAAGGCAAATACGAATAGAGAAAAATATAAAAAAAATCCATAAAATCTTATAAACAAATTTTTTTCGTCTAAATTCCCACGAAACAAACAAACATAACTAATTAAACTTCACTGATGATAAACTCACTTATTTTATTGATGGTATTTTTTAATAATAAAAAATAATTATGATGATACGATATTGGATGGTTAGTTGTTCCACGGCATGAAGCACAGGATGGGTGTTACAGAGGGCAAAAGCGTAAAACGAGGAAAGGGCAGGGTTATATATAACCTAGAGACACGAACCAAAAAGCACACACTCAGTCATTCACCTTTTATCTCGGCCTCGGTGTCCACAGGTGCCCCTTCTGAACGCGGCGTTTCTCTCGTGGTCACTTAGAAAGCGACCGGCGGCGTTCTTTCTCACTCCTCATTCGACTTTCCCACTCACTTTCACTCCAATTTGCTTCTCCGCTTCGGATTTTGGGCGTTGCGGCGCAGCTCACCTCGCCAGTGACTGCGTGCAGCGTCTTTCCATCATTCATTCGTCTCACTCAAGTGAGCCACTCACTCTTTCTCTCCTTCGCCATCACTTTTCGATGATCATTCCTTTTCCTCTTTCCTGAAACTTCTTTAATCACTCTATTTACGAGTACGGTACTCGCTGCGCTTATTGACAAAATGTGCATGATTTATTTTTTTCTGCATGTTACATGATCGTGCATTTGCAGGGTTCCAGAGTGGATTTTTCGGCAATGTGCCTTCACTTTTCACTCATTGCTAATAAATTTCTTTGGTTCTATTGCTAACCCATCTCCTATACTTAATAATCTTAACCAGGTGTCTTTTTACGTTTTTTTGGTTGATAACTTTATTAAACCGATGCTGGCTCTTCCTTCCTGTTTAATCTTTAGGCTGAATGGCATGTTCTATGCTCGTTATTTTAATTTATTTGCTTATGAGTTTTTTTTTTCAGGTTTTCTTGAAATCCGTTGAGTGCGAGACTAATTTCTTCAGGCGCGCTTGGTGTTTATTGGCACGAACCGGGGAGCGCAGCTTATCACTGTGCTCAATACTTATTGGTATCAGTTTACAGGCTTTCGCTACTGTGTTTTGGCGCTGTTTTCCCTTCGAACAATTATTGCCTCCCAAAGTTACCTTTTTAAGTCAATTTGGATTTTCATGTCTTTAACTGCCTATGGACGGCGTAAGTTACTCCAGGGAACTCATCTCTTTAAGGATCTTCGTGTGTCCTACACCGGTGATTTCTTAATATTTTTGTTTCCGTAAACCTTTCTATCAATAGTTTGGTCTTTCGATATGCATATTTGATATTTGATATGTATCCAGTAGGCATTCGGTACACAAGATATATATTATTTTTTCTTTTCCGTCTAAACTTGCTGCCGAAAAACTTTAGATACATTTTGGTCGAGCATCACACTGGGCTCATGTGACCCAAATACAAGCCAGTCCATGTAAAACGTGCAGTTTTACTCTTAACTTGTTTAATTTTCAACTAACTGAAACAAATTGCTACTTCAACCTTTCCAATTTTGCGTCCTCTTTCTAAATATTTTTTGCCTGTTCAATGTAATTTATGGAATTTTGTTGAAAAATGAAAGTAAGAATGTTATGAAAAATGCATTTATCTTTTGGTTTAAATATTTGTTTTATTTTTTTCTCATTAATTTATATAATACGTCTTTCTGTACCCTTTCCTTTGTTTTTAGAAAATTTTGTTGAACCCGAACTGATACTCATACCCACATTCATGCAGCATAGATTAAGTTAGCAAACATACAAGTTCTGGTTTAGACAGAATGAGAATGCATAATTTACTCACTCAGTCACTCACATGTTCTTTGAGCCCACTTTGTTTACATGCTATTAATACTCTGCAAATGAACAGGCTACCTGAAATTTTCTGCTAAGAGGAAGGTTACCAAATTCCATGGATGATGACCTCTTTAACGAGCACAAAGTGCCATCCAGCATCATAAAAGCAATAAAATTTGATGTTTTAAGTGAGGAAGATATAGTTAAGTATATTCTTTATCTTCTATCTATATCAGCTTTTCAATTATTCTTTGTGTATCAGTTCTCTGTTTGTTTAGCAGTGGAATTGAATTGGACAGCATGCACACTCTGTATAAGTATAACATGTAAACGGAGTGGAGGGTGGGTTTAAA
The DNA here is from genome assembly GCA_037954105.1 of Canavalia gladiata. Taxonomy (NCBI): domain Eukaryota; kingdom Viridiplantae; phylum Streptophyta; class Magnoliopsida; order Fabales; family Fabaceae; genus Canavalia; species Canavalia gladiata. Next base: position 16,784,556 of record CM075667.1, on the reverse strand, counting down.
GAGCATCCTTGTTTGGCTGCACCAATTTTGTTTACCTTTTAAAAGACAAATCTATTATGCAGAACGGATATCAATCCTAAATCTTTTCTGTTACTTGTAATTTATTAAACACATATTAGATGTTAATTGCTTTTACATCTACAGGAGACGAACTCTGCTTTGGAGATAAATGCAGTCGGGCAGGTCACATGTTCACATTTGGGACTTCCAAATACATCTGATGAGTGCACCACATGTGGTTCTAAAGTCAGAAAGTTTTGTGAAGGCGAGGATGAACATATTATATGGAAAATGTGATTAGGGATTATGTTACTATTGTTGTAAATTGACTGGAAAAGATGCTAAAAGATTAATATTTAATTTCAGGTCATTTTGGAGTAATAAAATTTCCTTTTGCCATACTCCATCCATATTTTATGTCAGAGATTGCACAAATCTTGAACAGGATTTGCCCTGGTTGTAAATCTATTCGGCACCAATCCAAGGTACTGTATCATTTACTTCTACCAATTACCGCTCTACTTAATAAGACTTTTTGCTATTACAATCTGGATTTGGTTTAGTCCACGGCTAACCTAAAGAAATTCATATTATCTTCAATTCCTATAGGTCAACCTCTTTAAAACCTTTTTCTATTGAACTCTTAGTTATTAAAATGATGTGCAATGATATTACTACCGTGAACAAATTTTATTGACAATGGATCAAATATTAACTTATTATTGTGTGTTAGACATTTTAAATCATCTTTCATAGCATTTTAATTGCAAGAATTTTAATCTGAATTTTAGTCTGTGTAAAGTGCTTTGACAATTTAGGTGACCAGAATGGTATCCTTTCTCATTAGGTTGTAGTAACTGAAGATTTTCACCGAATGTCAATGTTTAAAATTTTTTCTTTCCCTGGGTGGCTGCATGTGACATGTTGAGAATATAAAACTCTTTTCATTGACTGTGCAATAGAAACAATTAGGACCAAAATTTTACATGCATGTGGTTGTTTCCAGTTTACCTTGTGCCTGAGCTTGAGTTTTCCCTTTTTACTGTCACATAAATCATGTTGCTAATTGGTCTGGAATAGTGTGTGCAGACTTCAGCTAATGGGCATGCATAAGTTCTATCACATACTTTTTCTTTTGCTTTTCTATTCAGAGGTGGAGTTGCATGGAGCATCTAAATTGTTATTTTTTCTTTTGCAATATTCTTCTGATGTCAAAATATGGTGGTTGAGTAATATTTTATGATACTAACTTGGGTCAAGCATCAGTGCTTTAATTTAACATTCAAATTATGTTAAGAACTTCAGTTTTGACATTTATAGCTAGAGGTGTTGAATCAAATGGGGATTTAACATCTGCTATTGTACTTCATTGTGCCTCACTTTCTGTGAAATCAAAATAAAAAAATAATTGTTTTATACTCAGTACATTTGAAATGAATTAAAAGTTAAACCCTTTATTTCATTCATTTTATAAAAAAATACCAAATTAATGTTACTGTATCATTTTTTTTTGCTCAGTACGGGAGTTTTCCTTCACTCTCTCACCTGTCTTGCTTTTTGTACCACATGCAGATTTATGCACATGATTTTTTTTAGGGGTTTCTTTGTTGAATATAAGAAAGGGTCAACAATCCTGTCATTACTAATTACCGACTCTGTAGCCACTCTTTGGACTGCATTAATTAGTTGAATAGTTAATTGTTCATAAATTGGAAATATTTTACCTTTCCTTTTATTGTGTTTGGATGACAGATAGTGAGGGGGATAAGGGGAAGTTTGAGAAATTTCCTTATTGTGGAGTTTAAAAATAAATAAGAAGGGTAACAAATTCAACATGACCCTACTTTTGTTTCCCCCCAAAAATGGATAGATTGGGGGCAACTAAAAGCTTCTATGGAGTTAAAAATTAAAGTAGTTCTATTCTGATCCCATATAGTTTAACATCCGAACAATGGTGATGGAGTTATGTTTTGTTCCCTTGTAATCTCTCAAAAGGGAAAGTAGCATTATTTCATTAATTCCCTTCCCTTCCTCACCCATCTGCACTTCTAATGCTACGTTCTGTTCCATTGATTAAAAACTCCCTTTTAAAAAAGCCAATCCAATAACCAGTTGTTTAGAATGTGTAAAATAGACAACTAAACATTAAAAGAGAAATTTGAAGTTTAGACTTTCCATCTTAGGATGAGATACATAGATCATATGGCAAATTTTTAGGTTTAAAAATTCTTCCAGAATAGTTCCCAACTTTTAAGTTACATGGGTTTCTTACGTCTGAAAATACCTACCTGCAGTCTTTGCTTCCAGCTAGTCCAAGAAAAATAATTCTATAATCTTTCATTTTCTTTGCATGTTTCTTTGTTGTTGTTATGTGGTTTGGCCTGTAAGGATTTGCATCATTACTTGCTATCTGTTTCCTATTGATAGTTCAATTGTCTTCTTACAGGGTGCTCAATTAATCTCTGGAATCAAGAAGCCTTATGGTTGCAAATATTGTTCTGTAAGTTTGTTTGGTTTCACCTTCATTGGTTTGTTCCAAAGTAATTTCTGTTTCCTTTTTTTATTCTTCTGTTTTTTTGCCTTTCTCTAAGACAGCTTGTGCATCAAACAGGGAAGTGGGTTGGGCCGTTATCCATCAATGAAATTCAGAGTTTCCTCCAATGATCTCTTTAGAAGAACAGCAATTATTGTTGAAATAAATGATACGACCTCAAAGAAAAAAACTTTGGGGCGAAGATTGCCGGCTGATTATTGGGGTTTTATTCCTAATGATGCTCAACAAGAAGAAAGTTATGTAAATAGAAGGGTTCTTTCACCTGTTCAGGTAACACCTCCCATTTTTACATACTTATGCAGTTTTGTATCATTTTCCTTTGAATTCTAAGAATTTTCACAATATAAAAATTTAGTCCACTAGAAATTTACCAGTATACTCCATAATCATGGAATTATATTATGTTAAATATGATGAAAGATGGGGATATGTGTACATTTCTGCTTAACTGCTTATTATCTCTAATTACCATGCTGCTTCATACCTTAAATCTGTGTAAATTTAAATTTATACAAATTGTTTAGCATGTGAAATATGAAGTAAAATAAATTCATATAAATATGGATAAAAAAGATACAATTTTATATCTGATCTTAAATGGGGTTCAATTGCCAACAAATACATGCGCAGTTGAATGTCCACTTAAATGTTGGAATTCAGACTTGTCAGATTTTATTTACCTGGTTCATATTAATAACATTGTTGTGACCTTTCATTTCTTTATATACTTATTTGATTTTTTTCGGAGTGAATAAAAAACTAGTTCTGCTGATAAATGCATCCCATTTCTTGCTCTTAGAAAACACTCCCCTCTTTTAAGTTCCCTCAATTTGTAATGGCATTCTAACTTCTGGGTCACTTATATTATGTAGTCATGCCTTTCTGCCAGTGCTATATTAATGTAAATTTTAAATCCTTTTGGTTTTCAGGTTGATTATTTGTTGAGTGGTATTGATCCAAACTTTATTGAAAAATATGTTCCAAGAAAGGATTTGCTCAATCTTAATTGCTTCCCAGTGACACCAAATTGTCATCGCGTGACAGAATTTGCTCATGCTTTTTCTAATGCAAATCGATTGAGTTTTGTAAGTATATTTCTTTTTGCCCTTGATAGTTTTTAATATTTATAAGCTGTCAGATATAGTAATAAATTACATTTTTTTTGACATGATACTTTATCTGGCTAAATATTTTTAGGATGACAGGACTCGAGCTTGCAAGAAATTGGTTGACTTCAGGGGTACAGCTAATGAGTTAAGTTCTCGAGTTTTGGATTGCCTGAGGATCTCTAAGGCAAGCTGCTCATCAATTTTGTTTTTCTTGAATTCTTTTGCCACTTTGTCAATATTCTTGCCTCCTGCTTATGATTTTACTCTTGAAATGCAGTTAAATCCTGATAAAACACCAAATAGCATTTTTGCGGATATCCAGCAAAGAAAGGTTGCAGAAAATGCTTGCAATTCTTCTGGTTTAAGATGGATAAAAGATGTGGTTTTAGGAAAACGCAATGATAGTTCATTCCGAACTGTGGTTGTTGGTGATCCAGATCTTGAGCTCCATGAAATTGGTGTTCCTCGTCATGTTGCGGAAAGTTTGCATGTTTCTGAATATGTGAATAAGCAGAATAAGGAAAAATTGCTTTATTGTTGTGAGCTAAGGTTGTTAGAGAAGGGACAAATAGATGTCTGCAGAAAGGGTAGTCCAGTTGTTCTGTATAGAAAGGAAGATCTACAGATAGGTGACATATTTTATAGACCTCTTGGTGATGGGGATATAGTGCTGATAAATAGGCCCCCTTCCATACATCAACATTCTATGATTGCTCTCAGGGTTAGGGTCCTTCCAATATCTTCTGTGGTGTCTATTAACCCACTCTGTTGTTCCCCACTACGTGGGGATTTTGATGGTGATTGCCTTCATGGGTATATTCCACAATCAGTTTGTGCAAGGGTAGAGCTTAATGAGCTGGTTGCTTTAGATAGGCAATTAATTAATGGGCAAACTGGTAGAAATCTTCTTTCACTCTCCCAGGATAGTTTAACTGCTGCATATTTGCTAATGGAAGATGGGGTCCTTTTGAATGTTTACGAAATGCAGCAACTTCAAATGCTTTGCAATAAAAGATTAACACCTCCTGCTATTGTAAAAGCTCCTTCAAGTAATAACTCATTTTGGAGTGGCAAGCAATTGTTCAGCTTGCTCTTGCCTTCTGATTTTGACTATTCTTTTCCTTCAGATGGTGTTTTTGTTAGTGGTGGGGAGCTTGTATCTTCTCATGGGGCTTTTAGTTGGTTACGTGATTCTGATCGCAATGTTTTCCAGAGTCTTGTGGAACATTTTCAAGGGAAGACTCTAGACTTTTTGTATGCTGCGCAGAAAGTTCTTTGTGAGTGGTTGTCTATGACAGGTTTTAGTGTTTCACTCTCAGATTTGTACCTTTCTCCTGATTGCTATGCACGAAAAAACATGATGGAGGAAATCTCCTATGGCTTGCAAGAAGCAGAACAGGCATGTAATTTCAAACAGCTTTTGCTGGATTATTATTGTGATTTTCTGTCAGGAAGTCTTCAGGAGAGTCAAAATGTGATGACTATTGATGAGGATCATCTGAATTATGAAAGGCAGATATCTGCTGCTCTCAGTCAAGTGTCAGTCAATGCTTTTAGGCAAGTTTTTCGCAGTATTCAAAGTTTAGCTGACAAATATGCATGCAAGGGAAATACTTTCCTTGCTATGTTTAAGGCTGGAAGCAAGGGTAATTTGTTGAAATTAGTGCAACATTCCATGTGCCTCGGCCTGCAAAATTCTCTGGTTCGCTTGTCATACAGGATTCCCCGTCAGCTTTCATGTGCTACTTGGAATAGTCAAAAGGGGCTTGATTCAATCCAGATGTGTTCTGGTTCCCTTGAATCTGTTCATTCTTACATTCCATATGCTGTGATTAAAAGCTCATTTTTGACTGGGTTGAATCCACTTGAATGTTTTGTTCATTCGGTGACAAATCGTGATAGCTCATTCAGTGACAATGCCGACCTTCCTGGAACATTGACACGCAGACTTATGTTCTTCATGCGTGATTTGCATGATGCATATGATGGAACGGTCAGAAATTTATATGGTAATCAAGTTGTTCAGTTTTCTTATGATATTGAAGAGGACTCATCCTGCGATAGCAGTTTCCAAGAATATACTACAGCTGGTGAATCAGTTGGAGCACTTTCTGCTTGTGCAATTTCTGAAGCTGCATACAGCGCTCTGGGTCAACCAGTTAGTCTACTTGAAACATCACCTTTGCTGAATTTGAAAAATGTTCTGGAGTGTGGTTCAAGGAAAAAAAGTGGAGACCAGACTGTGTCTTTATTTTTGTGTGAAAAACTTGGTAAACAGAGAAACGGGTTTGAGTATGCAGCCCTAGAAGTTAAGAATTATTTGGAAAGATTGATGTTCTCAAACATTGTTTCCACTGTGATGATAATATTCACCCCACAGTCTTGTGGCCAAGAAAAATACAGCCCTTGGGTTTGCCACTTTCATTTAGACAAGGAAATTTTAATGAGAAGAAAATTGAAAGTGCATTCTATTATTGACTCTCTCTACCAGAGATATGAATCCCAGAGAACAGAATCAAAACTCAGTTTTCCAAATTTGAAAATATCAAGCAAGTAAGTTTCTGCTGTTATGGTGCTTCAAATGATATGTTATTTCTTGAGGAAATATTCACTTTCATGATTGTCATAAAAAGACTGATTCTTTACTTCATTTTGATTCCTGATAACTACATCTAGGCATGCCATTCCTCTATATTTATTAAGCCATGATTCCAGAATGCTTTTTGTTTCTTCAATTGTTGTCAAGTTGATATGCTTTGTTTGGTTGTACATGCACTTTTTCCCTACTCAATAATTCAATTATAACAAGACCATTACAGCAGGATCTGGAAATTCTTTGGTCCAAAACTTATCAATGTAATTGGAAGTGGACCTTTTGTGCTGAGTATTGTTATGTAGACTGAGCAGTATGGACAGCATAGACCATTTTTTTTGTAATTAGTGGCAAGGCAGTTATAAGTTTCAATATTTGATCAAAAAAGAAAAGGCCAAGGGTGATTAAATAGACAATTATATAAGGTGATGACTATAATCTGAGGCTTATAAGTAATATAAAAAATGGTTTGCTATATTTGAAAGAAAGTTTGTGAACTTTCCGATGGCTAATTATATGCAGCGTTAGAAGAATGGACAGAGCTGTTATTTTTTTGTGGTTGATTATGATTGAATTGCTATTCTTTTTGCATCAAAGTGGCTTCTGCCACAGTTTGCAAATGGTTGAACCATTCATTTTTCAAAAGGAACACAATGTTACAACCATATATAATGAATGAAGAATTGTTTATTCACACACATACAATCACAGCTGCAGGTCTCAATACCTTCTGAAATATAAGCATGCCGGAAGGCAGTGTTATAGATGGTTTAGAACTTCCACAGACACTTTTTCTTTGTTTATTGCTGTGTTTTCTTTTCAAATTAAGGAGGATTCCTTATCCTTATACCCTTTTTAATTATCTTGTTTTTGTCTTAATGAATTTTTTAATAATAAAGCTTATCTTTCTTGTACTGCTGTCATTCTTGTATCGAGCTTTTCCCGTCCCATGCTAATGTGGAAAATGAAATAGCAGGAAGTGTTCTGCTGATTCTGTGGGTAAGAAAGGTGAAGATACTTCTGTAAATAAAGAAAAGGAGAGTGATGATTGCATCACAGTCACAATTGTTGAAAGCTCTAAGAATCCTATACAGCTTGATTCTGTTTGGGACTCTCTGGTACCTTTCCTTCTAGGAACAGCTATAAAAGGTTGGTGGTAATCTAACATAAATATCTGTATGTTGGTTTAAATGGTGATTTGTATGTGAGCCTTTTAGAAATTACCTTGATGAGCAGTTATATGGGTGGAGCATTTCTTACACTGCTCAAATTCAAATTTTGTTTTTGCTGCATATATGACACAGTTTTCTTTACAGGCATATCAACTTTTATGATTCCCTGATTGTTACACAAAATTTACTCTTGATTTGGCTATGATAAATTTATGGAGTTAAAAATGTTTTTTTATCCTTTTCTTTTTGGATAACGGGTTAAAAGCAGAGTTGTAAGAACAAGATAGGAGTTCAGTCTGATCAGATGGCTAGGTCATAAAACTTAGTCAGATTCTTTTTTTGTTTTTAATAAAAAATTGGTTTTAATGTTTTATCAGTAGGTTTACTACATCTGGCTCAACATGCATGAATATGTATTGCTTGTTATGGTAACATATTCTCATATTACAGTTATCATCATGAATCCCTGAAATGTTCTTTAGGATTTTTGGAGATCAAGAAGGTTGATATTCTATGGAATAATCTGTCAAAAGTAACAAATTCTTATAATGGTTCTTCTGGTGAACTGTACCTGAGGGTTACAATGTCCACTGGTGGTGACAGTGGAAGATTCTGGGGTGCACTCATCAATCATTGTCACAAGATAATGCAGATAATTGACTGGACACGAAGTCAGCCAGAGAATATAAATCATTTCTCATCAGCCTATGGAATTGATGCAGGGTGGCAATATTTTCTCAATGTGTGTATTATTTAAAAACTTCCCTCATTTGTTTTAGGTTCCAACTGAAATATATGGCCATGTATATTAATTTACTTGCATATGGTTTTACGTGTAGAATATGGCATCTGCTACATCTGATACCGGCAAGTCAATCCTTCCTAAGCATCTGCGTCTTGTTGCCAGTAATCTGTCAGCTAGCGGAGAGTTTGTGGGATTAAATGCTAAAGGCATGGCAGCGCAGAGAAAACATGCAGCCGTTTCATCACCTTTTGTGCAAGCATGCTTTTCTGTCAGTTTTCACATTTATGATTCCAGTTTCCTTTATGGCTCATTATGTAATTTGATTTTGATGACCCGTATAATTTATGTTGAAATTATCTAATCTTATTGCAGAATCCTGGTAGCTGCTTCATAAAAGCTGCCAAGACTGGAGTCATGGATAATCTCCAGGGAAGCCTAGATGCGTTTGCTTGGGGAAACTGCATGTCCATGGGGACAAGTGGACAGTTTGATATCATATATTCAGAGAAGGTGAACTTATTGGCTATCTTCTTATCTATTATATTTCTTGCTTCCATTCTGATTTTAAGGGGATCATGAATCTGTTTCTATTAAAGAACCCAAGAATGTGCTAGTCAGCTGCATTAAGGTCTCAATGCACAAGTATATTTCACTTCCCTAAAAGAGTCACTATAATTTTTCAATAAAAAACCGATATCGCCGATGTATTTAAGTTATGAAAAATTTCACCTCAGTATCATAAGCTTTTGACCAACTTCTCACAAGAATGGAGCATATTCCTTGTAATTATTTTAGGCTTCCTTATTGCCTTTTTTCTTGTTCAAGTGTAGACCTTTACAATGGCATTCAATGAACTTTAAATTGATTCCTATGTCATGAGATAGTTAATATGTATGGTCTCTGTTTCTCCAATTGCTATTATCAATTCATACATGATAGTTTGCTATTCCTGGTAAATTTACTGTGGCTATGATTTCTCTGACAACAGACTGACCTTTGCCATGCATTCAATGAACTTTAAAACTGATTTCTATGTCATGAGATTGTTCAAATGTACGGCTTCTGTTTCTCCAATTGTCATTATCTATTCATAGTTTGTTATTCCTAGTATATTTACTGTGGTTATTACAACAAAGTGCATATGAACTAAGGCATTTTCATCTAGGCTTGTGGACAAGCACAAGGGTTATGGAGCAAAGTTATCTTGTACCTTGCAAGTTGTACATGTAATACTGTCGTTTATATTTGTCTATCATTTGCTTTTATCAGGGACATGAGGTAGCTAAGTCTGTAGATGTGTATAACCTGCTAGAAGCAAGTTTTGACAAGCTGAATGATAAGACTCGTACTTCTCATTCCCACCACTATTCATCTGACAAGCGTGGTTCTGAGTTTAGGTATAAAAATGGTGGTTATGTCTTGAAAGAGAGTAACCAGTGGAAAAGTATTTTAAGAAATCACGTGACAGTGAATGATATTTGGAAGCTGTCTTCTCAATCGAGGTGCATATTGAACAAGTAAGAAAATAGCTTTTTCATAATATCTAATATGGTTTGTGTATTTGATGCTATAATATATTGTGCTGTATATTCTATTTATGACATTTACATTACCATATATAGCATGCATTAATATTGAATAGTACAACCGGAAGGTTCTATGTATTATAATGTCAGCCATGGTAGTTTCTTGAATAGATGGTTCCATGAAAGTATTTTCTGCTGCATGATCATTTATGTTTTCTTCTGTCTTTTTTTAAAAAATCAGTAGTTTTTCATTTAATATAATGATCTCATGTTGTTTTGCCTTCTAGTTCCAGGGTAATCTTTTAGAGAAATGTGCCTCGTTTGGAAGTAAATGTTCATTTAGCACTGGCAAAAAGCCCAAATTAGCCTGCAAACTGTCCAAAAGAACTGGGCATGAGCATCATTTGGGCGCCCAAATTAAATTTGAGTGTTTTTGACCCAACCTGCTAAAGCCTGTGGCCAGAAACAGGCCGGGGTGAATCAGGCTTGATTGCCTGTTTTGTCACCTGCTTATTAGAAATATGAAAATATCCTTGAAACTCAGCCTAACAGCATGATGACTAATTATGAAATTTTCTGAGTTATTGCTATCAATTTATCTTAGTTATTTGAAGAAGAAAATTACTAATATAAAAAATTAGTAACATGAATACTTTATTGAGGAAGTGCTGAGTAATATGTTTTAGATTGGGAGAGGAAGGATAGAAGCTTCAAATGGTTATAAATTTGTTTGTATGGTTGATTGATGCATATTATTGAACTTGATTTAATGCTTTCAGAGAGGTTTTTTCATGTATAACATGCATTCATTGATAGATAATTATTATACTTTTATGCCTTTGGGGAGATCACCAAGGCAGTCCCATTTATTTAGTTATTCTATTCCTCAAGTTGACACATTTAGATTCTTCTTAGCTCACCTTTTCAATTTGAATAAATTTAGGGGGAGGGCAGACAATACATTTTACAAATGATTTTTTCAAGTAAATTTTAGACCTGGACTTTATGAAGAAAGGTTAAATTACTTTCTTAGGTTCCTACTGTTTTACTCAATTTTCATAGAAGTTCCTATATTTTAAAAAAACTTAAAGGGGCTCTTCTAAAATTATTTTGATGGTTGCCTGTTTTCTGTACATTGCTGCTAAACTTAAGATATATATATATATATATATATATTATTGGACACAGTTGTGTTTGGATGTCTAGGTTCCTCTGCTGTGATTGAGGATCTGTTTTACTGAATACTGTTAACCATGCCTGTTGTCTATGTAGGTATTCAATTGATGAACTACTAAGTGAGAGGGACAAGTTAACCATGCTAAAGGTTTTGCGTTTTCATCCTCGTGGAAATGAGAAATTTGGCACTGAACCACCACAGGACATAAAGGTATGTGTGCTTGTGTGAAGAAAGTTTGGATATAATGTCAATTTTTTTTGTTTTTTCATGCCAGTGTACTAAAATGTATATTAAAATTGGAATTTACTTTAAATTTTGGAATTGGAAATTTTTTTCTATATTTTCTCTTTAGAAAATCGTTATCTCTGCTTAACATTTTCATTTGAAAATGTTGTTTTGGATTTGTCTATGTTGCTTCATTATAAACATCTATACATCATTGAACTTGATGAATGCTTGCGGGTCCATGAAAACAAGCATAAGTTGGTCAAACCCCCTCCTCTTGCCAGCCCCCAACCTTCTCCTACCGATGGCTTTTTACAATCTTCTCCTCTTCCGCTGTACTACTAAAATGTGTGACAATGAGCAATGATGGCATGGGTCAAACTCACGTAGCATTGGTCCATATGCTGTTGATACCTATGTATGATAAATACAGCATGAGACTTTTCAATTTTTTTTTTAAATGACAGTTTAGTGTGTGTGTGTATGACAGTTTCTTTTGAACATTATCACCTGATAATTGTGTAGAATTGAAAAGATTATCCAATATTTCTTCCTTTTATTTTTTCGTTTTAAAACTTAAGCTACTTGGATCTGTTTGTTTTCAGACTAGGTTAATGCTGCCAAATACCCCTAAAGAAAACAAACATGACGCATCCATTTTTTTGTGAAATAAGAATCAAGAGCGATGTTTGTGTTTGTGACCTTAAATTGCTTGGAAAGAATGGAAACCTCCACACATTTTGTGTATGTAAACCGAAAGGCTGGAGCAAATTATTTCACTTCTCTATAAGGAAAACTTCACTCCATATTAGAATTTATGGGGGAAATAAATACATTAATGGTAATGATGTAGCAACTATAAGAAGAAAGAGATGCTTCTTTTGCCGATATCAAATCTTTTACTAGTTAAAATGGTATTGTGTAGCAAAGTTCTCTTCGTGCTCCTGGTTGCCCATGCTTTTTTCCTTTTCTTTCTATTCCATTTGCAGGTTGGATGGCATCCTAAATATAAAGATAGCCGCTGCTTTTTTATAATACGGACTGATGGAACTGTTGAAGATTTTTCATATCGCAAATGTATTCTTGGTGCTCTTGAGATTGTTGATCCAGAAAAGTCAAAGATCCAGAGGAAAAAATGGTTGGGGGGACATGGTGACATGTAAGCTATTTCTATGCATGTCCAAGCATAATAAGTGACTGACTGGCATTTGATCTTGTGAAAGTCACAGACTATAAAGTTTGAGGTGATTTATTCCCTGAAGAAATCATGGTAAAATACAGTTGGAAGGGTAATAGTAGTGCCAAAACTCTACAAATCACAAAAACAACGTTGTTTTTCTACCTTTGATTTAAAAAAATGTGGCAAATCAATCGTAGAGAGGCACAGTTCTCTTTTGTGAGTTTAGAGCTATGTCATTGGCATTACTCCAGCTAAAAGTTGATTTGCAGCCTTCTTTTGTTGTATTGTAGTATCTCAAAGCTAGACTGGGTAGTAGCTGACTCGAATGTAGCTCGTCTGATAGAAGCAGTGCAACGAATCAAGATGACTGATTATTTTTTTGTGCAGCAGCACATTTTGAAGCAAAGGAGATGTCGCATAGAAGGGAGTATACAGGTTGAAACCATCGGAAGTACATATTTTTTTCTTTTTAAAATTTACAATTAAGTTCTCTCTTTTATGATAATCATGGAGTGGGTTCTTACCTTCAGCTTCTTTTTGCTTCTTCCACTAATACTTTATTTGCCTCCGATTACGTCCGGCAAAGAAAGATCTAGTGGAAGCAGCAACGAGAAGCTTGTCAAGATTTCCCCAGTCCATATATGTATTGATGAATATGTGGCAGTTAAATATAAGATTTGTTTGTTTACAGCCTGCTTCGTTCAAATGCGATGGTTCTCTCCTCTTATCTCATTCAAATTGAATGCCAATGGTTCTTTTTACCATGTATTTTATGAAAAACGTTACCGTTGAATTCAAAATTTATGCACATCATATTAAAATAAAGTTTACATATTTTTTTGTATATTTATGTGTGGGATGTTTTTCACCTAAAAATACCATTATATTCGTGCAAATCATGCTTATTAACTTTTACGATTATTATTTTTATATTACCGTAAACATAAACTGTTCCTTAAACTCTGCTGAAATTAATTTGACACTGATGACCACTAATGGAATGATTTCTTTTTTTCTAAAATTATGTTGGATTGAAATTTTTTATGAAGCATGTAATTATGTTGATACGGTTAATGAGGTAAAATTAGTACAATTTTACTTTCTGAATAAATTAGTACAATTTTAAATTAAAAAAATGTATTTAATGTGATTCCGGTCTATTGGTCCATGTAAAAATGGTATTAATGTCCCTTCAAACGTCTAACCACACGAGAAAATATCTATTTTCCTTTTGGCGAAAGTTTTCACTGTTGAAAGATTGATTGATCAAAACTATGCATTTTTAAAACTAATATTGATAAATTCGTGTTATTTTACAGACAATAATTTGTAGCAATTTAAAAACGGTTAGAAACTTAATTTTTTGGTGGTATAAAGTGGCCAGAAAAATATTATCTTAAACATTCTTAAATATCTTTTTAATTAATTTATAATTGTATAAAAATCGTTAAAAAAGTTTTTAAACTGTGAAACTTTATAGAACGGTTAAACTGTCTTAAATTAATAATATATTTTGAAACAACATTATTTTAATTATTTATTTTCAAAAGTCAACAATTGGTCAAGTGCTTTTAAACGTATTGTTAGTAGTTCGTACATCAACTATATAAAAATGGAGAACAATTTTTTTTTTTGTAAATAATATAAATATCTCCTCTCACGTGTATAGGAGAGCCTAGGGAGTAAAAGTAATGGTCTTTGTTTTTTTTACCATTACAATAAGTGGATACTGAAAATAGCAAATCACGATACTGAACCTTTAGATGATAATTTCCTATTAAAAAATCATCTGTGGCATCATGAAAATTATCACTTAATCGCTATTATTATTTTCACATATGTACATATATATCTATCTGCTTCATACTTCAGAAGAATTTTTTTATTTATACTACTTCTCTAAAATTAGCAATAACTACTTTCTATAATTTTTTTCTAATATAAAATTTTCTAGGATTAAATAATAAAAAAGGTAGCTGCATGAGAATAGGTATTGGTGTGGAAAATTAACTCCTAAAGAGGATGATACATGTCACCAGTCACCGGTGTCGAGATTAGCACTACAAACGGGGATCCGAAGAAAAGAAAAGGCAGAATCAAGGTCATTTGGCAGTTATTAGGTGAAATTAACAAAACCCAATTGTCTTCCATCTTCTTCAATAACCACTCAAATAAGCCAAAAGAAATTGTCATTTCCTCTTCCCAAATACAACACTACTTTATCTTTTAATAAAGAAATAAGTATAATTTTTCTCATTCCGAGACATCAGTGCAATAAATTGGGTGATGTAAGAGATTGTGAGTGTGACGAACAAATCACAAAGTCTGCGTTTTCTTGAATTACTGTGGGCCATGGTTCTACACTTACTAGTATTTGTTTAGCTTCGGCGCCAAAAACAGTGAGTGATCTTTATGTTAGTCAAACTTATAGCCATAGGTTTCGTTGGGGTTTCCACTTTGTATATAATCAGGAGGAAGGGTTGGTTTGTGTCAGCAGAACATAGAACCAATTTCGATTCACAAGGCCTTGGCCTTATTAGTTCCTTGTTTGGCTGCGTTAACTGTGTCTCAGAACTCTGTTATGGGTATTTGGTTCTTTCTGCTTTCTCTTGCTGGGATTCTTTTCTCTCCTAAACATTGTGATTGTGTTTCCGAGAAAGGTAAAAATAATATATAAATATATTACCTTTGTTTTTCTCTGTTTTGGTATAATCGCATGCAGATAGGTAAGATTGCAGCGTGAAGCAGTTATCAAACTGAAATTTATAGTGTTAGGGTTTAGGGTGGAATTTGATTGACTACAAATTAGTAATACGGATTGATGAGTATTATGGAAGGATGTTTAAAGGCATTATGTACACAGCACAGGTTACCACTCTGAAATTGAGTTGCTTGATTAGAGAGGAAAAAAAAACCTTTTAGCATCAGTAGGTGAAGTTCACGTGTATCATCAGCGTAATTTATTATGGTTCACCAAACATAGGGGTGTTAATTATTGTTGCTAAAATACAGAAGCCATGTCACACGTTTAAATTTTAGTTTTGTCAATTCTTGAGATTAAATTACCAACAAATTTTCTGGCGAATTTTCTAATTTTGGCCACCATGACCTGTGAGATGGGATTATTATAATGTGATCAATTCTCTTAGAATGCTAGCAGGTAACTTTTTGAGACGAGAAAAGAAGTAGCAAGAACATAAGTAAGCGATGTGTGTACTACTACACACATTGGAGATGAGATGTGACGTAATAAAATCAATTGTAGTATTGTTTTTTCTTCATCAAAGTTTTTCAGTCAAGAGTGAGACATAAAAGAAATAAAGAAGCAAATGCATTAAGAAAAATCGTTAAAATATTCTCTAACATATTGTTTTAAATATATTGATTAAAATTTAATTGATTTATAAAATGATGTAAATTTTACAATTTATTTTAAGAGTCTTGGTTTTTGTAATTTTTAATATTTTTTGTCAATAAAAGTATATTGAAAACATGTTATTATTAGACCTCCCCTGTTGAGAAAACAGAGAGACGTAAGAGATACTTTTATTTACCAGTTCAAATGTTTTAACAGAAAGTAAGGGCAGGGGAAGTCCACCTAATAACTATTTAAAACTAAACAAAATATTAGTTGACTAATTTCTGTGAATAAACAGTTGACTTTAGACCTCTTTACAATGTTTACAATTTTCGTCGCTTTTCACTTTCAAACGAAACAACCAATCGCCTACCATGTTTTCGGCGATCTGATTATTTTCTCCATGGCGATGAAATTAAAAACAATTTAATCAATTGCTAAAAAATGGAGAAGCAGTAAAAAAACATGAGATGTTAAAACGAGTTCTGATATATATCCTAACTTGATACATAAATAGGTAGGAAGTATAGGTTTATGCAAAATGCAAGTTGGGCTCCAAGCAGCTCCTACTACGACTACATCATAATTGGTGGGGGCACGGCGGGGTGTCCTTTAGCGGCGAGTCTGTCGGAAAGTCACAGCGTATTGGTGGTTGAAAGAGGTGGGTCACCGTACGGAAACCCTAACATCACGAATTTAGGTGCTTTTGGTGCTGCGCTCTCTGACACGTCATCTTCCTCTCCTGCTCAGCGCTTCATATCGGAAGATGGTGTGATAAATTCAAGAGCTCGTGTCCTGGGCGGTGGTTCCTGTTTAAACGCCGGGTTCTACAGTCGCGCTAGCCCTCACTACGTAAGGTACCTCTAACATATTCAGAACCATTATAATATATATATATATATATATATATATATATATATATATATATATATGCCATGTTATAAAGCGGCAAGGATCCTCTTCATGGAGTTTTTTCCAATCTTCCCCATTAACTTTTTAAATAAGAGTATAATAAATCCTTCCCATTTTACATGTAATATACATATGTTTACAAATATTTATTATATCAACACCAAATAATAAAATATAAGTTTTGTTAATAATATCTATAGAAAATTATATTTACCGTATAGATATTTTTTATAAATTTATATTATTTAAAATTTTATTTTTTATTATACAAAAATTTATTTTTAACTTTTTAACTTTAAAAATTTTAGATTACATTTAGAATCAATAAAACTTATATATAAAATATATATTTAAAGTATTAATAAATTTTTATTCAGATTACATTTACAGAATTAATGTTTATTTAATTTATTATTTAATTTAAATCTATAAATATTTAACATATATATAAAATAGTAATTGTTAATCATTAATAATGATAAAAAATTATTAAATTTACATTTAGTAAAAAAATAGTAGTATATTTTGTATTATAATTTTAATAAATAAAATAACTTTAAATTAAAAAAAATCAGAAGAAAATATATATTTGAAAATATTATAATATAATTATTCACAAATAATAAAGAAACAATGAAATTTAAAATTTCTTTAATAAAAATTAATTTATATTATAAATATTTATTAAAAAAAATTATTTCTATTAAAAATAATTAATAAAAAAGTATAGTAAATATTTAAAAACATATCATATTATGATCAAATAAATAAATAAAAATATTGCAATTTAAAAAATCTATAATATAATTTAAAATTTATATTATATATTAATTTTTAATTTTTAATTTTTAATTTTTTCTTGTATTATATATTTTAAAATTAATACTAATATATAGTAAATATTAATATATATTTTAAAAATTATTTATTTATTATAAAAAATTATTTGGAATTATTTTTTACTTTAACATTTTAAATTATATTTAAAAGTGTATAATATAAAAAGAATATATTTTTATTATAACTTTATCGATTTAATATTTGACTAATTGATTTTTTTAATTTAAATATACAAATAATTAAAATGTGTGTAATAATATTAATAATATTTATTTATAATAAAAAATTATTAAATTTTATTTTAATATATAAGTTAGAAATAATATATTTTAGATTATAATTGTAATAAATTAGTTATTTTTAAATTTTAAAAAATAAACTTGTAGAAGAATTAAATTTAATCTAATATATTTTTAACATATATTAATATAAATATTCAAAAATAACAAATAAACAAATGAAACTTAGAATATTTTTATTAAAAATTAATTATATATTATAAATATTTATTAAAAATTATTTTTTATTAAAAAATATTTATTTTTCTCAAAATATTTAATAAAAAATTATAATAAATTTTTTAAAATTATTATATATGACCCAACAAATTCTAAATTGAAATATTACGATATAAAAGATGCACTCATAATTTAAAATTTATATTAACATATTAATTTTAATTTTCTACTACATTATATATTATACAAAATATTTAAATTTATACTAATATTATTTAAACTTTATTTATAATAATTTTAATATATATATATATATATATTCATTCTAATATTAATATTCACCTTATTATTATTTTATTTAAATTTTTTATAATATTACATATTAATAATATTTATTTATAATTAAAAATTATATTTATTTGTAACAATAAAAGTAAAAAATAATTTAATAATAAAAATTCAAATAATTTTTTCTATAAATATATATATATAAATATAAATATTTATTATTATGATTCTTATTAACAACATGTTTAAATAAAAGTTTAGCATTAATAATATTAAATTAAATCAGACACATATATAATTTTAATAATGATAAGAATTTAGTATCTCTTGATTTAAAAAAATATTATGTGTTTATATTTAAATAAAAATATAAAAAATTAAAATTAAAATAAAAAGAAATAAAAAGAATGTAAGCACACAAAATAATTATAATATAAAAATTTATTTTCCTTTTTTTGTAATTTTTTCGTATCTGACTTGTGACCATTGTTTGCTAACCAAGAGTTAAAAATCTCCTGATTTTTCATTTTTCACGCCTAATATTTGTTCCGATGGTTTATAATTTTTAGTTTTAAACAATTTAAAAACTAAAGTTAATTTTTTAATGTGTTTGTTGGAACCTATTTAATTCTAACAAATGTCGGGTTAGAATTATAAAATTTATAAAGTTAAAAGTTTATTATATAAAAAATTATAGAATTAAGCGCACTAAATCAACTTATGATTCAGTTTAGTTTTAAAAAATAATTTTAAATATTTTAAATTTATGAGTTTAAAATTAAAAAAATATTAATATTTAAATAGTTGATGAGATTCATTTTATAACTAGCTCACTCTGTAAGTTGATTGTTTTATTTTAAATTCTAATGAATGTATTTATAATTTTCAAATAAATTTATTCAATCCGGTACGTTTTTATTTTATATGGATTAAGGTTAAAATAACCCACGCAATCAATAACTCTACACACCGTTTTTTTATTTTTTTACAAATTTATAGATTACGATCAACACTAACAAGTTCAATTAAAAAAAAAAACTATTGACAGTTAATAAATTTACTAAATTTATTCTACAGACCAACCTATTTTATGGATTAGTTCGCTTACTATTTTTTTTTCTTTAAATTTTCCTCTTTCTAAAATTACTTTCTTTCTCTCTTTGTAAATTTTCTATTTTTTTTTTCTCTACTTCTAAACATTATTTATCTATCTCTGTAAACTCTCATTTTTTTTTCTTCTTTCTTTGAATTTTTATGTTTGTCTAGATTTTCTCTCTTAATTATTTCCTCTCTAAAATTTCTGTACTCTTCTCTTTAATTTATTTTTTTCAAAATTTTTCTCATTTTAAATTTTCTCTCTAATTTGTCTACAAACTCTAAATTTTGTTTTTTGAAAATTTTTTATTTCTTTTTATTTTTTATTTTTTCCTTATATGTTAAAGTCCCTTTCTCTTTTCTTTTTCTCTTTAAATTTCTCTTTTTTAAAATTTTTTATTTCTCTCTATATTTTTTCCCTCTCCACTTTATTTTTCCTTTTTCAAATAAATCAGAAATAAAAATAGAAAGAATGAAAAATTTTAGAGAGAGAAAGAAATTAAATAATTTTTTTATAATCAATAAAATAAAATATTTAAAAAAATACTAACAAAATTATTTTAGAAAGATAAAAAAATTGAAAATTTCAAGTGAAAGAAACGAGAGAGGAAAAATTAAGAGCGTGAAAAGAATTTTAGAGAATGAGAAAGGCAGAATACTTAGAAAAATTTAAAGAGAGAAAAAAATTAGGCAAAAAAATAAAAGTTGAGAAAGAGGTTTTATAAAAAGAGGGAAAGGAAAAAATTTTGAAAAAAATTCTAAAGAAACTTAACAAGAAAAGGACATTTTAGAAAGAAAAAAAAGAATATAAGAGGGAAATATTTGTTAGAAAGAAAAATAATTTAGAAAAAATAAAAATAAAAGTTAAAAAATATTTTTATAAAATAAAATATACTTTCTCCATTTTTTATATTTCCAAAAAGAAAGTAAAAATTTTATTAGTATTTATCTGTTCATTTTAATTTTCAATAAAACATTAGTTATTTTTTTATATATACATTTATATTAATCAATTGTAATAAATGAATAAAAATAAAAAATATATATAAAGAATAAATTATAAATTTAATTTTTTTAAATTAACAATATAAATTATATTTTTAATATTTATGCATATTTACTTAAAGGATAGGGATAAAAAAGTTATAAACTAATTTTGACCTATTTTACTTAATTTGAAGCTTAAAAAACTTTCTTTTAGATTACCTACAAACTAGAAAATATGAAATAGGATGAGTTAGGTCATGAATTTGATAAGTCTAACTTCAATTATAGCTTTCTAAAATATTTTTTACATTCTCATTTATTTGTATAACATTACCTATTTTATCGATATTTTTTGTTGTTGTATTTGTAAAAAAATTGGCATGTGTTTATGTGTCGTTTTTGTTTTGTGTGCATTGATTAGAGAGGCTGGTTGGGATGGAAGGTTAGTGAATGAGTCGTACGAATGGGTGGAGCGAAAGGTGGCATTTAAGCCCATTGTGCGGCAGTGGCAATCAGCTGTGCGTGATGGATTGCTAGAAGTTGGTGTGTTGCCTTACAATGGCTTCACTTTCGATCATATTAATGGGACTAAGGTTGGGGGCACCATCTTTGATCAACATGGCCACAGGCACTCCGCTGCTGATCTTTTGGAATATGCTAACCCCAATCGAGTTACTGTACTTTTGTATGCCACCGTACACAGAATCTTATTTAAGAAAGGTTCTTTTCATTCAATTTGTCATTACATGATTCCTCCTTTTTTTATTCATTTTTTTAATTTTTTGTGAACCGTGAGATTCGACAGGTGGATCAAGGCCAGTGGCGAATGGAGTATTATTCAGGGACGAATCAGGGGCAAAACATAGGGCATATCTGAATGATGGGCCCAGGAACGAGATCATTGTGTCAGCGGGTGCATTGGGAAGCCCACAGCTTCTATTGTTGAGTGGGATTGGGCCAGCCCATGAGCTTGAGAAATGGAATATAAAAGTGGTATTGGAGCAGCCCATGGTTGGACAGGGAATGGCTGATAATCCCATGAACGCTATCTTTGTCCCATCTCCTATACCCGTAGAGGTCTCTCTCATTGAGGTCGTCGGCATCACTAACTTTGGCAGTTATATTGAAGCCGCCAGCGGAAGGAACTTTGCCGCTGACTCTCCAACTGATTACGGAATGTTTTCCCCTAAGGTACACCTCACACTCTTGTTACACCG
Source organism: Canavalia gladiata (assembly GCA_037954105.1). Taxonomy (NCBI): domain Eukaryota; kingdom Viridiplantae; phylum Streptophyta; class Magnoliopsida; order Fabales; family Fabaceae; genus Canavalia; species Canavalia gladiata. Next base: position 16,763,120 of record CM075667.1, on the reverse strand, counting down.
CTTATTCATCTTTAACTCAATCATTTCTATTAATCCTCTTATTTAATTGACAACATTAACAATGAGAATTTATACTTGTAAAAGAATAAAAATAGAGTTAGCAAAATAGACTATTGGGTCTAATGTGGAATGTGGATTATGAACTTTAACGAGAGCCGAAGAAGCAAATATATGAGAAATTATTTTTGGTGAATTCATAAATTCAGATTGGGCAATTCTCAAAGTTGCCTCCAAAGCAGAGGACTCCAGAAGCGGTGGGAAAAGCAGTAGAGATGATGGAGAGTGGTGAGGAGGCAGCGTTAAGAGGTGGGTTCATTCTAGAGAAAATCTTGGGTCCAATTTCAAGCGGTCATTTGGAGATAAGAAGCAAAGATCCAAATGAGAACCCATGGGTGAGGTTCAACTACTTCCAAGACCCCAGAGACTTGGAGAGATGTGTCCAAGGAATTAGAACAATCGAGAAGGTAATGGAATCGAAGGCTTTCTCTCCGTTTAGGTACCCTAACATGGCTGCGTCGTGGCTACTCAACATAACCGCAAATTCCCCAGTGAATTTATTACCCAAACACACCAATAGTTCAACGTCTCTGGAGCACTTCTGCAGAGACACTGTGTTAACCATATGGCATTATCACGGAGGCTGCCACGTAGGCAGAGTTGTTGATAATGATTATAAGGTTCTTGGCGTCGATGCTCTCCGCGTTATCGATGGTTCTACCTTCAATTATTCTCCCGGAACCAATCCCCAAGCTACTGTTATGATGCTCGGAAGGTATCATATATCTCTAATTCTCTCTATGTAGTTCCTTCTCATTCTAACATTTCAGATATCTTAACACATTATGTGGTTATTTGGTATATAGGTACATGGGAGTCAAAATTTTGAGAGAAAGACTTGCTGCCCATGAAACCGATTAATATATGGAATAGTTACATGTTTTTTTGAGATTCATCCAATTAATGCTGCTAGGTCAATTACATTTTATCGACTTTCTTCACCTAAGGAATGCACTTCTGTTCAATTGCTCCATCAAACCCGAGACAACCAAACAATCTTCTTTTAATTGATTCGATTAGAATGGATGCATAACTTACTCATTTTTTCCTGGTCTAGACCATACCAATTATATGTATCAAAAGAATCTACTTTGGAAATGGTTAATAATAATAATACTAATAAATCTTACAGAAGAAAAAGACTTTCATTAAAAATGAGCTAAATCTACTTTAAAATCTTACCTCTGAATCCAGCAGAGTAATATTTAGGATCTGTACAGTAATCTTGAAACTTTTTTTCCTTGAAGTACAAATATGTAACACTCAGCATGGTTGTGTTTTCAAGATATATTAAACACACCTGTCTTTAATCTAGCACATCTGTACACATGTAGTCAAATATTAAATTCAACTCCAAATCTCCAATCTTTGCATCTAATTCACATCCTAATATTCCTATCCCCTTTTACAACAAAATTAAGAAAAATTGATGAGATATAATAAATTATTAACTAAATAAATATAAAAATTAACCTAAAATTCTACCGAGAATTCAATAAAATCAACAGTTTAATAAACTTATAATTAAGCTAATCCACCCATGTTAATTGATTTATGTATTTGAAAAATTTGCTGCATCCGTTTGTAAAATAATTATTTTGAATTTTTATTTAATATAAATGAGTTAACTTCTAAACTTATTTAACGCATTTAATAAGAATAAATGATCTATAAAGAGGGTAGACATACGGCTATATTATATGGTATTATAAACTATGGGAATGAGCTTTCAATGAACAATATTATTTGTAATCTTCTAAATTTAAAAAGGCAACGGTTATAATCAATGTTTATTTATTTATTTTGGTAAAATCATCTTTCAAGCAAACTTTAGAAAGCACTACTCTGAATTCATAATCCTAAAAAGTAATATAAATGAACGTGAATAATTATGCATGTATATATATTATATCAGTTAGTAATTAGAATAATATGCACAAAAATATCTTACATACAGCTATATTGCTAAATCCAAGCATTCTTAATCACTTGAGAACAGTAAAAAGCACGTATAAAAAAAATAGGACAAAAAGAAGGAGGTGGGGCAGAGGGAAAATAGTTAAGAAGAATATGATATGGTATATACAATTTTATTAAGATTTTGTTGTCCCGTTCAATTAATAGGTTATAAAAAAAAAACTAGTACGATATGTTTTAATATATTTTTTGTTGACGTGGTTGGCATTCATTAAAATTCACAAAATTATATACGAGACTCGTTAAACAAATAATGTGTCTTGATTTTGTAAGTTTTAAATAAATTTTAACTAATATTGATATACTAAAAAATATTTTAAAGAGTATATTTCTAACATCCTTTACACAAAAAAATTCAAAAAATAAAGAACTAAAGAAGATATCTCTACGTTTTAAACAACACCCCTTCCTCAGGTGCCACGATTAGAACAATTTTTATGTGTTCTTCCAATCATCTCTCCATAGATGGAAGGAAGATAAAAGAAAAGTGAAATTATGCTTTATCCTTAGTTTGAAGTTTAACTTTTTAATATTTTTTTTTGAAATAATCTATTTTGTTGCCATTTAATCTTCCCGGTTTTAGTTTAACTAACTCATTAATTAACATTTACGTAGCTTACCGTTTCTGATAGACATCAACTATGATTCAATATTTTCTCAACCTGTCCCTTAAATGATTTTTTTTACACGTTAATCCCTAAAAAACAAACCGAGGTTATAGGATAAGAAAATAACATTTTCAAGTTAGCCAAAATTGAAGGAGTTACATAATGTTGAAAATCATAAAATTGAACTAACTCTAAAGTGGTGAAGTATAATTTACGCCAAGAGAAAGGTAGGAAAGAATCTATGATATTGGAGTAAGAATTAGAAAGATATAGCTTTGCATGGTATGCGTAGAAAGCAGGCACTACCAAAGGATATCCAGTAGCATATGCTACTAATTAGCCGATTATAAATACCTCCTCTCATGAATTGTTTCGCTTCAAGAAGCCATAGAAAATGTTTAGGCTTATGCACTAAGCGAACCAGTTGCGGGGTTCCTTCCCTTTGGCAGCCACATGACGCACCCAATAAGAACATGCATGAATCAATTATGTTGTTGCCTTATGCATGCTTCTTTAATACGTATGATCCGCCAAAGGAGAGGTGCCCTGTAACTGATTTTTCCTTAATTAATTGCTGTGTGCTCCACAATTCTACATTGAGTTTCATGGCATAATTTATTATCGATCGTTTCACGGGTAAGGGATTCAATCATTCATCCTAAATCCAAGTGCAATAGTGCTATATTTAACTTGTGTACTAATTAATTTCTATTTAGATTCCTTAGTTACATTTACGTTTGTGTTTTTGTACTAACTTCAATACACACAAAAGTGCTTGACCACTCAAGTACATCTTGTGATGTCATATTGTGGATTGAATATAAAGTGTAAATGGAATGTTGAGGGGAAAAACTAAAGTTTCAATAATGAGACACGGAGTTTAGACACTAGAAAATAAAATAAAATTGTGTTGCATTCACAAATATAGCATATAGCTCCAAGCAATCAAAGCAACGAGCAATGTGAACTGTGAAGCGGGGACTTGATTGGTTCGTGTTGTACTTACGGAAGAGGGTAAAGAGTGTTAATCGTCCCTATGAATGCATGCTAATATAGGATTAATAATACATTTTAATATATCTTCTTTATTTAATATCTCTTTTTATTATATCATATCTTTACGTTTTTTCTATTTCATTTCTCTATACAAACAAAACATATTGATATGCATTTTTAGCAGTTAATTAATCTCAAATATTTATTAAAGAAATTTTGAGTTCAAGTTTTAGATATGTATTTATTTAAAAAAATTAAAATACTTGTTATTTATAGTGATTCTTTATAATGTAAGTAAGATTATTTTTAATGAAAAATACATATAATTTAGATGAAAATCAAATTTAGCTAACAAATGCGTAGAAAATTACATAAGTACTTATAACTATATGAAAAATATAAAAATAGATGTAAATTAAAAAATATTTAAAAATAATGGAAGACTATTTTATTAATAAAAATATAAAAACACATGCGTTTAAATTTCAAGTTTTTCAAAAAATTATGAAAAATAATTTAGATAATAAAAATTATTAGTTAATGATTTACGAATATCTTATTGTATTTAATTATGAATAAAATTAAAAATTGAATAATGATGAAGAATTCAAAGAAAGTAAGTTATTTTTTTATGAATAAAATTAAAAATTGAATAATGATTAAGAATTCAAAGAAAGTTTTTTTTTTATCAACAACAGTTTAGAGAGAATAAAATAGTATTAATTTGATATGATATAAAATTTTTGAAGATATGAATCACAAGTAATTACATGTAAGAAAGGAAAAGAACACAACTAAAAAATATATAGATTCAAATATTTTCTAAGAAACGAAAAAATATATAGATTCAAATATTTTCTAAGAAACGAAATGGTAAGTAGTGCTTGAGGTCGAGACGTTGGTCATAGTCAACCTGAAATGGTGGGTGAAACTGAAATTTTATACTTTTTAAAGATGCATGATCATACAATTCAATATTTTCTGGTGTGGATCTGTTAAAATATATATATATATATATATATATATATATATATATATATATATATATATATATATATATATATATATATTCTGGTGGAAAATCATTTTCATTAAGTTGATTTTTTTTGCAAGAATATTCGTCTGAGCATTGAATAATACCAGATTATATCACAAACTAAATTCTATTAAGTTTTACCTAATCATTACTTAATTGATAACAAATCAAAGTTTGATATAAACCTTGCAACCCAAATTGATCCTAATTCCAAATCACTTGGTGGACCATATACTAATTCTAAACTTAAGGAGGCCCCACAATTTTTGGCCTGTTCTAACTAACTAATCTGGGCTTCACACAGCCGAATTAATGCTAATGCACAGGCCGGTTGTATCACAACACAAATTAAAAAGGGGAAAAAAACATGCAGGCTGCATTGTACAAACAGACTTAACTATAGGTGGTGGTTTTTTCACCTCCCATTTTTATTTTTTATTTTTTTATTTTTTGATAAGATTAAATATTAAAATTATTTTTTTTATTATTTAAAATAAATTTGATGAATTTTTAAAAATAATTTTTTAGAATGAATTAACTTCCAAAAATATTTTTCTGAAATAGATTTATTAAACCTTTAGAAATACTTATTCGAAGAGTAATTAAATTTATTTTAAGAAAGATCTTTCGAATATACATTTTTAAAAATTCATTCATTACGTTACGGACACATGTTTTTGGAACATCTGAGAATCCATTCACTTCATTACGAAAACGTATTTGTAAAATATATATTCACACTTCTTTCACGCAACATTTTTAAATAAAGAATCCAAAATTCATTACAGTTTTTTTTTTAAACAGATATTTAAAAATTCATATTTTTATTTTGATACATCTTTTTGAATCTAATAAATATTATATAATTTATTTTTCGGATACATATTTTTAGAAGGAAATCTAAATCTTTTAAATTTACATTTTCAAAAGTTAAATCTTAAAAATAATTTTATTTTTTTATATAAAAATATAAAAAATAAAATAAAAATATAAAAATCAACTCCCAAATTGTATGTAATGTGAAGTGCGACAAAGGCCCGGCCTAAAGCCAACTTATTATCAAGACATCTTATTTATACAATAAAATTATACCTTTTCCTTTATTTTTTTATCAAACATTTTTTTTTTCTGTCTCTCTTATAGTTATATATATATATATATATATATATATATATATATATATATATATATATATATTGTACTATATTTTTAGAGTAAGAATACAATTTTTCTTTCTTATCATACGTCACAAAAGGCCGAAATTATACGGATTGACTTGGTAAGACAAGTCCGACCAATGCACATACCCAAGAGAAGGAGCTTTCACACTCTCATTCGGGTACCCCATTTGCACTCATGTTGGGAATTTGTATTATACTTAAAACCCAAGATGCTCTAAAGGAAGATAAAAATAAATATTTTTTAATATTTTAAAATAATTAAAATTTAATTTTAATTTGAAAATTTTAAAATTTTTTATTTAGATTTTTAATTTTTTAAAATAATTTGATTATGATATCTGATATTATCTTAAATTATATTTAATTAAAATAAATTAATTATAATAAATGAATCATAATTAAAATATTTTAAAAAATAATCAAAATTAATTTAATTCAAGTTAACATTAAGAACTATGAGTAAAGTATTTAAAAAAATAAAAATCTGAATTAAAAGTTTTAAAATTATAAAATAAAAATAAAAATTTAATTATTTAAAAAAACTAAAAATATATTTAATCCTAAATAAAAAATAATGTGAATTAATTGTAAAAGTACAAGTATGAGCACTTGATAGAAAGTATGGGTCAAATTATGATGAGTTTAATGACATAATGGTGATGAAAGGTTATCCGGTGTGCAATAACAAAATGTTATGAGTATATATATCATATAAAACAAAAACAGAATTATTCCAAAGGCGAAATTCAGGTTGTGGTGATAGTGCCTGCCACTATGAAAACTCAGCATCGACCCTTTACCTCTTGTTTGTTTCCGATATCAGCATCATCTAGATTCTCAAACAAAGTTATAACGCCAGAAATTCCAATACCATCTTTACCCCTTGCAGGAAACACCACAACCACTTCTCATATTGGCTAAGGAGGACTCAGACGGCAAGGTACGTGTTATGGACCAACGAACTTTGCTGTCTGGATAGTGATTTTCAACAGAACAAATCCCCTAACCCATCAATTTTAAATAAACCTAATTAATTCAATGCCTTTCAACATTAATTCGTTATGAATTTTTCCAACTTTATAGGTGTAAAATGAAAGGATGCCGTAAGGAATAGTATATTGGTTTTTTAAAAGAAGTTATGGTAATTGGTAAAAAGGGAGGAAATGTTTTGGACAATGGTCAATTGAACAAGTTCGTGGAAGACTCCAAGGGACAACCTGTCAGACTGACTATTGAACTTAGAAATTTACAACAACTAAGCGAAAAACATTCATTGAATACAACCACACAAGGAATGAAGGAAAGTGAATATAACATAATAGTATGAAGGTGAAAGAAAAAAATGTACCCACCTTGCGTTGGAGGAACATCAGACCCTTGCTACCAAAGCTGCTTTCCTTCTCCTTTTCTTGCTTCTTCTTCTGACAAGTTTCATAACACTCCCTGTTTGGAAGCAACCACATCTTCCACTCTTCATCCACATACACAATTCTCTAATCATGAATCCCTCCCTTCTTTGGAAGAATCATATATTAATTTCACCAAAGCATACCCTCCATTTGGCAATACTTTTCAAGTTGATCAAATTCGTTCCCAAGAATACCATCACTTGAATCCCTCCAACATTTGTTTTGATTACACCGGGTGTGGCCTTTTCTCCTACGCTCAGGAGCAGAGATCCTGTCCCACAACTTCAATTCCTTCTTCGTCTTCTACTCCTCCTCCATCTCCCTTAGAACCACCCTTCTTTGTTATCTCCTACAAGCCAATAACTTTCCATTCTCAGATACTCAGCGGCGGCCAGGAATCTGAACTAGAATCCAAAATTAGAAAAAGAATCATGGCATTTATGAATATCTCCGAAGCTGATTACACTATGGTTTTCATTGCCAATGAGGCTTCTGCCTTTAAACTTGTGGCAAATTGTTTCCAATTTCAGAGTGATGGAGAGCTTCTCACAGTGTATGACCACAAGAATGAGGCAGTGGATGTGATGATTGAGACCTGCAAGGAGCAAGGAGTTGATGTGTTGTCAGCTGAGTTCACTTGGCCCAATCTCAGAATCCGAGGCAGAAAATTGAAGAAGATGATAATGAGCAAAAGAGGGAAGAGAAAGAGAGGTCTATTTGTTTTCCCACTTCACTCAAAGGTTACTGGAACATCATATTCTTACATTTGGATGTCCATGGCACAAGAAAACGGGTGGCATGTGTTGCTTGATGCACGCGCATTGGGACCTAAAGAGATGGACACTTTGGGTCTCACCATGTTTAAGCCTGATTTTATGGTATGTTCCTTTTACAAAGTTTTTGGTGAAAATCCATCAGGTTTGGGCTGCTTATTTATCAAGAAATCCATTATCTCTACTCTAAAAAAAACAACCAATCCTACAAGCATCGGAATTGTAAGCCTCTTTCCAGCATTTAGACAACCTCAACTACAGGAAGAGTTTGTCATGATTAATGAAGAAACTGAGTTACAAGATGAAAATTCTCCACCACATGAGACAGAAGGAGTGTTATCATCAGAAATTGTGGAGTTAAACACATCCTTTGAATCAACACAATCTAGAGAAAGATTAAGGGCGGTGCCAGTGAGTGGAAGTGGAAGGTTAGAGATTGAGTGCAGAGGATTGGACCATGCAGACTCGGTTGGGCTAATAGTAATTAGCTGCAGGGCCAGGTGTCTTATCAATTGGCTCGTTAATGCATTAATGAGTCTTCAACATCCACATCCTCAAATTGGGCTTTCCCTAATTAGGCTATATGGGCCTAAGATAAATTCACATCGTGGACCTGTTCTGGCGTTTAATGTGTTTGATTGGAAAGGAGAAAAGGTTGATCCTACCATTGTACAGAAACTAGCGGGTCGAAATAATATCTCTTTGAGTGGCGCAGTTTTGCAAAACATTAGGTTCTCTGACAGCAGTGAAGAAGAGAGACAAAGGGCTTTAGAAAGCGGAGTTCATAGGGTTAATGGGTTGGGCCAATCTTGTAAGACACGAAACCATGATTTTGGGATAACTGTGGTCACTGCAGCACTTGGTTTCTTGACAAATTTTGAAGATGTATACAGGCTATGGGCTTTTCTTTCCAGGTTCCTGGATGCAGACTTTGTGGACAAAGAGAGATGGCCATATATGGCTCTAAATCAAACGACCATTGATATATGAATTCTTACTTTTTTTGCCTTCCATCATTTTTACATTAAGGTATACTGATATGATTCCTATATTTTATTAATATTAGATACTTCGAGAATAAAGTCCCTACTGTTTACCATGTTCATCTCTTTCTCACTCTCTTCATCGTTTAAGATTTTTTACGTAAGTTAAGAAATATAATTTATATATAATTTTTTTAACATATATTTAATATATTTTATTTACTTTTCTCATAATTGTCTCCTTTGACAATTTAAAAATCATTATTTTTATAACTTTTATAATATATGAATATAATTTAAAAATAGCAATTACTAATATCTTAAATTTTAAAAATAATAGATAAATAAGAATAGATGAGTTATTGTGACCAATTATACTATATATACAATACTTGAGCGAGTTGGAATAAAAAATAGCACTCACTTAAATTTTAACACGTTACATTTGTGCAAGATTGTTTAAAAACCTTTCGTGTCCTCTTGAAACAAAACAAAACAAAACAAAAATAAAAAATAAAAACTTTCATATCGATTATCATTCTCTTTTACGATTTTTGGTAAGTCGTCTCAATTTGAATTTTCTTTACTAATTGTGTCATATCTCTCACAGGACGGACTAAAAAATCTAGGTGATGTGTTGTACAATTAAACTAGCTATTATATCAGTGTTTTGCGCGGATTAATTATGAGTGAAAAATAATAAATACTATTTGGTATTTTTATTATATATCAACCATAATATAAAACAAACCAAGTAAAAATAAAAAATGATTATTTTTAAGAAAATAAATAATTTTTAGGAAATAAAAAATTGGAAGATTTTCAGTTTGACAAAAAAGCATATCAGTATTTATTATTTAGTTAATTTATTTTGAACTGTATTGTTAATATTTCTGTATATAAAGTAATATCATTATTTGGTAATATTAATTTGTTTTTTAAATAAAATTTTAATTAAAATATATTATGAATATAAAAATTTGTACATAATCATAAAAATTACAGTAAAATATAAGTCTTAAAATAATTATTACAAAAGTTAACAAATTTTTAATAATATAAGAATAATATATGGTGGAAACTTGTCATGAATTTTTAAATAATTTAGTATTTTATTTTTAATTATTTGATTATTATACATTTAATTAAAATGTAGTGATAGTATAATAATTTTTTACATTATCATTTAATCATAGATTGCTATATCACTAAAAATTATTTTTTATAATAATTTTCTTAATAAAATATATTTACCATAATTTTTAGGTAATTAAAAATATAAAAATCAGTGTATCAAAATTAAATTTATTATTATGACATGTTTTATTTAATTATTACTTTAGATGGAGAATAAAGCTAATCGTACATATATGATACAAATAATCGGACTGTATACATAATTATATAATTATAAAAATGCATCATAAAATAATAAAAAATAAAATTGTCATTTTATATGAATAATAATTTAATATACTATCATTATTCTATGTAAAACACAAAATTTATAATAAATATTTTATAATTTTTAAAAAATAATAATATTTGTTGTTGCCTCAATATATTTAAATTATTTGTTTTATATTTTAATTTTGATTTATTTTTTAATCAAGTTTTGATCGATTACCTAATTTAAATTCATTTATTAATAAAGTTTCCAATTTTAGATAAAATATTTTAAATTTAATTATGAGTTCTACCATGTATATATATTCAAATTTTTTATGTTGATATTTTTATTAATTAAATTTTTATATTATATTTAGTTAATTTGTTTGGTTGCTTCTTGAATTGATATTTATTTTTTAATTTTTTATATTATTGAAAAAGAGATAAAATTTGAATTTAGAATTTTATATAAAATAATCTAATATCAAAATATGCGTTACTGGACCAATAGTTTTTAATCTTCTTTATTTGTTTGAGAATTCTAAAATGATCATAAAAAATATCTAAATTATACTATGTAATATATTTTAATGCATACAAAAGCTCAAATTAAACGATTATTATCACATAGCTATCCTCAAATATTCTTTGGTTATACAGAATAATATTTATTGTTACGCACAAAAAATTATATTTTGAATGTATATGTCTCAAAAACAGATATATTTATATATTATTAAATAAGTTAATATTATACTTACCACTGTCACTGTTATTATTTTATTACATTGACAAATTGAAGAATCATGTATTTGTTTTATCCGTGTATTTTAGTTCTCAATACTAGAGACTAGTTGTTTTTTGATCGGAAAATACTTTAGAAAATGAATTTGATTAAACACCTAAAAATAACTTTTTTTCTGTCAAGAAATAGAAAAAAAAAATTGAAACCGTAACCAAAAAATTAGGGCGACGGGTCCGGATCATAAATATTCAAATATTAATTAACATTTTTATTAATTTTTTAACCGTTTTAAGATATTATGATACTGATTGATAAAATTTTTATTTTAATAATTGACTTTATCCTAAAACTTTGAGATAAAAATCAGAAATGTTTATGAATCGATAAAATTTAATAAAAATTGAATAAATAAATTTACCGAAAATTACAAAATATATTTTATTGAATAATTAGATTGGATTTTAATTTCAATTTTTAAATTTAATCCAATCAAAATAAAATCTATATGAATATAAATTTATTTATAAGATTAATTTTTTAGTTATATTGTATAACCACATATATACATATTAATAAAAATGTAATACTTTTAATTTTTTATAACTTTACCCTTAATAAAAATAAATTTTATTTTTATTTATCTGTACGTTTCAATTTTTAAAAATATTAATTATTTTCTTTTATATATCTTTATATCTTTCAACTGTAATAAATAAAAAATATAAAAAAAATTAAATACAAAAAATAAATAATTATTTTAAAAATTATTAATATTAATTATATTTCTTAATTTTTATATTTTTAATAGATAAAAAATAGAAAAGTTACTAATTAAGTTAAAATCAGAAAATAAGTTTTGCCTGTTCTTATAATACACGGCATTCTTTCACGTAAAAGAGAGCTCACGCTGAATTTATCTATTATTATAAAAGTCGTGTTTCAAAATATAATATTAAAAAATTATTGCAGATAATAATCATGTTAAACTTGATTTGAATAAATTAAATATTTAATACAGTACCTAAATATTGATAACTTCAAGAAAAAATGGGATATTTTAAAGAAGTTCAATTAGTTTTATTTCGATTGAGCTCGTCCATTTACATTGAAAATTGATATGTTATTGTTATTTATAATACAAAATTGATTTATTTTTAAACAACTAAACTTTAAAAATTATAAAAAAAATTTATATTCATGAATCGCCCCCTGTTGTGAGGCAATCTCCCACAAGCCACAGACCCCGCCAAATTAGGTTTGATTATAATTTAAACCCATTTATTGAATATTTTGGCAGACCTATCAATATCTATTTTTTATGATGAAAGTTGGATTTATTTTGACATCTTAGACTTCTAAATTTAAATTTTACTCATTTAAAAGTAGGAGTACACTTTTCAAAAACACAGGATATATCTGCTAATTAAAAATATTATCTTATATATTTAAATGATAATTATTATAAGATTATTAAAAAAATTTATTTCATTCAATAATTATAACTTGTTTTTTTCTCCAACATATACTTGGCAAATCCCCAAAAACCAACCTAACACAAAATTGAAAATAGGGCCTCTATCTTCATGGAAAGAAAAAATAAACTATATCTGTGTTTGCTCGTGCAGGGCGTGGAAAGTGAGGGGGAAAAAATAATCATTTATTATGACCGTTAATGAATGACCTCTTTTATGCGGTTTTGATATGGGCAACGTGAAGCGCGAGGCTGCCATAGCTGCCATATCTATGGCCGTCAAAACGAGCACATCTCATCTAACTTCTACATTATTCTTCAAAATCAAGTTAAAAAATGCTGATAATACTTTAGTTATAGAATAAAAGTGTGTATGATAAAATATTTTAATTAGTTAAAAGTTTAAATTATTAATTAAAAATTGATAGAATATTTTAATTTTATTTTATAAAATAATTTATTTTAATAGTTATTAATATTTTTTAGATAGTTTATTATTTTAAAAAATTAATTCAAATAAATTTTTAATTTTTTAATTGAAATATTTTATTTATTTTTATTTTAAATATACTTTTTATAATTTGGTATTTTATTTATTTATTTTTATAAGTTTAACATTATTTAATTTTTTAAAATAATGTTAGATTTATTTGTATATCATTATACATATTATATATTTAAATCAATATTTTAATATATACTATTTATTTTATTTTACTAAAAAATATTGAATTATTTAATAAAAATTAAAATTATAAAAATAAATATTTTTAGAAGTTTTTATTGAAAATTTATTTATATAAATTAAAATATATTTTTCATTTTAAAAAATAAAATTTTATTTAATTATATTTTAATATATTTTTTGTTAAAAAAATACAATTTATCATGTTTTAATCTATCTTTATTTATTATTTTATATTTATTAGTTAATTTAACAATTAATTTTATTAAATATTTTTAATTTAATTGATAATATATTAACTTTTAATTTTTATTTAATTTTTTAATTTTCAATTTTTATTTTTTAAAATTTCAATTATTTTATTAGCTTTCAGTTAATTTATTTATTCATTTTATTAAATAAATTATTAAAAATAAATTAAATGAAAAAGTCAACATTAATACATTAAAAAAATTTTAGAAAAATATTTCATATGTCCTTTAATGATATTTATTAGTATTTTGTATGTTTTTATAGTTGGATTAATATGATTTAAGTATTATTAATTTATATATAATTTTTAAAAACGAATTATTATTATTATTTAAATAAAAAGTAATCTTCCTAACCACCATTAAATTGAAAAAATATATGCTCATTTTCAAATACATTATTGCAAGAGATTTTTATTTTAGCATCAAATTAGTAGTATATATTTAGTTGAACTTATTTTAAAAGAATTGATTATGGATGTATTTTGTAAAATAAGTGGGTAAATTAATTGAAAGTTAAAAAAATTAAGTTAAAATTGAAAATATAGATAAAATTTAAAAAATTTATTAATTAAAATAAAATATTTAACAAAATTAATTATTAAATTAGTTAATAATATAAAATAATAAATAAAAATATAATTATGAAATTAAAGTTTAAGTATTATAAATTTTTGTTAATAATAAATTTTATATTTAATTATTTTAATTAAATTATTATATTAAAAATAAAGATAATAATTTTTAATTTATTTTTATTTAAATAAATTTTTTAAAAATATATAAAAAATTTATACTTACTTTATGATTATTTATTATAAAAAATAGTTTAACAATTTTGTTTATTTATTAGTTTTATTATTTATGGCATATTTTTTTAATAAAAATATTTATTAAAATTAAATATTTTATTATAATTATTTAAATAAAATATTTTATAATATTTTATAATAAATAAATAATTATTAAAATATGTTAAAAATAAAAATGAAATGATAAATTTTAATTAATAGTTGAAATCGTAAATTCTAAGTAACGTTTTAAAAAACGTTTATTATTTCGTTTAATTATAAAAAAATTATTATTAACTAGTTATTCTATTTTTCTCAACGAAAATACATTGTTAAATGTATTCTATATTTATATATTTTTTAAAAAAACTTTAAAAAATTAATTAATTATTTCTGAAAAAATAAAACATGACATATATCGGGAGATTTACGTATTTAATGAAAAATATATATATAAAGCAACTCCTTTTTTTTTAGGTTACAATTTAAGGCAGCTCTGAAATATCAGTACATTTAACACGTTAATATTTTAAATCCATCTCCATTTAACTCATGAGACGGAAAAGAGACTTCATAGAACTAGAATAGTTCTTTTAACAAATATAACACTCCCCAATGTTAGGGATAGAAGTTAGGACTTGGAATTGAGTGAGCACGAAAAGTATCAGAACCACTGTTTATCATATTACTCATCTTAAAAAACTAATTTCACAGGTTATTATAATAAAATAAGATATTGTTTCATTAGTGAAAATATTTTTTATTTTATTTTTATCTATAAAAATTATGAAAATAAATTTATATTAATAGATCTTGTTATAAATAATTAATATTAGAACATTAAATTTATGTAAAAATATTTTTAAAATAATTTTATTAAGTTTATTTTAATAAAATTAATATTTTTACTTGATTTATCGTGTGTATATATAAAAAATAAGTGATGAAGTTATTTTAATAATACTTTAACTAAAATGATCTTTTCAATAATTTTTACAAAAAAATTAAATTTTATCAATTTAATTATTAAATTAATAAATTTGATATTTTATTAAATAAATTTAAATTAAAAAATAATATATGTTTTTATTTATTAAGTTAAATTTATTTAATAAAATATAAATATTTTTTTAGATTTTATAAAATTTTATATGCATAATCTACATAATAAAATTTATTAATTTAACAGTTTAATTGAAAAATTTTAATTATTTATAAAAATTACTAAACAAAATAATTTTAGTTAAAATTAGTCTTTGATCTCTCTTTTTTCTTTCTCTACATATAATGGGAGATGGAGTAAATAGTCATACGCATACGGGAAAAAATGGGTAAAAAATATGTATGTGAAGTGTGTAGCATCATTCACTTTAGGATGAGCAGTTTGTCTTAATTTCCAGTTTATATATTTTCCAATCAAATATTTAATGTGCCTATAAAATTATACAAAGGTGCGTATGAAGACAAAAACTCGTTTGTGATGATAATTCAAAGTCAAGTCACACATGGATTGTTAGAATCCTCCATTACTTACGCTTAAGATCAACTGCATCACCCTAAGCTAGCTTGCTCCATGTCAAAGTTGTAGCTTACAGTTTGCAACAACTTGTAAACAGCCAAATAAATAAATCCACACTAACAAGGCATTGAAAATAAATTAGCTAACCTCAGTCTAAAGAAGCCAGCCAAGTGCATTTTGCTTAATCTTGTGCCTAGATATCAATTTAATTTGAAGAGACAAGAAGCCACGAAATTTTCATCCAGCTCCCTTGCGTGAGCATTACTTGTATGGAAAGTAAAGACAAGATTTCACCAATGAAATTACACCAATATGAAGTGCAAAATGCCAAAGACATGTTGATTTTATTGGCGTACATAATTTCTTGCGTTTTACCAACCATTTCTTAAACCTTCCCAGTCATTTTTTTTTTTAAAAATAATCTGGGAAACATGGAGCGTGAGAACGAGTATGATCTATGGCCCGCAACACAACGGCACATGGTTTAAAGTTACATGTGGTCCTTCAACAGTGCAAGCAATACAGATTTGACGAGATTCACTTTTATGTTGTTTGGCATCTATTTATATGAAAAATGATCCTGAGACCCTTTTTCTGCCATGTATTCGATGAGATGGAAGAAAAAAATTTAAAAAAATTAAATTTCATATATAATGTAATACGATTGCATTGAGGCGAAAATATTTTTAAAATATATAATTATCATTATGCAATATATATTTTCATAAAAAAAATATCAATTCACATTCGTTCTTTCAAAAGAAATTGTAATAGCATACCTTTTTACATACATGTCGTTTAGTTAATATTATAAAAATTAAAATATTTATAATTATTTTCATTTTTTAAAAATTAATCAATTAGAAAATATATTTTTTTAAAAATATATGCCTATCGGTTCGTAAATTAACAAGACAATGTACATAGGTCATGTGTATCGACAACAGTCACGTGTTATCCACCTTTCGCTTTATTTGTCAAATCAGAAGTATGTAAATAATATATTTATTTTCCAAATCTAAGTATGTGAGTTACTCTGATTAGTGATTATATTACACATTTTTGTATATAGAAGATTGGTGATTATATGAAGCACTTTTGTACATTGGAGATCATCTGATTGGTTGTTTGTTTTATAGTTAAATTTAAAAAAAAATTATATATTTTAAAATTTGTTGGATAAATATAATTTTATTTTAATTTTTTAAAATTTAATTTAAGAATTTTAACTATAAAATAAACGGATCTTACATATTTATTTGTATTAAATTTTGATTGTAAAAAGTTGAGACTAATAATTATATTGTAAGATATATACTTTTAATTTTTAATGAGATGTTTATTTCAAGTGATGTATTTTTCTTTTAAAACACGTAGGATGAGAATGGATATTTTTTTTATCTGTCATTCGGGTTTAAAAATAATTTTCAAAAACAAAATATTTCAGAAATATAATAACTATATTCTCATTTTTTATTTTTACATAAATAAAAGTCATTTTTAAAATTATTTGTAAAAATCTTAAATGCTAATCAAATCTATATTTTTAAAAATATTTAAAAAATTATTTTTATCATTATATTTCTACAAAATTTAATTAAAATGTAATAGTGCAAAAATATTTACACTATCATTTAATTATATATTAAGTATTATTAAAAAATATTAACAATAAAGATTTTAAAATTTATATTTATTATAATTTTTAAGTAATTATTAATATAAAAAAATTTACATTGAAATATATTTGTTAAAATTAATGAATAAATTAGTTAAAAGTTAAAAGATAAAAAAAATTAAAAATTAAAAAGTTAGATAAAAATTAAAATTTATTAAAATATTATTTAAATTAAAAATATTGGATAAAATAATTTGATAAATAAAAAATAAAAAATAAAAAATAGTTAAATAATAAATTAAAGTACGATGAATATGATATATTTTTTAATAAAAATATTAAAAATTAATTAAATAAATTTTATTTTTTAAAAATAAAAATTTAATTTTTAATTTTTATTAAATAAGTTTTTAAAAATGATTATTTTATAATTTTAATTTTCTATCAAATAATTTAATATTTTTTAATAAATAAAATAAATAATAAAATAATTAAATTAATAATTTAAAATATACTAATTGGTAATATTATTAAAAAATATTAAATAATATTAAATTTTTAAAAATAAATAAATAAATAATCAAATTGTAAAATTATATTAAAAATAAAATATTAGTTATTATTAAAATACATTTCTCTAAAAAACATATAAATTGTCTTAGTAAATTTTTTAGTTAATAATTTCAAATTTAAATGTTTTAATAAATAAAATTTAATCTTATATTAAAATTAAATTTTTATAAATTATTATTTAAAAAATAATTTATATAATTTGAAAGAAAGGTATCTTAATACTTAACAAATAAGTGAATGAGGGGGAAGAAAGTGTTGGTAATTATAATAGTAACGGATACTGGCGTGGAGGTTTGTTGGGGTAATGTCATGCAAAGTGGCATAGCGGTGGTAAATAAAGGAGAAAAGGAAGGTTAAAGTGAGAGAGAAAAACGTGCTTTTGTGTTGTGCTTGTCTGTTGCGGGTGTTCACGAAGTCTGCATTTTTTGGTTTTGGGACGCAAGAAAGGAGAAGCACCGGGGACCTGCCCGCACCAGAACCTTTGGGGTTGGTGGGTGCTTCCTAATTGTATTTTCTATATATACACACACCATT
This sequence comes from Canavalia gladiata, assembly GCA_037954105.1. Classification (NCBI taxonomy): domain Eukaryota; kingdom Viridiplantae; phylum Streptophyta; class Magnoliopsida; order Fabales; family Fabaceae; genus Canavalia; species Canavalia gladiata. The sequence goes on along the minus strand of CM075667.1, from coordinate 16,744,524 downwards.
TTCCCAAAACTTCCCATGTGACCCTTCTCTTTACTCTCTCTCTCTCTCTCTATCTCTCTCTTTCTCTTTCTCTCCCTTCTCTATTCGAGCAAGAGAGGCTTTGCTAAACAGAAATGGCAGAGAATGTGGGGATACTGGCCATTGACATCTACTTCCCTCCAGCGTGCGTTCAGCAGGTCACACCACATCAACTCTCTCTCTCTCTCTCTCTCTCTCGTTTGTTTCATTTGAGTCTTCAGTTTATCATTTTCAATCAAAATCCGAGGAATGGAAATTCAGTCACGTTAATTTCGATGTCACTATCTAGTTTGTGTTTTGCAAACGAGAAAATAATCACAGAATCTGAGTTAGGTGTTAGTGTTGCATAAATGAGGACTCGTGAAGAATAGATGCTTAAGCTAACTAGCGTGTAGTTGGGTGTAGATTTTAGGACTGGAACTGGATCAAATCAAGAGCGCCGGGCTAGTACTGTTTCTGAATAACGGTTTTCGTAGGTGTATAAAATCGATTTTCCAAACGATGCAATCAATTTTGGTGGAAAGTGATGTTGTAAGGTCTGTGATTTGTTTTTCACCTTCACCTTTTGTTAGATAAGTTCTCATCTGAAAGGAGCTAGCCGGTAATTAAAAGTAGGGAAAAGACACTAACAAATTATTGATTTCTTGTGGATTATCCCATGGTGCTTTTCTTTTAAGCTATACAATACTGTCAGTGCATCCGAAGCAATGTGTCTCGTACACGTTTTTTTTCAATCTTTTATTGCCTCACATATATCAATTGAAGTTGCTTTTACCTTTTTTTCACTTTTTAAATAAGGTTTTCATTTTCTTCACATAACCACGTGCAGGAAGCATTGGAGGCTCATGATGGTGTAAGTAAAGGCAAATATACCATTGGACTTGGACAAGATTGCATGTCATTCTGTACCGAAGTAGAAGATGTCATCTCAATGAGGTTTATACTTTGGTTTTTACAGACTCTGCTTTTGTATATGGTTCTGGTGGTTGTATGAGTCGCCATTGTGTTTGGAGGTGTCGTTATTTGTCGTTAGTATCCTTCTCTTTTATTGATTCAGATATCAAAATATATAATATTTTGTAAATGCAAAAAAGTCAGTTTTACAACTTGCAAGCTTTACATATTGGTTTGATGGTCCCTCGTTAGGGAACATGTAAATTGGAGATGATCTGGTAAATAATGTCTATGATGAACTTTCAGCCCTGCCCAAATTTTCAGGATACATAAACTCACCTGACTTGATGTTGTCATGAACCACATTCAAACCATGTGTAGATGATTAGATTTTGCATTATGTAAAACAAATGCTGTCAATTTTAGACTAAAATAAATCTTTTAACTCCCCGTGGTCTTTTAGTCTTGATGTAGTTTTGTGGCTTTCTATGTCTAGTGAGACACCAGACATAGTGTTTCGACTTTGATACCATTTTAGTATGTGTTACCCTCAGGTAGCTGGTTTCTGTTTATTTAATGTTCAATAGGACTTCAATGGTGAAAAATTATCTTCAACCTTCTAATTAATAATTTTTCTAGTCTCATCTCTTCAAGACTAATTATTGCATCTTCAGTTTGACAGTGGTTACTTCCCTTCTCGAGAAGTATGGGATTGATCCTAAACAAATTGGCCGTCTTGAAGTAGGCAGTGAGACTGTGATTGACAAAAGCAAATCCATCAAGACATTCCTCATGCAGATCTTTGAGGTATACTTTTAGTGTCTAACCACATGGTCATTGGCTATATCATTCTCTTTGTCAAAGTAGATTGACTTTCTTCATCATCAGATTCTAATTAAATACCAATTCCATGCATGCTTGTTTCAACTTATTTTTGGAGAAATAACCACTTGTTTTTACTAGCTTTCTAAGAGAGCTTTTGAAAAATAGGTGATTATTTCTCCAAAAACAATCCCAACCAAACATGCACTTACTCAGTAATTCAACCTTAGTTTCAAGTATTTGATCTTGAATAGAAAGTTCTTGAGCAATCAATCTTTGGTTTATCAAACAGGGCACACAGCTAAAGTGGCTTATAGCTAGCTGTGCTCTTTGCATCCTAATTCTATAACCTGACCTGATACCGACCAGTGACCATCTTCATGTAAAGTCATTAAGTAATGTTTCACTGCCTTATACATCAGAGGATGTCTATAAAGTTAATAATCAGATTGGCCTGGTTCTGTTATATAATAGTTTTCTTGATCAAATAATTTATTTCCTTAGCTCTCGAATACGAGATTCATTTATTTGTCTGAAACAAACAGAAATATGGAAATACCGACATTGAGGGTGTTGATTCGACCAATGCATGCTATGGAGGAACTGCTGCTTTGTTAAATTGTGTTAATTGGGTGGAGAGCAATTCATGGGATGGACGCTATGGACTCGTTGTCTGCACCGACAGCGCTGTAAGATAATTTCCTAACATTCCCATTACCTTTGGACTATATTCTGTAACACTAAACATACTTTCCATTGTCTAGTATGCAATTCAAAGAACTGTACAAGTTCCAAACTTAAATATACTTGTCCAGTTATCCTAGATTATGTCACTATGCTGGTGGATTAATTTCAATCACATGTAATGGATGTTTTCTTTCTCAGGTTTATGCTGAAGGACCTGCTCGTCCTACTGGAGGAGCTGCTGCTATTGCCATGCTAATTGGTCCTGATGCTCCCATTTCTTTTGAAAGCAAATTGAGAGGAAGTCATATGGCTCATGCTTATGATTTTTACAAACCTAATCTTGCTAGTGAATATCCAGTAAGCTTTTAAATCCCTTTTCATTTCTGTTAGAACATTTGACTTTTGGCACCATATAATTTGAAAAACAACTTCCAATTCTTTTTCCCCATAATGACCAAGGCATTCTTAAAACTCATTTTGCTCTTAATATACTGCAAAGCATAGTATTTTATTGTTCATGTCTGTCTACTTTTTATTCATAACCAGCTGATAGTATTTCAGAATACCATTGCAATAAACCCATATATTTTGTGTCATAGGTTGTTGATGGAAAGCTTTCACAAACTTGTTACCTCATGGCTCTTGATTCTTGCTATAAACATTTCTGTCACAAGTAAGTCTCTGATATTAATTTTAGTTTTAAGAACGTATACGTTATAAATAACAATAATAACCTGGGTTATAAAAAAGGACCAATAGTAACTTGACAATTTTTTTAATATGCTAAATTACATTTCAAAATCTTAAATGATTTGGTAAAGTGACTTGTGCATAGTTTTATGTGGGAAGAGGTACTCTTCTTCTGTTAAGCTGTAAATATTTTAAAGGGGAATGTTAACACGTAACAACAGTACAACACACACTTATATATTATTTATTATTGGCTAAAACTTATTGGAACTCATGAAATTATTAGCTAGGCTCATTAAATAAGTGGAGCCCATATCATTTCATGAGTTCCAATAGATTTCAACAAACAGTAAACAATGTGTTAGAGAGTGTATTGCTAGCATTTTTCATATTCTGAATGGGCCCATCAATGTTTCATATATTGAAAATAGTTGATTGTTTGAATGAAGGGATTCTGGCCAGATGGGACACTAAGCTTACCCTGCTAATTATGCATTCTGCTTTAGTACTAGAACATTTCTTATGTAAATAAATAAATTAAATATTTGCATTAAGACTGATGCTGTGTTCAAAGACATCAGTAATAGCTAACCTATGAAATACCTAACCTTATTTACTTTTGCAGATATGAGAAATTTGAGGGAAAACAATTTTCTCTTTCTGATGCTGAATCCTTTGTATTTCACTCTCCTTATAACAAGGTAGTTTAGACATTTTAAGGATTTAGTATTTAGTATCTTAACTCCCTTTGACACTTAAATAATGCTCCTTGTAACATGTTCTATATGTTTTTGTATCTCATTGATGTATCTACTTTAATTGATATGTATATTTGTAGTTCTTTTGTGTATATCTGTCTGTATCTTTCTTCTAATTATTCTTGCTTCTGCAGCTTGTACAGAAGAGTTTTGCTCGTTTGTTGTTCAATGACTTCTTGAGGAATCCCAGGTCCTCTTCATTTCTCCATCCTCTGGAAAACTTGTTTAATTTTTATTCTGTTAATGCATGGTTGTTTATAAAATTGATTACGATTGCAGCTCTATGGATGAGATTGCCAAAGAAAAGCTGGGACCTTTTGCTGCTTTATCTGGTGATGAGAGCTACCAAAGCCGGGATCTTGAAAAGGTCTGAGAGCCTGCCTATCCCTGAAAATAATTTCCTGTTTCTTTTAGATACTGATTACTTTCCCTTTTTCCGTTGGAGTTGGGTAATGAAGTGTGAATTCACATTTATAGATTTCCATTCAAAATGGACAGTATTGAAACTTTTGACTGATGAGTGATATTGTGCAATATTATTGATATGTAGGCATCCCAGCTAGTTGCAAAGCCTCTATACGATGAGAAGGTGCAACCGACTACTTTGATACCAAAGCAAGTTGGCAACATGTACACTGCATCTCTCTATGCAGCATTTGCATCCCTTATTCACAACAAACATAGCACATTGGTGAACTTTCTGACCACTATCTATGATAAATAAACTCCTCACAATAATATTTCGTGCTTTCTAATAACTATGACATTTCACAATTTCCAGGCAGGTAAGAGGGTGGTATTATTTTCCTATGGAAGTGGCTTGACTGCCACAATGTTTTCCTTGCGATTACGAGATAGTCAACATCCATTTAGCTTGTCAAACATTGCTCGAGTGATGGATGTTGATGGAAAATTGAAGTCGAGACATGAGGTATTGATCTATAACTAAAAACGTCCCGTAAAAATTGGAAGTATTCCGCATCTGCGCTTGAAGTTTAATATTAAATTGAACATAACTAACTGTACCGAAAAATAAGAATGCATCTGTTTTTACACATTTAACTGAAAACTGACAAGGTTCTAGGCGCACAGATAGTGTATGAATGTTCGGGAGATTTTAGAAAAATATATATTATTTTTCAAAAGCTCTCTCATAAAACAAAAATTTAAAACGGTGATTTCCTTAAAATTAGCTCAAACAAACATGAATATACAGGGGATTGAAAATTTTTGTTTTTGTTTTTGTTTTTTACCTTTTAGTTGTGTCCCCGAACATTTGGATCAATTCTTTAAAAGTAAGCGTGTGAGTGAAGGATTGAAGTCGATCGGACCTTAGTTTTGATTATTGCTGTGATGTTTGTTAAAATGATGGAAACAAAATCGTATGGTGTGCTTTAAAATCGACTACTTTTATCAGTCGAAGTTTTTTTTATGCAGTTTCTTCCGGAGAAGCTCGTTGAAACTCTGAAGCTAATGGAACATAGGTATGGTGCTAAGGAGTTTGTGACAAGCAAGGACAGTAGCCTTTTATCTCCAGGCACATTCTATCTCACTGAAGTGGACTCAATGTATAGGAGATTCTATGCAAAGAAAACTAAAGAAAGCAGTCTGACTCCCGTTGGCAACGGTATCATACCCAATGGCAACGGTGTGATAACCAATGGTCACTGATGTTGAGCATATACAACGAGCAATAAATGGAAGTCAACTTCGCCAAGAATGAAGAAGGGTATTTTTTTAGGGATCCAAGAAGGGTATTCTTGTCTGCAACAGTTCTGTAAGGGCGGTCAAATGATTATGGCCAGTGTTGTCAATTCAAATATTTTAGTTTATCCTTTCTACCCAGGTCTAAATTTTTCCTTTTCTGGTGTATTTTTCCATTTTAATTAATGATAATTAGTCTTTGAAAAATAATTATCTAAAAATAGTTCTATTATTATATATATATATTCATATATTTGGGGTTTCACACGTCTAATTTATCATTAATAAAAATTATAGGATTTAATATTATTAATAAAAAAATTAATATATATATATTATATATGTTTTTATTGTATATCTATACTTTGGAAAAATTTTGAATAATAATTAATAAATATTTGTTTTCAGTTTCGTGTGGGATTGTTGGTTTTTTTATTTTTTGGGATGGGGCTGCGTATGGAAGATTTATTTTGGGTTTATTGACGTTGACAGGTTTTTTTATTTTTAGGTGTATACAATTTTGGGATCCGTTGAGATTATAGATTGAATATGAGCTCCAGAGTTCAAATAAAATTGTAAAACTTTAGACCCAAACATTTAAACAGAGTTCAAGAATGAACACAGCTGGGTCATCTCTTTTCTCTATTGATCATCATAACAAGGTCCTAGTGACTGAACCGAAGACCTGTTCCTTCGTTTTCAAGCATCCCTAGTTTGAACAAACCTAGAACCATAGGTGTTGGACCGTTCAGTATCATTATTAAAAAATGAGCCTATCGTTCTAATAAAAAATCGTACACGAGAAATATGATTCAAGAATTGATTATTGGAAATATTGTATTTATACAATTTCTTTTTTTACCACAAAGAGAGGTTCTAATAACATAAGATGGTTGATGCAATTAATAGAGAAAAAAAATTATAAAAATGTTCTAAAGAATTGTTGCATGAATAATACAATTCTTGGTTATTTAAAAGTAAGTTGCAACTAATTTATTCACCATGTGGTCAATACAAAAATAAGATTGAAATGCAGCGATACATAGGAACGGAGAAGCAGATTACATAGTGGCACACAAGCTGAAATCAATAGTTGATTTAAAATGGTGAACTTAACATCCTTCCTTCAAGCTATGGGCTTTTTCCGATTTGGCTCAAAGACATACTTAACGAGGGAGTCCTTGATGGACAAGAGTTGAGGGAATTGTTTGTTTAATTCAGAGGCGTCAAGCTCATTGTTGCTTCTCGGGGCAACAATTACCTTAGCCTGCTCCTCCAGAGTGAAGTTGTTCCAGCTAAAGTTGGGATCCACGTATTCCCTATACATTTCTAAAATTTCATTGTGGCTAACCACTCCAGGGTTGGTGAAATTCCAGATCCCAGTGAGATTCCTCTTGGCCATCTCGATGGAGATTGGGAGGAGTTCGTCCAAAATTGTCATGGAGTTGGGAATGTTGACAACCTTGTCGTATCGAGTTATCTTAGCGATGAAATTCCGGGGGTTCGACAAATCCGAGGAGATGGGCATCCTCACTCGCAAAGTACACACATTCTCGTAGTTCCGAAGCAGATCTTCCACCTGTCAACACGTGATGAAATTAGGGATCTAAATGCAACAATGTGAAAATGAATAAGCGAGAGAGCGAGAGAGCGAACCATGGCTTTGGTCTTGGAATAGAAGGATCCAATGAAATTGGGGGTATCTTCCTCCTTGAATCCGATACCGGATCCGACGGGGTGAGAGGAGTCATACTCAAAGATGCAGCCGGTGGCGTAGTTGATGAGGATGAGACCTTTCTGGAGGCAGACATCGGCGAGGGTGAGAGTGCCAACGACGTTGGTTCGGATGGTGTCAACTTTGTGAGATTCGCACCAATCCACATTGGGTCTACCTGTCACTCCCGCGGCGTTGAACACGTGTGTGGGCTTCGCCGCCGCTATGTCGGCTTCCAACGATGACCGGTTCTCCAATCTGCCGGTGGCGTATTCGAATTGGATGCCTTGTTCTTCGCACAGCTTTCCCAATAAACCGCCAATCCAACCGGTCCGACCGTAGATCAGAAACTTGAGTTGCTTCTCACCGACGCCGCCATTTGCTTCTAAACCCATTCTCCTCTTTCTCTCTCTCTTTCTCTCTCCCAAATCAATCTCTACAATCTGGCCTTCCTCTCCTCTTCTTCTATATATAGATAGAGAGAGGACAATATCCTTTTTTTTCTTTTTAGGACAGCGGAGCACGACGGTGATTATAAAAAGTAAAAAATGTAGATCAAGCAAAATTGAAAAATTAATAATCATGAGAATTTCATTGTCGTAGATTGTCAAACAAAGCACTCTATTAGGGACGTTAGTATCTTGTCACCTCATACTTTTTTGTCTCACAATTATCAATTAAATAATTCAATTAATTCTTTTGAAAGGTGTCTTAGTTTTTCTTCTTTGCTTCCTAGTCGGTAGACTTCCTTCCCCACTCTCACGTTGTTCCTAATTCCCACCATACATAAATAAAATTGTATGTTTAACGCTGTAATACAAATAAAAATTCGTAGACTTATCATATATATATCAGTTTCTTGTTATGGTCAAGAACGAAATATTTTTCATGAGTTTCATAAGATAAGTGTGATCTCACTTTACATTTCAACCTAGGATAAAAAAAAGAGTAAACTATCACTTTAGTCTCTAAGATTGTTATCGAGTTTCATATTAATCCTGACTTAAAGAAATTAACTCGTTCGTTCCTCACTTTTCAAATCGTGATTCACGTTAGTCCCTGAGGTCAATTTCTGTTGACGGTTTGCTGATGTGTAACGTTACATGACGTTAAATCCCAACGTGGCCAGCCACGTGGACCTCAAACGCCCTCATTGTGTCGCACACGTGGATTAACAAATGCTTCTAAACGTTGTTGTATCAAATAATACTGAGATTTAGGATTTTAGAAAGCATCTCAATTTGAAACCCTAATTTTTGTAATTGATATGTAATATGTAAATCCTAAATTCAGGCATTGAATTGATTCGTTGTTGATGTCAAGGATAAACGATAGAAGATGCGTACGAAATACAAAGTTAAAAATGTCACACCCATTCCAATTCCAAACCCAGATTCGCTTCTTCCTCTTTTTAGGATTTCTCTTCTTTTTCAATTTCACCATTCTCTACTATCCTCATGATTAAATTTTTTATTTTGAATTCACAGTTTCCTTTCTCGCCCTTTCAATTTTAGTGGGTTTGATTTTAATTTTTGATTGGTGGATCCTCATGATAGGTTGGCTTATCCCGGTGGACCCTTGGCCACGAATAAAGCAGCGGCTTTGTCAAAGTTTCTGGAGAGGAAGCTGAAGGAACCTAATGGATTAGCTTCTATTAACCTTGATCTTCTTGAACTCGCTGTCAATAATGCCAAACAAACTGTCTGTGCAGGTAACAGTTGCAACTTTCTCTTCTCTCTTCCGCAATAGAGGACCCTTTGTGTAGTGGATTCTTTATTTGGACTTTATTTTATTTGATTCCTAATGTATTGCTTGATGATTTGTGCAATTCAAGTTTCATCGCCACAATTATTTGAGCTGTGTGTGTTTTTGCTGTCAATGGTGTGGGAGTGCTGGGCTTGCCTTTTGATACTTTGATGAATATATTTTATCTTCTGGTTTTCTTCCACTATTTGACCAAAAATATTGAATGTAGTAGGAATGCCTATAGTAGGAAAATAGGAATAAAATATACCTATATAAAGACAGAGACATCAACCAGGCATGATTAAGGTTTACAGTCTAGCTTGTTTGGGGAGTTAGTAGCTTTACTATGAGAGTATTTTATTCAAATCCAAGCATGGATGCACGCACGTGTGCAGGTAAGGCTATCATATTAGAGCCATAACTTGCACATATCCTTTCTTATGCCTTATATCTACCTTTTAGCTTTTAACAATGTTCGACGCAAGTTTTTCTGTTGGATATTGGTTTTTAGTTTCTTTATGTGTCTTTAATTGAATTAGTATGGTAGTAGTCATTGAGTGTAATCTTTTATGATTCCCTACAACTTTAGGTGGTACTTCTAATTCAGAACGAAATGTTCGACATGTGGACTCCTTTGGTGACTCTGATTCTAAGGTTCTTGCTTCATTACTGTTGGTAGTGTCTGGATAGTTTTTGAGATTTCTGCCTTTTTGTTTTCTCACTTTGTTTTTGATCTTGATAGGATTCAAGTGAAGAGAAACATAATAAACTGTCTGAATTAAAGGAACGGAAGAAGAAGAAAAAAAAGAAAAACAAAAACAAAAAACAGGTCATTACTTGTTAATGTGACTGGTTATTTTCCTTGAGACTTCTACAATTTATTAATTTAAGTAACCAGTCTTGTTTTGCGGCAGAATGTTGAGGACACTGGAGGTGCTGTGTTGAAAAAGCCTAAACAGAAGTTTAAATTCTGATCTTATTTGTACTAGCAAGCAGATTTTCGAAATAGAGGATTAGGGCCAAACTTTTTAGCCATGATTTCTTTCCTCACCCAAATTTGTTAGTTACCAGTAACATGGAGTCACAGATACGACGCTGTGGCAGAGCTTTTGATTCAACTGACCTTTCTGATGAGCTATGACACAAATTATGAACCTTTTTTTTTTAAAAAATTTATTAAGATTCTTTTAGGGTTTGATGGTAGAGGGAATTATTGTGTAAACAGCTCTAATTTCCAAATGCAAGTTGGATGATGTTATTTATATTGACATAGAGAACAGTCAATTTCAGCTGATATAAGCACTTTCTTTCGTCCACCATCTCTTTTAATTTTATTTGTATTTTCTCCTGTCTTTTCTTTTGTTTCTTGTTTATTTTGTTGATACTTTTAGTTTTGTTAAAGAAAAATACAAAAAGATGCTCTCCAATTCTGATTATAGTTTATCCCACTATTTTTTTTGTAGTTTGCATGCACTATTCAGTTATGTTATATGCTATAGATGTAAGGAGGGTATCTCTTGCGTGATGTGCAAGAAGTGTTTCCGGCTATAATATGCAAACAAAATCTGCCTCAATTCCAGTTAGGGACTGTGCATAGAATATGGAAGGTTTCTATGCATATAATATGCACCTGAATGTATTACAATCAGCATTTCTTACCCACCCTCATGCTGTTTATTTTATTTGATGTTTTGCCTCTTTTTCGTTATAGTTAGACTAACTTTTTGTTAAAATAGAAATATCAGATAATATCAATACAAATCATTTTACACATTCATAACCATATCTTTTCATGAATTACTGGAAGGAAGGGAGCAATTTAGCTAATGGAATTACTCTTGTATATTAGATAGTCGCTGCATCAATCAACGGTGAAGTGATTCAGTATTATTTTGCGATTTACTATAATTGGTTTAGCCCCTTGATATGCAACAATTTTGATCTCTCAGTCGAACTTGTTTTGTAAATTATTCTTCAAAAAAATCCTAAAATTTTACAGTCGATTTTTTACCTTGTGATCATGAAATGAATAAAAAGTCAAAGTGTGATGAATTTAAGGCAACCAAATGAAAAATGTATGAAACCAATTGGTCGTGGTGAGGGGTTGGGATTAGAGTAATTTCACATCACCAAAAGACATGTAGATGAGAGAGTAGGAACTTGAATTATAACTCCATGCAAGAATCAATTTATCCTTATACAACTTCAATAACTCATTGGCTTCCTTCCCATGACAAGAAATAAATCTATCCAAAAAGAGCTTTTCATTAACACTAAAAATTGCACCCACACTCAGTGGATTCACAAGACCCTTAGATTTCAAAATGAGAACAACAGAAACCCTCGGAGTGATCCGTTTTCCCAAGCTCATGGACAACACCAGAGGATACCTTGCAACATCAGAAGCCTCAAAACCCAACTTGTTCACCAGAAGATCCATGATAGCCTCAATCTTACATTCTGAAATAGACATATAGAAAGGATGGATTCTAAACGCCCCTAAAATATGATCATCACTCCAACCCCAATTTCTAAAAACACCTTCCTTTGCCCACGTAGATCTGCTCAGACACACCTTCATATGAACAACTCGATTTTTGGCTCGAAATGTTGGTTTGTATCGGTTCGAAGGAATTTTGGAACGCCACGGATTATTCCTAAGGTCTTGGCTTGGGAGAAACCGAGGTTGTTGAAGAACTCGATCACGGCGTCTGGTTTCGTGCAATCTTCGAAACTCATACGTTCTGCAATATCCAAATCAGAAGCCTAGGATTGAGTAGCACTTGTGTTTAAGTCTTTATCAGGTAGTAGGCTAAACTTGGGTGCATAACAAATCAGGAATTTATGATTTACTGATTACAGATCAATTGCAGAAATTAAGGTTCCAAATAGGGATGTTTTCTAAAATCAGAAATTTCAGACCATTTGAAATGACAAGTTTAGGAGCATTTGTTAATCCACGTGTGCGACACAATCAGGGCGTTTGAGGTCTACGTAGCTGGCCACGTTGGGATTTAATGTCATGTAACGTTACACATCAGCAAGCCGTCAACAGAAATTGATCCCAGGGACTAACGTGAATCACGATTCGAAAAGTGAGGGACGAACGGGTTAATTTCTTTAAGTCAGGGACTAATATGAAATTCGATAACAATCTTAGGGACTAAAGTGACAGTTTATTCTAAAAAAAATGTTAACACTAACTTTTAAACATTGATAACTATTAAGTTTTTTTATTTAAAAATTATATATTATTTTTAATATAATAAACAATAAAAAATATATTTTAAAATATTTGACCACAAAATCTAAACATTAACAAAACTGTAGAAAAATACACAAGAAACATTTTTTTCCACAATTTACATATTAAATTTTATATTATATCTCTGTATATATATAATATATATATATAGGAGAACTTTTAAATATAATTATATTCATCAATCCAATCAATGAATAAATAAATTATATTATATAAATTGTTATTATAAAAATTTATAATATTTAAAAAATATTTGATATTTTATTAAATAAATTTAAATTAATAGATAATATAAAAGATATATTATCCGTTAATTTGAATTTATTTTTTGAGATATTAAATATTTTTTAAATTTTATAAAAATTTGTAAAGATGATCTATATAATATAATTTATTCATTTAATGATTGAATTGATAAAATATAATTATATATGAGAGTTATTAAACAGAATAACTTTAAGCAAAGTTACTTTTTGAATAACTTGATCCTCCTTTTATATATATATATATAATTTATTAATATCATATGTTAAATTTTAATTTTTAATTTAATTTAATAATTTTTTTATATAATATAATATTTATCAATTCAATTATTAATTTGAAAATTTTTATCAAGTAAATTACGTTGGTAAACTTTTATATAAAAATAAATAAAAAATATTTTATTATAAAATTTTATTTTAAAATCTATTATTTTATTTTAATATATAAATTAATGTTTAGATAACATATCTTTAAATATTTAAATTATTTAAAAATTAATATATATAATCATAAAAATATTATAATAATAAATATTATATTTTATAAAAAATTATTAAATTTGTATAAATATTAAATTTAATATTTGATTTCAAATATATATATATATATATATATATATATAATCAAACATTTTTAATCTTGTAATATAAATCACATGTTTTTTTAAATTGAATTAAATTAATCTTTTATTTTGTAATTGATTATTCAGTAAAATATTTTTTACTATTTAAAATATTTTAATAGTATTCTACTTTATTTATTAATGTTGAATATAATGATATATTTCAAAAAATCATTAAAATTTCATTAGTTAAATAAATTTTTAAAAATTAAAAGTCTTTATTGTCTGTAATTTTTATATTTTAATTTTTAACTAAAAAATTAAATAATTTTTAAATTAAGATTTTCCATATTATATATATATATAGCATAGGTGGTTACTTCAAGTGATATAAGAGTTTAACTTTTTTAGATACTATCTCAAATTTTAATATTATATATCAAAAGTTGAATGAGTTATCTCCAACATATTATGCAAGACCATTGGTCTAAACAAAAAAATATTTGTAAATATTGAGTAGAATTTAATGATATACAATAATGTAATGTTTCTATATTTTACTCAATTATTAATTATTATAAAATTAAAATCTTTATAATAATTGTTTTAAAATTTATATTCATGGTAGTTTTAATTAATTCATAGTGTAAAATATTTTACAATGATAATCTATAAATATCAAATTCTATATGCAACACTTACTAATATAATATATATGATGCATGAAATAATTGACACAACCTATTTCGAATTTAACTAGTGTTAATAAGTGACATGTTATATTTTAAACAAGGCTCATGAGTCAAGTTTCAAATTTTCAAGGATGAGATTTGATACTGAAATTACCAAAATCTCAAGCATGACAGTGAGGATTGCTCATAATGACAATCAAACGTTTGAGTTAATGTCTATTCCTTACATAATCCTTAGATATGGGAAAATCATTGTTAAGATCAAGAAGTATAACCATGTAATACATCTACATCCATGGCAATAAATTACTTGATTATTAAATATTTTTGAAATCGAAGGCATGAGAGGCAAAATCTTGACCGATGATCGCGAAGTTGATCAAATGGACACATTTGTATACATAGACTGGAATGAATTTCAAATAATATTCAGCCTAGTCATAGTTAGTATCAGAATTTTAAGCATCTGTTTAGACGATAGGATAAGTGAATATGATATGATAAATTTTTATATTCTATTTTATTTTTAATGCTTATTTAATCAAAAGAATGTGATAAATTTATCTTATTTTTAATGTTTATTTAACCAAATGAATATGATAAATTTATCGTATTATTCTATCCTATTATATTATCTAATGTAATTTCCATCCGATCAAGAAGTAGAATTAGAAAGTAATAAAAAAGTATTTTTTATTATTATAATAACAATGACAATAATAATAATAATATTAATAATTTTAATAAAAATAATATTAATGATAAAATTAATATTAATATTAATAAGAGAAGAAATTATTGTCACTATTATTATATTAATATTAATAATAATTATTATAATATTATTAATAATAGTAACGATAATAATTAGTATTATTAATTTATTATTATCATCTAAGTTTTTATATTTTTTTATCTTTTGTTTTTTTTAATGATATTTATCTCTAACTTTTATTTTAATTTATTAAAATAAAGTCAGGATATTATATTTATAATATTTTTTATTTATTTGTTGAAAAGTTACAAATTAAAATTATTTGTTAATAAAAATTATATATAATATTGATAAAAATTATGTTGTTATTTAAATATAATTTATATCATATCTTGAATTATTTTACTCATTTCAAATAAAAAGTAAGATAAATTATATTCTATTCTATTTTTATATCCTATTTTAGCCTATTCACCACTAATCGTGGTTCAAGTAGGTATAGTTATACTCTTTAGATCATGGTTTAATTAGTTTAAACCTATAATAATATGATATTATAAAAAAAATTAAGAGTTAATATATTTTTAGTTTTCATATTTATGAATTTTTTTATCTTAATTTTTCAAAATTTTTATAGTTTAATTCCAAAAATTTTAAAAATTAGCACCTTTAATTCTTAGTAAAGTTTAAATGATAGTATAATTAATAAAGATATTGTCATGTGCCAATTATTTATACGGCAATATTAGTGAGAAGGATGAAAACATTTAAATTATATAAAATATAAAAACCAAAATTAAAGAAAAAACTCATAAAAATATATTAAAGTATCTGTTTATATTTGATAAAATTAACTGATAAATAATTGAAAGTTAAAAAATTAGTTAAAAATTAAAAAATTAAATAAAAATTAAAAATTAATAAACTATTAATTGAATTATAAATATTTGATGAAACTAATTTTTGACCTAATTTATAAATATAAAGTAATAAATAAAAAATGATCAAATAATATATTAAAATATGATAAGTATAATATTTTTTTAAAAATATATTAAAATTTAATTTAAAAGTTTATTTCTTTAAAAGAATATTTATTTTTAATTTTTACATAATTAAATTTAAAATAAAAAAATTTAAAATTATTTATTTTATAATTTTATTTTATTTATCAAATAGTTCAATATTTTTAAATAAAATAAATAATTTAATAATTAAGATATGCAGTATATATTAAAATAATAATTTTAAATATAATATTTTATGATATTATAAAAATAAATTTATTAAAAATATTATTATTATGAAAGTATTAAATAATTAAATTTATAAAATAAATAGATAAATAAAATAATAGATTATAAAAATATATTAAAGATAAAAATAAATAAAATATTTCAGCTAACAATTAAAAAATAAAAATTACTTAAGATAATTTTTTTTTTCAAAAAATACTAATATCTGTGTAAAATATACTAATAAGTACTAAAATAATTTACCTTATTAAACAAAACTAAAATATCCTAAAAATCTTTTCAGCTCATACTTTTTATCTGTGTAATTACATAATCGCCGCATTTTTTCTGTTTGGTACAGATTCTCTTTCTGTGTTCGGACATCACATCAACAATTTAATTCAGGAAGGTGCACTCGCAATTAAACACCATCCATGTAATTTACACGGCACATTAACCGTTTTGAATATAGGTGACATAAAACGTGTTGTGGGTTCTTGTTGGTTCATATTTTATCATCAATTTTAAGTCCTCTGTGGATCCAGAAATGGCCAAGACGCCAATGGTGAAACAGAAAGGAAGGAAACCAGTCGTGCTCACAATCAAAGAAGAATAAAATTTTAGATGACATGTTTCTGTAATCTATATTTGATGGAAAGTCTTCTCAAATCATAATCTCATTTTCAAGAGATTGTGATTTCTTATCAAAGAGTGACCCATGTGCGATGTGCCAGAAGAAACAAGAACACGAAAGACTTCCGAATTCCGATACATTGAAGGGGATAATAATCTATTTTACTAATGTGGAAAAAAAAGATAGAGGTAAGGTGAATAAATTTGTTATTTATTTAATGCCCAGATGAAACTATATTCGATCAAATGATTTTACTAAAGTTCAACGTAAACCTTAATAATACCATTAAAATTAAAATTAAAATTTTATTATTTAATGTATAAAAAGTTATATTTTAATAAAAAAAAGTTTGAACTAAACCAACTTTTAATGTTAAAAACAATTTTTAAAAATCAAAATTTATTCACATCAGATATTAAATTTAAACATTTATATTATTTAATAATTTTTATTAAATGCGATGTTTATCAATTCATTAATTGCAAGATTTACCAAATTAATTATTAAACCATAAAATAATATTTTTATAAATATGACTATTAAATTTTAAATATTTGCAGAAACCTTATTGAATAACTGATATTTATTTATATTATAATAATATATTATATTTAAAAAATTAATATAATAAAATATTATTATTTTTTATTTTGTATAAATTTTATAAATATAATCTATTTTTTAAATCAATAAATTTAATTGATAAATTTTATATTTACAAAATTAAATAATATATACTTAATATTTGATTTTCCCTACTTTGTGTTCTTTATGGAAAACTTTTCACTTTCAATGCTTATTTCACAAAAAATTTGTAGATATGACAACGGAATGAAACAGATTTTATATTTTCCGTCGTTCATGATTCCCAGTATCCATTTCTATCTCCTTCCTTGTTAGAAAATCAATTCCTGTTCCCAAGTGAGGTCAAGGAAATTCACTCTATCCATTTTTATTTTTTTATAATTTATATATTTTATTATTTTTATAATATTTATATAAAATTAAAAATATTTTAATAATTTTATATAACTGGGACAAGGACAGAGCCTCATTTTATTCGAATCCGTCTAATTCCGTTTAAGTTAAATTCACTTCGCTTCGCTTGATGGCTACACAAATGTTGAAAAAGTGTCGGTGTTGTATAAGGTTTATTTATTTATTTAGAGTAAATTACTTTCATTTCCTCTTTATCTTTCGTTTGTTGCATACTTTTCTTTTAATATTTTAAGCATATATAATCTTTTTCTTATGTTTAAAATAAATTTATTTTTTTATAATATACTTCATAAATAAGGATGACAATCATGTAAATCTAAGTATTTTAGTACCTCTTTTTATATTTAAGTTCTCTAAAGAACATTTATCCCTTTGATTAAATTATCAAAATAAGTTAATGTGATTAGTTCAAGAAAATAAAAATTCACTTGATAAAATTGAGACTTAAACACTTCTTTAGTTTAGCCGGATCTAAAACAATATGTTAGTCCAAAACAAGTTAATCCGTGATGGACGAAACCGATCCCTTAGTTCAAATATTAAATATTTAATTATTTAAATAGAAGATGTTTGCTTCAGTACATCACTGTTTTAAAGGTTTCGATGTCTTTAATAAATATATCAATAAAATACGTATAGGTGTTTAATATTTATCTACCCATATTTATATATACCCTAGATTTTGATCTCTTAATTTAAAATAAAAAATATAAAACAAATCCGAATAATAATAATAAAATAATATTTTAAATCATACTCAATAATTAAATATTTGTATAATCTTAAAAAAAGTGATTTTGATTGTATTATTTCATCAATATATCAAATCATTTTGTATTTTTATTTATTATATATTCATTGTTTCTATAATAATAAAAAAATATCTCATTGTACTATATAATATCTCTATTAAAATATTATATAAATTAAAACTTGATATTTTTTTATTAATAAGCTTAATATAGATAAAATGTTAAGGATAGTACTAAATAGTTTTTATTTATTTTTATTTTATTATTTATTTTTATTGTATTTTTTATAAGTATTTGTTTGAAAAAAATTAAAAAGGAGCTTTAAAAATATAAAAAATAAATTTAAACAGTATAAAATATAAAGATAAAAGTTAAATAAGGTAATAAATTAACATTATGTTTGAACGAGGTATTTTAAAGAGAAAAAATAATTTTTGAAAGAATTTATAATTCTAGTAATAACAATTAAAATATCTTATTTAAATATTATTTTATAAATAATTTTAAATTATAAAGATTTTTAGGGAATAATTTAATCAATTAAAATGAAAAATTTTTAAATTTCTTCAAAATAGATAAAATTTAAAATTATTTGATGTTTCTTTTTTTTATTTTTTATATTTATATTACTTTATTTTTTATTTTTTTTTCTCATATTTTTCCTTCATCTTTCATAGACATAATATTTTTAATATTAAATAATATAATTATATATTTCTATTATTTTAATTATATATATTGGTTGAATTATTATTCTAATTAAATATGTTGCATAATAAAAATATTTGTATATTTAAATTTTTTTGTAAAAAAAAATAAAGATAAAGCTATAAATATTTAAACGTAAAATTTTGTATATAGTAAAAATTAAATTATTTAATTTAAATAAAAAATTTAAAAATTTAAACATTTAAATTTTAATACATTTAAATTTTATCATTTAAATAAATAATTTTAAATATAATAAATTAAAATTCATTTATTTAAATAAGATATTTTTAAATAAAAGTATTTAAATTTTTAAATATTTTAAATTTTGTAAAATGTTGAAATATTTCATCTAAACACAAAATAAAAAATTTAAATTTTTTTAAAAAAATATCAAGTATTATATATATATATATATATATATATATATATATATATAAATTAGAGTAGTCTAATAGTCCCACGTGTTGAATAAGATAATGTCGAATACATGACAGGATATAATATGACAACTTTAAGATCACACACAAAAAAATTAATACTAGTTTTAGGGAAACAAAAGCTCATCGAGAGAGAGAAAAGAAGGGAAGATAAAACTGAAAATTGGTATTGTTGACTTGCTATATTTTACAACTAATCCAGGGTTTATATATGAATTAAAAATTACTTAATGGAACTAAAATTAAATAATGTAACAACCAACTCAGCATAATTAATTAATTCTTTACCAACCGATCATGAAAAACACATGTACCATGTTTTGTGTTTTTTTTCTTTCCCAACATCTTTAAATGTATGTAATAACTAGTAACAATACAATTCTTGAAAGTTTTAGATTTAAAAATCAATTGATATAACTGGGAAGATTTATGAAAAAGATAATCTACTTCTATCTCAATAACATCCAATTAAAAAATAAAAATGAAACACACATGCGGTGTAAATGAGTTATGACTTAGTTATGTTTAAGCCCTCAAGCTGGAGCCAACTTGTAAAACAGCCCATAATATTTGACTCTAGCTGACCAGATTTATAATTATGTCATAAGCTAACTTACAGAGTGTTGTAGTTTAAATAAATCAAATCAATATGGTACATAATCATTAACTAAATAAGTTTAAATAGCCTGTTCTTTAGTTGAATTGAAATATAAGATAATGGTTTATAATTAATTACGCAATATAATTTAACAAAAGCGTGTAAATATAATTTAAATTACTCATGGTTAGCTTATATTTTATGTGCATCAAATATTCCAACTTTTAAGTATATAACTTATTTCTTCATGAACATGTAAACCAAAAATCAGTTTAAGATTTAAAAAGCTCTTTAGTTAAATGTCTGACTCATTTCTTCCCATAAAGGCATATTCAAATAATAATACTGAATTATCAATTATTGTAAGATCAATAAATATTAGCTTTACTATCTAGATGAACCACGATGTTAATATGAAGAGAGCAATCTTGTTTTCTCTTTTGGATAAAAGAACCAACGTGACAAAAGAGTTAAAATATAGGACCAAAAAAGTAGAGGAAGATTAAAAAGAATTTTCAAAAAAATTACAATAAATAATATCAAAAAATTAATATTAAACCAAATTAAATAACATCTTATGATTCATGTAATTGATCTCACCTAGTTGGACAAGATTTATGTTGTATTAGAAGCTGCTAAAGTCAAATGTACAAATAACGAGAGAAAATCTACTGTACCCGAGTTACAAAGTACACCCAACTTTCTTCTTTCAATTTTGAAAATCAGAGTTACGAAAGTCACATAGAATGGACCAAAATGATCATATGGTGAGATTTTCTTTGAGTACAGTAAAGGTGCCACTTATGTTCCCACCAACATCCGGGAATGTCTCACAGTCAAGAAGAGGTTTCACTTTTCCTTTTGAATCAACTTCAAGAGGGTATTTTAACAGATGACTTTTCATTTCAATTACCTCATCAGCTACGTACTGTCTCCAGTTAAACTCACTCAATGATCTTATCCGTCTTACACATTCAAGGCTCTCTGGTTGCTCGAAGCATTCTTCCACACCTCCAATATGCTCGCTCCATAGTGACATCCTATAACCATGCACCTGAACTCATACACAATAACACAATTCTCCAAGTTAGTGGAAAAAAAAATTGCAAATGATTAATTTAATTTCAATAGCAGGAATCAGGTAAAGGCCCTTCACATGTATCATCATAGAGCTTTCTCAGTATGCATGTGATCTATAACAACTACTCTCCTTTCTCAACAAGAACCTTATGTGTATATCTCCTCAAAAAGCCCATTTTATATTGAACTTTTTTCAAACGTTTATGCCCGAGTCTAATGGTGGAACAAGCTTCCACGAAAACAACTACAACATAGAAACATTAAGATCCATTCTAGAGAATTAGGAATCTTATAAATCTAACTTTAGAAAAGCCCCACAAACGCTTATCGTTCTTAAAAAGCCTCACTCTTCTCTGTTTTTTCCTTCCTTGTTACAGTTGTAGTCTACGTTGTTTTATGGCTCAACATGTATATATGCATGATAAGCTACATTAAATCTCTGCATGATATCATTCAGAATATAAGAAGAGCCTACAATTCTCTCACTCTACAAATTTTAATCATAACAAAGTACTTCTAAGTTTATAGATCTTGCCTGCCCCCGAGGTTTAGATTGCTTCTCTGCGAAAGTATGATTAGGCTGATATGCTCCCATTGCTATCTCTGTATCTCTAGTGCCTTCCATGGATCGCTGGTTTATGTTTGCAGACCCCAGTAACACATATTCATCATCCACTATCATTCCTTTTGAATGAACATAAATCATGAATCTTCGGTTCTTTTGAGTGAGTACCCAGGCCACCAATGCACAAATATAAATGATATATGAGACTTATAGACAAGCAAAAAACATAAAGTTTACTCAAGAGGGTAAAAAATACCTGAGACGTGTTTTGTCCAGTAGGATTTACGGCATTTATAATGTTTTCATTGTCAGGGATCTCACGATTACCAAGGCAAAAGAAATTCAAGTAGTCCTGTGGCTCATACTCATTGTCAAGCCCAGCCTCCTGTAAGGCCTTGTAAATTGTTTCATACATCATTTCCATTGTTTTGAACTGCCAAAATCCATATGAGCGTGTGAGACAAACACACGACTGAAACGATAATAATATTATGTTGTTGATGGTTTTTTATCGTACTATTTTAGATTTAAAGACTAACTCACTTTATAAGAGCATTTTTCCTTTTAAACACAAACGTGATATAACTGTCGTGAGATTCAGCAAATAACAAGCATTTTCAGCAATGCAAAATGCAGATTTGTGCTTTTAAGATTATTTCATAATATGAAGCACAAAGTAATCAGCAGTCTCCTCTGAGTTTAATGTTTGTATACCAAATTTTCCTAATCCACGTATATAATCTAGCTAACAAAGGTTTTCATGATTTGTTACAATTGGCACTGCTTTAAGAGGTAGAGGAGGACTACCTGCCAAAAGAGAATCCGCTGAGTAGCTGTACTTGTAGGTACACCTTCAGGCCACATAGGAATGACAATATATACAGAAAATCTCTCATTTTGTTTTATTTTGTTTGCTATTTTCAATGCAATTTCCATCGGAATTAGGTTGTTTGCACCTGTGAAGGAAGGGAGAAAAATTAACACATAACAAGGATGCCGGTTGCAATTTACAGTATAAAAGATGTTAACTGAAATTTGTAAAACAGGAATTTTTCTTTTTCTTCTTTTTTTTTTTCCCCCTTTTTATTATATCTTTCCTTTTTTTTAACTGTCTATAGTTTAAAAAACATTTGCTTACTGCCACTTGCTTGGTTACCAGCAATGACTAGTAATTGCTGGAATAGATGCAACAGTAAAAATATACATCTCAAACATTAACCATAGAATTAGAAAGTTTGTTAAAAATTTGTCCTGGTTTATGTTCGCCAAAATTGAATTGGAACAAAACCAGTTATCAATCACCAGGACATGCTGATATATAACTATGGATTCACTTCATTGTCCAGTAAAAAGAAGCTTTGTGTAAATCTTTTTGCAAATACTGAATATGATACAGCTTTACAATCTCTCTCTCATCTTCTTGTCATTCTTAAGAATAATTCTTTTAACTTAGGTCTCAAGCTAAATACTCACCAAGGTCTTTGAAAGAGTCCCAATTATATGATGAGCCAATAAAGTATTGGTTCTCAATATAGATGAACTTTTGGGCAGCTCGAATTGCCTTCACATACGCAGAATGTATGCTCATGTCTATCAGTACATTCTTTCCACAAACCAAGTTCTGTTGAATAAAGTAAACATAGTTAGCTTCTTCCTACCCATTTAAAAGGTAAATTTTCAGAAGAGAAAGAAATCACTTCACCCTTCTTATAGCATCCTTGGGTTCCTTTGGAAATCCTTTCACAGAATTGGAATCAATTGAACGGAAGACCTTCAATAAGAATATAGTAATCGTCAAAAACAGAAGTTTCTCAAAGGGAGTAAGAATTTTTATACAATCAATGATACCTGGACATGCCAAGTCTCCGGGTTATCTTCATTGAGGGAAGGAATTTCATCTATACCAACAATATCAGGAATTCTATCAATTTTCAGTAATGAATCATCATGTGAACTTTTCATCTTTTGAAGTCTATTCATTTTTAATGCCCTTAACCAACGCTCCTCAAAATTGGTGAGGATGTCATATGCTGCTGGGCCATCAACTTGGGAGTGCATATCATGCCATGGTTGTCTTGGACAACCAGTTACAGGCCCCTGTTTATTATACAAATAAAACAATTACAAATAGAGGACAGCATAAAATAATGATTATGAGCCTTGAAATTGATTCAGTTTGCTCAACCACAAAACTTATGTGCTTTCATAAAAGAAAAGTGCTCTTTGGCTTTGTCGATTAAAATGTAAAAATGTGGAGACTGGAGATTGCTAATGTAAATAAAAATGGATTGTTCCTCACTTAGTTTCCCCAGTACACTCTCACAATGTTATGAATTAAAAAAAATGGGCAATTTACCTCAAAGGTAGGATTATGGTAGTCATCTTTGTGGGTTGTCTCCAAAGTTCTAAAGATTGAATGATTTGGGGTATCATATCGGCCAACACATAAGTCAAGACCTCCTATGAAAGCTATAATCTTTCTTTTATGTTGACCTGCATCAGCATCTACAATGACTGTCTTCTGATGATGTGTATAAATTGTTCCAGCTTCCTAACAATTAATCATAAAGCGAAAGACTATCTCTGTTTAAAATACAATCATAACGTACTAGTAACTAGTAAAGTTAAACAGAGTAAAAAACAATACAGTTGGACATTTAAATATGTTGCATATGATATTTCCAACAAAAGTGGTATACAAAAATATGAATTAGGGAGATATAGCTAAAGATTATTTTATCCATTCTGGACTAAAAATATTATATGGCATATGATGTACTTTTTCTTTTTAATTTTATCCATTCTGGACTAAAATATTAGAATATCAGTATTTCATGTGTTTTGAAATAGTTAGTCGTTTCATGCAGTTAGACATATGGATAGAGTTTTTATTTCCAACTTACTTGCTTTTTGACCCAGCTGTGCCCTTTCCCACCAGATCGTGGGCAAAGAAGCACTCGTACTGAAGAGTTTTTGAAAAAATTGCGAGTGTCCTCATCACGGGTGTTCATAAGTCCAACCTACATATCATAGTAATCAGATGATAGAAGTAAACAATCGGTTACAGACTATTATTTTATGCAAAAAAGTAATCAAGCACAGTAGATATGCTTCTCTGATTATAAAACAGACACATCAAACGAAAACTAAAATACAGTACAAAGCTGGTGGACAAGCAAGACAAATGTGCCTGCAACCTGCATATGGAAGCAGTAGCACTCAAATTGTACGTGTCAAAAACACTTAAAAAAACATTAGTTAACAAATAAACTTTGATCAAGCTGCACATAAACACTGAGAATTATAAGAAATGCATAAGACTACACGGATCAGGAGGAGATAAGATTCTAAAAATCAGAACAAACTAAGGAATAATTTGAGGAACTATCGAAAAATTAAATATTTTATCATGCATTGTCATAGAGGTCAATAGTGGTGTTGGAAGACATAAAATGAAACACAAGTCATGGTAGCCTGAAGAGCACTTTGATTTGAAAAGAAATATTGGCTTTCTTTGCTGAAATAATAAGATGAACAAAAACGGCTTTAAAAGAATAAGAAATCAATTGAAAACAAACACAATACAAAGATAAAAAAAAAAAAATTTACAAAATACCATGTTCATGATCTAGAACCTGTGACTACTATCTGCTGTTCCATGTACTGGTGGACCCCACAACAAAGAATATTTTATTCTACTTTTTTTTTTAATTAAAAACAAAAAAAGACGGGAAGCACACTACAAGGGAAAAAAAATGCTCCAAAACAAAAATCAAGAGTTTAGCAAATCTCTAGAGTCTACTCACTTTGAATATCAGAAGAAAAGCTCAAACACTAAAACTCCCATGAGCATGCATAAAGGATAAGCGACATTCTAAGAAATTATTTAAAAGCTGCCACTGCTTCTAATGTTTTTATTAGAATCTACTGAGTCGGAGTGCTTCTACAGTATTTATACATTTCCTGTGCAAGAAATGAATGAGTGGCTAAAGAAATTCCAATGTGATATACACGTATAATTATAAAGCATTGAAAACCAGCAATGATTGGCATGAAAATAGAGAGATTATTTGAAATTGATCACCGTTTTATATCCAAGCACGCTTGTAGATGTAGGATCATCCCACACAAGGAGCAACACTCTAACGCCTTGCTGTGATTTAGCTTTAAGAAGGTCACCTAAAGTGTAAGATTTTCCATCAGCGGTGTCCCGAATGAGCCTAACATTGTAGTACACAGACCAGCCCACAATATAAACCAATCGATGGGCCTCGCTTATTGCATCAAAAATGTCATGCCAACAACTTGCATGCTTATAACTGGCACCCCCATCCACCTTCAAACTAGGAAGGTAACCTTCTTCAACATGAGCATCTTGATAAAGTGTAACTTTTCCACCCTTTCTAAGGGGAAAGTATGTGGCAGGAACGCCTTCATAATGAGGACCACCACCAACTCCATGACTATAAAGGGCCACTTCCTCAACAGGTGTGTACTGAATAGATAAACTCAAAACTGATGATCCATTCTTACAGGGCTTCCCATCATTACTAATAATGGGGAAAACGCCCTCAACTTTGGTACCATTGCATAACTGTTCCACCGGAATTCCCACTGCCCCAATAATCTGTGAACCCACAACATCACTGTCCTTAACAACGAAATGAATTTCAGAAGCAATATGTGCAACGGGGACATTGAAATGCTGCATCCAAAGAGGGTTTTCATTGTTTCTGATGACAAAAGTCCTTGCAATCACAGCACCAGCCACAGACACTGTAACATATGGATCACTGGTTAAATTACGTGACATGCGGTCTTCGATTTTACCACCAATTGTTCGAGATAACATGGAAACAAATTCTCCGGTTTTCTTATGAAACATGTCCATGTTAGGAAGGTTTCTGGCCCCATTGATCCAAATTTCCAAATTGCCATGTAAGAGGAGAATCTTTAAGGAGGAGGAAGTGGTTGAGAATGGAACAATTTGTTGAGACTGTCCATGGTGTGAACCTCCGAAAGACGGGGTTTCACCATAAACCAGATGAGCCATGTAATGTAAGAAGTAACAAGTTTCGGAATGTGCACAAAGAGAAATGGGTTGGTGATGGATCTAAGCAATGAAATGTGGAGGCGGAGCATTTTATGCAGGAAGAGGGAGAAGACTGGAATTTGAATACGGGGTTGACGGAGATGTGAATGTAATAAGACATGAATGTTTGAAAGAGTAAATGAATGGATGAGAAGAAGAAAAGTCATGAAGGGGCTCTTAGAAAACACAGCAAGTGGAAATACAATACAATACAATACATTGGTGAATGTGTCAGATACAATCATACAAACAGCCCTCAGAATAGTAACGGTTGAATACATGTGTGACAAAGAGAGAGAAAGAGATGGCTGCGCTGAAGAATTCCCAAATTTTGTCACTGTTGAGAATTGAAAATGTCAAAATGCGATGGGGATTGGAGAACACAGGAACCTTTCCATGCATCTTTCTACCAAAGCAAAATGGACCCTTGTTGGATAACGTATGGCCACCACAGTTTTCAATGAGGCCCAACAGGCCCAATAGATTTTAATAAAGATTAACCGAACAGTATGATGTATGTTAACTTAACTTCATTCGATCATATATTCTCACTTTATCAAATAAACTTGATTTTTTTCAAACTCTCTATACACGTTTTTGTGTAAAATAAAATTTAAATGTTTCATTACAGAAAAAATTAGATATGTTTAATTATTATTTACATAAACGACCATGCTGACCCTCGGTGGATCACTTCGAAACCTTGTTTGGGTGAGAAATAATAAATTTATAAAAAAATTGTGATGAACATGATTGTTTCATGTGTTAAAAACGAATCGAATCGAATCGAATCAAATCAGGTATGCATTGGGTTTTGTTGCCATGTTGCTATTACTTATTATATATTTAGTTGCCTCCAAAACTATTTTTAAAAATTAAATTATTGAATAAGATAATCAATACATGATAGATGATAATATAAAAACTTTAAGATCACCAAAAAAATCTTTCATACTAGTAACAATATAGATCTTGAAAGTTTTAGATTTAAAAAATATCTTGATATAAGTAAGAAGATTTGTGGAAAAGCTAGTCGGCTGGTTGTGTTCAAGCTCTCACGCTGGTTGCGAGCCAACTTGTTAAACAATTTATACTTTATTCTGATTTAGTAATTATTAATGGAAAGATAGATATCATCGTGCCTGTCTTTTTGTATATTTTATTTTTTTTGTTAATTTTTTTATAATGAATGAAAGTGAATAATTATACAATTTTTGTTATTTATAAAAGTGGATGGTTATGTATAAGTGACTTGGAAGGATTATGAACATCAATATTTTGGTATTCTCTTTATTCATTGTTGTCATAACCGTAATTATGACGAGACGACGGACTCGCTAAATTTTGAAAAGAATTAATTTGATTGTGGAGCCGCCACCAAATCTTATTTTAAGGGAAAACATTTGGAAAAACTCTAACTTGTGGAAGAAATTTAGGTTCGGGAGTCGGTTACGAGTAAGGAAGGTATTAGGCACCCTACTCGCCCGTTCCAAGTAACGGTACCCTTAAACTGAGTGTGTGATATTTTGAAAACTATTTGATCCCTTAAAATAGAATAGAAAATAGAAAATAAATAGGTTCATGGAAAATAGCCTGACAGGACTTGATCCTGCTCCTACGTATTCCCGGGTGCAATGGGAAACTCAAGGCTACGTAGTTCTGGTTAAGAGACTTGATCTCTAAAAGAATACGGGGTGATTTTAGATAGAAAAAAAAAAGAGACACTTTAATAGGAATTTATTGAAAATGATGGTTTTCAGAAATTCATGCTTGCGAGATCCTAAATCGTCGTAAGTCGTATTTGGATCCCACACGAATTAAAACACGACACGGTAGAGAACGCTACTCGTTCGCGTTAGAACCCGTTTACATGAATTTCGAAAAATTAAAAACAGACGTTTTTTATAAGATTTTATTGAAAGTGATGGTTTTCAGAAATTCATGCTTGCAAGATCCTAAATCGTCGTAAGCCGTATTTGGATCCCACACGAATTAAAACACGACACGGTAGAGAACGCTACTCGTTCTCGTTAGAACCCGTTTACATGAATTTCGAAAAATTAAAAACAGACGTTCTTTATAAGATTTTATTGAAAGTGATGGTTTTCTGAAATTCATGCTTGCGAGATCCTAAATCGTCGTAAGCCGTATTTGGATCCCACACAAATTAAAACACGACACGGTAGAGAACGCTACTCGTTCGCGTTAGAACCCGTTTACATGAATTTCGAAAAATTAAAAAAACAGACGTTTTTTATAAGATTTTATTGAAAGTGATGGTTTTCAGAAATTTATGCTTGCGAGATCCTAAATCGTCGTAAGCCGTATTTGGATCCCACACGAATTAAAACACGACACGGTAGAGAACGCTACTCGTTCGCGTTAGAACCCGTTTACATGAATTTCGAAAAATTAAAAACAGACGTTTTTATAATATTTTATTGAATGTGATGGTTTTCAGAAATTCATGCTTGTGAGATCCTAAATCGTCGTAAGCCATATTTGGATCCCACACGAATTAAAACATGACACGGTAGAGAACGCTACTCGTTCGTGTTAGAACCCGTTTGCATGAATTTCGGAAAATTTAAAAAAAAAACAAAGACGAATATGAACTCGAAAATCCGAGAAGAAGTAAGAAAATTAAGCGGAATAAAATGTTGGATTGAACCTCCATTGATGTTCCTTGTTTAATTGTCTCCAATCCAGCTTAGGTCATAAGGTCCACAGGTAAGAATTAAGTTTTTTTTTTTATTTTGATTCAAGCAAACACTTAACTCTTTAGGTTCAATGACTTAATCATGCATGACTTAAGCTAGACTTAGCATATAGGATGCATGTATATGGTCATGCACTCTTAGGAATTTTTTCCAAAGGAGGACATACAAACACAAACAAATCAGAAGGAAATACATATAGAAGGATCAACACATGAAAAATAATACCTAAACAAGGTTAAAAGAACAAGATCTACTAAAGAACTTCAAAGACAAGAGATTTTGGCGCCAAAATTTAAATTCAAATCTCAAAATTTTTCAAAAAATATTTTTCCAGAGATCTAAAAAATTAAAACCAAAACATTGAAAGATATAGATCATAGGAATCAAACAAAATAAATTTGACAAAAAAAAAGACAAGAAATGAGCAAGTTATGCACAAACCAAACAACATACGTTCATTTTCGCACTAGGACAAACATACCTCAGTAATTCGGCCATAAAAACTTCATTTAAGATCCAAATTAGACAAATAATACCATTCTAGAAACTAGAGAGAAAGACGAAGAGAATGCAACAAAAAGAACCAAAATCGGAGATCATTTGACCGATCAAAAATGAAAACAAAAAATAGAGACGAAGATTAACTCGAAAATTTGGCGCCAAAATTTGAATGCAAATCTCAGAATTTTTAGAAATATTTTTTGGTAGATCTGAAAAATTAAAACCAAAAAATTGAAAGATATAGGTTATATGAATCAAACAAAACAAATTTGACAAAAAACAGACCAGAAATGAGCAAGGTATACACAAATCAAACAAGCTAAGTTCATTTGCGCGTCAAGACCAACATCCTTTAGTAATCTGGTCATAGAGACTTCATTTTAGATCCAAATTAGACAAATAATATTATTCCAGAAACTAGAGAGAAAGACGAAGAGAACGCAACAAAAATCACTGAAATCGGAGATCATTTGACCGATCAAAAATTAAAATGAAAACAGAGACGAAAATGAACTCGAAAATCCGAGAAGACGCAAGAAAATTAAACGAAATAGAAGCAAGATCTAACCTCCATTGATGTTATTCAATGCCACTTGATAGCATATTGGAAGGAGATGAATAACTGGTTTCATGGAGACCAAGAAGGTGCTCCATTAGATGTAGAATTCAAGAGTCTCTTTAGTGCTCCTCCTAGAACCTCCCATTCAATGACTCAAAGTGCTCCTCTCTCTCCCTCCTTAGAAATTCTGAATTTTTTTTAGAAATGAAGAGTCCCCCTTTGAACTAAATGAAAGTCCCTATTTATAGATAAAATTTCAAAAAAGGAAAGGGAAAAATTTTTTAGAAGTGAAGAAGCTTTCGCCTTTTGTTTTCTGATTTTTCTCTTTTTTTGTTTTCTTTTTATTATTTTCTTTATTTTATTTTTCTTTCATTTTCTTTTTTTCTTTTTTCTTTTTTTTCTAACTAATGCTTAACCATCCTTAACTAATCCAACTAACTTTCTAACTAAATTCTTAACTAAAAATTTATTTTTTCTTTCATTTTCTTCTTTCTTTTTTTCTTTTTTTCCTAACTAATTCTTAACCATCATTAACTAATCCAACTAACTTTCTAACTAAATTCTTAACTAAAAATTTATTTTTCTTTCTTTTTCTATTTTTATTTTTTTTTGTTATTATTTTTTTATTTTAGACTAAAAAAACAAAATGATTTATTTTGGGTTTTAAATTTATCCTCGGACATAATTCAGTGTTCACAGTTTGCCCCTCTTTACTCATTTTCTTACCAGATAATATAAGAAACAAGTTTCTAGATTATCACGGTAAGAAATGAGTAAAGAAGTGAACAAATTATGTCCGAGGTAAAAGACAAAAACTGGCATGGGTGCAAGCCTTATTGGCAAGTCGTGAACATGTCAGGGAGTTGAATGATGCTTCCGAGGTACCAGAAAAGTTCTGGGCTTGACCGAAAACTTAGGAATGCCTGCCCTAATAAATTGAAGGATAGTAGTTCAAATGTGAAAATTTTGCATAAGTTTTGCAAGCCTTGTGTAATGAGCTGACAGGCTTAAATATGCAGGGCCTGATACGGTAGGCCAAAATGTGGAAATTTGGAATACAGAGCCTGATTAGGCTAACAGAATGGAAAAGAATGGTCTGTTAAGATAGGCAAAGTGGAATGAAAAAGACCTATTAAGACAAGAATGAAGGAGAATGGCCCGTTAAGACAAGCAAAGCAAGATGGAAACTACCCGTTTAGACAGGCTAGGATGCAAAAGATTAACGATATTGGGGCCTCAATAGGCCAGGATGTAGGAAAGTAAACGTGCTGGGACCTGAATAGGCCAGGTGTAGAAAAGTAAACATGCAGGGGACTGAATAGGGCAGGATGCAGAAAATAAATGTGCTGGGGCCTTTTGTGATAGGCCAAGATGCAGAAAAATAAACGTGTTGGGGTCTTATGTGATAGGCTAAGATGCAGAAATTTAAACATGCAGGGGCCTAGTGTGATATGCCAAGATGCATAAATTTAAACGTGTAGGGGCCTTGTGTGATAGGCCAAGATTCAGAAATTTAAACGTGCAGGGGCCTTGTGTGATAGGCCAAGATGCATAAATTTAAACATGCAGGGGCCTTGTGTGATAGGCCGAGATGCAGAAATTTAAATGTGCAGGGGCCTTGTGTGATAGGCGAAGATGCAGAAATTTAAACATGATGGGGCCTTGTGTGATAGGCCAAGATTCAGAAATTTAAACGTGCGGGGGCCTTGTGTGATAGGCCAAGATGCATAAATTTAAACATGCAGCGACCTCGTGTGATAGGCTGAAGTGCGGAAATTTTAACATGCAGAGCCTTGTGTGATAGGCTGAAATGCAGAAAATTAAACATGCAGAGCCTCGTGTGATAGGCTGAAATGCAGAAATTTAAACATGCAGAGCCTCGTGTGATAGGCTGAAATGCAGAAATTTAAACATGCAGAGCCTTGTGTGATAGGCTGAAGTGCAAAAATGTAAACATGCAGAGCCTCGTGTGATAGGCTGAAATGCAGAAAATTAAACATGCAGAGCCTCGTGTGATAGGCTGAAATGCAGAAATTTAAACATGCAGAGCCTCGTGTGATAGGCTGAAGTGTAGAAATGTAAACATGCAGAGCCTCATGTGATATGCTGAAATGCAGAAAATTAAACATGCAGAGCCTCGTGTGATAGGCTGAAATACAGAAAATTAAACATGCAGAGCCTCGTGTGATAGGCTGAAATGCAGAAAATTAAACATGCAGAGCCTCGTATGATAGGCTGAAATGCAGAAATTTAAACATGCAGAACCTCGTGTGATAGACTGAAGTGCAGAAATGTAAACATGCAGAGCCTCGTGTGATAGGCTGAAATGCAGAAAATTAAACATGCAGAGCCTCGTGTGATAGGCTGAAATGCAGAAATTTAAACATGCAGAGCCTCGTGTGATAGGCTGAAGTGCAGAAATGTAAACATGCAGAGCCTCGTGTGATAGGCTGAAATGCAGAAAATTAAACATGCAGAGCCTTGTGTGATAGGCTGAAATGCAGAAATGTAAACATGCAGAGCCTCGTGTGATAGGCTGAAATGCAGAAAATTAAACATGCAGAGCCTTGTGTGATAGGTTGAAATGCAGAAAATTAAACATGCAGAGCCTCGTGTGATAGGCTGAAATGCAGAAATGTAAACATGCAGAGCCTCGTGTGATAGGCTGAAATGCAGAAAATTAAACATGCAGAGCCTTGTGTGATAGGCTGAAAAGCAGAAAATTAAACATGCAGAGCCTCGTGTGATAGGCTGAAATGCGGAAATTTAAACATGCAGAGCCTCGTGTGATAGGCTGAAATGCAGAAAATTAAACATGCAGAGCCTCGTGTGATAGGCTGAAATGCAGAAATTTAAACATGCAGAGCCTCGTGTGATAGGCTGAAATGCAGAAATGTAAACATGCAGAGCCTCGTGTGATAGACTGAAATGCAGAAAATTAAACATGCAGAGCCTTGTGTGATAGGCTGAAATGCAGAAAATTAAACATGCATGAGCCTCGCGTGATAGGCTGAAATGCAGAAAATTAAACATGCAGAGCCTCGTATGATAGGCTGAAGTGCAGAAATGTAAACATGCAGAGTCTCGTGTGATAGGCTGAAATGCAGAAAATTAAACATGCAGAGCCTCGTGTGATAGGCTGAAATGCAGAAATTTAAACATGCAGAGCCTCATGTGATAGGCTGAAGTGCAAAAATGTAAACATGCAGAGCCTCGTGTGATAGGCTGAAATGCAGAAAATTAAACATGCAGAGCCTCGTGTGATAGGCTGAAGTGTGGAAATTTAAACATGCAGAGCCTCGTGTGATAGGCTAGAATGCAGAAAGTAAAATGCAGCGCCTGATGTGATAGGCTTTGAGCATAAATTTAAACATGAGGGGCCTGATGTGATAGGCCAAAATGCAAGAAATTAAAATGCAGCGCCTGATGTGATAGGCTTTGAGCAAAAATTTAAACATGAGGGGCCTGATGTGATAGACCAGAATGCAGAAAGTAAAATGCAGCGCCTGATGTGATAGGCTGAACAGAAATTTAAACATGCAGTGCCTGTTGAGATAGGCTGAACAAAAATTTAAACATGAAGGGCCTGATGTGATAGGCTAGACAAATTTAAACATGCTTGATGTCCTATTGTTGATAGGAAAATGCCAATGAGGTCCCGCTGTTGCTGGGAAGAATGCAAATGATATCCTGCTTGACAGGATGTGTGCAGAAATTTAAACATGAAATCCTGCTTGACAGGATGTATGCGGAAATTTAAACATGAAATCCTGCTTGACAGGATAAATGCAAATGAAATCCTGCTTGACAGGATGTATGCAGAAATTTAAACATGAAATCCTGCTTGACAGGATAAATGCAAATGAAATCCTGCTTGACAGGATGTATGCGAAAATTTAAACATGAAATCCTGCTTGACAGGATAAATGCAAATGAAATCCTGCTTGATAGGATGTATGCAGAAATTTAAACATGAAATCCTGCTTGACAGGATAAATGCAAATGAAATCCTGCTTGACAGGATGTATGCCAAAATTTAAACATGAAATCCTGCTTGACAGGATAAATTCAAAATGACCTATTAAGACAGGTGAAATGTAGAAAAAGTGCTGTTGATGACAGGAAAGATGCAAGCCTGCTACACAAGAAAAGGAAAATGAAAATGACCTGTTAAGACAGGCAAAAATGTAAAAGTCTTGTTGTTGATAGGATGGAGGAAAAATGCCTGTTAAGATAGACACAACAGAATGGTGAAAACCTGTTAAGACAGGCAAAGTGAAATTAAAAGGACCTGTGAAGACAAGAAAGAAGCAAGCCTTGTTAAGGCAGGAAAAGTAAATGAAGAAAACTATCTTGTTAAGACAGAATAAATGTAGATGGCATCCTGTTGTTGGCAGGAGAAATGTAAACCTGGTAAGACAGGAAAAGTAAAGTGAAGGGAACCTGTTAAGACAGGTAAGATGCAGAAAAGTCCTGTTGATAACAGGAAAGATGCAAGCCTCCTAGACAGGCAAAGGAAATGAAAATGACCTGTTGAGGCATGTAAAATATAGATGGAATCCTGTTAAGACAGACATTGAAATGAGGAGAGAAACTTGTTATGACAGGTAATGAAGAAAAAACCTGTTGCTAATAGGAAGGAAACAAGATACCCGTTAAAACAGGAAGAAGAATGATGAACACTGGTTAAGACAGGCAAAGGAAAGTGCAAAATGACCTGTTTAGGATAGGTAAAATGTAAAGGTCCTCTTGTTGACAGGATGAAAGCAAGATGCTTGTTAAGACAGGCACAACAGAAAAGTGATAACCTGTTAAGACAGATGAAATTGTAAAAGTCCTATTTTTCACAGGATGAAAGGAAGACGTCTGTTAAGATAGACACAATAGAGTGGTAAAAAAAATTGTTAAAACAGAAAAAGCGGGATGACAGAAACTTGTTTAGACAGGTAGAAAAAGGTCATGTTGTTGACAGGAAAAAGCAAGCATGTTAGGACAGGAAGAACGTAGAAATGGCCTGTTAAGACAGGCGTAGCAAAGATGGCTTGTTAAGACAGGCAAGGCAAGAATGATCATACTTATTAAGATAGGTCATGTGAAAACAAAAAGAAGATTGACCTGTGAAGACAGGCAAAGGAAAAACAGCCTGTTAAGATAGGCAAAAAGCATAAGTGGCCTATTAAGACAAGCAAAAAGTAGAAGTGACCTGTTAGGGCAGGCACGAGAATGAAATATGTTGGTGCAGGCAATGCAAAGGTGGAATGATGGTTGACCTGTTAAGATAGGTAAAGGAAAGACATCCTGTTAAGACAAGCGACAAAGCTGGTTTGTCATGCCAGACAAAAAATGTGGAATGACCTATTAGGATAGGTATGGAAAAGAGAGGCTTGTCAAGACAAAAAGACGAGTACAGAAAAAGAGATGTCTTACCGAGCCAGAATAACCTGTGGAGACCAGTGTGGCAACATGAAAGTAATGATCTGTTAGTGCAAGTAAAGGAATGACCCATTGAGACAGATGTGGGAAGTAATATGATGTGCCTTAGGAATGCATGAGAGTGGAATATGGGCTTCTTCATCAACTGCCTCGGAAAATATTATTTTGAAATTATTTATTACTTATTCTACCTTGAACTTGAGGGTTTTTTAAGCACTTGATAATTATTCTCTTGAAGAAACTTGGGCAAACATTTTGCCCCAGTTTAGAAAATTCTTGATAATTGAGGGGTGTCTTGATTTGAAGGGACTTTGGGCAAACATCTTGCCCTAGCTTGGAAGATTTTTGGCAATCGAGGAATGCCTTAACTTGAGGAGATTTTGGGCAAGCGTTTGCCCCAGCTTGAATCTTGATTCATACTTCGAGGTTTGCTTCATCTTGAATTTTTCAGGGCGCATGCTTGCCCTAACTTGATTTTTGATTTGGAATTTGAGGATGACCTCAAATTTGATTTTTGTGTCGGCAAGCATTTGCCCAAGTTTGAGCTTGACTCAAAATTCGAGAATGCCCTCAAATTGAATTTTTGTGGGCAAGCGTTTGCCCCAGTTTGAGCTTGACTAAGAATTTGAGGATGACCTTAAATTGGACTTTTTGTGGGCAAGCGTTTGCCCCAGTTTGAGCTTGACTCAAAATTTGAGGATGACCTCAAATTGAATTTTTGTAGGCAAGCGTTTGCCCTAGTTTGAGCTTGACTTAGGATTTGAGGATGACCTCAAATTGAATTTTTGTAGGCAAGCATTTACCCCAGTTTTGATTTTGATATGGGAAATTTTCCCTGGTTTTACTTAGTATTGACAATAGATTATGAGATGCCGGATGCTTATCATGATGTTTGAATGAATGCAGAAGGATGTGATGCTTTAACTTGATTATTGCTTCTTAATGCTCGACATAATTATTTAATAGATGCTATGGAATGAATGCATGCCATGAGATGATGAAAAACTTTTTGTTTCTCTTGATTTTATTTTTTTATTTTTTCGATAGGTTCTTTCTCGACAACCTTATAGTTGGTGTGAAAGGAACCAAAAATCAGGATGAGCTGGATTGACTCAATCTCTTGGCTTCTTGGTCAACTTTGTTACCTTCTTTCCAGGATCTTTGAGACCCATCAATAGTCAGCATTATTGGATGAGACATACTCTTTTTGTCTTGACAGCATTATGGCTGGTAAAAGGATGACCTTTTGGGAAACAGTCATGTCATGTTGTGATGGTTGAGGACTCATCCGATTTTTCATGACCTTTCAAAAAAAATTTATTTTTACATTTTTCACATTCCTTTTTGGCCTGTGTACCTTTGAGGTATGCAAAGTGATCTTGGATAATTAATGGAAGGAAATGCAGAATTTTGCAAATGATGTTTAAGGTAGTATATTTGAAAGGAAAGGGTGAAGGATGTTGGTTTGATTGCCCAAATGGCACCTTTTGGTGAAAAATGCCAATGCTGTTTTTCATAATCTTGATTGTCAAATTAACCAAACTTAAGAAGTGGCAAAAATTCCCAGTTTTGGAAAGTATGAGATGCAGAAATGTCAGATTGTACTGGGATTCTTGGTTGACCTTAACTTTTGCCTAGGTTGTTCTTTTGATTTTTCAACCCAGCAGGTCTTTTGTTTGTCCTAACTTTTGCTGAGGCCGCCCTTACGGGTTTTCGACCTAGCGGGCTCTTGATTGTATGCCCTAACTTTTGCTTAAGCCGCCCTTTGAGGGTTTTCGACCTAGCGGGCCTTTGTTTGTGTGCCCTAACTTTTTCCTAGGTCGTCTTCGAGGGTTCTCGACCTAGCGGGCCTTTTGTGCCCTAACTTTTGCCTAGGCCGCCTTTGCAGGTTTTCGACCTAGCGGGCTTTTGATTGTATGCCCCAACTTTTGCCTAAGCCGTCCTTTGAGGGTTTTCGACCTAGCGGGCCTTTGTTTGTGTGCCCTAACTTTTTCCTAGGTTGTCTTCGAGGGTTCTCGACCTAGCGGGCCTTTTGTGCCCTAACTTTTGCCTAGGCCGCCTTTGCAGGTTTTTGACCTAGCGGGCTCTTGATTGTATGCCCTAACTTTTGACTAAGCCGCCCTTTGAGGGTTTTCGACCTAGCGGGCCTTTGTTTGTGTGCCCTAACTTTTGCCTAGGCCGTCTTCGAGGGTTCTCGACCTAACAGGCCCTCATTTTGATCCTAACTTTTCCTGAATTGTTTTTGGAATCCAACAAGACCTTTTCTGATCATGACTTCATCGATTTATTTTTTTGAATTTTAACCCTACTTTTTCTTGGATTATTTTGATTTTAATCCAGCGGGTTTTTTTCTTTTCTTTTTCTTGAAATTTTTTCTTTCCTTGAATTTTCCTGATCAGATATTGGTCTTGCCTGAACTGTTTTGACTTTCAATTCAGCGGATCTACTTCGCATCTCTAAATTTTGCCTGGATTTGGACTTTTGATCCAGTGGGACATTTGTTATTTCATCTAGAAGTGTTCCTTGAATGGAGATTTGAAATCTCTAGTTGGATTTTGATTATTCTGCTTACTCATTTAATTTTTCTCCTTGAGTTTGATTAATCAGACGTTTCAAAATTATTTATTACAGCACTGGCATTGTCACCAACAGGTATTGATTGTTTAGGTGTAGGATAAGAAGTGGGTTAAATGATGAAAAGAAATGGAAAGTTTCAAGAAGTAAAGTTAACATGGTAAGGTACATGCTCAAGCAACATGAAAAATGTAATTTTATATTTCTCATTGAGATTTATTTACAAAAGATTGATTTTGAAAAGTATGAAAAATCTTGGATGATTTCCTCGGTATATCAGCTTATACAAGGTAACTCATTGTGCTGCTCCTATTTCTCAGCTAGTTGATGAGCTCTCATGACTCGGCAATGGATTGTTCTTAGTGTTAGGAGCAAGTTTCCCAAAATCCAACCATTTTGCATCAATCAAGTTTTGTACTTTACACTTCAGTGCTAGGCAATCCTCTGTGGAATGACCAATGAACCGTGCATGGTAATCGCATCTAGTGTTTGCATCATACCATTTAGGATATGGTGGTTCTTGAGGCTTTAGAGGATAAGGAGCGACTAACGAGTTTTGAATTAAGCGAGGTAGCAACTCAGTGTAGGAGATCAGAATAGGGTCGAATTGGATAGACTTCTTCTCCTTTTTTCAGGCTTTGATTAGGGTTTTGGCTTGTGGCTTGTGTTTGTATCATGTATGGTGTTGGTGGTCGTACTTGCATTTGATAGTTGTAAGTAGGATGGTAGGGTGTTTGGTAGGTGGTGGCGATATAAGGATATGGTGTATAGGGTGTGTATGGTGATGGTTGGTAACTGGCTGGACCATAATGTGCCACCTGTGGAGTGTACTGGCCTTGACCAGAAGCCACATTATAAGCTTTGCCTGCCTTCTTCTTTCCTGATCCGATGGAAGCGTTGACTGCCCCTGTAAGCTTATGCGCAATCTTTCCACGGCGCATGCCACCTTCGATCCTTTCTCCAATGATGACGACATCAGAGAAGCTAGCAGTCATACTACCGATCATCTTGTCATAGAAAGGATCTTGGAGTGTATCGATGAACATACTGACTAGTTCTTTCTCAGACAAGGGAGGTTGTACTTGAGCAGCCAACTCCCTCCATCGTTGGGCGTATTGCTTGAAGGTCTCCTCTCCCTTCTTGGCCATATTCTGGAGTTGAGTTCTGCTAGCAGCCATCTCCAGGTTATACTTGTACTGCTTCAGAAAGGCATTAGCTAGGTCCCTCCATGAACGAATATATGTCCGTTCCAGCTGGGTGTACCAATTTGCAGCTGCCCCGGTCAAACTGTCTTGGAAGAAATGGATGAGTAAGTTGTCATCATGAGCACAGACGACCATTCTTCTACAATACATGGTCAAATGGTTCCTCGGACAACCAGTTCCCTGATATTTCTCGAATTCAGGAACCTTGAACTTCGAAGGGATAACCACATCTGAGACTAGACATAGATCAGATGCGTCTTTGATATCATAAGCACTTCCTTCGATTGCCCGGATTCTTCCTTCCAAGATTTTCCATTTTTCAGCATTTTCGTTAGAAGGATCGTTTGGGTACTCTCCTGGCCTATTGTGAAGATGGGAAGGTATGTATATTGGATGAAGTCCTTGGGTGAACATAGGATTCGTCCCCCAGTGTTTATTTGGTGAGCTTGGACAGGTTGTTGTATGGTGTTTGGAGTAATATGAGGGATTCCTGTAGGGTTTGAAGGTAGGTTTTGTGTTTGGGTTTGTGTTTGGCTGAATGGGGGTGCATGCCCATGAGGGAACCCATAGTGGACCCACTCAGTTTGTGAAGGCATGGTCGATGGTAAAGGGTTTGGTGGATTGTAGCCAGGAGAATATGATGGGCCAACTGGTTCCTTTGGATAGGACACCCTTATGTCCTTCTGTTTTGATGATTGGATAGCTTCCATCACTTTGGTCATTTGATCTTTCAGAGTTTTCACCTCATTTCTCAACTCTTCATTTTGCCTTTCCAACTCATCCATGATCTTTGATTGAGAATGAGTCCTATAAGGATGCCGAGAAAACTATCTTTCTTTAATTTTTATTTTTCTGTAAAATTTGAAATTAGTTTTGATAAGCTGATGACTGCATGAATACCAATGCTTCAATGAGTATGAAATAAAAAGATATGAGATAGTTTTCAAAATTTTTCTTTTTTCGATGATAAATTTATTCAATGAATGTAATGTTTTGAAATGCATAAATAATTTATAGATTTAAATGTTGACCATCTTTTGGAATGATCAAATGCTCTCCAATATTTGGGTTTACTCTTTTCCACCAAAAATTGATTTCTTGAATTTTTTGATTATTTTTTGATTTTATTTTATTTTTTTTGGAAATTATTTTTTGGGTATGAAGAAAATTATGTTTCTTCAATTATTTTGTTAAATTAATTATGTGATAAAAACATTAATGAGTGTTAATATAAAGAAGGTATGAGATGATCTTTAACGATAAAATCCTTTGATGAATGAATGAATGTATGTTGGAATGCGCAAATAATTAGAGATTTGAAAGTTGATCATTTTGAATGATTTGTTGCTTTATTTATTCTGGCTTCTTTAAATTTTTCTTTTTTTTTTCTTTGGATTTTTTCAAAATTTTCTCCCTTTTTGAATGAGAAGTTGTTTTGTTAGATTTTCAAATTTTCATTTTAAACCATTAATTCTAGAAATTATTTTTATTTTTTCTATTATATATTTTTTAATTTTCTAATTCTTTCGTCTTCATTAGTTTGAAATTTTTTTTTTAAATTTTCCTGATTTTCTGATTTTATTTGTCAAATCTTTTTTTCCTTCCTTTTTAGTTTCTAATTTTCTTTTTCTTTCTCTTTTTTTTTTCCACTTCTCTTTTCACTATGCTCCCTTATTCGGAATAATTGTATACAAGCAATATATGCATGAATTAGTATATGCCAACATTACAATAGGAGTGTGTACCCTTTACGTGTCCTAATCCAAGGTTACCTGTCCTATGGATCTAGGATGTCTAATTTATGTATCTTGCAAAAGGTAGGCCATAATCCTGCGGTATAAAGGTCATTAGAGCCAAGTTCCAATTCCATAGTGTTGACTGCAACCGTAGAGAACGCTACTGGTTACAGGACACTGGAAAAGGACGCACTCTAGCTGGGGTTTTCGTGATAGCCAACCGGGACGTGCATCCCTGGTGACACCACTAGACCCCTCTACTCCTAAGTTTTGCTCAGACCCGGGTACAGGGCTCCACTCATGATTATGCATGCATGTGCAGTGTGTGAAGGGTATACAGATCTTTTGGGATACCTGCAATTGGGGAAATTGCACAGACATATATAACAATTTATCGTTCGTCTATCCTAAGGTTATAAAATAAACATCCAGACAGATAACCGATAAATAAATCATACAAGTAATAAGAAAGGGATCATGCAAACAAACGGGAAAAGGGATTAATATGGCACACTCAATAGATGGGTCTGACTCTCTAAAGTCCCCAGTGAAGTCGCCATCTGTCATAACCGTAATTACGACGAGACGACGGACTCGCTAAATTTTGAAAAGAATTAATTTGATTGTGGAGCTGCCACCAAATCTTATTTTAAGGGAAAACATTTGGAAAAACCCTAACTTGTGGAAGAAATCTAGGTTCGGGAGTCGGTTACGAGTAAGGAAGGTATTAGGCACCTTACTCGCCCGTTCCAAGGAACGGTACCCTTAAACTGAGTGTGTGATATTTTGAAAACTATTTGATCCCTTAAAATAGAATAGAAAATAGAAAATAAATAGGTTCATGGAAAATAGCCTGACAGGACTTGATCCTGCTCCTACGTATTCCCGGGTGCAATGGGAAACTCAAGACTACGTAGTTCTGGTTAAGAGACTTGATCTCTAAAATAATACGGGGTGATTTTAGATAGAAAAAAAAAGAGACACTTTAATAGGAATTTATTGAAAATTATGGTTTTCAGAAATTCATGCTTGCGAGATCCTAAATCGTCGTAAGCCGTATTTGGATCCCACAGGAATTAAAACACGACACGGTAGAGAACGCTACTCGTTCGTGTTAGAACCTGTTTACATGAATTTCGAAAAATTAAAAACAGACGTTTTTTATAAGATTTTATTGAAAGTGATGGTTTTCAGAAATTCATGCTTGCAAGATCCTAAATCGTCGTAAGCCGTATTTGGATCCCACACGAATTAAAACACGACACGGTAGAGAACGCTACTCGTTCGCGTTAGAACCCGTTTACATGAATTTCGAAAAATTAAAAACAGACGTTTTTTATAAGATTTTATTGAAAGTGATGGTTTTCAGAAATTCATGCTTGCGAGATCCTAAATCGTTGTAAGCCGTATTTGAATCCCACACGAATTAAAACACGACACGGTAGAGAACGCTACTCGTTCGCGTTAGAACCCGTTTCCATGAATTTCGAAAAATTAAAAACAGACGTTTTTTATAAGATTTTATTGAAAGTGATGGTTTTCTGAAATTCATGCTTGCGAGATCCTAAATCTTCGTAAGCTGTATTTGGATCCCACACGAATTAAAACACGACACGGTAGAGAACGCTACTCGTTCGCGTTAGAACCCGTTTACATGAATTTCGAAAAATTAAAAAAACAGACGTTTTTTATAAGATTTTATTGAAAGTGATGGTTTTCAGAAATTCATGCTTGCGAGATCCTAAATCGTCGTAAGCCGTATTTGGATCCCACACGAATTAAAACACGACACGGTAGAGAACGCTACTCGTTCGTGTTAGAACTCGTTTGCATGAATTTCGAAAAATTTTAAAAAAAACAAAGACGAATATGAACTCGAAAATCCGAGAAGAAGTAAGAAAATTAAGCGGAATAAAATGTTGGATTGAACCTCCATTGATGTTCCTTGTTTAATTGTCTCCAATCCAGCTTAGGTCATAAGGTCCACAGGTAAGAATTAAGTTTTTTTTTTATTTTGATTCAAGCAAACACTTAACTCTTTAGGTTCAATGACTTAATCATGCATGACTTAAGCTAGACTTAGCATATAGGATGCATGTATATGGTCATGCATTCTTAGGAATTTTTTTCAAAGGAGGACATACAAACACAAACAAATCAGAAGGAAATACATATAGAAGGATCAACACATGAAAAATAATACCTAAACAAGGTTAAAAGAACAAGATCTACTAAAGAACTTCAAAGACAAGAGATTTTGGCGTCAAAATTTAAATTCAAATCTCAAAATTTTTCAAAAAATATTTTTCCAGAGATCTAAAAAATTAAAACCAAAACATTGAAAGATATAGATCATAGGAATCAAACAAAACAAATTTGACAAAAAAAAAGACAAGAAATGAGCAAGTTATGCACAAACCAAACAACATAGGTTCATTTTCGCACCAGGACAGACATACCTTAGTAATTCGGCCATAAAAACTTCATTTAAGATCCAAATTAGACAAATAATACCATTCCAGAAACTAGAGAGAAATATGAAGAGAACGCAACAAAAAGAACGAAAATCAGAGATCGTTTGACTGATCAAAAATGAAAACAAAAAACAGTGACGAAGATTAACTCGAAAATTTGGCGCCAAAATTTGAATGCAAATCTCAGAATTTTTAGAAATATTTTTTGGTAGATCTGAAAAATTAAAACCAAAAAATTGAAAGATATAGGTTATAGGAATCAAACAAAACAAATTTGACAAAAAACAGACCAGAAATGAGCAAGGTATACACAAATCAAACAAGCTAAGTTCATTTGCGCATCAAGACGAACATCCTTCAGTAATCTGGTCATAGAGACTTCATTTTAGATCCAAATTAGACAAATA
The DNA here is from genome assembly GCA_037954105.1 of Canavalia gladiata. Classification (NCBI taxonomy): domain Eukaryota; kingdom Viridiplantae; phylum Streptophyta; class Magnoliopsida; order Fabales; family Fabaceae; genus Canavalia; species Canavalia gladiata. Next base: position 16,700,278 of record CM075667.1, on the reverse strand, counting down.
ATATCATTCCAGAAACTAGAGAGAAAGAAGAAGAGAACGCAACAAAAATCACTGAAATCGAAGATCATTTGACTGATCAAAAATTAAAATGAAAACAGAGACGAAGATGAACTCGAAAATCCGAGAAGACGCAAGAAAATTAAACGAAATAGAAGCAAGATCTAACCTCCATTGATGTTCAATGCCACTTGATAGCATATTGGAAGGAGATGAATAACTGGTTTCATGGAGACCAAGAAGGTGCTCCATTAGATGTAGAATTCAAGAGTCTCTTTAGTGCTCCTCCTAGAACCTCCCCTTCAATGACTCAAAGTGCTCCTCTCTCTCCCTCCTTAGAAATTCTGAATTTTTTTTAGAAATGAAGAGTCCCCCTTTGAACTAAATGAAAGTCCCTATTTATAGATAAAATTTCAAAAAAAAGAAAGGGAAAAATTTTTTAGAAGTGAAGAAGTTTTCGCCTTTTGTTTTCTGATTTTTCTCTTTTTTTGTTTTCTTTTTATTATTTTCTTTATTTTATTTTTCTTTCATTTTCTTTTTTTATTTTTTCTTTTTTTTCTAACTAATTCTTAACCATCCTTAACTAGTCTAACTAACTTTCTAACTAAATTCTTAACTAAAAATTTATTTTTTCTTTCATTTTCTTTTTTCTTTTTTTCTTTTTTTCCTAACTAATTCTTAACCATCATTAACTAATCCAACTAACTTTCTAACTAAATTCTTAACTAAAAATTTATTTTTTTTTCTTTTTCTATTTTTCTTTTTTTTGTTATTATTTTTTTTTTATTTTAGACTAAAAAAACAAAATAATTTATTTTAGATTTTAAATTTATCCTCGGACATAATTCAGTGTTCACAATTGTCATAAATGTCATGAGCTCTGAAATATTTAAATAAATGAATCCAATCAAATGAACTAAATATAGTTTATAACTTAACACTTAACTCAACTTATTCTTTATTTGAATGCAAATAGATTACGATTTATAATTACATAATATAATCTAACTAGCAATAGTGTGTAAACTATAACTCATGCTTAGCTTATATTTAATCTGAATCAAATATTCCAACTCTTAATTGTAACTTCTTTTTTCATGAACATGTTAAGGCTTAAACAGGTCTTTAAATTTGTCCTTTTTAATCATTCTGCACATTATCCATAGAGGCATATTCAAATCATAATACCAGACTACCAATTATTTGTAAGATCAATAAATTGAATAAGCTTTCTTCAGATAGGCGAATCACGATACTAATGTCAAGAGAGCAATTATCTTGGTTTCTCGTTTTAATAAAAGAAATCGTGTGACATAAGAGTTCAAATATAGCACCAAAGAAAATATATGAAGAACCCGCGAATCTTTCAAGCATCTGTATTGTGATAGTAATAATAATTCTTCCGTCGGTCAGAAAAGTAGCAAACAATTTACAAAGAAGTTAAAAAGGGAGACAACCACACCTAACAGAAAGTTTGCATAGTTAAATTCCACAAATTTACAACAGTTTTTTTTTTCTTCTGTTAAAAATCTTACATTACAGTAAACCATCTACTATCTTCTGCAATATCTGACTCGAATCCTTAGTGGGACTACACTCTATCAGAAATAAGCACAAAAAGTCCATATATAAAGTTGTGCTGCCAGCTGCTCCACATAGTTAGGGACAAACTATATATATGTCTACCTCTTGCGCTTGGACTTCAAAGAGGTAACCGATTGAGAGTTGCTGTGCCAGTTGCGTTTCCTTTGGTTAATGAACCAATTATTAATTTGCTTCAGCTGCAACCCTGTCTCCTCCACAAGTTTTGCCTTGTCATCTTCCTGAAGAAAGCATAACAAAGCGACAAACTGATTATGGATGCAGCAATAATGAACCCTACGGTCAAGTTTTGGTTTTAAAAAAATGAAAATAAATAATGGATAAAAAGTAAGATGCAGAAATATGAGTTTCTGATGACTCACAGTAGGGTAAGGCCACTTTGCATGTTGCTGCCACCAGTTCTTTAAGACCGAAGTTGTGTCACCAGGTAATTTCCCAGCTCTTCGTTTCCGTAATATTTCTTCCCTGACATCTTCAATTCTTGACTTGAAACCCTGCAGAAATAAATAAACTAAATCTGGTTGGTGATTCGAACATGAGGTAATTAAACAGTACTCAACTACATGCAGCTGCAAGAACAGCTAGCTAGCATGCATATATATTATTGACAACAAGAATATGACCTGTTTGAGCTCAATCTTTAGTTCCTGACGAACTCTTTCCATCAGTGACCTTTCAGATTCGGTAGGAAGTAACGGACCAAATCCCATCATGTCATGCCCTTCAGCGCTAGATTGTTCTAAAGAAAAATCCATCTGCATATCATCTTCATCATCTGACATTGTCGCTCCAGTTCCTTCTCCCAAACTCACTCCTGAAATATAAATAGCGCACAATATAGTTTAAAAATTTGGGAATGTTTGAAAGGGTAAAAAGGAAAGTGAGATTTTATGCCAGATAACATTAACTGAGAGTATCTACTCGTATTGTTAGTCCATTAATTAAATGGTTGAATGTTAAGGATGAAATTTTTAGCTCCCAGACATTTTTGTCTTCAGAAACAGCTTAAGGTATATAAGTTATGTGGTAGAAATCACATTGCAAGAATTCTCCGTAAGAGTCTGGCTAACCAAAGATGCTTTAAAGAGTTGTGGTTCAATGCTCCATCATCATAGCATGGTATTACAACACAAGTTCAAGAAATGGTTGACCCTATATTTAGAGCCAAAGATCCAAGCTGTATTATAAATTAACTCCTAGAGAAACCCAAGTTTGTCGGTATGATCCATGTATATCACACATATGTAATAACTTGCATGCACACAGCATATGGAATTTTGTACTGGAACTGGCACACAGGTTAGGAGGACATTTAATTAAATACATCGACAAGGGCAGAAGAAACTTAGACTGGCTGCATGATTTATAAAATCTCAGACTAGTTTAAGAGCCCTTCGCCAAAGCTTTTTCTTAAATTGGGGGGGGGGGGGGATTGGTTTATGCAGTTTATATCTGCCCTCTTAGCCTCATCTTATTTAGAGCTCTGATTATGCAATTTCAGAAATTTTATACTTATTCATGTTTTTTATAACTTTTTTATAATTAGGAGAGAAATAAGAAGAAAATAAACTTAGAATAATTAAGAACATGGTGAAGAGAAATGAAAAAATAAAATATAAAAATATTGTAAAATCATTTTGGAAGAAGTACTCTTGCAATTTCTCTTTGGAAAGAATTACGACGGAAATGTTTTCAGCCCAATTAATGCATTAAACAAGAAAATCTCAAAAAGCTTAGCTGACACTTTGTCGTTTATAAGGGAAAGTGGTGGGCAGCAATCTAGAAACAAAGGACCCCATTTTGTGAGTGGAACCATGATGGGGTCTCAAAATGTTTGACACATCTTAATCATACATAAAGGAAGGCATTGAATTCACCAAAAAAGAAAAAAAAAATTAAAGGAAGGCATTAAGTTAGTTGCCGATAACATCAATGATGAACTAATCATCTGTTTTCAATCAATCATAGTAGTAATTCACAAATGCCATTGACCAGGCCAACTAGGAGTAAAATTATTTTGTCGTGAAATGAGTTATACTTTGAAGATGTCCAAAAGGGACAGTTAAATATCATCTTCCTTATCCTACCTACATAGTCATATGAACGGTCATATCATCAATAATTATGAGATGCATATATATGGAAAATGTATGTTAGAAATCTAATTTAGGGTGGCTATATTAAATAAAAGGTTGAAGTAATAATAAAAAATATGATAAAAATAAATATACTAATAATTGTTCCATATATATAATTTGATACCAAAAACTTAACCTGAAACAACCACAAACAATTCACGATATCTAGCATCCCGGTTAAATTATAAAATAGAAATTTTATTATGAAAAATAGACGATTTAGAAATTTATTGACAATGAGAGCGATTAGTCGCATGGCTGCTTGTGCTTATTTGAATTTCATGGAACACTAACTCGTGTATTTGATCCAGTTTTTTATAGAATAAAAAAACAACTTTTTTACGGGTGAAAGAAGGTTTTTCCTTCTTCCTGTTCGTATTGCGGTGAAAGAAGTAACCATAAAACCATTTATATTTTTTATGAGTCGATATATACAAGTAAGTCGATAAATCAAGCTTCTCTAATTAACACATACCAAAACGAAAAATAACTAGATACTCACTTAAAAGCTACCACAGATTGTAATATATTCTTGATAGATTATACAAGTAACTGAATGGTGCCATAATAATTTATATTTTGCGTCAGCATGTATGCATAGATTAATCGAATTGAGAAATCCTATTTATATTTCCACCAAAATAAAAATCTATTTATATAACAAATAGGCATAGCAAAATATAGAACTAAGGAAGAGATAGGAATAATAATTAAAAAACATATGAATTGATGAAAAAAATAATATATATTATATAAATTGTTGTATATATTTACTAACATAACCAAATTTCTTAGTAGATACATCCCAAAATTACAAGATAAATAATTAGAATAATTCTAAATGTTATTAATTAAATACTTCCCATTTTATTAATTAAAAATAAAACACATTTTTATATTTTTAAGATATTAAATATATAAAAATAATAATAAACTGAATGATGACTACTAATAAGCGGGGCAAAAAAAGAAAAAGCTAAATGTATATTTGAATTATTTTTTAAAAAATAAATAATGGTTTAATTTTTAAAAAATTAGAAATAAATAAATTATTATTTTTTAAAATATACCGAACCAAATATATATTAAATATCCAAACACTCATAGGTCAGAAGATGTTTAAGAAAGAGTTAATTTTATTTTTTTTACTTCATTAATCTTCTCTCCCACTTTTTTTAATGAATCTCACACGCATGCACCCATTTCTAATTTTAGATTTAAAAAAGAAGAAGCTCTATATATGTCAATCTTAAGTGGCACGCTGCAAAACTTCCCTGCTAAAAGAAATGTAAGGTTATCCTAAACAGACCTAAGCAGTGCCTTGACCTATTGGTTAAAAAAATAAAAAATAAAATACTTTTTTTTTATTAAAATCATGTTAAGATGAAAATTCAGAAAAAATGTATTAATGATATTTAATTATTTATTTCAATTTTTTATAAATTCTATCAATAATTTTTTATAGTTCTTAATATAAGATCCTTTTTAAAGATATAGAAATATTTATTATTATTATTATTATTTATATCATTCATAACTTTAATAATTTTAAAATGACACAATTAATACATGATAACTTTAAATAAGAATAAATTTAAAAAACTCTACTAATTTTTAAAAACTCAATATATTATCTAATGTTATTACATATTCTCTTAATTAATATGAATAATTTGATAAGAAGAATCTTATACACAACTTATAAGGAGTAAAAGTTTTCACTTTTAATTGTTTAATCAATACTCTCAAATACAGTTTAACACTGGAAAAAATATTAAAATTATTTGATTTTTTCATCATTAATAAACATATCCCTATGTGGGACGCTCCTTATGAGACTCAACCCTTTGACTCTATGTATGTACTATATGTGTAGAATATTGTTTATGCATTATACATACTCGATCTGGCCAGGTTAGAACACAGCTGCACCAGCCATTCAGCTTCATGCAACCAAGGCAGTAGGATTATCAAGACAATTTCTAATTAAATTTTAATACAAAAATGCGTGTGTATTGGGAGGGAAAGGGAAGCAGCATATTTGAATATTAAAATTAGTTTTTTTTTAATTTAACTTAACTTTACTTTTAGTTTCTTTAGTTTAATTTATCTATAAGTTTAGTGCACTTATTTTTAAAATTTAATAAATTTGATCTATTGTTTTTTTAATTAAAATTTTTAGATTGTTATTTTTATTCAAAATTTTGGAGGGATGTGTAATGATATTGGAATATGAAATAATTTTGTGTAATGTTTTTTTTACAAAAACTTGAAAAATGTTATAAAGTTATAAAATTAGGATTTAGAGAGAGATAATTTTATTTTTTAATTATTTTGGATGAAAATTTTAAGATTTTATTTTTCTCTTTTTTATGCTCTCACATCTTTCAAAAATGTATGAGACAAATGTTACTATACTAAATTACGTTTATGTTTTTGTTATACTTCAACTTTTACAGACTTTAAACTTTTGTCCATCTCTTCTCCTTTTCCCTCCATTTCCTTTTGGTTCTCTTACGGCTAATAGTGTATATATTTCTTGCAGTGTGAAGTGTTGATTTTTTGTGTTAAGAATACCTAAAGTAAAATCGTACGTGGCCACAAACCTAAACTAAAAGCTGATGGGGATATTGACAAGAAGCCTAACATTTTGGTATTATTTTCGGTACACCGATCCATTGCAGGGGAAAGCAAAAGAGGACACGGTCAATCAACTGTTCCAAATGTTTCATATTATTCTTTCTAATCATTGTCATCTCGTAATTTGTCTGATTTCCCTGTGCTCCAGTTTCATTAATTTAATTAAATACTAAATGCAAATGTACGAGTAAAATAAAAATAATATCATGTAAGAAAATTTTCTGAAAATTGCATTATATATAGGAATAGATATATGACAGACCCTATGAGGAACAAAACTATTCGGCTACGGCATTAGAAGTCGTTGGGGTTGGGGGTGCCATGGTGGGAGGGTCCATGTATCATTCCTCACCAAACTAAATAACTCTTCCCATTTGCCATTTGTGTATATTCCACCAGATGATAATAGTTGACCCTACCACCCAATTCCCTGGTCTAAACCGACCAGAAGAAAATATGTATCTTCTATCTTGTCTATTAAATCGCGTTAAACACAAGAAACGAAAAAATGCGTATGTACATAATCCTGTAAGGGATGATTACAGCGAGAGAACTAATTTTAATAACTTCTCCCAATGCATATCTAAAAATAGATTATTTGGATTTTTTTAAAAATAATAATATCAATGATATTCAGGGTAAGCAATAGCTTGTTCTTCATCTAATGAAAAAGAAGGAACAAAAGAAAAAGCAGTTTGTTATTGATAATTTAGGGAGTAAAGAGTAGAGCATAAGAGAGTGTACCTGTGAGAGCTTGTAAGGTATTTTCGATATCACGGCAAGCCATGACGGCCTCGACGGCATGGACTCTGACATGTTGCTGAAGCTGTTCTTTGAAAGTACACAAAACTATCAAATATTGTGCCTGCAGTGGTAACATAAATTGATGAGATGAGAAATTGTATGTATTAGCACAAATAATTAAATAAATGAGGGATAAAGAAAAGGTAGGAGGTAGGTATGAAAGAAAAGGAATAATAATAAAATAATAAGCAAATTAGTTTAGTTTTGTTATATTGGAATGAGAAAGTGAAAGGAGTAGTTATACCAGAAAGTTATCAAGTTCTTGGCGATCATGAGGGGAGAGAGAATGGGTGTGGTGTGAGACGTAGGAGCGTAGGAGATGGTGAGATTGAGATAACTGAGCATCAATGAGTGGTAACTGATCGATCGGAGTGGCAACTCGGAGACATGCCACGTGTGCAGCCAGAAGCTGTTCATAGAGTGGGTGAGTGGCTATCTCCGCCTTCAGTTGTCGGTGGTGGTCGCCGGAAACCTCTCCGTTTAAACCAGCCATCATTCCCAAGCTTGGTTCTTGCATTTGGTTTGCTTGATTGTGTGTGATAAAGGAAAAAGCAGAGAATTCAGAATAATAATATAGGGGAGAGGAGGAAAAGGCTGAGATTGAGGTTGAAGAGTGAGGACCACTCTATGGTGTATGTATGATGATTATGATTTTGAGAGAGGATAGGAGAGAGAGGATAGCACAGAGACAGAGATAGAGTTGTATCGTTTTCGGTGTATATAGGGATCTGAGACACAACTTTCTGCACCACGTCTGATGGAAACAAAGATCTTACATACACAGAGAAAGAGGGAGAAGCAGGGGCATTAAAAACACGATTGATTGATTGATTGATTTGTGTGCTTCCTCTTTCTGCCTTTGCCTAATTGCCTTGTGTGTGACGACTGAGAGAGAGAGAGAGAGAATCGATTGAATTTAGGTGGAGGAGAAGGAGGAGGAGTGTTCAAGTTTTGTTTTGTTTTGGTTTGTGAGAGAAAAGAAAAGAGAAAGAGGAAGAGAAACAGGGAAAAGAGTGAGCTGTGGAATCATTACTATGAAAGGGGATGGAAGCGAGGTCAGAAAAAGAAGATAAAGCTGCTTCTGTCACCTGACATTTTCACCTCTTTTTCCTTTCTTTTATTATCTCTCTCACTAATGCATTTTTGGGCTAAGGTTACCTACTTTCATTTCATTGGCGATCATACTTTTAGCTTTATCACCCGTCACTATACAAAATTTAATATTACTAATATCTCCATACATTCAAAAATATATCAAAATAATAAACAAACAATAATTATTACATTCCTGCATACATCTTTTACAATTTTTTCACCAATATGGTAAATAAAAAAATGTAAAAATATTGTAAATGTTTTTAATAAAAATAATATATCTTAAAAAAAATAAGATGCATGATAAATAATATAATAAAAGACAAAACAGAAATAATAAAATACTAATTATTTCTCTAATATAAAAATGAAAATATAAAAATATTATATTAATAAAGTAATTCAAGAAAAAACTACAGGTCATGCGCTTCCATGATAAACATTGATGATGGGAATTATCAAGGTATTTAGAAAAGTTGATGCAAAATTTATAAAAAAATTTATGATTTATATAATTTTTTAACTTAATTTAATAAGTTTAGTTACAGTTAAAATTTATGTCATAAATTTTTATATTCAAAAATATTAAATAAGTACTTAATTAAACTGTTATCCAAATATATATATACTAACTATTTTTTTTTCTGTCAAACAAAAACCACACACACTATTATATTGGTTTTAAGTTATTACATATCTTCAGTATATAATAAACCTCCAAATACATAGATAAAAAGATAAGAATTTTAAAATTTCATGTGCAATAAAATTTTCAAATAAATTAAATTTTCTTAGTTTTATAAATAAAAATATTTAATTAACATAAAAATTACATAAAAGATTGAAATTATATATAATTCAAATCAAAGAAAACGAAAGTACAATAAAATTAGATAAGAGATGATAACTCAGCCCAAGGCAGAGAAAGCCACCAAGCTTGGTATTTATAAAAGACTTATATTTATCTAATTCAAAAAATAAACAAAAATTAAAACAGGTGAATTATTAAAAAGGATACCATATTTTACTTCATTTAACTAGTCCACTAATTAAAGTTTTAGTTATTTTATTGGTATCATAACAATAATTATCTTCATATATAAATCTGTGGTCTTATCTCTTACATACATAAATTTATGTAAGTTTTCTTTTTTAAAGACATGTATGGTTTATAGGTATGCATATTAAGGGAGGAAAGTCCGAAATTGAACATCTTGTTAAAAAATCTCATCGTTTTTTTCGCCTAGTCCCTCCCACTTTGATCTATATTAAAATTTGAATTGTGCACATAATATGACCGACTTGGCAGTTATCAATCCATTCCTTGTCTGTTTTAACTTACACTTCAATTGAAATAAATAAATAAATAAATAAATCTAACATTTACAGGCCAAAAAGTTGTATACTTTACCCTTTTTTTTTTAAATTTGTTTAATATATTATGGTGTTAAAATTTATCAACTAATATAAAGTTATTATAAATATGATTTTTTAAAAATTATTAAATAATAATAATTTTTAATTATATGACAATCAATTATTACAGCTCTCTTTTACTCGTTTCATGAGTTACATTTCTATTTTAAAAAATTCGTAAAACAGTTAAATTAATATTAGATAAAAACTGATGAGAGATTAAATTTAAAATAAACGTATAGTTTGAGAAAAAAATTGCCTTAAAATAGAATATTCAAAATATTTTAACGCGAGATAATTTTATATTGTATCGGAGGTAATTTCATTACAAAAATTAAACTTTTTTACATATTTAAAATTTTTTCAACTTAATTCTTTTAATCATTTTCATGTTATTTCATTCAAAATATTGGTTACATTCTCAAAACATTTCTTTTGAATTTTTATTTAGGATAAGCATTTTATTTTCTTATAAAATCCCAGCCACTTTTTAGTTATGATTATAGCAGAAAATTTTGAATTTATAATTTTTTTCCATAAAGTATCATAATTCTCACCATTAATTCGGTCAATTCTAATAGTTTTAAAAATGTATACTTTATACTTCTGACATAAATATTTTTAAATCCAAGTTTATATATTAAATTAGAATATATTTTTATGAGTGTTATACACATATATAGTTTACTCTTCCTAAAGAATGAAACAAATTATTATTTTTTAAATTTTAATATAAACTATATATTTATAAAAAAAGATATTTTTATTTAATTTAAAAATATTCAGAGTATAAATTGATTAGTTTTCTACTTGTTTATTTTATTTTTTTGGATCGGTTATATTTAAATATCCTTGTTATACTTCATTTATAATTTTAAATAATTTTCTTAATATTTTATTTTTTAAAATAAAAAATATCCCTACAACGTACGAAATCTTGCTGGTTAAGATTGTAAGTAAGTGTTATATCATTTTACTTCCACTGACTCAATCATATATTTGTTGGTTTCTTTAACAAATAAACTGAATTACTTACTGAGTGATATCAAAGGCATGCAAGAGTGAAAAAAAAGAAAAAAAAAAAGCTATATTGAAATTGGCTTTTCGGATATGAAATTTGTTTTAAAAGATTCCTATCTAATTTCAAAAAATGTATTGATCTATTAGAAAACAATCTTAAAATTATTTTTAAAAGTAATACAGATTATAACTAATTAATTACATGACCGATATAAATATAAAAAAAAAAAAGTTAATTAATTTAAAGTTTTGTTTGAATCTGATCTTCTTTTTACGTAACCAACGCATTTAATTTACAACCACATTAAACCAATGTCAATTCAAATTCTGTAAGTTTGGAAGATTTCTCATTTCTTAATTTTTAAATCATGAACCGTGAAGTAATAAGAGTAAAAAAATAGTAATTTGTTTTGTAAAACCCATACATATATAGAGGCAAAATAGGTTTAATATCAATCACCTCACAAACTATGGGTGATATATGAATTCAACTAATTTGTGCCGAGCGGACAAACTTGATGACCACTGAATTCAACTATCGTTAGTTGTACCAAAAAGGAAAAACAAACATTAGTTACCATAAATTAATGTTTTGAATTAATACTAACAAACGATATTTAAAATATACGCAACAGGAAATATGCTTCCAATTCCAACAAGTAGGTTCAACAAAAAAAAATATGGGAACAAAAAAAAAATGAAACCCCAACCAATTGGAGTACTCCACTAATTAAAAGAAAATAAAGATACATATCCTTTTGTCACCAACCTTCATTTAAGTTTAATTTTGTTAGTTGTTCATAAAGTCGACCGAAGGTTGAGCTGTCAATGTTTCGTTCTCAGTATTGGTGCTGCTATGCTTTTCATCTTCCATGTTCTTTGCTTGTTATGCAATTGTTATATATATATATATATATTCCCTTGTATTTTCTTTATAAGAAGTGTACATATTTTAGTATTTTTTAAAAATAATATTAACAATTATTTTTTATTAAACAAAATATTTTAAATTAATATATAAAATATAATTAAATATTTAAAATTAATTCTAAGAATTGAACTTAAATTTTTTTTTTCTGATGAAATGAAAGAAAATAGCATTGTATATCCCTGCGAGGCACCCGTTTGTTAAACTGAAAAACATGGGTCACTCACCACCGAATTTGAAATGAAAGGGTTTTGCAGCATTATATATCATTTAGTAAGCCTATAATTGGATAGCTAATTCCAATTGTAAGTTTCACCCAATAAAGAAATTTTTGATAAGAGACTTGTAATCGTTGATCCGTCCATCTTTCATTGCCCATCGCCCTCTGTTTTCATATTGTAAGCATTTGGTAATTGACATTGATAGTGTGTGTTAAAAGAAAACACAATAAAATCTATTTTAATTCTTATTTTAAAATAAATTCATTTTATCAATTATGAAAAAACAAAATATATCTAACATTTTTTATTGATATAATAAACCTAGTTTCTTTGAAGCAGGACGTGAATTAAATTTAAGCGTTGTAAAGATTAACAATAAGAGGGTTTTTATTCTATTAATTAAGTTAATTATAATTTTAAATGACATTTAAATACAAATAATCTTATGAAAAAGTGATATCAACTTCTTTTTTAAATTATGCTATATTAACAAATTTGATATTATTATCTATAATTAAGTGAATAAATTGATTCTGGTTTTTAAGAAGACCAAAATAATTAATTAATGGATATTTTCATGAACTAAAATGTGTGTGTGTTTTTTTTTTTTAAAAAAAAAGCACTATTTAAAGTCATCTAGCAAACATGCATGCATTTTATCTTGTTGCAACAAATTTCAATATCATTAATTAGGAACTTGTTTACAAGATAAGATGGCAAGAGATACAGGTAGAGGCGGCTATATGTGTGGTGGGGACAGAACAGTGGTGGTTGAATCATGAAAAAGAAAAGTTATAAAATACATAAAGCAATTGGAAAAAAGCATATAAAAATCTGAAATGAATATTCTCTCTACTTTGTTCTTGATTACTTTTGTTTGAAGAGTACGTGTTGCGTTGAAAACAAGGAAGCATTTTATCCATAACATTAGAATAAAAAAGCTTTCAACCTACATCTCATATCAAGCAGATTTGTCCAACTATGTCTTCCAATTGATTTCATTTCACCAAAGAAACAAAGATAAAATATGCGAAATTATATTCATAAAACAAACATATACAACAATCCATATATGTAAAGGAAAGAAATAAAATAATAAAGAAAGAAAAAAGGGATATTCTAGTATACATTATTAATTTAATTGAAAAATATCGAAAATATATGTATATTTAAAAAAGCTTACTAACTTATATTTTTAAAACATTAATTAAAAAATTTATTAAAAGTTATGATAAAAGTATATTAATAATATTTTAATAATTTTTATCCCTTAATCAATGTTCTTAATACTGGTTAACATTTTTATTTTAAAAATAATTATCCTAACCTAAATTTAAAAATTTTTAAAATGGTAATTAAAAAAAAGAAAGTATTTCTAATATAATAAATATTTTTAATAAAAATTATTAGTTTTAAATACTTAAAATTTTAAATTAATAAAATGGATATTTTTACATAATTATTCAATAATTAATTGTTATATAATTAAAAATTATTGATTTTTATCATAATTATTAAATGTTTAATTACGTAACCATATTAAAAATTATATTATTATATCAAAATTAAACTTGAGAGAGAATGCCTACAGGTATCTTGTCTCGTTAAAATATACTATGTAGACGTAGAAGTACATCCTTAGCACAAATCTAACTTTCATGAGTTCTTAAATTCCATTCAATATATTTTTTCTACTTTTTTATAATGTCTTATTATTTTATCACTTTAAATAAATCAACTAATTTTTTTTTTACTTTTTAAAAATTGAAAAAAGAACCATAAATAAAATTGACAATTTGTGTCACATTTTTATATTTTGTTATTATATATATATACATATATATATATATATATATATATAAGACCCGGAAATGTAAACAAATTAGAGCTTATATATCCAATCCATCACATGTCTGATGATACATAGGAATTGCTCTGTCCAATAAAATGAAATTGATTTTAGAATTGTTTTCACGCGTGGTATTGAAATAGCAATTAGTGACAGAGATAGGTTACAAGTTACAACCACAAACATGTTAACGAAGAGGGGAAGAAAAGAGTGGAAATATCAATGAGACAAGTACACCATTGAATCATTGATTGATATTGTAAATTTATGAAAGAGTTAAGAGGGGATATAAAAAGATGTTATCAATCAGATCCAAACACTGTCGTTGAAAATATGAATAGAAGAGGCACAGTATCACACTATCAGTATCAGTGATGAAAAAAAGCAGCAACAAATCACAGACCTGATCCACTTCTGGAGCCCACGTCATCTTTTCTCCATTTTTCATCGAAAAATTGTATTTATATCCTCTTTATTTGAGTTCTCCATATATACGTCTAAATTTACGGTCGCCTCTTCATAACTAGAATGGGTTAAGGTGACTAAAAATATTAATCTAATTTTAACGTAGAATTTCTTGTCTAACTCATATAATATACAGCCGAATGATTTGAATTCCCGGATCTGCAGACTAACTTTTAGACTCATTTTTTAAGGAGTATAATTTATTTTTTATATATTTTATTAATTTTTTATAAATATTTTACTTTTTAAATATTTTAATAATTAAATTTATAAGGTAAGTATGAATGCAGGTGAAACTTTTTTTTATAGGCGAAATATAACCTAACATGTTTAACAATATATCATTACCAAATCAAATTTATATATCTCTATGGTGTTTGTTTTACATGTCCAACACTAATTTTAAAGTTAATTTAAGTATTGAAAAATTATTTTTTATTTTAAATATAATAAATATTCAGTTTTAATTTATATTATTATGTTTATATTTAAAATTAGTTTTAATAATTAATTTTTTTAACTCTTTTTATTTATTTATACTATTGTTTCAAAAGTTTTAATGTGCTATTTCAACACTTTTTTCAAAGTTTTATTATTTGATAAATTCAAGATTTATTTAATTTTTTACCTATAATTTTGTTTAATAATTATATATCTGATTAATTATCTCATATTTTATTTATCATGTTGTGAAATGAAAAAATAACAAATAAAATAGTTGAGAAGCAAATAGAGATATTTTAGTTAAAATATATTAAACTATATTTTTGTTACAATAAAAATTATAAAATTATACCATATAACCATATGTAAATAATTAAATTAAAATTTTATTAATAATCATATGACTATTTTAAATGTCATATATAATATTTTACTTTAATATTGGTCATTAAATAAAATTTAATAATTTATATTTATTTTCCAATATAACTATTTATTCTTATATAATATATTTTTAAATATAATAATATAATACATCAATTAAAAATTTATCATTTTAAGTAATAAAATAAAATTGGAAATTAAAAATATAATTAACACAAAAAATAAAAATATTATTTAATAAAAAACAATACAATATAAATTTTTATATAAATAAACTACAATACAGGTGTCTCTCCATTTTGCATGTAACTAACTACTCTCTGTGAACGTTGAAAAACGTACACAGAAGTAACCTGCAATAATCAGTGGTTTTCCAAATCCTAAAACACAGAACATCTTTCTCATAAAAAGAATGTTGGACTTGACTACATCCAAAATGGAAAAATAAATAAATAGATAACTTAACATATTCTACAATCTCCCATACATTATTCGGAAATGATAGGCAACCATTGATTTACATCCGGTTAAATTTAGAGGTAAGTTTTGTCAGATTATTTTTTATTTTTAAATTTGTTTAACTATGTAATTATAAATGTAATCGAATGGATTATATTGTATGTAGAATAATCGACTCTCTACATTGTTTAACACTCACAGTTTTCGGATACATGTATTTTTTAAGAAAAATAAAACTAGTACAGTTTTTCTATCAATTAAGTACTTGGAAAGACAATGTTTTAATGTTAAATACATTAGAATTATATTATTTATAAAATATTTTTTCTTTTAATACATTAATTATCTTATCATATATACTTTTTAAAAATCTTTTTGTCAGCTTTCTCTCTTTATAGAAAAAAAAAAAAACAATCTCTCGTAATGTGGGACGTGATCGTCACGGGGACAAAATTGCTATACCACCGAAATGTTATAAGAATGTAAAGTGTAATATATATATAATTCGTTCAGAATAAATATTAAAGTTAATATCAATTTAATATTTTTTTCTAAATATAAGACTTATTAATTAAACTATTAAATAATATTATAATATATATTTTATAATGTATTTAAATTTTAAATAATTTAAATATTTACATATATATTGTTCAATTATTAATATTTATATATATTTAAATAATATATTAAACGTTAAAATAAAATTATGTGATAAATTATTTATTAATTTTTACTTTATATAAAATTTTATAAATATAATCTACTTAATGAAAATTTTAAATTAACGGTCAAATTAATCAATTTTTTTATATAAAATTATTTAATTAATATAAGTTGTTAAATTTGACATATAATATTAAAAAAATTGTATATATATATAAATCAAAATCGGTTAATATTAGACATAAAATTTTAACATTTACATTAATTTAATAATTTTATATAGAAGACATAATTTATTAATTTAATTATTAAATTATTTTATAATATCTTTATAATTTTATATATTAAATTTTAAATAATTTAAAAATATATAAATATATTATTCAACTATTGATATTTACATATATTTAAATAACGTCTGAGTCATTAAAATAAATATATGAGATGAAGTATCTATCAATTTTTATTTTATATAAAATTTTATATACATAATTTACTTGATAATAATTTTTAAATCAACAGTTAGATTAATAAATTTTATATTTTATATAAGGTTATTAAATCCTTTATAACATAAAAGAAAATTGTCACTATCTTCCAATCAATGCTTGACACCTGTCTTTCACGTTAAGTGTGAGTATTTTGTTCTATGAAATAAATGAAACAACCCAACATAAGGGTCTGTTCCTATTCTTTCCACTCTCTACTATTCGTTCTTCACTCTCTACTCTCTGCTCTCCACTCTTTGTCTTTCTTCATCTTTGATTGAAGATTACTGGGCTTAGGTATTGTTCTCTTTGTTACTTTCTTCACATTTTATTTCTCAATCATCTTCATTTACCAACTATTTAATGGTTCTATTTTTAGGTTATATTTGCCAATAATTTTTCATCTTTTTTCCTTCAAATCTTTCTAATTTGTCTAAGCATAAATGTGTTGGAAGCATTCTTTGAACTTGGAGAGAAATAAGAAGCATCTTTTTCTTTCCTTTCGTGCTAACTGTTCGTATGATTTCTACCACTTTCTATCTTTTTTGAACTTAAAGAGGAAGGAAGACAAAGGTAAGACAAGGTATTAGGGTCTTTTCCTCCTATTCTTTCCTTTTTTTCCTTTACCATTTATTTGATGGTTCTATTTTTAAGTTATATTTTCTACGATTTTTCTTCTTTTTTCCTTCAAATCTCTCTAATTTGTCTCATCACAAGCATGTCAAAAGCATTGTCTGAACTTGAAGAGAAATAAGAAGTGTCTTTTTCTTTCCTTTCTTGCTGCGGTGTCTGTATAATGTCTCTACTACTTTCTATCTTCTCTGGACTTGAAGATGAAGACAAAGGTATTACTATCTTTTTCTCCTGTTCTTTTTAGCTTGGAAAATAATGATTTCACTGTGCATTTTCTATGCACTTAGCATGTTTGTGAAAAAGTCTCATAGGTATTATATATGTTTTGGAAGATATTGTTTGTGATATTTATATTTATATAATATTACTTCATTTGGTATGTAATGAAAAGATCTTAAATTTTATTATATTTTCCTTTCTTTTCGTTATATTTTTTTCATAGTTCACTTTTTTAGGTAGCTATCAAGGCAACAAGGTAACAGACCAATAACAAGAATTTCTTAAAATGGTATATCCTTTTGGTATCAATTTTCAATATTTTCATGTATTCTATTTTCTATTTTTTAATTGTTTATACCTTTTTTTTTCATGAATTCATTGTGAGTTGATTGGAAATATTGCAAATTAAGGTAATTTTACATAAATAGTTTTTTAACTTTCTCGGTAGTACCTACTTTGTTGTATTCAGTGACTATTATATCTTTATTACTCTTTTCCTTTATATACCCTTTAAGTCTTTTTTACATTTTTTTTTTGTCTTCCATGGACTCTAAGAGGAAGACGAATTAGTATATTTTCCTTTTATTCTTTCTATTTCTACTTTATATTTTCCTCTTAATCTTTCTATTTCTACTTTCAAGATAAGTTCTCCACCACTATTTTTTTATATAATTTCATTCTTTTTTTCCCTGTGTTAACATGCATTCCTTGTGCACATGTTTATGAAAAATTTTCATAGGTCTTGCATATGTTTTTTGTATTATCTTTACTTTGGAGGATATTGTTTGTGATATTTATGTTCATATAATATTACTTCATTTGGTATATGGTGAAGAGGTCTTAAATTTTATTATAATTTTTCTTCTTTCTCCTTTTGTTTTTTTGCAATTTACTTTCTCAGGCATCAAGATAACAAACCAATAACAAAAAATTCTTAAAAAGGTACTTTTTGCTATCAACTTGCAATGTTTTCATGTATTCTGTATTTACATGTTTAATTGTTAGTACCTACTTTTTTTAGTGATTATTTTTCTTTTCTTCTTTCTTGAATTTACTATGTATTGATTGGAAATGTTGTGGATTAAGATAATTTTACATAGGTAACTTTTTAGCTTTCTCAATAGTTCTTTTAGTTCTTGCTTTCAAAATATGTTTTCCCCACTGTTTTTTTTTTTATATAATTTCATTCATTTCTTTGTCAATGTCAATATTAAATCTTTGTGCATATATCATGTTCGTGAAAAAGTCTGATTGGCCTTACATATGTTTTTTTCTGTTACCTTTGTTTTAGAAGATATTGTTTATGGCGTTTGTGATATTTATGTTCATATAATATTACTTCATTCCGTATGTGTTGAAAAAACATATGTGTTGAAAAAATCTTAAATTTTATTATACTTTTCCTTCTCTTCCCTATCTTCTTTTATACAGTTTACTTTTTCAGGTAATAAGGTAACAATCCAATAACAAAAATTTATTAAAAAGGTTTAACCTTTTGATATTAACTTGCAATGTTTTTATGTACTCTATTTGGACATGTTTAATTGTTTATACCTGGTATTTTTTAGTGATGATTTTTCTTTCTTTTGTTTTTCATTTTTTTGTGTGTGGATTGATTGGAAATGTTACAGATTAAGGTAATTTTATATAAATAACTTTTTAGCTTTCTTATTTGTGGTACAAGTGACTATTGATTCAATAATAATTTTATTCAACAAACCTTTTATTTATTATTATTATTATTATTTGTTTAATAGGAACTAACTCTCACTCACAGGTTTCACTTGGACAAAGGTAACCGCTTACACAATCTTGCATCTAATTATTTAATTATTTGTTCGTAGGTAACTATATTTTAATAACTTTTGGATTCTCATCTCCTATTTTGTTCAACAAGTCATATTTATATTTGTCCTTTCTTTTGTTACTTTAGTGAGATATAGCTTCCACTCATATATTTCACTGTCGGTTGGACAAAGGTAACGGTCATTCATATTTGATAATTCTTTTTTTTTTTTTAATTTTTATTTTATTCAATAAGTCTTTCATTTACCTTTATCTTTTAGTTTATATTCATTTGGTAAGAACTAGTTTCTACACACACATTTGACTTTTGGTTGGACAAAGGTAACCACTTTCTTAACACTGATCCAATTATTCTTTCATATATTAATAACTCTGATCCCTTACCATCTTTGAATTGAGATGTATTTTAGGGATATTGTTAATTTTTTATTTCTCATCTCCTGCTTTGTTTGATAAGGTTTTATTTTACTTTTTTTTTCTATTACTTGGTTAGTTACTCTGACCATATCTATGTCTAAACTGATCTGTACTTTTAGGGATATTTAATAAAGTTTTGTTTCTCATTTTCTATTTGTTGAATAAGTCATTCATTTATTTATTTTTTCTATTCTTTTGGTAGAAATCAGCGCCACTTATAGATTTCACTTTTAAGTGGGCAAAGGTAACCACTATGCAATTGTTTTTTTTATTATATTTTAAGAATCTCTAACCTTTTCTCATATATGTATAAATTGTATTTCACATATATTTATTAATTTTTTATTTCTTATCTCCTATTTTTGTTCAACAATTCCTTTATTTACACTTTTCCTTTCTATTCCGTTGGATGATGGTTACCCAGGTATTTTTTCATCTATTATTGACTTTATCCCATTTTTTTAACTTATATGTTTAGAAATTTTTAATATTTTTTTACAATACATCTCTTATTTTGTTTAATAATTACTTTGTACAGTTGCCTCTTTTTTTTTTTTTCTATTCCTTGGTGGAAATAACTTGCACTCACAAATTTCACTCCTTTGTTTGAGGAAGTATTGACTTCTACATCCAATTATTTTTTCATGTGTGACTGCCTCTAATTCCTTTACATATCTGAATTGAACTATATATATTTGACTATATTTTAGAAATATTCAATAATTTTTTGTTTTCCATCTTCTATTTGGTTCAACAAGCCATATATTTATTTATTTATTTTGCTATTTCTTTAGTAAGGTAGCTTTCACAACTTTCGCCTATAAATTTTATAAATTTCACTCATTGACTAGACAAAGGTAATCACTGTCCAATTATTTTTAATGTGTTACTAAATTTAATCTCTTTTTATATCTGAGTTGAATTCTACTTTAAAAATATCTAATAATTTTTTTTTATTTTGTTCAATAAGCATCCTTTGTTTATCCTTGCTTTTTTTGTTCTATTCCTTGGTTAGTGACTCTAACTTCATTCCATGTCTAAATTGAACTATGTTTTAGGTATGTTTAACAAATTTTTGTTTCTCATTTCGTGTTTGTTCAATAAGTCTTATGTTTATCCTTACTTTTTTTTTTCTTTCTATTGCTTCACTTACAAATTTAACTCATTGGCTGGATGCTTAAGTTTCATATGTTACTAACTGTAACCCATTTTTATATAGGAATTGAGCAAAGATTGTTAAGATACCATACTCTTTTAACTTAAAAATTGCTAAGACAATTAAATATATATTATCATCTTTGTTTATAAGCACATGTGTCGTTAGGTTAGATCACATCTATTTTCTTTTAAAAAACTAGAGAAAGTAACCTGTTATATTTTCTTTTTATTTTTTTATGTTAATTTTTGGGATTCATGAGTTATCAAGTTTTAAGCTTTTTTGGGTGTAAAGTTATGATTTTTAGGTTCTATTTGGAAACTTACCATCTAGATCGTTCATATTTCTATTCTCCATTATTTGTACCAAGTATTCAATGATGTTTAATTGTTTATACTATCATGTATTTTTTACTTGATTTTTTTTTCCTTTGCAGATTTGTTGTGAATCAATTGAAAATGTTGCAAATTGAGGTAATTTTCTTCTTACAATTTCTTACATGTTTGTTTTTTGTTTATCAACCGCAAGTAGCATCATTTCACTTCCCAATTTTTGTTTGTCTCTTTTTTTCCATTTTGTTGATAACATAGTGGATGATACTATGAAAATTTCTCCTATTTTGTTTTAACTGTCTTTTAAACTTTTGAATTACTATTGTATATTTAGTATTTTTTCTCAATATTGTCTAATTGCTTCTATTTTTCTAATTGCTACATGTTCACTGCTTCTGCCATTTATTTATTTCTCTTTCCATTCCTTAGTTACTAACTTTAACCCTTTTTTATGTCTTTACTATGTATGAATTGAACTATATTCTAGGAATATTTACTAATTTTTTATTTTTATTTCCTTTTTTATTCGATAAACCATTTATTTACCATTACCATTCTTTTGTTCCTTTGTTAGGAACTAACTTTCATTCACAAATTCCACTCTTTGGTTTGAAAGAGATTATCAGGTAATCACTATCCAAATATTTTCCACCATGTTTCACTGATCATTTATTTGTTAAAAATAATATTTTGTGTATGAAAGTTATGATATTTTGTAAAGGATTTTATGTAGACCAATTCAATTTTTTTGCTTATAGTAGTAGTTTGTTTAATATTTTGAAGGAAACATAACTGTGACATTGTTGTACTACAAGAAAAGATGTTGTTGATTAATATGATTGTTGAAAGATACATCCTTCTTTGACATTGCACAAATACCAATTGTATATTGAAGTGAGTTTATTTAATCTTTTTTCTAATTCTTTGGTAGAAACCAATTTCACTTATAAATTTAACGTTGGACAAAGGTAACCATTATGTAGTTATTTTTGCAAATTTTTTTCATATGTTATTGACATTGACTCATTTCTATGTGTCAATTGAATTACATTTTAAGAATCTTTAATAATTTTTTTCTCTTACTTAGTTACTAATCCTAACCCATTTTTATATATGAAATGTGTTTTAAATATATTTATCCTGACCTATTTCACTTATAAATTTAATGTTGGACAAAGGTAACCATTATGTAGTTATTTTTGCAATTTTTTTTCATATGTTATTGACATTGACTCATTTCTATGTGTCAATTGAATTACATTTTAAGAATCTTTAATAATTTTTTTCTCTTAGTTACTAACCCTAACCCATTTTTATATATGAAATGTGTTTTAAATATATTTACCCTGACCTTCTTCTTTGTTCCTTTGGACGATGATTACCCGTCATTTTTCACATATTGTTAACTTTAACTCATTTTTTTTTAATTTACATGTTTATAAATGTCTAATAATCTTTTGTTTTTATCTATTATTTTGTTCAACATGTACTTTGTATTGTTATCTTTTTTCTATTACTTCGTGGAAATAGTTTTCAATCATAGATTTCATTCCTTGATTGGAAAAAGTTAATCACTTAGTCACTTCTGTATCTAATTGTTTTTTCATGTGTAATTGTATCTAATTTTTTTACATATCTGACTTGAACTATATTTTAAAAATATTTAATAATTTTTTTCATATTTTATTTTGTTCAACAGGTCATGTATCCATTGCATATTATATGAGTTAATTTATATAGTTTCATTCTCTATTATGCATAAATATATTTTTTTAGTACTTTAATTCTTATATTTTCATGTCAATGTAAATTAGTTTTATAACATTAATGTGCAGTTTCCAATTTTAATATATGTTACAATTTTTTAAAAATAAATTAATATTATATTAACAATTATCAAACATAAAAACAATCATGCAACATACATATCAAACCACTAATCGGTATGAATATTAAAATTTGTCCTATAATGTTAATAGATTTTAACTCAATTTATAAATTTTTGGTTTAATTGATCATTTAAAAATATTTATATGATTATTTATTTTATATTTAAAAAAGTTTAAAATTATATATTACACATTTTAAAATTTATTAGATAAACATAATTTTATTTTAATTTCTCAAATTATTGATTACTTTCAACCATAAAATAGATAGAATCTATCAGCATGTTAGAATGAAATTTGCAAGATTTATGAGGGGTAAATTATTCAAAAAAAATATAATATTTTCTATCCACCAAAGTTAGAATGTGAAAATAAACTGACTCTTAATCATAGATTTAAGAAGCAGTAATTATTGTATGAAAATATTATCAACAAAATTTAAATAATTGAATCTTTTAACTAAGTTAATTAATATTGTGAGTATGAAAAATTAATTTTTCAATATTTTTTTATCTTAAAATAAATCAATATTCAATTAGGAAGCATATCCTTCATATATAAAAGAAAAAAGGTAAAATTGATTGACAAACTCATCATTGGAGTGAATAATATCAGTTAGGACTTGGGAGATGATAGTTCATGGATGAGCATGTACCCTCAACATGTACTTGTTGATAAGAGCTTGTTTCTTTGGGAAAAGATAATATATATATATATATATATATATATATATATATATATATATATATATATATATGAGCCAAATTTTATATATTCTGCCAGCTTAATTGAGTACAAATTGATTTATTTTACGCTTTATGTTTTTCCCATTTGCCTTTGATTTTTTAGAAAGAAATAAATTCAATTTATTTATTTTTATAATAATCAAACAAGTTTTCGTAAAAAGCAACTGCTTTTTGAAAATAAATTTAGTATTATTAAATATTACAAAAAAAAAATCTGTCATTCACTAATAAAAAATTTTATCAGGTCTTATGATAGTATTGTTACGTTTAGTCGTTGTCTAACAAAAACCAAGCTATTAATATAATTTTGAAAGATTTATAATAATAAATAATGTATTATATTTAACTAATATTTGATATATTAATAGTATATATTAATATTTGGTAATAATAAAGGTATTTTTTAGCATAATATATTATATTATTAGTATAAATTTATTGTGTTTATATTAATAAAATTTTTGTTGAAAAAGTTTATAATAATAAAAGCGAATAAAAAAATATTAAGTTGTTAATAAATGAAAAACAAAAGTAACTTAAAAATTGTTAATAAATGAAAAAAAAAGTAACTTAAAAAATTATATCTTCAAAATACCTTTTCAATAAATATCTAAAATCACATCATATTTTTTTATTTATTCATATCTTTTTGAAAAGAAATTTAGAAATAAAAAAATCGGAGGATTTTCCTAAAAATAATTTAAAGCGACAAATAAGGTTTTTCAATTATAAATATTTTTATAGAAAATAATTTTATTTAAATTATATATATTTAAAATATTAAAATTTAAAATCATACTTGATTTTTAACTAAAGAAAATGAAATCTATATTTTTAAAATTTGTTTTTGTTACAAGAGGAAAAAAAATTAAAACCTAACAAAAAAGATCTAAAGAAAATAGCAAATAACCAATCAAATATTTTTTGAAAAAGATGCCTGAGAAAACAGAACTTATCTATTTTAATTATTTAAATTTAACTAAAAAATTAGTATAAAAATTATCTTCTCTTAAAATATGATAATAAAAGGAGATATTTTAATTTAGGTGATATAAATTTTAAATATGCTTATATTTGTGAAATCTAATAAAATTATTATTAATAAAATTGATTACTTCCATATAGTCTGTTGAACAAATAATCATTTTATAATTTTAAACCCTAAACCACGACATCAAAGGTGGAGATTGAACTTAAGGGATAAAAGAACCATTCATCATAAAATTTTACGTTGAATAAAAAATAAATTAAATTATATTAGACAAAAGAATTTTTCTAAGTTCACATTAAATCTGCCAACCTATTATAAGGTTACAATAAAGGACTTTTCTATAAGATCAATAAAATAAATCCATATAGTAGGATCATTATATGTTAGAAAATAATGAAAAGTTAAAATCTTTCAAAACTTTTCAAATTTACATCAAACGAGTGCAATGTAATATGTCTCCATCATAATTTCAACAACAAGAATATTAAAATCTTTTAACTTTTCAAATTTACATCAAATGAGTGCAATGTAATATGTCTCCATCATAATTTCAACAACAAGAATATATGAGATTGAGTAATATATTATTGGAATCAGATATCATCTCTAAAAATAATGTTATGAAAAATGAGCTAAAAAAATTTGACCTTTTCTATACTCAGATACCTTCAAAATAAATTTTACTTATTATCTTTAATGATAGAAGTGGGATATTGAAATTAAATTAATTAAGAATAATTTTTTTAACTAAGTAGATATCTTTTAAATAATAATTTTAAATCAAAATATTTAATAAATATTTATTTAAAAAATAATTCTAAAACTTTTAAATTAGTTGTGAATGTTGATGTTCATTTCTTAAACTATTAATAACAAAGAAAGATTCTGCTTAAATTAAATTAGGTTTTCAAACAAAACAAAATTTCGGCTTACATTAGCTTCGGATTTATTGTGACACTTTTCAACATGCATGAATTATTAAAAATAGATATTCTTTTGCACATTAATTTTCTAATCATGATTTTAAAATATGGGAACCTATTTGATTAAAAAGAAGAAATAGGTTATCATCGAGACTATAAGCTTAGGAAGTCATTGTATAATAGTTTTTTTTTGGGTGAATGAACAAACAGTGGTTTGTTTGAATAATTTAGGTCTTACTAGTTTCAAATTAAAAAAATGAGCATTTTCTAAAAAGTCTATTTTAAATTTGGTTTTATGAGAATAAATATTTTTGAATTTATCAAATTATGATTTCAGCCACGAGAAAAGTAATTGTACGCTCTATCATCTCTTAAATCGAACTAATTCTTGTATGGGAACTAGTAAAAAACATAATTTTACTTATGTACTCATGTATAATAGATATAAGTTTTGAAACAATTATTAACAGGTAGTATGTTATCCAAAGTCTATAACATTAAATGATTGAAAACTCGATCTTTATTCTTTTGATTAAATGATATCCAAACAAACGGTAATTTAGTGACTATGTTTTAATTGTTTCCAAAATATTAAATTAGAGAGAATGTTTCCTCAAGGAAAATGGTAATCATAACATTTAATTTCGAACGAGAAAGTAATATTAACCCATTTTAAAGAAAAAGTCCCAAATGATGATAATTTCAATGGAATGGAGAGAAATTGGACTTGTTTGTTTTGGTGTTTAAAATTGATTTTAGAAAATTTGAATATAATATATATATTAATAAAATCACATAGTTTAAATTTATTTGTATAATATATTTTTAAATAATTTTGAATTAATTTTTTTAAAATTAATTTTTAACTTTAAATTAAATATATATATAATAATAATAATAATAATAATAAGAATAATAATAATAAAATTATATCATTTTGTGTTTGAACGAGGAAAGAAATGAAAGAGGAAAAATATAAATGCAGAATCTAAAACAACATTTCTCCCCGTCTCCAATATGAATGTACGTATGGATATTGCTTTGATTTGTTTCTTTTAGGATGTTTTTACAAAATTAAAACATAAATTAATTGAAAAATAAAATATAAACTATAAAAGTTAATAACTAAAAATTGATAAATTAATAATTAAATTAAAAATATTTAATAAATTATTTGCTTAACTAATTGATAAATATAAAAAAGTAAAAAATATAAGTAACTAATAAACTAAAACAAAGAAGTTTTATTTATTTTTAATTATATATATATATATATTAATATTTAATTAAATAATTTTTAAAAAATAAAAATATTTAAATTTTATTTTACATAAATAAAATTTAAATAATTTTTACAAGGAAAATATTTTTATTTTAATTTTTATAAAAAATAATTTATTTTAAAAATAAAATAATAATATAATAATTAGAATTAATGGTATAGACTAGAATAATAATTTAAAAAATATTTCTTATAATAATGTAAACAATATATAAAAATTAATAATATTATAAAAATAAAATAATATTAAATTTAAAAAATTAATAAATCAAAATCAAAATATAAAAATACATTAAAAATAAAAAAATAATTAAAAGTTAAAAACCTTTCAAGTTACATGAATTAATATTTTTTAAAAAGTACCTGTAACTATTTTAAAAACGTTAATAATTATTAAAAAAAATTATTCAATACAGCTAAATTTTTTATCTAATAATTTTATCTTTCAACAAATTAAACTACGTAGTGAAACTTATTATTAATCAATATTATTTTAATTATTATTATTTTTTAAATAAATTTCTTTTTTATTAAGATACTACCAGAAGTACTTAAATGTGTATTTACATCTCCTTTGTTCTTTTAGACTTTTACATTTTATACTTATCTAGTTGTGACATCAATATGTAAACTCTTTAACATTATCAAAATACATAAATTTCAATTTTCTTGTGATACAAACTACCGGATTATTTAACTGATAGGACAGTGAAATCTATCATCCTTTACCTTAATTTACAATCAAAATGATCAAATTTATGATTTTATTTTTTGTAACCATTAAAATTGAAAATACTTTTAACTAAAATTTTGACGAAGATAGAATTTTTTATATAAAACTTACTATTTTTTATTGGATTTTGTATTTATGGAAAGTGTTGTCATTTCTTTATTTATAGTCGTCTAAATAATTTTTGTGGTATTTTATTTCTTTATGTGTAAGTTTAATCTGACGATGGGTTGGAATGATCCGACCCGATCCGGTTAGAGCGCATAAAGGAAGAGAGTGGAGAGATGAATGAAGTCTGCAAGAAAAAGAAAAGGAAAGGTGTTGGAGGTCGTTGATGAAGGTAACAGCTGGACCTACGTCACCATGACAGCTGTAGTCCTGTCGTCTTCTATCATTATTCATTTCTAATGTACACAAAGTTAATAACAGGATAAG
This sequence comes from Canavalia gladiata, assembly GCA_037954105.1. Classification (NCBI taxonomy): domain Eukaryota; kingdom Viridiplantae; phylum Streptophyta; class Magnoliopsida; order Fabales; family Fabaceae; genus Canavalia; species Canavalia gladiata. Next base: position 16,672,103 of record CM075667.1, on the reverse strand, counting down.
TAAATGTGGTCCCCATTTAAATCTCACCTAAATTAAACACCACAAATAATGTACCAAAGAAAAAAATAAAAACCAAATCCGTAATGCTAACCAGGGAAGGGATCAATAGATCATCCATCCATCACTTTCATTTCTCCCTCACTTCAATAAAGTACAAACAACTCTTCCTATCATTGTATTTTGGTTTCTCATTACCCAAAATTACACTTTCTAATAGATTATTTTTATTTTTATTATTAAACTATTTTATTATAGTTAAATTAAGAGGATACCTAGCTTAGACGTGGAACCACACACACGTATTATAAGTAAAATGATAATTATTTCTACACATGTTCTTAAATGATTTTGTAAAAAATATGAACTTTTAATTTAATTGTTACATTTTGATATTTTTAAAATTAACCTATTTTTGTATAAGACTTCATTTAAAAATAAAGATCATATTATCAAACACACCTATAAGATTCTAAGTGCTCCAAATAATTTAAAAATGTTGGATGAATATAGATTATTTCAGTAAATAATAACTCATTAAATATAGTTTCTCCTGGACCGTCTTTTCTAACAAACACATCAAGAATGAAAACCATGAATTATTGATGTTCTTATCTATTTATGGGAATTAACAATATTGACCAAAGTTTTAAAAAAATAATAATTATATTTTTAGTTATTTTAAAATAAAAATTTTAGTATTTATGTCTTGATAAAATTTTTAGTTTACACCATTCATTTTTTTAAACACATTAATTATAATTCATGAAGTTAATTTAAGTTACATTAACTATTATGAGAAAAAATATAAAGTGTTTTTATTATAATTCTTTAATTATAGTCAACCTATTTTAATTTAATGTATTTTAGGTTAATATTAGAGTTCATGATAAAAGTATTTTAAAAAACGAAAAATATAAATAAAAAATTTTAAAATTAAAAGATAAAAAATAAAATTGATTATTTTAAAAGAACTAAACATATTTAACCTTTTAAAATATTATGTATTTTTAATATATATATATATATATATATACTTAAATTTATTTTTAAAAAATGATTTTTAAATTTATATTTTGAATAATTAGTAGTTATAAATGATTCACATTCGCTTGCAAAAGTATTTAATAGAAGATAAGTTTTTTATATAGATTTAATCTAATATGTAAGTTTATATTATATAAAATTTATAAATTGGATTGACAAAAATAAATTCTGTCTCTATTTTTTTTCTCATTCTAAAAATTCTTTGCCTATCTATTTAAATTCTCTCTATTTTTTCTTTGTATTTTCTTCTCTCTTTATATTTTTTTTAATTTTTCTTTCTTTCTCTAAAATTGTGTTCTATGTCTCTTTAGTTTTTCTTTATAATTTTTTTCACTTTAAATTCTTTCTTGTTCCCTCTCTTTTGTCTATTTATTTTCTTTTCTATCAATAGACAATAAACTCTTAATTTTTTTTTAATTTTTTTTTTCTTTTATATTTACGACCTTAACTTTTCTTTATTTGTCCAATTATCTCTCTTAATTTATTCTCTCTAATTTCTTTTTTTTTCTTTTTAATTTTTTTCTTGAATACAAAAATTAGAGATAAAGAGACTAAATATTTAGAGAAAGATGAAAAAAAATTACAAGTTATTTAAGATAGATAAAGAAGAATCGGAGAAAAATTAAGAGAAAAAATTTTAAAAAGTAAAAAACAAAGAAGATATAAAGACAAAGAAAATATTTAGACAGAATTTAAAGAGAAAAAATTTGGCAGTGAATTTGAGAGAAAAAATATTTAAAGAGAGAAGAGGATATTTTTAGAAAGAAATAAATTACAGAATTTAAGAAAAAAAAATTAGAAAGAAAAACAATTTTTAGAAAAAGGAAAAAAATTTTAAAAATATATTAGAGAAAAATTTTAAAAAAATATATAACAAAAAGATATTATTTAACTTAGGAACTAACCTAAATGTCTACATCCAACTTAATTTAAAGGTGAATCAAGTTAGAATTTAAAAAACCTTGCATCTATATCAATTACAAAATAAAAGATTAAAATATAAACTATAATAAGCTCACCCAGAAGTTAAGAGCTATTTTAACAGTTCTAGCATAAATTTTCCAATAGTTAAAAATCTTATAATTCAATACATTGGTAACATGAAATGGTATAACTTTTAATTAAAATTTAGTATTTAATAATAATTTATTATACATCCTTTTATGACAACAAATTTACAAAACTAAACATCTACAAGTAGTTTAATATTTAAAAATTCAATAAATTTTGATATCGTAATAAAAAATTAAACTTAGCTCATTCTTAAAAGTTAATTTAGAGGAGAACTACTCAAACTTAATTAGAAATATTTTGATCTTATTCCCAGCTAACATAGAGCATTTTAACAAAAAAGAGCTGAGAAAATTATCTTCACGCATTTCAATTATCTACCTATGCCGAGATAAAACTTTTCCTATCATAATTTCATTCTAAAAGTTGTCACTACAAGCAAATACATATTAGGTGGGATGAAAAGAAGAAAAGAAAAGAATCACTTCCAAAATTTTAAAATCAATCCTTTTCCCTCTAATTTAAGACGACGCACTCCCAGTCAGTCAACATCTAATTAGCATGTTGAAAACAATATCAATATTGTTACATCAATATTATCGATGAAACGGGTGAAATAGCAGTTGTAAAATTGTGCGGGCTGGCTTAACTCCCCACTTAAAGTGCTGCACAATCCAATCAGCATAAAACGGACCGAAGCTCATAGAAATGTTGGCTACTTGGCTGGGATGGTTAGTCCAGACAATATTAAGAGGAGGCTGGGGAGGGGTCATAAAGTTAAAAAGGACCTAGCACTGTGGTACAATATATACTACCAATATTTACATAGAAACTTAACCTAATGTCACATACAAGACATGAGGAATAAGGTCGCTGTAATGGGGTACAATAGAGTCAAGGCCATGCATTTAAAGTGTAAGCTTCTAAAAACAAACTCTGCTTGTGAAATTCACATCACTATACATTTTTCTTTGGATTTTCCGTCAGGTCTGGAAGATGAAGCTGTAGATGATGATGAATGCCTTCCAGTGTTTCTTGCCACCTGCAAATAACATCATATTTTCATATATAACCAGAGGCAGTAGAGTAGTCAAACAGACCAATCCATTTTCATAAAAAAATGATCTGGTATCTTCTAATAAAGATCTGTGAGAAATGATAGTTGCACAACATATTTGCAAACCAAATTACACAATAGATGAGACAGATGGGAAGAATAAAAAGATAAGTGTAAGAGAAGATGAATGATGTGAAGGAGAGAAAAAAAGTGTTATATGAATAACACAACTCTAAAGATCTCATCCAATGGCACACAGCTCTAAATTTGTTGTGTGAATAACACAACTCTAAAGATCTCCCTCAGCATTAAACATTACCTAATCCAATGGCACTCAATAAGAGACGAAAGCAACTGATAACACGGATGCATATATAATACATATGTATATATGTATACATGTAACAGTGAAGACAATGACCATATTATACAAAAACATTGTAAACTAGGTGCAGTAAAACCTGTAAAACAATATGTACCTGGGGACCTGTGACCAGTCTAGAGCTACCACTAATGGATGATTGCTGTGAATTATTATGACGTGGTGGCTGCTGCTCAAACTCCTGCTGTTGCAAGGCTATTGCTAATTGCAGATCAGAACTGTCATAGTTACAGATACAATCCGTTTTTACCAAACCATTTTAAATATTATATTATAACTAAAAGCTGAAATGGAATAATTCACAAGTTTTCATGGCCAACGGCAAATTCAGAAAATTACTTGATATCTAAGCCTGCCTGTGTTGCACTATCTATGCTGGCAAGATAGTCCTGAAACATGAAGTTGTCTTAATGTTAAACAAAAAATTGGCTTGCAAGATTTACATATTTCCCTTTTAGAAGAATATACATACGGCAGTGCTGGTCAGAGCATTGTTCTCATCCCATGTGCTGTTTTCATGACTTTCAACCTTGAATTCCTTGAAATTACTGGTCATAAATAATGTATCACCATTGACCTGAAAGATAAATACATAAACTAATTTCTACAATTTAATATTATACAACGCTAAGATGCCTTTTTTTAGTCACTCCAACTTGGATAATATGGACCAGGAAGGGCATGCCCATTTAGTACAATAAAAAATGAAAATATACATAGCACACTATAAAAAGATTCACGTACACAATTTACTAAAAGTCCAATAGAACCACTTGTATGGCTTGTCTTTATGTGCCCAAGAAGCTCAAATCACCAAGCATACAAACTTTCAGTTTTCAGAACATTTAATTGAGAATATCTACATCTATATAAACTCCCACCAGCAGCAACGTAGGGAAAAAAAGAAAGAACATTTAAGATGACCCCAATGAAAAACATCACAAAGAAATACCATTTTACCTCATTCAATTTTTCCCAGACCAGATCAGGCTGATTTATGTAACCTTGGTCTGTGGCTAGAAGATAGAGCTCACCCTCAAACTGTGAACAGAAGAGAAAATAATTTTAGGATGAAGACTCTGCAAGGCACAGCCAACAAATTTTCCTCAATACAAAAAAGGTGCTACTGATGGCAGTTGATATCAGTAATCCAAATGACCAAAAAAATGCCTTCAATCTTTTACTGACCTTGAACATGGTGCTGAAATGATTATTTCGGAAGAAAACACACAGCTCACGCTCTTTAAGACCATCTTGTAAACAGAAAAGACTGCAAAAGCATTTATAGTATATAACATGTAAAAGGAAAAAAATTTCATAGCCAGTGAAGAGAAATATATGGATCAGAGAAACAGATCAAGATATGTAAACCAACAAGATGAGGTCAACATACCCATAAAATGTCAACTGGCTGGCATTATTCCTCAAGAAACTCTTGATCAATTCACCTAAGACCATGAAAAGGATATATGCCTCCCATTAAAGATAACAATATATAGCTATCTAAGAAAATAATATTTTAATCAGAACCAATCCACTTATTTCATACATAGCAGTATATAGCACCACTGACCTTGTTCTGGAGTAATTTCATCCTTAGCTCTCAAATCAGGAGCAGTTAAGGTGCCTTTGTCTGCCTGTTCTGCAAGTACCACCTCACCCTCATAAACAGGTTCACGATCCTCAAAGTTTCCAGTTCTTGTATCCAAAACACATTCCTCTCCTTCATATATGGGCTCACTCCCATCAACACTTGAAGGCAATGCTCCAGAAGCATCAGTTTGATGATATCTGATACTAGATGAATCTGAATTTGTATGGCTTGGGGATAAGTACGATAACCCAGTTGCATCAGGTCCATGAGGTTCATCTACAACTTCATGATCAATAGCTGTTAGAGTGGATTGATCATGAACTTTTCCAACCCCTCCAGAGACATCTGCACTGCTTTCAAACAAAGAGACAGAGTATTTTTCAGGAGAAGGGATAGCTTCACTCTCATTCTGAACCAATGCATTAAGGTTGTTCTTCTCAGTCACATCATTCTGGCCAATAGATTCTTCAGGCCCCATACAAGCTGATTGATGAAGGTCACTTATGCAATCAGTCTTTACTGATGAATTAACTTCCTCCCCATGTGTAGACATAGAAGATATCTGTTCTTTGTTGTCTTTGCCAGAAGCGGTGCAATCATCAGATAAGGAAGGTTCTGGTTCATGAAAGTCATTATTTCCAGCACCAGTGTTGCTGCCTAATTTATCTCCAGAATCCACATTTAATTCCTGATTGTTAGACATATTTTTATCCATACTGACAGAAGTTTCTCCTCCATTTACATGACCTACAACAGGTTCACTTACCGCAGCTTTAGAATCAGCCTCAGACAGTTTCAAGACTCTCAACAACTCTGCCTCTTCTTCAATATCGCCTTTTCTTTGTATATTATCAGAAACAGATTGAGGGGAATCATCAAATGACCTGGTTTTTGAAATACAGGGAGAAGGAACTCCAAGAGCAGCAGTAGTTGCAGCCACAAAATCAACACAATCTTCTTCAACATTATTTTTATGTTGGACTTCCATGTTTAGTGTTTCAAGAGAAACAAGCTCTCCCATAAGGGCATTGTAGGACTTAGATCCAATTGCATTTGCAGTGTCATAATCCTGGTTCACAAGCACATGAAGATTTGGATATCAAATAAACACATCATACAATAAGAAACGAACCCCACATTGTTTAAGAAAAACTCAAATATAACATTTTTATAAAGCATTCAGAAAATTATTCAAGAAAGATCACTCGGCCATTTCAACTTACAGTAAGCAAAGAACCACACAACTTTTGATCAAATCCTAAGCAAATCATTACAGCTAACATAAATGGAGGGTAGATCAAATTTAAGATGAGGCACTAGATCAGTTTGCAGACCGATGCATGAATTATGCATATACAAGAGGATGATTCTGACAAAACCTAAAGATTCCCCAATGTCTCTAGTGGGTGTTTGGGAATAGCTATGAAAAATACAAATTGTTGATATTCCTAATAATTTTAAGGGTTAACTCTGGAAAAAATACAAATTGTTGATAAATTTCATACCACTAACTAAATTTCTTTATTCTTGTGAAGTAGTTAAAAGGTTCTATAGATGGGACTACAGGTAGTGCCTCATTTTACACAGCAAAAATTTTTTAAGGGCAGATTTGAACTTGGCCAACTGCTGACAATTGGCAAGAAAACATTCTTCTAGAAGTTCCCAAATTCATCAGGCTTCCTAAATCCTAATAGGAGTGAAGTTCTATCAGAACTACCCTAAAAATACTCTACATACACGGCGTATGTTTTTATTTAGAGAAATGGTCACTTATTTTTAACAGTTTTGTAAGAGAACTTTTGAAACATAGGCAATTATTTCCTTGAAAACAGCACCTAATAATATCCATAAAAATAATCACTACCAAAAAATACAAGAAATCATAAATATATATAGTTGACCCTCTCCTCGCCAAAAAAATTCTTGCCAAAATAATTGATAAGTTGCCAATTGATAGCGTAAATAAAATGCAAATATCATACTTGAATGTATTTAGAACCACAGAATACAGCTATCAATATCATTGAGGTTGCATAACAATGTAGAACTAATGGATTTGGATTGAGGGTTAAAAAAATACCTGAGGATCAACAATCCAGCCATGATACAAAGGGATGTCCAGCAGATCAAAAATGGCACACTCTGGAGTGAATTCAAAATCATCTATTCTGCATTTAATATGTAATTTTTATCAGAACATCAAAATCGTTGATGGATGCACATAACTGCCAAAGAAAGGAGCAGAACTGACCTCCTAAATTTTATATTTACATCAATGCCAGTAGCAAGCCTAGGGAGCAAATCAATCGCATCAGCAATGTTCTGTTGTTGATTTTCGACGTAGCCAGCATCTTTGTTCTGCAAGACAAGAAGAAAAGTTGTCAAATCAAATCAACTTATGTCACAAAAAAGCAAATGTCATCAATGATAACAATACAACTCTTACATTCACATTACTATTTGAATCAATTAATCGTTCAGCAACCAATGAAAGCAATTTCTCCTGTGAGACTTCAGCAATATCTGGACTCAGATTTAAGTTGTTTCTTAGCAGAAGAACATTACCTGCAATGCAATATATAAAAAATAAGCAATAAGTTTGATGCTATGAAAAAAGGAAAACCAAATAAATGTTGCATGTAACCCTTCTAAAGTGCAAAAACTAAGCGTGACATTTGAGGAAATAAATGGTTCGATTGCATTTTTCAAATTCTTATCTAAGAGATCACTAGCTTGTGCAGGTCCTACAGTCACACTTTCCAGATAGTACACAAGAAATGAAAAATGAAGGAAAATAGAAACTGAAGAAACTATTGACCAGAAGGAAAAACATCTAATGGGATTCCTGCAAAGTTGACATGAAGTTAGAAGGCATCCACTTTAGCAAATTGATCTGATGAGAAGTACCAGACTAGATATGAAAAGAATAGTCGCTGGTAAGAGAAATCCAAGGATGATGAGAGGAGAACACATAATCACTAAAACATACACCAAGTGTATGCCTTTGCGTCTTTCATTTAATATCAATCATGGTACATATGAGCTGCTACAATCTGCACAGCATAATTCTTGGTGCAGATCGGTAAAGATAATTCTTGCAGAACTGTCATTTTTAAAAATTTGAATAGTTGAAAAGGAGAGTGAATCAGGGAATTTACAGGCTTCAATAATATCCCTTCCTTGATGCTGAAGAAATTTTTTGATAAAGATACCGTTGTTTTTGCTGTAATTCTTAGGACAGCAAATATGACAGCAAGTGAGAATATAGAGATGAATGCATGGTACAAACAAATGATATTTTCTAAAATACATTGGCAGATTCAATGAGAGGCAAGGTAATCATGATTGAGAAACATTGAACAATTGGGGGGCAGGGGGAGGAGGACACAGTACATTGCCAGAAGAGAGAAAATATTGAGTCAATAAGATCAAAGATAGAAATACGAGGGACCAGGACCTAAGAGAGACATTGCTATACAAGCAGGTTGATGTAATGGCATCTTGGCCAACAATCAATCTGAAAGATGATACGTACATGGATTCTAATAACTTCGATTTTGCAACACTAAACCGAGATATTTGGATTTATACTGTGAGTTACCAAATGTCATATTGTTTCAGTGATATGCTTTCCAGTTTCTAGTATCCTAGTATAGTAAAATGATAATCCCAGATATTGTGAACATTGGAATCGATCAAAACATGATTAACCTCCAAGAGGGAAGAAATGTGCAAGCCAAATAACAGAATAACCACTACCACTAACGAAAACGAAGCGAGAGGGTGGTGTGGTGTGCAAACGTACAGCAAAAAAAAAATAAAAAAAATACCAGAAATCTTCCCACATGCTGGTAAATGAATTGGAAAAATACCATATGATATTTCATGCCTTCAACTTCAATAGTCAATAACAAACAGAGATAAGATAAAAACAAAAAAACAAAAGATGAGAGAATTCATAAAAGCAGGAAATGATTCTCAAAACACACAAATTGGCCACATAAAAGACCGTAGTCTATATCCCTAACACAATTCAGTTTGGTAGTGAAGCGAATGAATGAGTAATTGAGAAGAGGCAAATAGATAATACGTTATCTTAGGAATTAAGCATGAATAAAAAAGAGAAATGAGGAAACCCTAGGATGCGAAATGCACTAACAGATAGCGAGTAGCGGGCAGGGTCCATTGTCGTTTTGAAGAACGATCGGAGTGGTGCGTCCAAGAAACTGAATGGTTTTGGTTTTGTGGAGGCACTCTTTCACTGCCTGGGGCTGTTGGTGTTCTTGTTCCCGATCCTGCTGATCTTGACCCTCGTCCCTGAGTTGGTCCTTTGGAGAAGACGATGCCATTTCGATGGAGCGAGCACGTTTCTTTGATTTCTTCAAACGCAGACAATTGGTCCTTTTAGACAATGAGGCCAATTAGGAAAAACAAAATTAATATTTCAATTGAGTAGGAGTAGTAAAGCTTCTTCATTCATTTGCTCCACTTTATGTCAAACCGTTCTCACTCTTTTGCATTTTAATTCATTTCTTCTATTTCCCCAATCTATTCTTTCTTTTTTAGCACCTTTTTCTTATTTTCAAAATTTTACTTTACCCGATTATTTCCAATAACGTAATTCAGATAGTCTAAATCTTTTTTATTATTTCTGTATTAAGAACCATTAAATAAATAGTTATATATATATATATATATATAAGTAACGATACATACAAATCAACACTCGAATATATGATCTTCCGTTACCGTGTAACATAATTTGTGATTGAAAAATATAAACATAAGTTATGACCGTCCCTGCATGAGTTTTAACAAAGATTAAATGTTCGAATAAAATATTAGGTTTCTCTCAAATAAAATAATTCAAATTAAATATATAGATATTTTTAACTAAAAAAACACATAATAATAAATTGCTAACGACATACTTTTTAATATATTTCTGTAACTGATTATTATATTGAAAGTGATAATTATTAAAAAATATTCAATTTATACATTAAATATTTGACGTTGTAAAAAAATGATAAGTCATAAAAAATAAATTTAAAATAATATATTATTAACATTTTTAAGGAATATGGAGTCAAAAAACCCATTGACGTACAGCGTTAATTTTCAATTCACCAAATAAATAAAAAAGTTATTTTTCAAATTATATCCAGAAAATGTTAAATTTTAATGAATATAGATATTCATATTTTAATAAAAAGAGGGATTACGAAATGATGTGCCTTAGTTTTTTTTTTTTTTAACGCAAAATGGTTTGCCTTAGAATTCATCAATTACTCAGCCACACACATGTCACTCTAATAAAATCTTCTCGTATCGGTTAATAAAAAGGAGAGAATCCGCATCATTTTTCCCCCAACGTAATGACAAATTAAAATGAATAGAAACCACAGAAAGGTATAACCTATAAATCCTACTTTTAAGTTATTACGAATTGATAGGAATAGATTCGAATTGGTTCTCGTGTGGATTTTTTACAATTGAGAAAACATGAGCAAAAACAAAAGAGCTACACTACAAGGGAAATGAGTTTTGTTGGGCCTACCACTGAACGCTAATTCGGACCACTGAGCCTATTCAGGATCCAGCTGCCCAATGAACCATTCCGGGCAATGATACCGACCCAGTCTTGCGTGGCTTTCCTTTTTGGGTTTATATCTGACATACGGAAGCCTGACCCAACTACTAATATTCAAGGTCCTGGTTTCTGAACCATTGGGCTCTCTGGCTCATGAAAAATGGTAACATAAATAGAAAATAACTTGGTTGGAATATTCGACCAAAAAACAACATGGCTGAAAGAAATATTTGATGGGAGATGACCCAAAAGCCAAAACAGTGCATTGCAGTTTTGCTGTCCCACACTAATCTAGTTTTGTAGTAGTCGGTGCCTAACATGGCAAAACTAGATGAGAGTCCAAAATCTTGACCAAAAACTAGGGACCAGTATATTTTCTTCTTTTATTTTCGGTAACAGGGTCGGTTGATTAACCGGTTAATTCATAAATTTTGTTCAATTTTAGGCGAATTGATTTTTTACTAAGAATGATAAGAGAGAGTATTAATAAAGTGAAGAAGTATTTTGATTAAATATAATATATTCCTAAAATCAATAATATTTTTTTTCTGAAATAAAAATCTTAAATATTTTAAACTGAAAGGATTGATTACTTTATCTTTTATTTAGGTTAAGGAGACGAGAACTAAGCCCAAATCTGAAGAATCATCAAGAGTACCGTTTACGTATCTAAATTTCAAATATATATGGATTTGCATGACGATCACAGTGAATCTCATCGTTCGAAAACGCATTGAAGATGCATTCATGTTTTAAAATATTTGCAGGTGACCAAATCTTGCACCCGACACTTGTTGCGGGAAGCAAACATTTATTAGCATCTGTTGGTTCGTCTTAGCAATATTTTTAAAAGTATTTTAAATTATTATAATATGTATTTAAAAAAAACCTAAAAATGTTTAATATATTTTTGTGAATTTAAAATAGTAATTAATTAAAAACTACATCACAAAATTATGTTTGTCCAATTTAAATAAACTTGTGATTATTTCATACAAATATTTTGATATCTTGGAAAATTGATTTTATGAATGATGATAAAACGGGTCAACCCAACCGCTTCATCAATCCATAAAAAACGCAGGTTGGATTTATCCCTCTTCCATTTTTAAAACAGGTTAAAAGTATTAATTAGGATGAGCTTATGATTTGACCTAGTTAAAAATTTAAAATATAAAAAAATTAACTTAAAAATGACAAGATAAAAACAATAAAATATATCTATATATATATATATATAAATTAAAGCTTTATGTAAATATATTGTCAATTTTATTGATATTAAGATAAATTTTTTATTTATTAACATAATGTGTGTAAAAATTTGCGAATATAAAAGAATCACATTTTAACAAAATTTTAATTATAAGATTAAAAAAATTGACCCAACAGATCCATTTCACCTTATTTGTTTGGAAAAACAGAATAAACGAAAATGATTAAACGAGGTGATAGATTATAAAATGTTAACTTGCTTAGCATGCCAAAATAGATGAATTATACGGGTAACGAGTTATCTATCATATCATATTTATGATAGAACCCATGAATGACATAACAATGAACAACGAAGGCACCGATATATTTATTTATCTATTCTAAAGAAAAAAATTCCATGTTAAATATGGTACCTTGGAAAATTCCTTTCTTAACGGATTTGTTTCTTTAAGTGGGAATATTTATGAGTCTTGAGTATACTTTTGACGAGAAATCAAAAAATGAATTAAAATAAGGTTTGAAAATAGTAAAAAAAATTATTAGAATTTAGAAAACTATAAAGATGAAAAGTAGGCTTGCCGTAATCAACATTGTCCTTGTATGATTCTTTGAGGAAAATATAAAAGGTGATAGTTGCCATATTTAAAATTAGTAATGTATTTGTTTGAACTAAAAGAAAGTATAAGAAAAGAATATATTTTTTAAGATTGAATATTTAGTTATTTATTTAATATAAAAAGAAAGAATTAATTTTGTGAAATTTATAAAAATATTTTTAAAAAATAAAGAAGATCAATTTTTTATTTTAAATTATTAAATAATTTTAAAAAATTAAATATAAAAATTAAATTTATATTTAAATTAAAATTTATATTATTCATATTTTTTTAATTTTTTAAAATTATCCAAGGATAAAGGAAATGATTATGGATAAAAAGAGAAAACAGTACAGGATGATAGCAGACGTGTGAGAAAAGAAATGTAATAATAATATATTATTTTGAGTTGCAAAGCTCCAAAGTGACCTATACCCAAAAAATTTGGTCTACCCGGAATTGGAGGCACCACCAGAACACGTGGGTAGTTCAAATTCTTGAAACGTGTCCAACAGTGGCACAGACACCATTACACCTAAAAATAAAAACTAAAGCAATCAACACTTGAAGGCTACGACTTAAAGCAACCGCAACCCTGAGGCCTAAAGTCACACATTACTGCACGCATCTACACACTTCCACCTCTATCGTTTTAATTTTTCTTTGTTAAAGCTCACAAGCAAAGGGTAAAGTAGATTCTCAAGCAAAACATATTAAAGCCCCATCAACTACTGTTTCATCTTTGAAATACCACACCATATTTTTTGGAGTCCTGGACGATTGGAGCTGCAGTAGGAACATGGGTACTCTAACCACTGTTCCTGTGCTTCCTTCTAAGCTTAAGCCTTCGCTTTCTCCGCACCAAAAAACTCTTTTTCCCTATAGAAGACGGGTTGGGAAGAAAAACCAAGCAGTTATGCCTGTATGTGTTTCTTTTCTTCTTCTTCTTCTTTTTTCACCAGTTTTTTAATAAAATTAAAATTTAATTCTATTGTTGGCTTTGTCTTATGGGTTTGATTGAATCAGGTGGCTAGGTTGTTTGGACCAGCCATATTTGAAGCTTCAAAGCTGAAGGTTTTATTCTTAGGAGTGGACGAAAATAAACATCCGGGAAATCTTCCAAGGACTTATACGCTAACCCACAGTGATGTTACCTCTAAGCTCACTTTGGCCATCTCTCAAACCATAAATAACTCCCAGGTATTTGATTCTCATAATCCTGTCATCATGTTCTTTTAAAACGTTGTTAAGTAATAAAGAAGATTGCCACTAATGGATTTTTATACTAGTCATATAACAGAGGAAATCATCAGGGGTATACATTCTTGCAGTGAAAGATAACATTCTATTGGGCAAAGGGTTGGTAACATGTGAATCACACCGCTGACAACATTAACAATATTAAATGCATGATTTGTAAATTTATTATGAAGAAATATTGATTTCTATTTTTTTTTAAATGATTACTCCTAATAATTAATTTGATACGAAACATCCACCAAGAGAGTGACAAAAAAACGATGGATTGTCCAACACTACAACTTGATAGAAACTGAATTTTTTAAGTGGTCCAAAAATGCATGTTTGATTTATAATAATGTTTCCCCCTAAAATTAAATTGTATTGCAAATTTAAATGAAAATAATGTCCAAGTAGGGAAGCGGTCACAATTAATTTTAGGAATTGGGTTAAATTAACTTTTTTTTTATTAATTTCTGCATGCTTTGGCATCAAAATCATATTAAGGCAAATGAAATTTAGTTAATAAACTTGGAACTAAGGGTGGAAATGAATTGCAGTTGCAGGGGTGGTATAACAGATTGCAAAGGGATGAGGTGGTGGCACAGTGGAAGAAGGTGAAGGGAAAGATGTCTCTGCACGTTCACTGCCACATCAGTGGAGGTCATTTTCTGTTGGACATATTAGCTAGGCTAAGATATTTGATCTTCTGTAAAGAGCTACCAGTGGTAAGCTAGTTTTGCAAGCATGGATAATCTCTCTTATTTTGACTAGTGAAAAATTATATAAATGTAAAAATTGAACAGCATATGGTGGTGTTGTAATTGCGTGTCAGGTTTTGAAAGCCTTTGTTCACGGGGATTGCAACCTACTCAACAACTACCCGGAACTGCAGGAATCTTTGGTTTGGGTTTATTTTCATTCAAACATTCCAGAATTCAACAAGGTTGAATGTTGGGGCCCACTGAAGGAAGCATCAGCACCCTCAGGTGGGTCCCAAGAAGAGGGTAAGCATAGTAAGGAAGCAAGTGCTCCAAGTAATGAGGGTATAGCAATACCAGAACCATGCCAAGAAGATTGTCAATGTTGCTTTCCCCCTCTCACTTTGAACTCAATTCCGTGGTCTCAAGAAGTTCCCAGCCACCAATACCAACCTTATGATGGGATTGGGACCCAAAACAATTCGTAAAAGGGATACTGCCAATGCCATGTGCCCTTATTCCACGTTAGGAAGATTTTAAAAATTTAAACCCCTTCTCCATTGTAAATAAGGAAACTCATTTGCAATTCTTTATTTATCTTTTTCTTGTTATCATTTTTCATTCACAAAATTAAATTAGTTCATGTGTAATGTCTGTATGTAATGCATGGTAAGTGTTTTATGTAAAAATTAACACTTTTTAAGGAGTAAAACTGCATTTCTTAGTCTATCATTACAATATATGTTCATTCCAAAAGTTTTCGTATTGGTATTGTTTTCTCAGTTTTTCTGTTTGTGTCATAATATTTGGAAAGGGGAATGTTATCAATAATTTGTTTAATATGTTTTATGATTGGTTAATTTTAAAAAATAAAATATATTTTATAACATGATTGTAAATATTTTGTTTTTTAAAAAATCATTAATTACATGAAGTACGTCGAAAAGGGTTTAAGAAAATGTGGTGTTAGAATTTCTGTTTTTTGGAGTTTGTCAATCAATAAAATTTGTTTGATAAGAGATGAAATAGTTTAACATGTTGATAGTTTAAAATATTTAAATATGAGATTCAGATGTTTGCTTAAAGAGAACATTCATGAAAGTCCGTGATTGTTGTGCGGTGATGATAATAAGGTTGGAAACAAAAGCCTAAAATTGTATTATCTAACCTTTTATTTTTTTTAATATAGTTACCTATCGTAGTGAAATATTATGTTCTGTTCTTTAACGTTTCCTTGTAGTTTTCTGAAAATTTAACTATGAAGTTAGAAAAATTATCAAAATAAAATTATGAGGAAATTAATTAAAATATTTTTAATTTATTATAGTATATTTTGTAATAATGTATTATAAATTCGTTCTTAATTAATAATTTATTTTTGTACTTCTCTGTTTTAAGTTGGATTATCTAAAACAAAATCAATTACTGGAAGGATTTCTTTCCTCAATAAAATAATCAATTAATTTATTTTTCTTAATAATCAGTGTTATATTGATTCAAGTGGTTCCTTGTCAGGTTTTTTGGCGGAAAGATCAACACAGGGATTGACTTCATGAAGAACATTGGGTTAATTTGATTGTCCAACAGCAACTTTGAAAGGCGAGGATTTCTACAACTGCAATAACCGTAACATGGACGTGCACTGACTTATGATGTTTTGTTTGGATGATGAAAGAAATAAAATAAATAAATAAATAAATAATTTAATTTAGTAGAAATAAAAAAAATTAATTTTTTATTTAAATAGATAAAAAATTAGATTTTGATAATATAAATTTTAAAAAATAAAATTTAATTTTTTAAAAAATTTATTATATTTTTTATAAATATATTTTTTATTTTTAAAAAATATATTATTTTTAATTATCTAAAATAAATAAAACATAAAAATAAATTTTCTATTTTGAAAAATTAAAATTAAAATCTGTGAATGTTAAGAAAAAAATTCTATTTTTTATATAAATAAATGTTAAAAAAAATTATATCTTATTTTTTTAATCCAAATCATAATACATTGTTTGGATCATGTAAAAAATAAAAAAAAATAAAAAAATTTATTTAAATATATTAAAATAAAATAAATAATAATTTTTTTATTTAGATGGATGTAAAAAAAATATAATATTTATTTTTAATATTAAATATATAATAATTATAATAATTTAAAATAAAAAATATAAATACAAATTTTTTTTTATTACTTTTATATCAATTTGAAAGAAAGGAAGAGTGAAAAATAAAATACTTAAATAAATGATAAAAAAATTATATTTTATTTTATTTTATTTATTTTTAACTAAACAAAGCACAAGAAATTGATAAGTAAAGATGATAAAAGTCAAATTCACATGATATTTATTCCGATCTCAATAAATGACATAGAAGCTTAGTCAAAATAATGCTCTCTATGGCCAACAGAAGTATGCTGAAATCATGTTCAGTGGTTTTCTTTTTTCATAATTAAAATAGGTTAGGTTATTTTTAGTCACTTTAGTGATAATTTATTTTTACTATCAATTCAAAGATTACGTCCAGTTCCTGCCATTTTTAAAAGAGCCTCTACCAGAGAAACAGAGTAGAGATATTCATCAAGTCTATTCAACACAATTTCAAGAATATTATCACAAAAGGCCATTTTGTATTTCTAGATGAACACAACGTCGAAGTACCTGAGAATTTATGAACTGCTAATCAAACTATGAAAATGAAGAGCAATGTTAAGGTCAAATTCTTATTAACCTGTGCTCTTTGCAGAAGCGAATACAATAAAATCTTTGGTTGTTATATGCCTAAAATAAATATGGAATAGTCTTGCATCTGTCCATGAAGGAACAACTTAAGTGAAGAGATCCAAGATAAATTATTTTGTATCTCAATATGAGAAGTTTAACATAAAAGAAAAAGAAATCATTGATAAAAAAATGATTAGAAAATTTCAAATGGTGACAAGTGGACTCAAAGCCTTGGAAGGACTTATGATCACGAAGACACATAATAAATATTCTTAAAAATATTTCATCTCGATAGAAGATAAAGAAAACAACTATAGAATAATCTAAAGATTTGAATAAACTCAAGTTAGATGAACTTCTAAAATCCTTTAAAATCTATGAGATTGAGATAAATGAAAAGGAGCCTGATAAGGGAGGAAAAATTCTTGGTTTGAAAACCAGGCTCCATGATCAAGGCACCTCTATCAAGGCCATGAATGCTAAAAAACGTTTAGTTCAAACAATTTAAGTGAAGGTGATGGAACAGATGAAAAATTATCACTCATATCCATAAGATTGAACAATATAATGAACAACAAGAAGAATGTGATAAAATCCTACTAATCAAGTAAAGTTAAAAGATTTTCTTCTAATAATGCTCCAAAATATGATATAATAAATTATGAATGCAGGAAGCACGACATATGAAAGTTAAGTGTCTTACCTTTAAAAAAGACAAAAATTTTATCAAACCTAGAAGAAAGAAATGTTTTGTCTCAACATAAGATGATTTAAATAGCAATAGCTTAGAAGATGAAACTATTGAATCTGCACATATAAGCTTCATGAAAGAGATGACCATGAGGTAACAATTGAACTTCAACACTTGGAAAATGCATATGAAAATATTTTAATTGATCTTAACATCTTACTAACAAAATATACCGTCTTGAAAAGTTTTTCTAAAAAGGAAAAAAAGCTTCAACAAATCATGAACGAAAATAAGACTCTATTAAAAGCTAATCTAAAATTGTCCACAGAAATATATGAAACAAAAATAGACATGTCTAAGCTTCTTAAGAGCTTATACAAGTTAAAACAAATTATAAAGGAAGGAAGACACCTTAAAGACAAATTAGTATTGGTTTTCAAGACTATCATAAAAAGATAATCAGATTCACTTCTCAGTTACGTTTTTTTTGTTCTCTCTGCACCAAGTCTAAGCACAACTCAAGATTGTGTTGTTATAGGCACCTGTGAACTAACACCAAATGACCTAAAAAGATATGGTACCTAAATATATGATCATTCCTATTGCAGATACTGTTAATGGAAAGAAGAAAAACACCAAAATGGTACCTAGAATTGTATGATGGAGGAAACGTTGCCTTTGGAGGCAATTAATAGGTAAAAGTCAAAGGAAAAGGTAGAACTGGTAAAGACAATCTACAATCTATTGAGAATGTTTTATTTGTGGGAAATTTGAAATATAATCTACTGAGTATTAATCAATTTTGTGACAGTGGATACATTATTTCCTTCAATAAAAATTAATGTATTGTAAAAAATAATGATGGATCTATATTATTTACTGTTAAAAGATAAAACAATTTGTATAAAATAGATCTTGAAGAATTATATGATCAGAAAATAACTTATCTTTTCTTAAATAAGAATGAAAGATGGATTTGATATAGAAAATTAGGACACATAAATAGAAAGCATATTTTAAAACTTCATAAACATAGCCTAGCTAAAGTATTGTCAAATGTATCTTTCTAAAATGACATCTTGTGTGAAGTATGTCAAAAGAAAAAACAAGTTAAAACCTCTTTTAAAATCAAAAATCTTTTTTTCATCTCTAGACCTTTTGAGTTGCTTCATATGGATCTATTTAGACCTAATAATATACAAAATCTAGGTGATAAAAACTATGGATTTGTCATCATAGAAAATTACTCTATAATAACTTAGGTATACTTCCTATTACATAAGGATGAGTCTTATAAAGTGTTTAAAATCTTTTGTAAACAAATTTAAAATAAAAAAGGATTATGTATAGCCTATATAAGAAGTGATCATAGAAGAGAATTTGAAAATGAAAAATTCAACAAGTTTTGCAATAAACATGGCATCTCTCGTAACTTTTCTTCTTCAAGACACCTCAACAAAATGGGATTGTTGAAAGGAAAAATAGAACATTATTAGATATGGTAAAGACAATACTTTGTGAAAACTCTTCCAAAATACTTCTAGGTAGAAGTTCTAAGCACAACTTGTTATATTTAGAATTGCATTTTGATAAGGTCATATCTTGATAAGACTCCTTACGAATTATGGAAAGAAACAGGACCAAACATCACATACTTTCACCCATTTAGGTGTGAATTATTTTTATTAAAAATGAAAGACAATCTTGGAAAGTTTGATTCTGAAGTAGATAAAGGAATATTTCTTGGCTACACAGATACACCTAAAACCTTGTGTGTATATAACATAAGGATTATAGTTGTTGAAGAAATAATACATGTTAGATTTAATGATGGAAAATCGATTGGCAACAATTTGTCACATTTAGAAGAGGATCTTTCAGGTATGAACATAAATAATAAGGTTCACGAAAACCAATTAACACCAAAACCAAAGAATGAAGCATCAAATCAATAATATGTCTTACCATGTTTCCTCTAATCAAACTTGGAACCATCTATCAAATTCTAAAGCTCGAAAGATCTAAAGTTCAACCCTCATTCACCTGATCAAATTCTTGAAGGACCTCAAAGAAAGTCAGAACTAGATCCAATTTTAGAGATCAAGGGAACATTGCACTAATGCTTGAGTTGGAATCTAAGATAATAGATGATGCACTTCTTGATGATAGATGAATTGCAACAATGAAGGAAGAATTGGTTTAGTTTGAAAAAAAAATGAGATATGGACATTAGTCCCCAAACCTTGTGGAAAATCAATCATTGTAACCAAGTAGATGTTCAAAAATAAACTTGATCAAGACGATAAAGTAAAGAGAAATAAAATCAAGTTAGTGGCTCAAAGGTATAATCAACAAGAAGGTATTGACTACAATGAAACTTTTGCTCTTGTAGCTAGAGTAAAAGTCATTAGGATCATGCTTGCATATGTATCTCAACATCATATAACTCTTTTTCAAATGGATGTTAAAAGTGTCTTCCTAAATGAGACAATTGAAGAAGAAGTCTTTGTAAAACAACCT
The DNA here is from genome assembly GCA_037954105.1 of Canavalia gladiata. Taxonomy (NCBI): domain Eukaryota; kingdom Viridiplantae; phylum Streptophyta; class Magnoliopsida; order Fabales; family Fabaceae; genus Canavalia; species Canavalia gladiata. The sequence goes on along the minus strand of CM075667.1, from coordinate 16,651,725 downwards.
CCTAGTTTTATAGATGAATCTTTTCAAGAACATGTGTATAAATTAAAAAGAGTCTTGTATAATCTTAAACAAACACCTCGAGCTCAATATGACAAACTAAGTTCTTTTCTCATAAAATATAACTTTACTAGAGGCCAAGTAGACATCAAAAATTACAAAAATAAGTTAGTCATAGATCAAATATATGTGGATAATATCATCTTTGGTATTACTAATTCTAAACTATGTAATGATTTTGCTAAGATGATGTAGAACAAATTTGAGATAAGCATGATAGGTGAACTTAAATTCTTCCTTAGCTTAGAAATCAAACAAAAAGTTAAAGGTATCTATGTACATCAACACAAATATACAAAGAAGCTACTTTACAAGTACAAAATAGCAGGATCCAAACTCATGTCAACCTTCATGCATCCATCAACTATCTTATCTAAAGATAAAGACAATCCTCCTCTTGATTAAAAGGTCTTTCGAGGAATGATTGGATCCCTCTTATACCTTACAACAAGAAAACTAGATATCATGTTTAGTGTCTGTTTATGTGCATGCTTTCAAAGTGATCCCAGGCAATCCTATTTAAAGGCAGTAAAAAATGTTTTTTGGTATTTGGTTGGCACTGCTAACTTTGGACTTGTTTGTAAAGCACATGGATCATTCAAACTAGTTGGCTATTATGAATCCAACTATGCTAGATATCGAATTGAAAGAAAAAGCACTAGTGGAAGATGTCATTTCTTGAAGCTAATATTGTTTTATAGGTTAATAAGAAGTAGAGCGTCATTGATCTATTGATTGCAAAAGCAGAATATATATCAATGTCAGGATGTTACTCTCATCTTCTATAGGTAAAATATCAATTCGAATATTTTAATATTTTTGAGAAAATTATTCCTATATTCTGTGATAATATTTATACTATTAACCTCTCCAAAAACTCTGTTTAACACTTTCGGACTGAACATATTAAAGTAAGACACAATTTCATTAGAGACTATATGCAAAAATATGTCTTTAACATTCAATTTGTAGACACCAAACATTGATTAGTCGATATCTTAATTAAACTACTACATGAAGATCAATTTATTTTTATTAGAAACTTACTAGGGAGGTCTCGAGTTTATATCTAGCAAAAACATGCTTAGGGTTGTAGGTGTCTTATGTTGAGACCGTTTTTGAAAATACCCAAGTATTTTAATCATTGATGCGTATACCTAAACCAAAAAAGCTTTCTTCCTCATTGTGACACGTGTTCACTCTTATACTTTTTCACTTTGAATTGTTTTCTTTTTTCAAAACTGAAAAAGATATTTTCCTATTATATAAAATGCTTAATTTATTGGAGTCGTTCTTTTCTCTCTCTTGATTATAGCAGTGCATCCATGTGCCCATTAACGCTATTTTTCTAGGACATTTTATATTTTATACAAACTTGTTCTCCTCCTTCATCATCTTCACTCCCTCTTTAAACAATTTTTCTACATTCCCCCTTCTGAACCCTCTAAATCAAGCTCTCTACCTTCTATTCCTTGCTCACTCCAATGATATCTAAGAAATTACTTTTCCATTAAGTCAATCGCAAGTTCATTCCTTACAAGTCTGATGTCCTGCCTTTCCTTGAGGAAGACAACATCCTTATTAGCAACTACCTCATTACTAGTGGATGGGCTCCCTTTTTCGAAATGGCTGATGTTGGGTGGTACGATGATATGATCCAGAAATTCCAGAAAAATGATTTAACCAAAACCACCAAGGAATCATTGTTCCTTGTTACCAATATCTATGGGAAACATATGACCTTTTCCTAAGACTTCATCTACAAGCTTACCAAGTGCAAACTCGAAGGAATTATCTTCAATCAAAACTAGGAGGAAAATCTTGGTGACACCCTTGATGTTGTTCTGTACATCGACCCTCTCATTCCTCAAGAGACAGATCTTGCATGAATGGCCTTGCTCGTGTCATTCATGTCCTTCTTCAAAGCGTTATCTTACTCCTGGTGGGCTTCCGAAATCAAGTTATTGCGATGGAGTGCTTTTATGTGTTCCACCTTTTATAGAAGAACAAAATCAACCTTTTTATCCTTCTTTTTAACCATTTCCAAAAGTTATGGATGAAAGGATAAAAAAGGTTCCATATGGAAACCTAATAACCCGAATCGTGGAGTGTCTGCTGGTAAACCATGTTGAATACCTACGTTACAGGATGTGTCTTTTGACCATTTATTTTGGGTTACGACAGGTGAAGTATATAAAGTTCACCTTCCCTCGCCCAGTCTTTGTTGAAGACTCATTCACCAGGGAAGTTCAAAGCAAGTTCAGTCAATTCCAACCTGTCTTTGCCTCCTCACCTTCCAACTCGCTAACCACCTCATCATTTTTGCCCTCCTTGGACTTTGACGACAGTGCTCCCATTCTTTTTGCAAAACATCCTGCACCATCTAAGGGGAAACTATATGAATATCAAATCAAACAGAAGTTAGACACTTCTACCTCCAAACCTTTTCCTCTTGGAAAATGTTTCTCCAATCTTCCATTATCTACCATTTCAACCAAAAAGCCTCATCTCGTCATCATCGATGATGACTTTTCTCCATCCCTATGATCCATCAACCTTATCCCTTTCTACATCATACTACCTCTCCCCAACCATCCGCCTTCACCACTTGGCATCCTTGCCCACCTTCCCTTTCTCTTTCACCTTCAAATCCATTAATTTATGAGTTACCCTACCCACGCCATGTGTCTTCCCCATCCTAGCTGCCCTCCCTTAACCCATCTTCCTCACCCCAATGACTTATCCTTGTCTCCTTGCCTCTCATGTTCCCACATCTTCTCCAACCTCTACAAAAAATCAATCACTCTTCTTTTTCTTCCCAATATTAACAAAACTTTTATTGCTTATCTCCAATACATGGAGTTTTTTACCACTTTAACAAACACATCCACCACTTATTGGCCTCAGCCTTCCCCCGACTTCCCTTATCCACCTTTTGGCGTGCATCCTCAACTGTCAGCATCACAAGACCTTCACCCACCTTGACAGTCCTATACCTATCCTTTTATCTTCTCCCATAGAACCTTGGCTAGATGGAAAATTACGTATTTGCTCCACCCCTTTTTCTTTTGCCTTCCTCTTTAAAGACACTCTCATCATTGAGGATGTTCTTCCATGGCTTACTACTCAGAAGCTCGAAGTCTATAACCATCTTATAATGGAGCAAATGTTGGCAAGACAGAAGCTCTGCCATTACTTCACCCCAAACTGGCGATCAAACCGTACTGATTGAATGACTCCCTTCACCAACATGAAGGTCCATCACATGCCTCCCTAACTGTCTGTTGAGCCATTCACTACCTTCAAATCCCCTGTCATTCCCTTGGGCACCCTTCCGATCCCTGGGGTTATGACTAAAGACCTTCAAGCTCTGCTGCATGCCCATGGTGGTTTGATTAACTTTGAGCTCTCCTAACAGCAGCACGCTTATTATCGCTAAGTTAACTCCCCTCAGTGCTCCACCTGTGGGCTCTCAGTTGAACAAAAGGTAGACGAGTGGCATGCTCAACCCCTTCGTAAGGATCAGATTGTCTTTTCTCATCCTCTACACCATTGACATTACGACTATCATCCACCTCCTATCTTTCCTCACATATTTTATGTTTATTTATCTTCATTTTTTGTGGTTTTTACAACTTTTGTTCTCTTTGTTTTTACCCCTAATGCTCTGTCATCTCCTCTACCTCCCTCAATTGTCTTTATTATTCACTCTCCTCTCCCTTTTTTTTACTTTGGGTGCTCTATTTTTGCTCCTTTCAAGTCCTGCTTATAATCATATTCCCTTATCGTTTCGTTGTCATCATCTGCCCTTATTACTCCTTCTTGAGCCATGTGGGACCTTGCACCAACTTTAGCATCTTGTGAAAGCCATCATATAGACCGTCTTACGTTCATCAAAGTTCAGCCATGTTGCAATCAACGTCACTTGCAGTGCATCGAGTAGACTCAACCGAGCTTGAGGAATGGACTCCTCTGCTTTCATCTCTATGTTAGTCGTACACTTGAGGAGTTGTACGATGAGTTCCAACAACTTATTCATCAACAATTCGACCAATTTAGGTAGCCTTAGTTTTTTATGATTGGCCAAAATAAGGGAGAACTTGAACAATATGAACATTTATGAGTTTATGCTTTTATAGAAATGAAACTCGATTAAAATGTGCATTTTTGTCCATGTATAAATAATGTTTGTGTTTCAATTAGCCTTTTATGTCTGATCTGCATAAAAGCTGTCTAAACTATTTTATTGGTGTGATAAATAAGGATTTTCACCATCATAAAAATGGAGAGATTGTTGGAACCAAGTCTCAAAATAAAATAATCAACTAACATTTTGATTAGTGACAAAAATATATGCATGCAATTTTTACGCTTAAAGACAGGTATAAAAGTTTAAGTGTCTTAATATATCTTGAAACGCTCACTATCTTAATAAAAAGAAATGTGATTTACAAAATATATCCAATTGGCTATCCTTATGCATAAAGATATTTCCAGATCTTTGTCCATCAAAAAGAACATACAGGCTGTGCACCTATAAAAAAATCTTAGCTAATAAAGGAAATAGGTTATCCTGTTAGAAAAAGCAAAAAGAAAAAGATGAAAAGGCTTCTGATGCACAAAACAGATCATAAAAAAAATAACATGCTTTCCTTTGAACCAAGATCAAGCATTTAATGCCACGTAGAAGGCGTTGCAAAATTCGTTTGTCTATCAACGATTACTTTGTCTCTATGTATATAAAGAATAAACTTATGAGCAAAAGATAAGAGAGCATTAACTAAGAAACATATTTTAAGTATCTTATCTACTCATAACTTGACCTATATTTAGGGGTGAAAATGAGCCAGACCATGCGATAAGAGTCTACGGTTCCACCTGTTTAGTAAATAGACAGACTTAGACTTGCTAATAAGCATTTTTAAATAAACAAATCATACTTAGATTTATAAAAAGCTTGTTTATTTTATTCAGTGGTCTATTTATCTTTATATATTATATATTTATATTTATTTTAATATATTATATTTATATAATATTAATATGTCTATGTAATTTGTTAAAAATTAAAGTTTTTAATTTTTAATATCAGACAAAAAAGAACCCTATGTTTATAAAACTCTGTAATGTTTATTATAAGAAATGCATACGTTACTTTAATTTTAGAAGAAATGCTCTGTATTTTACTTTAATTTTTATGTGTATCTAAACTTATATAAACGTGCGTGTGTGCATGTTGTATATGTGCGTTATATTTTTTTATATAGTTAATGTTCAATATCTATGCTCTAAAATTATGTTGCTAAACTTGCACACTCTTATCTTGTAAGCTTTAAGGTTTAAGTTTTATCAATCATTTGTATAGACTTTAAGTTTATTTATTGATCTTTTTTTTTTGTATTGTAAATCTTTAAATAGGCTTGCAGACTTGCAGACAAAAAAAAAGTTTATAACAAGTAACAAGACTACACTTAGGCCTCAAAATTTTTAAATAGATTAGACTCAAACATTTAAAGGCTAGTTCGGTTCAATCTATTTTCATTCCTAGTTATATTTATGACATTCATTCTTATTGTATCATTGATTTTTAGAACAACAATATAGCTAGCTAAAGAAGTGTTTAGTATGTTTCTTCAAGAAAAGATTATCCTAGAGAGGTTTGTATAAAAATATTGAAATTGTATTTTTAAGTGTGTATTATACATACAATCTTATAATAGTGGAAATACTTGTTGGATAATAATAGGAATTCAATGTAGCTTATAGGGTAAACGTATAACTCTCGATGTGTATGTCTTTCTCTTTATTCTCTCCAATATTAAGTGTATTAAGACACTTACCGTTATAACGTTATAATGTTTGTAAAAAAAGTCATAATATTTCTATAAAATCACATTCAATCTCTCCTGTGTGTTGTGTGTTTTCTTATAAGTTTCGCTTATATTCTAATCTCATATTTTATGAATATATTGAAGCTATTAAGTTTATTTAATTTTTTATTTTTATATTTTTAAATTTATGAAATATTTTAATTTTAATATTACAACAAAAATTTTTAAAAATTTGGATAAAATAGCATTTTAAAAGTTTTAATTTAAAAATTAATTAAAAATTAAATTTTCTAAATTTTAAAGATAAAAGACTAAATTTTTGAAAAAAAATTAAAAAATTAAATAAAAATAAATTAAACTATATGAATAAAAATGTAATTAATTAAAAAATAAATTTTGGAAGTAACAATTATTATGAATAAAAGAAAAAAATGATTTCTTATAACGTATCTTTCATCATCATCATCATTATTATTATTATTATTATTATTATTATTATATTTTATATTATATATTTATTCTATTCAAAATTTAACTTCAGTCATAAGTCTATATAATTTATTAAATTTTTCACTGAATTAATTGAATATATAAAAATAAAATAAAATAAATCATTTTATATTTTTTATGAAGATTTATAAGAATAAATTTTTATCTAAGTAAAAAATATTAACTAAATTTAAATCTATCTAAAAATAAAATTTTTTAACCTATTTAACATACTATTTTAAAAAAATGGGCTTTAATAAATTTATAAATCAGATCAAATTATTAAAAAGTTAGGTAAACCTATAAAATATTTATATCAGATAATTTAGAATTAAATTATAATAACATTGAATAAGTTTTTCAAATAATATTAAAGTGATTATTTTATTGAATTATAAAATTAAAATAAGAATTAATTTTTTTATTTCTAATATTTAGAAGACTTAATATCATAAATATTTAGAAGATAAAATTAATATATAATATAAAGCTTTGAAGGATTAAAAATGGTACAGTATTAAAATTTAATTTATAAACTTATTTTTATATACAACTTTTTCAGATTATGATAATCACCAAATATATATATATATATATATATATATATATATATATTAAATTATTGATAAAATAAATTATATTTACCTACCATTATCAAATAATTGATTCTTAATATGTATTTTAAAATTATATTAAAATTTATTTTAAAATAATAAATTTAACAAAAATATTTATATCAATAAATTTATATTTTTAATTAAATAAATATTTATTTATGCTATTTTCTATCACTAATTATTATTAAAATATTTAATTTTTTATGAAGATAAAATATATAATATTTTTCAACTCATAACAGTAAAATATAATTCATAAAATTTTGTCACTGTATTAATTAAATATACAAAAAATAGAATAAACCATTTTTATATTATTTTTATGAAAAATTATAAGAATAAATTATCTAAGTAAAAAATATTAAATAAATTTCATATTAATATATATATTATCTATTTACTTCACACACAAATAAGATTATTTTTACTTCATAAAAGAATGTATTATTTGTTATATTTTTCCGAGAATTTTAAAAGTTAATTACAAAATATTAAAATAAAAGAGATACAAAATACAAAAAAATATATAAATACATACAGAAGATCAATTAATGAAAAGTTAATTAAAACTATATAAAGTAAAAAAATTAAGAAAAAAGTATCATATGCAATTTTAAATTAAAAAAAATATTATATAACATTTTAGTCAAAAAAAAAACTTTACATGAATATATAGATTATAATTTCAAAAAGTGAATATATAAATATGCCGTCACTCTCTAGGAACCCGATGCTCTCAGCAACAGAATTCAGTTTTGTTTTCCCTACAACAATTACGAAGTTAGCAGACTGTAAATTGTCTGATGCATGGGCTTGTTTATCTCTTTGTTTAACTAACACAGTTTATCTGTTAAGTCGGCCACGATATTTTCTCTTGGTTCAGTTGATATCGATAAGAGTATCAGAAAAGATTTTTTCAGATACATTAATAATAAGTAGCTTCTGAATTGGATTGAATTTCTCACTCTTTTTTGTTTGCTTGCTAGAACTGATTCTCCTTGGGCCTGCATTCTTTTACAGTTGAAAGTTAGTTTATCACATTCGGTTTGTCCTGTTTTGTTTTCAAAAGTGTTGGACGGGGGCGCGAGAGAGAATTACAGTAACAACACCAAACCACAGGTCTAGCTAGTTCTTCATTTGCACAAAACGTTACCATGTCGGTGGTAATCCGATGTAACATATAGGATAAACTTTAAAAAGCACATTTAAGTTGTGCAGGGTGTTGGGTAATTGTCACATGTGACGATTGCATCACATGCTATGATGCTGACATGCACGAGGTTACAAAAAGACGCCTTCTTCCTTTAATTGTAGCAATCAAGATGCCTCACCCACTCGTCTTTTGTAGACACGGCCAAATGATGTCCATAGACTGCTGATGCCGACTCTTGAATGAGAGGCAGTAGCCAGTTGGTAATAATTACTAATTACCGCGTCAAAATTTATTTTCACCTAATTGGTTTCAAGTGTAATATCAGAAGAGTGCTTTCCAATTTTAACTGTCAATAATTGCATCAAAATATGTACTCCATACATCGGGCCAGGAAGTGAGTTTGGTTTGTTTATTTTATTGCACTGTTCCATTGAGAACGGCACTTTGTACATTGTAGGTTAGCATATACACACTTGGATTAATTCACCTCCAATCCAACCAAACTAGGTTTATCTGCATTGGGATAAGGAACTTACAAGGATATTTCTTACAGCCTAACCTAATGTGTAATTAACATTCAAACTTATTACCAGGTGCCAGCCACACAACATCCTGGTCAATAAGAAACAAACCTGGGGTCCCGATGGCCTTCGCTTATTTAATTGACGAAAGCCTTTAATATGCACCCAATATGTGGAAGACAAATTCATCAAATTGGTCAAGCGTCTCCAGAAAAAAAAAATGACCTCAATGGGCAGTGGCTGTGTTAACCGTATCACGTATCACTTACAATATTAAACCATAACATCGCATGATCGACCATAGTGGAAACCTGTGCCTCTCACGGATTTGATCGGCCAACACAGATCAACTTAAAAGAGTACCAGCATTAGTAGAAAAAGGATGCATTTTGAATCAGGGCACTCTTGGCACCCATTGAAATTGGGTGAAAAATTCATGCCAGTTATATAGAATTTATCTCTGAAAGTTTCGCCCAACTTCGGGACACCAAACTTGCCTTTATAATTTATAATCAACATCCGAAAAAAATTATATACAAAGGCTGTTCCATTACACGTAACAGGTGCTTCTCTGTAATTAGATCGAAAAATATAATGCAAGGCGCATTATTGAAAAGAACAAAAAAAATAGAGGGAGAAAACCGAAATTGGCTACAACTCTTTTAACATGTACAAATAAATCTAAGACGTTCAATAAAATAACCCACGAAGAGCATGGATTTCAACCTTTGGCAGCTAATATTGAAACTTCAAAGCTCCTGTAAGGCTTCCCCAATTGCAAGGCAGAGCACGGTTATAATGTCTTTTACATACAAAATTTCCAGCATGGTGTTCTAGCTGTTCTAAAATTTCAGCCCAGCAACCCAAAGTTTAAAACATATCACATGACTTGGTGTCATAAATATGCAAGCTGGAGTCATCTGATAATAGTTCTTCCAAAAGATGATGCTCCAATTTCACTCTCAGTATTCTGCATCAATTGTCAACCGTAAATCAATCTTGAATATATAAACAGCAAAACGAATCAGAAGATCACAGTCCGTTTTACATATATTTTTACATAACCTATTTCATGGCAACAACAATCAAACACGTGATGAATGAATGTTTGCACTAGCCATTTCCATCGAAAGTGCAGAAAAAATGAAAACACTAATCAAAGAAAAGGATGCCACATCTTAAAGCTATTTTATGAACAAGGTTAATTCATGTATCTAGATTTACATTTAAAGGAATCGAAGTACAGTTGGATACGGATGACACTCAAATCTTCAAACCATGGTCAATCAAATAAATAAGAGCAGGGCCAGTAAATAACACTTTTTTTATCTATTTTTTAATGAATAATTACCTGTGATTTCCTGGAAGGGAATACATTCCAAAACCTAAGAGTTTCATCTCCAGCTCCAGTGACAATAGTCTGAAACAGTAAGTATAAGTCATCACATCCAAAAAAAGAATGTAAGAAAATAAATTTTCATTATCAGCTACTCATCAAAAGAGGAATAGGTGAAAGGACAGTTGAAACACCTGCCCATCAGGAGAGATGGCAAGATAAAGAACTCTATAAGTATGGCCTGTAAGAGTTGCTACCTGCATCAAAAGAACAAAAAATAAATGGTAAAACATGTTAAAATTAAATTGAAGAATCTGTCTATGTTATGACAGTAAATATCATGTGTACCTTTGACATGATGGGGTATCTCCAAACTATTATCTGGTTCTGGGAGTAGCCATGTGTGCTTACCAGTTCATTGACATTTTTAGACCAGACAAGATTACAAACCTGTAGTATGTAAAGGATGAACAAATCGTTTTATTGTAATATTGTTATAGAAAAGAGAAACAAATAGGGCGGGGGAAAGAAACTCCTTTATCCAGTCTCTACATGTGAAGACAGATGCCATGAATTCTGGAAAGAGTTTATAAAATGAGAAGTTTCAATAATCTAAAAATTGTGAGTATGAATGGTCAATGGAAAAACATTTAAATCTAGTTTTTTCAAACATAGTTCTATAAAGTGATCATGGTCATTGACTCCATGTAACACTAAAGTGAGGTTATTCTGTATATGGCTCATTCTCAATACAACAATAAAGCAAATAAGGGTTTCCCTTGCACCACTTGGATTGAATGTTGAGTGGGTGGTGGCAGAGAGGCACCAGAGGTTTGATTCCAAATCTGAGTCTTTTTTTTTTTCTGGGGGGGGGAGGGGGGGGTCTCTCCTTCCCCCAGAGTGGTATATGAAAAATAACAAAAGACAAAGTGTTTCAGTTGCCTATAACTATTGTTAAGTATGGAGGGAAATTCCATATTGCTCAACTGACATAAGCATGACTAACTGATTGTCTACTCTCCTATTCTTCCCTGTTGAGAAAAGGAAAAGGCAAACGGTAATGCAAATTTACAAGGAAATATCAATTATTATCTTTGAAAAAGGTACATGGAGATCCCACTAATAGAGAACAACATCATCTTGAATTTGGGAGGTTCAGTGTTGCTGTATGAACTTATTGATCCCTTAACCTTCTAAGCTTTATATTATTTCTCTACATGGAATTTTTTTTTTATTATTAAGTGATGATCTATTCATCTCATTTTCTATTGAGTAGGGTTCCACTAGGCATGACAGTCTGTATGTTCACATGGTTCAAATGAATTACCAAATCTCCTTAAACAGGGATGAGGGAACATGAATTTTGTAACAACAAAAAGAAATCAATTTTTTCATAGGGTCATCCAATAACCAGATCTGTGTTATTAGATCAAAAGAATTAAACCAAAGTGAATACCTGACTTCCAGTGTCAATACAGTTTAACTGTGAGTTTGTGGTTGTATTCCAGAAACGAATACATCGATCTGCAGTTCCTCCTCCTGATGCAAGAAGTCCATGAACATGAGGAGACCATGCAATAGCTTTAACAGCTGCTGTATGCTCATAGTACTTCAGAATGGGCTCCGTGGAGTGTTGATTCCAAACCAGCAACTAAAAACCACACCAAATAAATTATTAGTTACCAATGCCAAGAAGTAAAGTAAAGGTGTAGTGAGCCAGCTCATAAGGATAATGTTTGCAAATTGCATACCCTGTTGTCATTTCCTCCGGATGCTAACTCACAATTATCATGAGACCACTTCAGTCCACAAACCTTTAAAGAACCAAAAAGGGGAATAAATAAATACATATGCTGAATTCCATAAATAGCAGATAGCAAGTTAGTTTGACCATACAAGGATGGAGGAAATAAAAACAAATCTGACCTCTGACCTATGCCCAGACAGTTTACTAACAAAATCCTCCTGTGCACGAATGTCTCGTTGATAAATGGTTTTATCCCGGCTACCAGAAGACAAAAGAGATGAACTCCATGCCAAGGCCCCTACACGTAAACGGTGACCCTCCATAGTTCTTATTGTCTTGCATAGTGATGCATCCCAAATCTATATGGAAAATATTAAGGGGTATGGGTCAAATCATGCTGGTCAGCAACATTCTAGGCATTATTATTTGTGTAAGAGTAAAAGGAATTGTGCAAGTTCCAGGGATGAGATGATATAAAAAACTCTTGACACCACAAAATAGTAAAGATAACTAGACAGTCAAAAGACCAGAATGTTTAAGGTGGCAGTGATGCACTTGCTACCTGCCTGAATGGCCAATGGAGCATGCATATGAATCTGATGTGAAGTTTCAACCAAGCAGGCAAATAAAATTTCTAAAAGTAAGCTAAAAGTCTAACACATGACATGCCCATGAACTATATCAACAGTCAACTATCAAATGATTGGATTTTACCAGAACAGGAGCTAAAGTTTCTTAGACTTGTTATCATGAAAAAATTACGTTTCTAGACCACCTAGAACCTTACAGATACTAAGGTAACAGGATATCCAATTAACAAATAAAAAAACCAAAGGAAATGAATTTTGTATCACACCCAGACTCTCGTTTATATGCAATTAACAGACATGTACTATCAAATTTTTCTTGGCAAAAATGGAGCAGGGAAAAAAAGATTTGATTGTCCTATTTATTAAATGACAATGAATCTTGTATCGCACCCAGACTCTCATTTATACTTGGGTTAATCTCCTCTTATCAGCCTGGCTGTAAGAGTAAGTGAACAGCTCTTTCCAACCAATGGGGTAAAAAAAAGGTGCATGGGTCCTATATCGGCCAAGTGCATGACATGGAATTCACAATTATAGTCCCTTCTTAGGGTTCTCCTTGTACATTATTTAATTTTCACTGCATTAACTGCATTCACCAATTGATTTACACAGCATTTTATTTCATGAAAAGCAACATCTAACATTTGCAATTGCATAAAAAGCCAACTGGAAATATCAGTTACATGACATATATTAGAAAGCAATCTCAATGTCAGTAAGTAATATTATTTAGGTCTTGTCATACTTTCAGTATTACACAACACACATGGTTAAATGGGTACCTTGGTACCAAATAAAATGGAAAATAAAAAAAAGGACCCATCTGATCTGCTGTTTGGATGTGTAATGAATGATCAAGAAAGCACAGACAACAATCACAATACGCGACATGGAATAGACATATATATTAAAAATTACATACATTGTGATATTTGATGCATACATATACATGCATAGGCACATTTATATCTATTTATATATATATATAAAATGTGTGATAAAAACACTCACAGAAGGCGTTAAACAAAGAGAAAATGTTAAGATTAATACATTTTGTTAATAATAGTACTATATAGAGGTGGGAAGTGTCATGCAAGTTTAGTGCCCAACACATGTGTACAATACATGTCGGACACAGATTGAGCTTCATTTTTTTTAGAGTGTCCATGCTTAAGGAAACACATGGAGCAAGATGTTCCCCATGAATGCTTTTGCACACCAATAAAGCTTAGTTGACCTAGAAGATGTCTAGTAGCTACTTGGCCACCTTCATTCCGATATCTTCCCATGGTTTCTTATCCATCTAGCAAGTTCATATTAATTCCTTTAAAACTTTTCCCCAACAAAATAAAATGCAACATTCATCGTTTGCATTTACTAATGCTCCCTACTCTTTGCTACTTTTCTTTCTTCTCCTTCACATATGGTGTGCTCACCAAAATACATTGCGATTAGAATAACCATCCACATCTATGATGTTCAATGTTCTTAGGTACATGCCATATCACATGTTATTGGCATTCCTATGCAAAGAGCCAAAGACCTTCCCTAAGGGGAAAAAACGCATGCCTTTGCTTCTTTGAGAATTCTAATACATGACCATGAATTGAAGATAGACTGCAAAGGGTACAGGTACCCTCAAAAAGATGGAAAGATACAAGAAAACCCTCATCAAAAAATAGGGTGCTGTCAAATTGCAAACAATACCCATAAAAAACAGTCCTTCGGAAACACCAGGATATCCAACAATAACTGAAAAGTGGTAACTGTACTTACAATTGCATGAGAAAGGAGTGGCACATAAAACTCTTACCTGGACTTTACCGCTGTTAGTTCCAACAGCCAGGTAGGTACCACGTTGAGCCCACCCAACCGAACAAACGCAGTCATCTTCCCCCAACTCGCATAATTTAGTTACCTGCACGCATGTGGCATATCAAAAGGGAATGACCCCAAAAGAATATTTTCCAATTTGCAGCTACATGACAGCAAATTGGGAAGCAAATAAGTAAAGAAATAGAACATTCCGGAATATTATCATGGAAGAAAATATCAAAAAAAAATTATGAACCTTGCTGCTACAAGCATTCCACAAATAAACAGAGTTTCCCAGAGCTACAGCCAAGACATTGTTGGAGGACCAATCCACAAGATTCAGATAAAAATCATCCTGCAAAGCAGGGGCATCCAGAACCTAGCAAAGAACAGCACAGCATTGTAATTAGATTGAATATCCATAAACCCCAAAACAAAATATTCCAAAATAGGAAGAGAAAAAAAAAACCTTAAAAGGTGACAGAGGAACCTTGCGAGGAGGCTTGGGAGGGGTATAATGGGGAACAGAGCCAGGTAAGAGGTCATCGGTAAAAGGGGAGTGGGAGAGAGAGTGCATGGACTGTCGAGTCTCCGTTTTGTAACGTAATATATTAGGGCTCCTTTTATCGGGAGTAACCGGAGCATCGGGTCCGAACAATGCGGTACGTAGAAGGCTGTTGTAGGCGTTGGAAGTTTCCTCCGACGGCGAAATATCGAAGAGAGAGAAATTGGAAGCAGATCTGCTTGGAATAAACCTATCGGAGTAGATTGTTCTGGAAGGAGACTTGTAGCGATTGAAATTTATCATGCGCTTGACGTGGGCGTGCTGAGAGGAAGATGAAGAAGGAGACATTGAATCCTCCATAACGAAACCCAACCCCTTTCTTTCCCACAGCTTCGCTTTTTAATAATAAAAAAAAATTAAAACCTTTCACAATTTTCCCGGGAAATCTAAGCGGGAAAATCTACCTGAGATGGAGCCTTGCCACTTGCCCTTAGCTCCACCGCGGATCTCCCCACATCTTTGTACTTGGATCCTATACAATAATTTTCATTTTTAAATTATAATATAAATAATTGAATGGTAACTTGCATCTGCAATTACTTTGCAATCCAACACGCATAAAACAAACAAAAATAACTCAATTCACCAATTTTACTTTATTTCCTTTAATTAATGTGCCTAATATTATGTAAGATTGTTAAATTATTATTAACAGTTTAATGTTAAATGTTTTCTATGCCAAAAAAGCATAGATTAGTATATTATATCATGATAAGATTTAAAACTTGATATTTTATTTGATATTACTGATATTTGTTAATTATGTCGGTAATTTAATTATTCTGATAATTGTTTATTTTTAAAAATATTTCATTAAGATATGAATAATTGATCAATTAAAATTTTTAATTAACTTACCTTTTTTTCTTGTTGTTTCCAAAAGAGACGTATTAAATGGAAGTGTAAAGAAATAAATGTGATATCGAGGAATAAATGTCGGGTTAACGACAAGAGGGATGGGGATTACACACACGCAGAGAAGTGTTTTTTCAGTATTAGGATAATGATAAAATCTTGATAATTTCGGTATTAATCTATTACTCAATTTTATGACATACATAAATGTTTATGGTTTTTATTTGCCTGTTAGTTAGGACTTGAAATTACTGACTTCAATCATGTTTCTTTCAAGTAAATTTTTTTTATAATACTCTTTCAAGTAATTTTATTGTTTTTGTTATCTTATGTTCACACATATACCAATTGAGATTGTTAATTTACCTAGAGAATCAATAGATCTTTCACAAGATAAATCATCCGATATTATAATGCTGTTAGGGCCGATTAATGGAAGATTCATAATTTAAATTTCTTGCCTGTTACGTATGAATTTTATTAACACTTAAAAAGAAGTCAAATATTTACTTTCCTTTTTTAATATTAATAAGCTTTGAAAATTATATATAATACTGTGTATCACAATAATAATAATAATAATAATAATAATAATATTATTATTATTATTATTACTATAATCCTAAAAATTAATTAAATTAATCATCCAAAGGCTGTCATTATTTGAAGGAAGGGTGTTACTTTTGATTTGTAACCACCAAGCTACATTGTTGTTTTGCAGCTCCTTTAATTTATTTTTTTTATTTTAGATACTGTCTACTGAAAATAAATTTCTACACTTTGAAAGTTTAATTTGCGAAAGTGTATTTTTATATTTTCAAAAATTAAATTTTAAAAATATTTGTATAAAATAATTTTGTAAAAATAATTTTTTTATATTTTTGAAAGTTTTGATAAATTTAAAAACAAATTTTACCAAAAAATAATAAATGAGGTAAGAATAGAAAAACAGAAGTGTAGAAAGTAATAGCCTTGAAGCAAATACATATCGTTGAAGTCCAGTCCAGCATGCCTTCCAAGAAGACAAAAATTTCCAGGGGTAGGTGAAAATAGAAGTGATTAAATAGGTGAGTATGATTAGAATGAAACGTAGAATTTCATCTTTGAATTTTCTATCCGAATTAAATTTAAATCTTCTTAATTCAATCCAATGAAGGTCAATGCAGATTTTACTTACAAAAATCTTAAAAATATATTTTTATTAAATATGAATATCATTTTAAAAACCTTAATTAAATTTGAAACTTTTTTTTTCTCTTATAGTCAATATTCTTTTTGTTTTTATCAAAAGACGCTTAGGCCCAAGGCAGTTGCTTTTTTAATCCCATTTTTTTTTCGCACTCCCTCCCGAAATATATTTTGTAAACTAACTTGTATACCTATATATGCATTTTCTAAATTAGTTTAGAGCCTCATGTTAAAAAAATAATAATAAAATAGAAATAATAAAAAATTTGAAAAAAGAGAGGTTTAAAAAGAAAAAGAAAAAAAGTTGCAAAAAGTATGGGTCCTTCCCAATTATAGCATTGTAGGTGGAAATATACTTGCAGCTTTGCAGGGCAATATCCATACGACCTATGTTGTTTAGAATGTTTGGGAACATATTCATCTTGATCTGGTGGGGCAAGAGGCCATTTTTCTTATGTTGGTGGAGAATTTCATTTGCAGCACCAATGTTTATTCCTATTTGTCTGAAAGGCTTTAATTTGATCCCAAAAATGTCTTCTTTCCTGAAAAAAAAGGGTTCCATATAGAAAAGTACAATACAAAAAACAAGTATCTCCAGCACTATGGAGTCAGTGTAAATTAAATTAGAAGAGTAGAGCTCAATAGTATTGAGTGATCCCTAAACAGAGCTAAATCCCCTGATAAGACTGGAGTCCACATAAAAGTTTCACACATCATTTCATAAGAATTCAATACATAAGTACTCACTTAAATTATTTATTCTAATACTCCCAAAATTTAAGATGATTATATTTTATTATGACAATTTTAAGTTTCAAATATTTTATTCTAATACTCCCAAACTTTTCATATGCTTGAAATTAAAAGATGATTTCAGCGAGTAAGAATTTTGCTGTTGCATAATATCATGAAAAATGTCAGCTGATGGAATTCCTTGCTACCTTCCATTGAATGACAATTACGACAACATTATTTATTAATACACAGTATATATAATAAGCGCTCATGTTAAGCGTATACAAGATAAACCCAATATTTTAACCATACTTTTTGTTGCAATGTTCCAGCTATATATATGTCATCTTTGTGGAAAGATGGACTTCACTGGACACCGTTAAGCTTGCCAAACTAAAAAAATAGTGGTAGTTTCTTTACATATAACATTAAGCACCTGCTACTCTTGTGAAAAACTCATTTGCAGCAGACACAATGACTCGGTGTTACCTACTAGAAAAGAAAGAAAATGTTGTGACTTATGAAAAGGAGTGACCACAAACTAAGGGTAGTGCAATTCTTCAGCGGAAGTTGACAGTTGTGGAATAAGTTAGTCCCACATTCCAATTTGAAGGAGCAACATTCCATGCAATAATGGTTTCCCTGGTGGTGTATGAAGTGATTCTGAAAGAAAGAGGTTGACCACCTAAAGTTGCAAATGCTTGATAGGAAGCTCCCCAGTTGTGGCTCATGCTGATCCATCCAGTTCTGCTTCCTTTCACAGACATGCTGGAAATATCTCCTCCACCTCCCACATTCATCACATACACCAATAGCCAGTACCCATTTCCTTGGAATGAGAATCGAAGCCCTCCCCTCCTTACACATGGCACTCTGATTGATATATATGAATTAGTCAACAAACATATCATCACTCCATCAAAGAGGGCAAATTTTGACAACTGAATTTCACAAACTTGCTATATTTTTATATTGATTAAAAAATTGTAAAATTTAAAAAATTACCAAAAATAAATCAATAAGAACAAAATCGTGAAATTACAAAACCAAGAAGATTAAAAATATAATTAAGTAAAAAAAATCATGTTAGAAGAGCACTAGAAATATAATTAATAATATTTATTTACCTGCGGTACATAACTGGGACAATGCCAGCCTTCCACTGCGCAATTTTCATGAAGGCGGGCTTGGACATGTCAAAATGCACTCTTGGTGGGTTGCACCAGCCACCATTATCAGAGGGCTGGGCCCAATTAGGAGGGCAAAGATTGGTAGCAGTGACTGTGGTGAAACCCACGTTTTGGTAACATGCACTCGATTGGTAGCATTTTATCTGGTAACAAGTCCCGCACGCATACCCATTGTTGAACAACGTCGAACTTAAAGCCGCTGTATCTGTCCCGTAACCATTTTGAAACAAATTCCCGTACCCACATGCTCCTCCTTTTCGTAATAAGAAAAAAAAAATAAACGTCAATATTTAATGCGTTCAATATATAATAATAACACTAATTTTGAAATGGTTCAATAACATACCCATAGTGGCAGAAGCTGTTTCATCACCATAAAAAGTGGCATGGGCAAGAGCCCATTGACTGGGTCTAAATATTCCCACAGCTACTGCTTGATGTACTATGGATGTGAACATGATTGTAAAAGCAAGCAACAAGGTACAAGCTTGAAGAGGAATGGGAGCCATGGTGATCAAGTTCTGTAAGAGAAGGAATGCAATGTGATGCTCATTCACAACTACATTTATCCTTTATATATAAAGTACAATTCGTATAGCACGTCGCTGGTTGAGAAAGAAGTTAGTTCGTGATCCCCACGAAGATAGCGTCTCTCATCTCTCCAAAGTCAACAATATTGTAATATTGTTCTTTTTTTTTTTGCCCCATAGACAAAGGTATGTAGTCGACAAGAGAAATCCCAACCGCCATATGATGAATAAACTACTCTTTGTTTTTGAAACGTTGATTCGTACAACAAAATTAGAGAATTATTTATTTGTACAGTAGACTAAAATCATACAATAAGCTACTTTTCTGTTTACTAAAGATGATTGATCCACGGGTTTTTTCAATATTATAAGAGTATATATGCTCCTTTCTACAGATAATAATAACCATTTTTGTATGGTTATTAATTTAATTTATTTATTTTTAAGTTAAAAACAAAAGAAATTACTAAATGAAAAATAAATGTAAGAAAATAAATATTATAGAAATACCAAATGCATAAGACTAAAATCATACAATAAGCTACTTTTTTGTTTACTAAAGATGATTGATCCATGGATTTTTTTCAATATTATAAGAGTATATATGCCCCTTTCTATAGATAATAATAACCATTTTTGTATGGTTATTAATTTTATTTATTTACTTTTAAGTTAAAAACAAAAAATTACTAAATGAAAAATAAATGTAAGAAAATAAATATTATAGAAATACCAAATATTTTCTCTTGATTCATGTACCATAATGCATAAGACAGGGAAGGAAAAAACATATACATGTGTACGAGGGAAAAACGTGCGGACAAGTTTCGTAGGCTTAGGTGATGTATTTCATCCACCGAACACCCATTAGAAAATTCATTCTCATTAGTCTTATAGCGATTTTCAAAGTTTGTTAGTACATAAATTATCAACAGGGCTGTTAGCTGACTTACACTCTTAATTTGCCTGTTCTGGTATAACTCACTGAATCCACTCTTCGAACTAATGAAGTCCAATTAAAAACCCCCAGAAAAAACGAAAAGAAATTTAAACATTTAATTATATTTTTTATGTTTTTAATTTAGATTACATGTTATTTTTTATTTTTTGAATTTATTTAATTACCAAGTATTTTTATTTTTAAATTAAATAAATTAATTTGAATCCGTTATTTACTTCTTTACCTAAAATTCTCTTGTTTATTTTTTACCTAAATTTTATATTGGTATTTTCTATCAAATGTTTAGGAATACACAGCAAACTTTAAATATAAAATAATTTAAATTAAAAAATAAAATTTGAAGGATTTAATAAAATATTAAATTAAAATGTGAAGAGAAAAAATGATTTTTTATTGATAAAATATGATGTTTTGATCCATTTTGAATAAAAGAATATTTAAAATATTCAAGTTGCAAAATTTTAAAAAATAAGTAAAAATTTGAAAGTTTTAAATAAAACATTAATGATAAGCGTATATGACCAGAAGAATTTGATAATCATCACAAGTGACTTGCTTGCTCAAAAAATCATCTTTAAGTGCACGTTTTTATGAACATTCGTAGGTGTCACTTTTTTATTGGATGCCATAACAACCATATGTCATGTATTGCTTTTGTGTGCATAGCACATTCGAGAGGGTACAAGTGACATTGTTGTTGTTATAACTCCTCTATATAACCACGGTAAATATAATTATTTATATTTTAAATTTTATTTTAATTAATTAATTAATAAAAATATACAATCAATTATATAACTAATTATATAAATAAGCTTATCATTATTTTTTATAAAAATAATTATAATATTTTTAAACAACTATTACCTAAACTTTTTTCAAATTTTAATTTAATTTTTATAAAATTCTTCAAAAAAAATTTTAAATTTAAATTATTTTATATTTTAAATCTGTTGTGTACTCCCAAAAATTTGATAGAAAATATCAATATAAAACTTAGGTAAAAATAAACAAACAGCAATCAATTATAAAAAATATAATAATAATTAATTTAGTTATATAATAAATTATATATTATTATTAATCAATTAATTAATATAAAATTTAAAATGTAAATAAATATATTTACTGTAAATAATTTCTATTATTTTTATCAAATAATATGGCCACAAAAAATGTGTAAACTTTCATTGACACACTTTATTTAATGTTACATGTGTATCTCATGTCTTTAAAATATATTTAAATTAATAAATAATTTTAAATTAATAATATTTAATAAAATATAATTTTTTAAAATATTCATCTAATAAATTATTAAAATTTTAATAATAATAATAATAGTGTGAATATAACATTTTAATGATTATTGTTATGAGTTTTTGATTTTTAATTTGTAAATTAAAACAAAATATGTTTAACTAAAATATTTTTAAATTGAATTTACATATTTTAAAAATAATTTTAATTTAATTTTAAAAATAAAAAAATTAATATTTATTTTTAATTTTAGAAATATTTTATTTTAAATTTTAATTTTATCTATTAAAATGTAAGAGTATAAATGAAAAAATTTGCACAAAAGAGTTGTTATTAAAATTTATTAAAAAAATTGTAAAAAATTTAAAAATTATGCTTTTTAAAACTAGTTTAAATTTTGAAATCATTTACAATTAGCTTATAATTAATTATAAAAAATATGATTAACTTTTAAAATATTTTATTTAAAAAAATATTTTTATTGATTTATTTTATTTTAGGTAAATTATCTATAAAAAATTTGATTATTTTTATCTTCATGTTATTTGAGTTTCATAGAACCAGTTTTTACGCTCATATTTTCAATGAGAAAATCAAAGTTACGTAATTTTTGAAAAAAAATTATAAATTTTTAATTTTTGAAAACTACATAATTTTTAGAAGAAAAAAAAATTGATAAGTGTTAAATTTTTAAAGAAAGAATTTTCAAGTTTTTAAGTTTTTTTTTTAAAATATTGAGTTTGAATTTTGTTAACAAATATATTTTGAATTTTTGAAAGAAAATTATTTATTTTAAAATTTATAGAAAAGTTATTTTTAAAATTTTTATCATTTAGAACAGAATAATTTTGATAACATTAAAATTTATATTACAAAAGGTGTGTTTATTTTATTTTTTATAATTTTTGAGAAGAAAAATATTTTTAAGTTTTTTAGGATGAGTTGTTTAAGAAAAACATATGAGCTCTTGCATATAATTCAAGTTAGCATCTACTTTCAATAAATTCTTATATTTCAAATAATACTGGATCTATCACTTAATTGATCTCAACCATTGTACAAATTTAAAATATTTTTTAAATGATAATAATAATAAATAATAAATCTAAAGTAAAAGCAGATATAAAGATAATAAATTAACAAATTATAAAAAAGAATTAGCTTCACTTACTTGAAAAATGTTTCAAAGGATAGACTTGTTCACTTTTTTGTGTATGTCCAAATGTAGAGACTATTTACACTGATTCAATTCACAACGACTATTCTGATGTGTTTACACTTTGAAAAACACGAGTATACACCACGACTATTTTGATGTGTTTACACTTTGAAAAACACGAGTATACACCGACTCTATTTACAATGACTTTTCTGCTACAAGGAGTGTTTATACTTAAAAAAAACATGAGTTTTGCAACTCAAGTGTTCTACCACACTATTTTTAGTGTGAAGAACACTTATATACGAGCATGAGAGGTTGAACAAGTTAACACTATCCAATGTGGGACTTGGACCTGTTTATATAAAAGAATGAATAATTGAAGAAATGTCATTCTTTCGATGTGGAACTTCTTCTAAAGTGATTTTTAAATTTTAATTTTATTTAATATTAGTTTTTTATATTTATTATATCTTTTTTAAGTTTTTTTAAATAATTCGGATAAAATTGGATATTCATAATAATAATAATAATAATAATAATAACCATAATAATTTTGAAAATCATATTTTTATTATTTAAATGTTATTTTATTTTTTTAAAATTTTTAATCTATTTAATTAATTTATAGTAAAAATTTAAAATAGAATAAGTTATTCCATTTTTATAATAATATTTTTAAAAATATAAACCTATAATTCAAAACTCAAAATTGAAATTAAATTGAATATTTAAAAATTTCAAAGTCAAAAATTAAAAGGAGCTTTAATTATACATTTTCAATTATTAAGGGAATTGTTTTTATTAATGAAAGGTAGGGATGGAAGTGGATAAGGCCATCGACAAGGTTCATGGCTCAGCTCATTTAAAGTTTAACTTGATTCGGCTCGTTTAATTAATAGATAGATTCAGATTTATTAAAAAACCTTTTTAGATAAACAAGTCAGACATAGTCTTATAAAAAAGTTTATTTAACCTATTCAGAAACCTATTTATATTTATATATTATGAAATTTTATTCACCTATTCACACTATCTCTTATTTTTTATAATTTAATTACTTAGAATATAATTTATTAAATAAACTTTTTTAGTCAATTATACACTATTAATGAATTTTTAGTATTTTTTATTGATATGAAATTTTTTTTATTTTATCTAATATGAAACTTTTTTTATTTTTTGTTGAGTTTTTTAAAATAATTTAGATAAAATTGGATATTTTATAATAATAATAATAATAATAATAATAATAATTTTGAAATTCTTATTTTTATTATTCTAAATTTATTTTAATTTTTAATCTATTTAATGAATTTATAGTAAAACGTTAAAATAGAATAAGTTAATTTTTTTTATAAATTTTTTAAAAATTTAAACCTATAATTCAAAACTTAAAATTAAAATTGAATTGAATATTTAAAAATTTCAAAACCAAAAATTAAAAGGAACTTTAATTCTACATTTTCAATTATTAAGGGAAAATTTTTCTTAATGAAAGGACACTAATTTTTTATATAAAATATATGTATATTTCAAATTATATAATTTAAGAATAGGATTGCCGACAACAAAAACTTACCTATTCACACTATCTCTGAATTGTTTATAATTAAGTACTTAATTAAAATATCTTTTTTTAATTTATGGGATAGGATCATACGCCATTTCATTCACCTATTCACACTATCTCTTATTTTTTATAATTTAATTACTTAGAATATATTTTATTAAATAAACTTTTTTAGTCAATTATACACGATTAATGAATTTTTAGTATTTTTCATTGATATGAAAAATTCTAATCATCTTATTATTGTATGAACTAAAATTGACACAAAAATAATTTTTTTCTCCTTTTATTTTTTTGTTTATTTTATAAATAATTTATTTAAGTAGAAACTTTTCATATATTTGCATGTTTAATTTTTTTATTTATCCTCAAAGTTACATTTAATGCCAAACTGGATCGGCACAAATAATGATTTCGAAGGAAAATTCATGCTTTTCCAATGAGTACATATTTGGATCTCTTTGAAGTCATCTAAAATGTTGTTTGAGGTGCATCTCTCCTAAAGGAGATCTCCTTATATATGCTTAGCAACAAATACGATTTCAATTTTTAATAAAATATAATTAATTATATTAATTTTTAAAAGATAACAAGTTTTATTTTTTGTTTTTTAAAAGTCAATCAATTTAATATTAAAGTCAATTTAATTTTTAAAAGATATTAAATTGATTGATATTTTTTTATTAAAGTTAATAATTTTCATCTTTTAAGAATTAATATAATTTATCCAAAAGTTTTTATAGATTGAAATGATTTGTCGCTAGCTAATTGAAGTTATGAATGAATAAAATTACTTGCAATTAGATTTGCGGAATATCCTCTGTATTAAAACTCCAATGGAATGGCATCCCCAACATGGTGAAGACTGAACCTGTCCTGCAGGAATAGGATAACATCCTCTTGCTCTGCCTTCTTACCGCTTATTAAGAAAAAACTATATTAATATTTTTTAAAAGTTATAAAAAATATCCAATATTTTTATTTTTAATTTTATATAAATATTTTTTAATATACATAAAGATATAATATTACATATTTTTATCAGTTATATAATTTTACACAAAATTTTTATAGATTCCGTTTGAATTAATTGGGAGTTTTTAATTTTAAAATTTTAAATTAATTTTAAAAAAAAATTATTTATTAAATATATTTTTATTAACTTTTAATATATTTAAATTTTTTTATTTATAATTTTAAAATATTTTTATTTTTAATTTTAAGTAACATCTTACATCATTATCAATACTAATAAATTATCATAACCATTATTATGGCTATTATCATAATTAACATATCATTATTATTCTATTATAAATATTATTAATAAAAATAATTAAATAATAATTTTTTATTTTTAAATTTGTTTAATATTCATTATTTTGAAAAGTTTTTTATAAATTATTTTTATTTATAATTTTTATAAATTTATAATTAAATAAAAATATTATTTATGTATAAATTATATTTAATTTATGAAAATATAATATAATTTTATATTATATAATTATTTATAATATAATATTATATATATATATTATTTTATGTAAAATAAATATGAATAATATAAAAAATATTATAATAATAATATAAAAAATTATTTATCTCATTTATTAATTGTTAAATAATATATAAAATAAAAATTATATTTTTATATTATAATTATCATTATCGTAATTATTATTATTATCATTATAATACTATTAATAATATTTTTTATTTTGAAAATTTTAATTTTTTATTATCTTAAAAAATTTAATTTTTATAAATTTTTTTAGTTAAAAGATTTTATTTATCTATTTTTTATAAATTTTATAATAAAATAAATTATAATATTTAATTTTTTAATATAATAATATAATTTTATATTATATAATTATTTATAATATATTATTTTATATAAAATAAATAAGAAAATATAAAATTTTATCATAATAATAACACATTAATTATTTATCTTATTTATTGATGATTAAATAATATAAAATAAAAATTTATAATTATATAATTTTTTTATAATATAACCATTATCATCATATATATAATTTTATTGTCCTCTTATCAATATTATTATTATTATTATTGACAATGAAATGATAACATAGATTAAGTTAATTTATTTTTGAAATAAATTTTTAAAATTAAATATATATTTAAAATTAATTTTAAATTTTAAATATTTAAAATTAAAATTAAAAATCACCTCAGAACAGAGTTTTAATTTTTTTATAATATTATATAAATAAAAAAATTATAGTAATGTAAAAAATACAACAATATTAAATATTTTTTGATAAATTAAATAATTTTAATATAATTTAACCTAAAAAAATTAATTTTACGTAAATAAATTTTTTATTAAAAATATATCGATCAAAATATGCTATTACTGCTAAATATCTTTTCTATGAATAAAAATTATTGTATTTAATTTTCTAATTTTTCAAAAATTTCATACATGTAAAGGAAATACATTAAATAATTTTCACCTTTATTTAAAGAATTGATTTAGCATTTAAATTAGTTCACATCAATTTTGAGATATATTAAATTAATTTTAAAATTTTTTAGTCATATTAATTTTAAAAAAGAACTAATATAACCGAAAAAATAAAAAAAAAGTTCATATAATTAATAAAAAAATTTAAAATTGTTGTTACTATTTTTTAAATTTTAAAAATAATTTAATATGTTCTAAAAGTAATAATGACTAATTTAAAGAAAATTGATAAATAAATATAACCTTATCCATAAGTATGAGTAATACAAAAACCTATAACTAAATCTACGAATATATATATTTATCAAAACTCGTCATGAAAAGTAGGAGTACAGCAAAGTATTAAATATATTTTTTTAATTTTTAAGATAATAAATATATACATATATTATTAAATAATAAAAAATATATATCGACCGTGTTAAGGATCCTCATATAACTCATCACTCTAGGGGACCATCCTGCGTATGCTATAGTAGGCTTGCATAATTACAACTTACTGTCATGTAGGTGGTGGCACATAATACATTAGAGATCACACCAATGGCGTGCGAGAGGGAGAACAATGATTACATGGCCTTTAGGGGATCAATGAACATGCAGTTTCCCGACTTAATAAATTAATCACTAGCTTCAACATGTAAGTAGCTTCTATACCCATCAACATCATCTCATCTCATTTCAGGAAACAACAGTATAGCACAAGCATGCCTGTATCAGTATGTATAAGAATACGTATATTAGGATGTCATTGCAGGAAAGGGCATGATACTATTACAGTGTTTTTCTTCAAGATTACAATTTATGGAAAATTCCACTTGCTGAAAACAAACTTGAAGCTCTTCACATGCCAAAAATATATGCAACAACAAATTTAGCAGAGATATTCCAGAGTAGAGGGTACAAGGAATGTACCTTCATTTAGGCATTACTTCCTTCTGGTAATGTAATCAACCTTGTTGCTGAATCATACACCATTTTAGTACCACAGCTGAGGCAAAATATAACTTTGGATGGTTAAACTAATGATCTATCACAATACATAAATCATATTGGTTAATGATAGGAAATAAATTAATGATATGGAGTGACAGGGCCCGGACAATGCAGGGGTTGTTTTATACTGACCTTTCACATTTGACACTGTTGGTGGAATCGCCACTTGAAATTGACAATATAGTCCCAAAGAAAGAGGTATTTTCAGTACCACAGTTAGGACAGGGTCCCTTTAGAAGATAACTATGTTAGTATATGTATTGGTTCACTATAAAAAAGACGGTGTTACCAAAATTATACCTTCAAAATCAAAAAATCTTTTACAATTGCATTTGTAATTGATTGAGCCAGCCACACAATAAGGGGAACAGCCGCAAGCCAAGTGAAAATGAAACTAAAAGGCTCTGGAAGCTGCACTTAACAATTCACAACATCTGTTACAATCATCAGAGGTGTTACTATTTTCAAATTTTGAAGAAAGGATTTATTGTCTATGAGATGAATCAATCTCATTGTCCTAGCTTTGGTTTCT
This sequence comes from Canavalia gladiata, assembly GCA_037954105.1. Lineage (NCBI taxonomy): Eukaryota > Viridiplantae > Streptophyta > Magnoliopsida > Fabales > Fabaceae > Canavalia > Canavalia gladiata. Next base: position 16,623,525 of record CM075667.1, on the reverse strand, counting down.
GCTCTCATGGATAAAACTTGATTTGATAAATAGCCAAAATTCAATGCTAACGTGCTTCTTTGGGTTATAGGGCCTGGCCTCAAGGTATTTAAATTTTTAAAAGATGAATGTTGCCAATTGTTTATCAAGTACTACAAGAAATCAACAACAGTCACACAGCGTGTTACAATGTACTTTGATTTTGTTGTCAAATGATGATCCACATTGCATTTCACTCTAGAGAATCTTTTTTCTGACAAGAAGATATAAACAAGACAGCTAAACTGTTTCCTGATATCCAGAAGGAAATGAAATTATACAAGAGGGGACTGTAAAAATGAAACTGTTGTCTGAAACTATGTAATTCAAGAATCAAACTACGTCTAAATAACCAGTTAAAAATGCTGCAAGGGAAAATGAGGAGAGCATACCTCTATAAGATATGAGATTTCAAATCCAGTCAAATCATCAAGGAAGAAGAACCTAACAGATTATAGGGGGAAAATGGAAAAAGCAAAAAAGTCAAGACCTAAATTGTGCAAACAGTAACTTCCACATTACTTGGCCTTGCTATAAAAGCCGGCCAAGGAAGAGCTTTCATTTTCTCATCATTTGGGATTAAAACCTTGATTTGAGATAGGCAAAACCGAATTTAAAAATTTAATATTAATATGAAACATATCTTTAAACCTATGGTAGCTACATGACAGAGAACTAGGGTGCATTACAGACACTGTTGACAAATATATGATCAGCTTATTTTGTAACGCTGTTTCATCCACCAGAAGACTACTGACACATCCAATATCAATATTCTAAACCAATTTTATGATTTTATCCACCGTGAAATTGTGCAAATCAACAAAAAGTGTAAGCTGTTTTATTTCAATCTAACTTAGCTCAGAAACCACAGAAGGAGACCTTGGCAAAATGGTTTTGACAAATCAGTATGAGAATCACGGAGGATTGTTGAAAAGTCTAATCAAACCAATTGTTGGACCCAGAGGGAACTGGTGAACTGCTGCTGATTCACCAGCTATATGACTTGATTAACTATTTTTCATTCACTCTTTCCATCTGGGTCCTACAACTTGGCTTGGATTTCCAGCTCAGTGATTCTTTGAATTATTTCAACTTCTTTTGCTAGATATCTGCTTGTACAGAACAATGAAAATGAAAGGAGCAGAATTGAGCCCTTCATTTGTTAGAATCTACAACAACCATACACTCATGTTGGCAAATGACAAGGGATGTCACGCACTGACTGTAAAGTATTGCTTTCAACAAATACTTGTGTAAAGAGATTATAGAATGAATTTCATCATTAAATTAGAATGACACTCCTGATAGATAAATAGATATGTCAAAACTGGCATAGATAAATGGATTCCTTTAAGTTCCCTTATTTATAATGAGTAAAACATTATTCAATCCTTCAAATACGTACATGCATGTGTTTAGCATGACTTTCTTTTGGAACTATTGGTTGCACCAATTAATGGGAGAAGTTGGAATCAAAATTTTCGCTAAATAACATCACTAAGTCCTGGACGCTATACAAATACAATCATAAAGAGAATTACTCACAATCCTAATGCAACCACAGTTGCTGGGACGTTCAGCAAGAACATCTTTAAATAGTCAACGGACAGGTCACTGTAAACCTGTAAAAGGATGACAATTAGTAAGAATAAACATTAAGCTCTACAGCAGACCCAAAACGTTCATGAATCATTCATGAAAGTAAATGGCTGAATTCTAGTTAAATTGATATGCATCTATCCTTGTAGTTCTTTATTCTTTGAATATTATTCATGGTTCACACGCTTTAAAATTTTTATGTATATAAAAACAATATGTTAAGAGATTCACCAAAATTATTTATTTACCTCCACTTAACAATTTAAACTGTTTGAACTGGGTTAAGTAAGACAGGGAAGCTCTTGTTATATCTCTTGACAGTACCTGTGATATAACAGATCTTCTTAAATACTAACTTCATGTCAAATGCAAAAGCAAATATCTATATATAAATTGAAAAACAGATCCCTTGATAATTGCACTAGAAAAAATCATTTCTATAAATATTTTTTCCTTATATTTCGAGAATGATTGAATCCAGCAATTTGACAAGCATTTAAATGATCTATAATTTTTCAAAGTGTATACACAGTACTGTTAAATTATTTTATTTTATTATAAAACTTATTTCCTCCATCCTTTTTTATAAGAAATAAATAATTAAATTATCAAAATTAATAAAAATAATTAATTATTATAAATTTAAATTTTATTTTAAAAATATTTATAGTATTAAATTATTGATAACTTGAAAAATAATAAATATCTCGTTAATATACATCTTATAATAAATAAAAATATTTAAAAAAACTTCATGATTAATATACTAAAAACTATATTACATTTCTATATTTATAAAAAAAATATTGACTGTTATTTGAAAAAAAAAACTCAAAGGAGTAATTATGCATCGGCCGGCAAATTTATTCTGTTTTATGTACAAAAATAATTCTGAGTAAATACGTTTAAGTTGTCCAAATACAAACCAATTTTGATATTATTACCTACAAGTAATATCATTCATTTATTATATTTTTCTCTAATGGTTAATATTTTTTTAAATAATAAAAATAAAAAATAAAATGAATGGTACTGGATATGTCTATCGTTCGTTTTTCATTACAAACCGCTAGCCATGTACTTTATACTTGTATAGCATTAGCAACAACGGATTAAAATTCCAATTATGGATTTGTCCAAAGTGTACTTTGACTACATTTCCACCTGTACCTTTTCTTAAGGGTCATTTAACCGATGAACCCCGATGAACCCCTACACATGTTTAAAATGTACTTATTCATGCAAAAAAATCTTTCACACATATACATCTATTTATATTCAACTTAAATTTATTTTAGTTGTTTTATTTTTTATAAATAAGCAGATCACACTTTTTATAAGCAGAGTATCATTACTGCTTATTTTATTAGATAATCGGGGTTCTATAATAAACAAAATAACACGTACCTTTCTACTACGAAGACTGCACCGTGGACCCTCAGCTACAATTTCACTCCCTTCCATCTAGAAAGAAAGTACAGGACAAATAATTAAGTCGTACAAAGTTTGCTATTAATTTAAGATTCGTACATAAATATTTAAATTTTACTTAAGTGATGAAACTTATTTTAGTTCCTAAATAATAATAATAATAATGATCCAATAACTCTTACTTAAAAAAATTAAATTAATTTAACTATCTTACACAAGTAAATACATATAAGAGTCTGTAGCTTATAAATTTTAATTAGAACTACTTAAATTATATTAATACTAATAACTTGTCTATGTAATATTAACAGTAAGTGGAGTCAAAATTTATATATTATTTCGTGTTAGGCGCTGATGTTAAACTTTTAAGATAATTAACCTGAAAAATGAAATCAAAGTTAGTTTCAATAATTGTGTGGCATACATTAAACAGTATAGGATAATAAAATTGTGTTGAGTAACTATTTTAAAATTATTTAAAATTTAATATATTAAATACTTGTAATAAAATCCATAAAATAATTTTTAATTTATTTCCAAATTTCTATGATCAATGAATAGCTACTTTAAAAATCAGGGATAGATCCGATAAATATTTAAGAGGATTAAAAGGGAATATTAACCTTTCCTATATATTATAAGAACTTGATATAATAATTCAAAAGAAATAACAATAAGAAAGGAGGGGTTAAAAGCAATTAATTGTTAGTTTCCTTCTAAACCATTTTTTTAGCCAAATCCTTCTAAACCATTTTGATTGTGCATTTCACATACTTTTCCTTTCTTTTTCTCAATTTTCAGCGGTTCATGTTGAATTTGCAGCACTCAGCAGGATACGGTTTTTGATATGAAAATAGCAAACCTTTAGCCTCAGTTTCAATTGATCAAACTCTTTGTCGTTCAAGATTGGTTTTCCAGACACATAAGCCATAGACGCTTCCAGAAATTTTTGCTCATCCGAACCTGTACATTGAAAAAAGAAGTGAAGTTACAGCTTAGCAAAAAATGTTCATACACTATATACACTGTCAGTGAAATTGGTCCATACTTAGCATCACAACGCTGCTCCCTTCCCACATAAGTTCTTCCTTGAGATTATCAAATTCCTCGTTTGACATAATAGCCTTCCCCTCATAATAGAATGCCTGGTGAACAAAACATGCACATTTAAATTCATTTGCATTTGTTGAATAAATAATTAACACTTGCTCTCTTCGTGCAGAATCGTTACACATTAATTAATAAAGACAGCAACAATAGGTTAGGATTTTACTTGCAGCGCTTGAAGAAATTCTTGCTCAAGTTCACCAATTGATTTCTTCTCTTTTTTATCTATGTTACAATAGGGCAGGATTTTACTATCAACAACAGAATCCTCCTCAACATTGCCTGAAAGAGAAGAGCAAGAAGGCCGAGAGTGTCAGAGGAGGAAGGAATGTATGAAATAATGAAAAAAGTGCTGTTAAGATTGAGACCTTGTTGATCGGCGGTGGCCTTGGGAGAAAACATAAATAACCGGCGGCGAAGGCATAAGTGGTGGCCGTTGAAGTGAATAAGGTGGAGTTTAGAAGAGAAAGAAGAGATTGGAATGAAGGGAATTGGTGTAGGGGAGGTAGTGAATGGACGCGGGTATGTGAATGTGAAGGTTAATTTGGCAGCCATGATGATTAGTGGAAGAGTGTGTGTTGGTGTTGGAGCTATTAATATGGGAATGGTATATTATTATTATGTTTTGCATTTGGGAAACTCAGGGTCCAAAGAAACAGAGCCCACAGGGCAGAGATAAGAGAACGATGAGTGTGTGGAGGGAATTGCAACGGCTTATTCTCCTTTTCTTCTTCTCCTACTTCACATCATTTACTTGGGTTACCTTGGTACGTTTCGCGTTTGTTTCTGGCATGTTTTGTGAACTACACACGTGTCGAATTCAAATCTCTACTCTTTCCCTTGTGGCCACGTGGATGCGTTCTGTTGGCATGCGATTTGCCATGGGTTATCACGTGGGCAGAGGTGGATCCCACGAAACACCTAATCTAGCGACTGTGGATATGTGTTTTTTAATTTTTAGTGCTTTATACACACCGGTTTTCATCCACAAGGGCTGCAGGATCCTTTGTCCAATGCAATTTTGCAAAAATTTGTATTGGTGATAACTTTTTAAAAAATATTTAATATAGTTATATATTTAAGATTAAATTTAAAATTATTAGTTATTAATTCTCACCGTTTGACTTATACATTGAGTAATTTTAAGAAAAAGTTAATTATCATACATTTTATTTTAAATATATTAAATGATGAAAAAAATAAAAATAAAAATAAAATAAAAAAATGAGATATAATAAAAAAAATAAAAAAATTATACTTTAAACACTTGATATATGTAATAATTATAATTATTTAAAAAAAACGTCTGTCATCTGTTATAATCTTAATACTTAAAAAATAAATCAAAAAATAAAAATAAAAATGGGGTGTATTTCTTTCAAACAAATAATAACATAATAAAAAATAAAAAACAATTGATGATGTGATAAAAACTAAAAAATAAAAAATGAAATATTTTTAATTATTAAATAAAATAACTAACTATAAAAAGACAATAGGTATTAGAATTTAGAAGAGATCCGAAAATTTGATACACTTCAAAATTTGATCATACCCTTGATTTAAAGTAAAATTTTAAATGTTCCATATAGACTAAAATATTGTATCTTAAATAGAAAATGAAATTTTAATAATTAATTCTGATTTAGTGTCAATTTAAGATAAATTTTACTCAAATCATCTCTTTTTCCTTGAAAAAAGTTTTAAATTTTGACTTGATTTTGAATAAGATAAGTTTTAGTTCAATTAATAACTTGTTCTGTATATAAAATATATTATTTAATTATTTGAGTTAAATTAATTTTAATTTTTTAATATTTTAAAATTTTAATTTTTTATTTTAAAAATATTTTATTTTCATCCTTCAATTTTTTAAAATCTGATTGTTTGTGATTTGTAAAAAAAAATAAAAAACTCATATACTGACGTCAATATATTTAAAAAACTAAAGGGATCAGAGTGAATTATTTTAAAAATAGAAACTAAAATTAAAATTTAAAAATTTTAAAAAATAAAAAAATACTTAATTCTAATTATTTTAATCTAATATATTGATATTTATCAATTTATATTGTATTTATTAATAAAAAATACATTTAATTCAAATTTTATTTTGTTATCTCTTTTTTTCCATTATTTTTTTTCATAATTTTTTTTTTCTAATTTATTATCTCTTTATCAAAAAGGTTTTGTTTTATAATATTATTTTTAATTTTTATAATGTATTTAATTTTATTATTTATTTTTATTATAATTAAATTATAAAATATAATAATCAATTAATATTTTGCTAAAGGATAAAAATATGTGCATATAGTTTTTATATTTTTATATGGATAAAAAATTTAAAATATTTTAAGAAATCTTAAATATTTTATTATTTTAATAAAAATAAAAATACATGTTAAGTAGAAAATTCAGCCCACAGTATATGAAAATAAGTTTTTTTTTATTGTTGACTAATAAAAATAATTATAAAACCTTACAAAATTATAAAATATAAGTTTAGAGAAAAAATAATTTGATATATCAGAAAAGACGTTAAAAAAAATAAAAAAAATAAAAAATATTTTAACATGAAGTAATTAAGATAAAAAAAATAATATTTTTTTATCTTAGATCATGCATTCATTATTCATATAAAAGATGTTGTAAATTAAATTTGTCTTTTAAAATTAATTTGTCTTTACATGTATCATGATCAAAATTGATAAGCAAAATACAATCAATATTAATGAAATGATATTTTAAAATATCTTAACAACTCATAACTTCAACAAAATCATGTTGTTAAATATTGATTTGATTTTGGGCAATTGGTTAAGTTTCAAAAGGCTTGTAAAAAAATATTGGGATAGTATTTTTGTAAAAATATATAGTAATATTTTCTATTTGTATTACTTTAAAACAATAGATATATCTGGTACGTGATAACAGGAATTGAACCAACAAACTTAACAATGGATATATCTGATGTGTGATAACAGGAATTGAACCAACAAACTTCTATGTGAGTATTTTTCTCTTTTACCTCTTGTGTTATTAAAGTGTATTAAAATATCTAACGTTTTGTAAAATTCTAGTCTAAAAAAAATTTAATTTTTTTACAACATCACATTCAATTCCTATTATGTTTATATTTTTTACAATTTTTATTTTTAAATTTAAGTAAAATAGTTAATAATATAAAAATTATTTTTTATGATCAAAATATGATTATTAATATAAAACTTGTCACTATTTATATAATATTTTATTAAATTATAAATTTTTTACGAGAATAAATATTATTTAGGTTAAGAACATTCATAATACAATAAAATTAACTTTTTATACACAAAATTTGAACAAATCTTAGTTCAGAAAAATTAACATATTTCTTAGAAATGTCAATATAGATTTATCCACCTCATTTAAATGATCTTGTCTAACTTAATTTTCAAAATAACTTAGCCATAATCATGAATTGGATTCATTAAATCAAATTTTATTTTATACATAAAATTGAAAAAAATATAATTTTGTTATGTTTCTTAAATTTTGCATGCACAAATTCTATAAATAAAAAATTAATCTTAATATTAATAAAATTAATCTTAATATTAATAAAATTAATCATTTATTTTTATTAAATTTTTATTTTTATTCTTTTTAAATTTATATTTCATATATTTTTATTTTTAAATAAGGTCAACTCAATCCTTTATCATTTCCATATATTACTTCAACTGATTAGTAATTAAATTATCCATTATTATTAATTTGAATCATTTATGTTTTTATGATTTTGTTATAAATATTTAATATTAAAATATTAAAAAAGAAATGTAAATTTTTTAAAATATTTTATATTTAATGTTACTTTGAAAAAAATGCGGTTAGTTCAATTGTTAAAAATTTATGAAGTAATTATTTTTATTAAAAAATATTAAAAAGGATTAAATGATATGGTATTTTTTCACAAAAATATTATTATATTAGTATAGAAATAAGATTATATTTAATATAATTTTTTAAAATATATCAAACTTTAATAAAATAAATCACTTCAACCACACTAATAATAATATAATATTAGTTATTATTAAAAATATTTGTTACTATAATTTTAAAGTTTGAATATCTTTTATCAACCAAAAAATAGTTAAAAAGAATAAAAAAAATTCATTTATCATATCTATATATAATTTAATATATCAAAGGATTATTAATTTATTTATATAATGAACAATTAAAACATTTACCCTTCCAATACATATGAACCAAATCCAAAATAGGTTTAGTAAGATCTTTTCTTTCTCTTTGAAACAATATTTTTTGCAACCATAATGACCAAACTTTTTCAAACTAAATAGACTTTCAAACAAATTTTAAAATTTTTTACATTATGAAGGTAAGCATACTTGAACCTCTAATTATTTATTGCATCTACACCAAATGTTATAAGAAATATATAACAAAAAATGATTGCCCCAACGATTCTCCATCAGATAGATAAAACATGTATTTGCACAGCTCCTAGATTGTTAAAATTTCTCATTTCTTGGAATTCAATTTAATTTAGTATATATATCGATAAATAGATTTCTCATCATTTAGGTTGTTAACCTTTCTGGAGACAACCATGTATTTATTTGTCTTATACAAATGCACCATGACCTTCTTAACAACAACTCATTTAACATGTGTTTGATAGGAACTTGTCAAGTATACTAACAACAAAAGCTAAATTAGGTCTAATGCATTCTGAGCATATATCAAATTTTATATTACGTTGACATAAGAAATATTATCTATAAATCTTATTTTAATATCATTCTTAGGATGTTAATCCTTGCACCACTTATCATATTTGAAAACAAGTGCACTGTCAGATTTATAAGTTTCCATGTTGAATCATTTCTAAACTCACTTCTTCTATAGATCCAAAAATATACAAAACTTATCTCTATGGATATTTATTCTTAGAACAAAATAAAATTTTCAAAGTATTTCATGTCAAAAGAAATTGATAACATATTCTTAGTTTCAATGAACAAATCACAATTTTTAGTGACAAGTAAGATGTCATTTACATAAAGAACATGAATAACAAAACGTACTCTTACAAACCTTGAGACATATGCACTAGTCTACCTTATTATTTATAAATCTTATGAATGTATCTAATACATCAGATTTAAAGTACAATTTTTAAGAAGTCTCATTTAATCATAAATTAATTTATTCAATTTACACACTAGATGCACTTTGTTACTTTCTATAAAATCTTATAAACGCTATATATAAGACTTTTTGTTAAGATCTCTTTTAAAAAAAATTATCTTTACATCCATATGATGCAATTCAATATCTTAATGTGTCACTAGCGCTATAATAATCATAAAAAAACCCTTTAAAGAGATAAGAAAAATAAATTATACTCAATGTCTTGCTTTTGAATAAATATTTTTATCACTTATCTTATTTAAAAATGTTCTACATTTTTTTTGAGTCTTTCTTAATTTTAAATATTCATTTACATCCAATGGAGTAAAGTATTGATAAGACCATTCCCTTACTTATGTATACTATTGTGATTCATAAAAAATATCCCATCATCCATAACTTATATTCATTTATCAGATAAGACGCTAGAAATTACCTCCATATATTTCTATGAATCTAACATATAAATTGAAATCTAACTTTCAAATAAAGGTATAATAATTAGATTCCTTCAATATTTTATGTGGTAATCTAGAAAAGGAACCTAGTTTGTTCTTTTAGAGATGACATATCTTCTAAAACTTTTAGTGATGGTTTCTTAGTCATCTTATAAACTAATTGATAAACAATTTATTTTTCAACATAATGATTAAAATAATAAAATCTTTTTTATGAGAGCTCCTTTCATCATCATTAAAAATGTTAGAATTTTTCATGTCATCTTTCAAAAATTTAACAATAACGATCTCAACTATCCTTAATTTACAGATAAGATTGTAAGATTTGTATTCTCTTTAGGGTATACATAATTATTTTAAAGGTTCATCCTTAAAGTAATTTACCTAAATTGGACTTGGTCATCATAGACATCACTATGTCCATTGTATAATTCAACATCTTTTATAATTGTTCTTAAAGCTTAATATTGTTTAAAATGTTATTATAAAAAATTTAATTGAAGATGAAAATAATGGTAAAACCATTAATAACATGGGTAATGAACAAAATAATAATTTCTAAAATTTATAATTTAACACATATAACATAAAATCTTTGATTGGTAGAGATTATATTATATAGGAAAATATTTACAAAAAAGTTAACAGCTATGAGTAGATAAACTTTACTGTAAACATCATCTCTAAATTAATAACATAGAATTTAACATGGGTAATCAAGAAATAATAATTTCTAAATTTTAGGATTTAATAAATATAACATAAACTTTTCTATGAGGAGAGATTATATCATATTACAAAAATTCAACACACGTAGGTAGAAGAATTTACTATCAAAACCATTTTCAAATTAACATGTTACAACAAATCAATCAATATAACACAACATCCGAGTAATTAAACATTTATCAAAAACTCAATCGATTTAGTAAATGATCCCCTATGATAGTGTATACTTACTCAATTAAAATAGTTTCCAACATCGATAAGCAACTATCCAAAATTTTTTATCATTCAACTCTAATTTTTCAAATACATATAAGAACATAAAAAATTATATATATCAATATACAAAAGAATGTGAAACTATTTTTTATACATATAAATTCTCAATTATCATAACCTATACAATGAGTCAAATGAAGAAAATGTCATGTATAACCTTTTTTTTTTAATTTCAACAACAAAATAAATTTTAAATCTATTTTGTTTAGAATAAAAATTATTAATCCCAAATTTCTAAATTTTAACCAATTTTAAAAAATTTATATAAAAAAAAAATTAAGATTCCAAACTTAGTGTAAACTTACTATGATAACACATGTAAACAAATTTCAACATAAAATTTATACTAAATTTCAAAACACTTAAAGTAACAGGAATTAGTAGGAACTATATACTTTTTTAAGACACACTGAAAATGTTGTCTTTTTTTTTTTATTCAAATGTATATGTGAAGAACAAAATCTTCCATTTGTACTCTTCATCTATCACAACCCTCATTTTGATAAAATAATAATTATTCAAAATATATAAAGATAAATGAGAATCTTATTTTATTATATATATATATATATATATATATATATAACCCAATTTTTATCTCTATTATAAATATTAAATCCATTAGTCACTACCTAAAATTCTTAATACATTTGTCAATTGAATTTAAATTTAATAAATAGACATACATAATATTTTATAAAATTCATAATAAATCATTTAAATATATAAATTTATAAAAAAAATATCAAATCACTTATTTAATCTTTTCTTATAAAATTAAAATTACTAATTCATAAAAATTTAAATTAAAATAAAAATTCTAACATTTAACAAAAAAAAATATTTTGCTATTCCCAAAGTCATTAATGTATTTTTCGTTAACGTGATAATTTAAAATATAATTTTTTAATGTGTTTAATGATATATAATAAAAATATATAATAAAAATATATAATATTTTTAAAAAATTGTATGATTTAATATATGAATAATATTAAATATTATAATATAATAAAATGTATTATTTATTATCTATGTTTAAACACATATGAAAATATTTTCAAATATTATCATAAGACTATTGCTATTGTAATTGATAATGACTTTAGAAACTATTAACATCGAATAAGATTATTAATGTCTTTTTGACCATTTTTTGTCTGGTTGACTTGGCATGATCACCAAATAAATATCACAGCTACTTCTTTGAAGGGATTATTAATGTCTTTTTGACCATTTTTTGTGTGGTGACTTCGTATCACCAAATATCACAGCTACACTGGCATGCATGCGGCCATTCTTACTTTACCGAACATTCTCCGAACATAGATACACATTTATGGCTTTTATTTATTTCGCGATCTGTTTAATGATATATATATATATATATATATATATATATATATATATATATATATATATATATATATATATATATATAGATAATAAAAGTAATAAAGTATAATTTTTAATAAAAATTATAATATTTAAAACTATTAATACATTAAATTTTCTAACTTTTAATAAATTTAGTATATATAAATTTTTATTATATATTTTTAGATACATATTAAAAAATATTTACTTATTTATTAATAATCCTTGAAATGAAAGGCTGCAGAAAAATACTACAGATAAATATATATTTTTTATCCTAAAAAAATTAGATAAGTTCAATTTTTGAAAGACAAATATATTTTAATTTCACGAGCCATTTTTTTTAAGGCAACTTAATTTCTTATGGTACTCATGTGTTTGAATCTTCTTTTAAAATATATCTATATATAGCTATATATATTAAATTTAAGACCAATTTATTTCTTAATTTTATAAACTTGCATAGTGTTCTCTCTTTTTACACATGAAGCTACATATTTTTTTTTCTATTGTAATGTGTGTCATGAGCTTTTACATTAAATCAAATTAATATTAGTTTCTTTTTTAATATTTATTTTTTTACTTTTAATTATTTGTAATTAATATTTATATTTTTCAATCAACATTAAATATAATAATATATATTATTTAAAATATGGAAAATCATGATTGAAATCATTTTTATTAATTAAACAAAATTGAGGTTTTAAAATTTTATAATTTTAAATATGTATATATTTATATTTATTATCATTAAAATATTAAATTAATTTGTATATCATATTTTAATTTATCTTCTTTACATTTGTATAAATATATACATATATTGCTTGGGATTCTCTCTTGTGTGTATATGTATATTTTGAGAGTGAATTATTCAATTTTATTTTTTAAAAAAACAATCTTACACATGCACATCTACCCATGCTTTATTCATAATTTAAAATAAATAAAATTTGAGAAAGAAAAATTGAATATATTTTAAAAAATGTCTTGAATATACTTAAATTCAAATTTTAAAAATAAATATGCAAGGTAAAAGTAGTTCACCGGTAAAATTTTAGTCTACAACTAGTTCTAAATAACTTGGGAGACTTTTTGATGTTGAAAAAAAAATGTTATTATACATTTGAAAATAAATAAACTGATCTGAAAAGAAAAAAATAGATGTGACATAATAAAAAATATAAAAAATAAAATATGTTAAGATAAAAATATTATTAAAATATACAATAATAAGAATTTTTTTCCATTATTTTAAGCATTTTTTGAGGGGAACTTAATTAAAGAGAATGAATGCGACCGTTAGATAGCGTCGTGTGGGGGATGACGAGGTTTAACCTCCCGTCAACTCACAGTGTTGTAGTAACGTTGAGAGTTGAATGTACAGTTGAGAAGCTGGTCACGTGATAACCAACGTAGCGATTTTATAATTGTTATTACGGAGATGAACATTGGTCTCATAATCACAGAGTTGCAGAGCATAGAGCATATTATATATACCTTGCTAAATGGAATTAAACGTTCATAGTTGAAAGTGAAGTAAAAAATATAGAGGTGGAAGGAAGGTGTTAGTAAATAATTAAAGATATGGGGACAGTAGCACCAAGAGTTGAAAGCTTAGCAAGCAGTGGGATCCAATCGATCCCGCAGGAATATGTGAGGCCGAAAGAAGAATTGACGAGCATTGGGAACGTGTTCGAAGAAGAGAAGAAGGAAGGGCCTCAAGTTCCAACTATTGATTTGAGAGAAATTGACTCTGAGGATGAGCATGTTCGAGCTCAATGCAGAGAGAAGCTGAAGAAAGCAGCACAGGAATGGGGTGTGATGCATTTGGTAAACCATGGAATCTCTGATGAACTCATCAATCGCCTCAAGAAAGCTGGAGAAGCCTTCTTCTCTCTCCCAATTGAAGAGAAGGAGAAGTACGCAAATGATCAAGCCTCGGGGAATGTTCAAGGATATGGAAGCAAGCTAGCTAACAATGCTAGCGGCCAACTCGAATGGGAAGATTATTTCTTCCATCTTGTTTTCCCTGAGGACAAACGCGACATGTCCATCTGGCCCAAGAAACCCGCGGATTACACGTCAGCTCCATCCTTCTCTCTTCTTTTTAAGCTGTTGAATCTGTTTTGTTTATTTTTTTTTTTTTAAAAGATGAAAGTAATTTATATAATTGAAGCATTTGTTGCTTAGAAAAGTTGTTGTATGGATGCAGCGAGGTTACAAGCGAGTATGCAAAGAAACTGAGAGGGCTTGCAAGCAAGATACTGGAGGTGCTGTCTCTTGAACTGGGGCTAGAAGGAGGGAGGCTGGAGAAGGAAGTTGGAGGGATGGAAGAGCTTTTACTTCAGTTGAAGATAAACTACTACCCGATTTGTCCCCAGCCAGAACTGGCTCTTGGAGTTGAAGCACATACCGATGTGAGTTCGCTTACTTTCCTCCTTCATAACATGGTGCCAGGTTTGCAGCTTTTCTATGATGACAAATGGGTCACAGCAAAGTGTGTCCCTGATTCCATTCTCATGCACATTGGTGACACCATTGAGATCCTCAGCAACGGAAAATTTAAGAGCATTCTTCATAGGGGGTTGGTGAACAAGGAAAAGGTTAGAATATCATGGGCCGTATTCTGTGAACCCCCTAAGGAGAAGATCATCCTCAAACCACTTCCTGAGCTTGTAACTGAAACAGAACCAGCTCGCTTTCCACCTCGCACTTTTGCTCAGCATATTCACCACAAACTATTCAGGAAGTCTCAGGAAGCTAGCCCAAAATGATTGCCTCATTCAATCTCTTAGGCATGTTTGCATCACTTTTAAATTTCTGTCCTACGCTTTCCTTCGTTACCAACTTCTTTTCTGTTGTACCAATAAATAATAGGCCATCTATATCTATGCGGCCTCAATTTCCCAGTTAAGCTTTTTTGCTTCCTTTATTAAATAAAATTGATACTCATATATATGTTTCTTCATTCTATTAACATTATCTGCTTCCGGATAATGTAAATTAAGTTCAAGTTTTTCTTATATGTCTCATTTTCTAAATTCAACATTTTTTATTTCAAGTTTTAATGAATGAATTCAAATTAATATATCAATCTTAAAAGCTAAGAATACCTACTTATTAAACTAATCCCGCAACATTGCTTCCTGTTTGTAAAGATCTCTTTCAACGACTCTGAGTTTATTAAAAGGAAATCCAGACTCTTCGAAAAAAATGTTCAGTCACGTGATTAATAATAGAGTAAAAAATATTTATGATGTTAAAGTCAACTCAATTTTAATATTGAATCGTTTAATCCTGTTTTAAGTTGGATATAATTCTCTCTTGATTTAGTTTTTGAAAATAAACTAGATGTAATTTTGTAATAAATTAAAAATTATACCGTAAAGCCAAATGTAATTCTTATAAAATATTGTAGAGATGATGCAGAGAATTAGACCATCCGATGCCCTGCCACCAATATAAAAAAAAAGAAAAATTGATAATGTACATTCTATCTATCCAAATTCATCTAAAAATAGGAATATAATAAATGATAAAAGGTGAAAGATGTAGTAAATGCTATAATAAAAAATAGAAATAAAATTTAAGATAAAAATAGGATATATATATATATATAATTTAAAACATAGATATAAAATTTATACTATAATTTTATATTAAATTATTCATCATATCTTATATTTTTATAGTTCAATTATCATTTTTCAGAAAAAAAACTGTGAGAGGTGAGATTAACTTTTTAACAAAAAAAAGTTATATTACTTATGTGTCATTTTTTAAAATGTCTTTTATAATATTGGTAGATGAATTAGGTTGCTAATAACATATTTGCGCACTTAAAATTCTTAATTAACTAATTAAGAGTAATATGATCTATAAATGACATATTGGATAATATATATATATATATATATATATATATATTAACCTATTTTTTATATAATAAAATTTAAATTTAAACTTTTATATAAAGTATCCATATTTTTTATTATTAGATCAACTTTAATAAGCTTGTCGATCCATATTTAATAATATATAATTATATATATTTTTATTCATAATTGTGTTAAAATTTTCTCAGCAATTTTTTTGGTAAATTGTTTTTTGAATGTATTTTTAAGGAGAATTTCTCAGTATTTTTATTCATAATGTTTCTTTATTTACAACTTTTGAATCTAAATATTTAGAAACATGCTTCTTATTAGTTAAATCGTAAAAGGTTGTACAAAATAAATACATTTAAGAAGCATGTATATTATTAAGTTAGGTTCACAGAAAAACCAATATATTATATATGGCTTTTGAAGAATTAAATACATTAAAAAATATTAAATAACAAGTTAACTATAAATAATAAGTTAAAGCAAATAGATTATTAGTTACCATAACTCTTAAGAAATTATAGAAAGTAAAAAGCTCCTTTATATCAACGACGATTTAAGAAATGTGAAAGTCCATGATATGTGTTACAATTATATAAAAAATATGTGACTTCATAAAAAAAAATAATATTATGTATGGCTTTATGAATGACGTTTTAAATTTAAAATATATTAATAAACTAAATCGTAGAAAATTGGTAATTACTTATTTTTTAAAATTTTCATTTAAAATTTTAAATGGAATGACCTCCAAAAAAAGAGATTTAAACACATAAGAATCTATAAATTTATAATTAAGAGATATTTTTATAATTTTAGATTTATATCATATTTACATTAACTATTTTTTAAATCATCAACTTTATATGTTAAATAAACTTAATACATTCAATATTAAATAACAAGTTAATATAAATAAGAATAATATATAAAATAAAATAAAATAAATAAACCCTATTTTAATATAAAAATAAAAAATACATGAAGTTAATTATAATATTTTTTTGCATTTTAATATTAAGTAGTATAACTATTTATTAAAAATTAAAAATATAAATTGTAATAATAACAATTTATTATATTTAAGAGTAATTTTAAAAGATAAGATTAAAAAAAATTCCTTCGTAAGAAAAGTGACTTACATTTACACTTCGAATATAATCGATTAGATTTTTTTAAAATAGCGTTTAGGGTTCTAAGGAAGAAAAAATAGATATTAAAGCAAGAATAAAGAGTTCCAAGGAAAAGAAAAGAAAAGAAAAGAAAAGAAAAGAAATGAAATGAAATGAAATGAAATGAAAAGAAAAGAAAAGAAAAGAAAAGAAAAGAAATGAAATGAAATGAAAAGAAAAGAACAGAAAAGAAGTGCATTGGCATTAGCGATAAGGATAGAGGACAAAGGCGATAACGCGTGCGCTAGGGATCCGTCTCCGATACCACACTCCACAGTATCACAGTACTCCTACTTCTACTTCTCTTTTGTCACTTTCTTCAAACTTCGAATCGATATCTGTATATTGTGTGCGTCTTTCTCTTCTTCTCATTTAAACCAATGTGTAATGGATGTGTTTAATTATGATTCAGTAGCAATGCTTTGACTTCAAATATCGGACCTGTTATTAGCTTTGCAAGAGTTTCGGTCTTTGTAGGCTAGGATATGTTAATGTCACCTTTTCTTCTTCTTATTTTACTCCACACTCGTAATCTGTGCGTTACACTGATCAAATGTTTTAGGTTCATCTGCAACCCTTATGCCGTACTAATTATAGTTAGGACTCGGGATTTTTTGCTCATCATATGGATTATCTGGTTTATTTTTGAAATCAAGTTACTAATTCCCTTGTAAGTCTAAGATAATTATGTATCAAAATTGGTGTTGCAGTGCATAGTTCTCTTCCTTCTTTTAGTATTGGGTGGTCGTAATGTCTATTATGCGCTCGTGTTTAAACTTCAATAATTTTGTGACAGGTTAATTGGGATATGTCTTCTGATAGTGCTAAGGAAAATGCATCAGTAGTTGAGTCATCGGTGACTGAATGGAGACCTGACATGGGAAATTCAGATGACCCAGGTTTTGATGATGTTTGTTCTCTTGTCATATACGTGTCGTGTGAATTAAGGACCTTACATTGTGCGGTACGAAATGGAATGAGAAAAATCATAAATTTAAAATTACTGAACATTCCGTAAAGATAAAATGTGCAAAACAAAATGATGGACAACAAAAAAGTGAAGTCACAATTTTCTAATAAAAAACAAATATGCTGGTCGTGTATGGAGGGGTAATGCTTCTCATTCCAGCTCAACTCCCTTCTGTTTAGCTGTACTTCCAAATGGTGAACCACCTCTTCAATCCATCGCATCTCACAAATCCTAACATACACTTCATTAGCAAAATTTACTTGCAGTGGATCCGGAGGATCACTGACTTCAGTAGTGAAGAATGGAATAGGGAGTTTTGTCATATACTCAAAAACATTTCATAGATGTGTGTACGTCTCTAGTTATATAAATACATGCATGTGAATTTTTGCTTCCATTCTTCTTTTTGCAATTAGATTTTTTTTTCTCTTTTGATTTCTGATTTATTATGTATTCCTTTTGCTAGAGAGCTCAAGTTACAGGTTTAATGAAGACATTAATGCCTCTTCGGTAGATAAAGGGGGACATTCTCATGGTCAGACAGGGCATCCAACTGGAATTGGAGTGGAAAAATTGCACAACATAAAATATTTTATCATCAAGAGTTTGAACCATCAAAATATCCATTTGTCGATTGGGAAAGGGATTTGGGCTACTCAAATCATGAACGAACCAATTCTGGAAGAAGCTTTTCATGTAAGATACTTCCTGTTTTGATTTTGAACTATATTGTCGAAATTGTTAAATGCTTTAGAGTCTGTTTAGAATTAGGAAATGGAATTGCAATAAGATAAAACGGACTTTCTTGAGAATAATTTCCCTATTTTGCAGAATTCAGGCTGTGTGATCCTTATATTTAGTGTCAACATGAGTGGTTCTTTTCAAGGGTATGCACAAATGATGTCCTCCATTGGATGGAGGAGAGACAATGTTTGGAGTGAGGGAAGTGGTAAAAGTAATCCTTGGGGTCGCAGTTTTAAGGTCAAATGGTTGCGTTTGAATGACTTGCCTTTCCACAAGACTCTACATCTGAAGAATCCATTGAATGACTATAAGCCTGTCAAAATTAGCCGAGATTGCCAGGTTTCCTTTTTATTTTTCCCTCTTGGACCTTTTGAAAATTGTGCATATATTATTTGACTCTGAGTCAAGTGCCCTTTCTAGGAGTTATCTCCAGATATTGGTCTAGCTCTATGTGAACTCCTTGATGGTAAGAATGATACAGATGGCCTGCTGACCAGGTAGATTTTGTAGAGAGGTGAAAGATAGTGTTTTCAGTTGCATTTAAAGGAGGTTCACTGCTTATTGGTTTTTGCATGTGCAGTTCATCTAGGGATGATTGTTCATTGAAGGAGCATTGTGCAAATACTCCTAGTTCAATGGGAGACGAACACTGTAACTTTCATCCATTGCATTTGTCTTGGTCAATGCCCCTGCCTTATTCTTCCTTGTTTTACCAAAATCAACCTGAAGTAAATAAATTTCATTCCGCAAACCAGAGATTCAGTGGGACAATGTTCACTGAGATATTGCCTATCCCTTCTGAGTCATCACACACATCAGGGATTAAACGTTCTCATTTTAGTGGGCATCTTCCAGAGCTACAAGTGAGCAAGGATATGGCTTCTCAATTTGATTTTTGGGGCCTGTCTTCAGGAAGCCCTTTAGCTAGTACCCTAACTGAGGATGATTTTCTTGACATGGTATTGGGAATTTATTTTTCATCTAAACAATTATTTTATTTTTTTGTCTTTTTTATTTCAAATTGTTGTTTAGTTGCCTTCAAGAATCTTCTTTAGTAATTGGCTTGCAATCATATAGATTTGGCAAAGTCAAAGCCAACAATAGAGGATTTTTATTCTGAGAAGAGGTGCTATATTATGACTCACGTGGTCTTAACCTAGAAGGAACTCTTATTAAGGATTTTCTGTGCTATTAGAATGAAATATAGAATCATCATTTAGGCTGCCTCCTGATTGTGAAGAATTTTTAGAAAAAATATAAATTGTATTAAATATGGCTGTGCTCTGTAATTATTATCACAATAAATGGATATTTGCTTGTACTGGTCTTTGAGCACACTGTCCAGATCTGGTTAGAGAACATAGATTGGATTAATTTGTCATTTGGATTGGACCATTGGACAGCTGAAAAGCATGTGAAGGTCGAGCAAGCTGGTTCTCCTCATTTTATCCATTCTACAACCCTTATTATACGGGCCTATTTGAACTTGGGTGTCTTTGAGGTTAAGAATAGCTATTTAAGCTAGCTACTAGTTTATTTGACTAGCTTAAAACTTGTTTGACCAAAATAGATGGTAAAGGATCATATTTTAGTAGCTTGTAGCATTTTTGAAAAGCATTACTTGGAGTCATGCTTAAGTTTATAAGCTCTTCACTTATTATTTTTCTTTCATTCTAATCCTAGTTATTTTATCATAATTCTTTCTTTACCTTTTTTTTTCTACAAACCTTTGATTGTGGAATGTTAGATGATATATTTATTTTGTTTAGTATTGAAGAATGTAACGCTTTTGAATTTTTTTAATGTTGCACTATTTTTAAATTTTTAGTAAAATATTTTTTATTGATAAAAATTCAAAATTAAAAAGAAAAATTATTTATTTTAAATTATGTTGTTTATAATTTTATTAAAAAGTAAGAAATAATTTTTTTAAAAGAAATATTTTATTTGATTAAATTTTTTTTGTCAAAATAGTAAAAAAAACACTTCATAAAACACAAAAATTTAACTGATTGGTATTACATCCATTGGTTTTACAAGCAATAGATTGGTAGGTTCTTGAGGAGGAGTCAACAATTTCATCAAATATCATTTCTTTATGATGTAAAATTACTAAAAATATAATATAAATCTATTTAAGTTATCTCATTTTATTTAATAGTAGTATTTTAAGATGACAATAATATTTAAAATATTATCCTAATTGGTAGATGGTAAATTATCTAAAATAAATTTAAAAAATGAAAAGTGATAGTTATTTAAAAGTAAATGATAGTTTAAAATTTTTAAGTTATGGTTAAGTAATTACATATGTTTTTTTTACACTAATTAGCTAGTTTAAAAAGTTGGTTTTATCAAACATTTTTAATTTAATAAGTAGCATAGTAGCTTTTAGGAAGTTTCTAGCTTTTAGATTTTATTTTTTAATGAATTTGTTTGACCTTTAGCTAATTTATCTGTTAATTTTATCAAATACATCCTATATTAAGTCATCAGGATTGATTTAATGATAAAGAGTTGGGATAATTTACATTAGATCTTGGATTCAAACATTATTGTTTTCACTGAACAAAAAAAACACATTCTAAATTGAATGTTCTAGAGGTGAGAAGTTCCTAGTTTTAATTTCATAAAATATAGGAACCATTTTTGTGTCGAGGGCCTTAAAATTCTACTTCACCTTATTCCTTGATCCCAAAGAAAACATGGAAGCCTGCTTAGGTTTTTACAGAGTTCCTGGAAAGATTTAGGTCATGAAGATGTTGATTGATGAAAATTTGTAGCACGAGGTTGCCCAGAGAAAGGGTTTTTGTTGTTTGTTGTTTATTGTTCTGAGTTCTGCACGCTTATATAATTGGTATAGCTGTATTTGTTTCTGACTGCATTTTTCTTCTGCAAATTTTGACTGTGTTTCGGTTGCAGTCTTATGAAGAATACCTGGAGGTCCATAGCAGATGTAGGAAACAGTTACGCACCAGGGTAAGTATGCAGATCAATATTATTTCACTATTTATACGTGTTTTTATCTAGAAATGTATCTATGATAGTTGCTGGAAGTCATAACCAGACCATCAAAATTCTTTCAGGCAACTAAACCATCTCAGAAACAGCTGGAATCATTGAGAAGTAATTCACCTGATGATTGATGACTGGTGAAGATATTTCGTGTTGCCGAATTCCAAATCATAAGTAGTCAATTCAATGATTCCATAGCTAGGGTACATTTTGCAGGAATTTGGATGAGGTTGATAAAGACAGGAGCAACTCTTATGGGAGGATACATTAATTGTCTTTGCCATTGATATAATTGCTCCTCCAGCATGCCCACACAGTAACATTTTGTCATCTAAATTTTGGACTTGTGTTGTCATCTGGAAGGAGGCCCTTTTCCAAATGCAACTATGAAATTGAAGTTAATTGTAATTTGTCTAAAACTAGGACTTGATATTGTAACTCATTAATGTGATTCATATCCAAGGTTAATTTGAGACTTCTTTCCCAATTGTACAGAATTTAGATTTGGATTGACCAAAATACACCTTGCGTGTATATAATATACATTTCCAATTCCCTCTTGAAATTTGTCGGCATAGATGCTTACATTGGTTTAACAAGAGTAAGAAATTCTAATGTCTTCAATATTGTTAGTTTTGAGATTGTTAGGCCCTTGGCGATATTGAAATTTGCATATTACTTCGTATCTTATATGTCGTGGCGTGCTGCCGATTTTAGAACATGAAGAAACATGTTTGGATTTTCATGTTTATGCTTATGTAATTAGAAGTTTATTAGATTTAATGAAATCATCTCTGGGCCAAAATCTGAGACATTCATTGTTGTTTGTTGCCTTTGATGAAAATAGGTAGAAAAGATGTAACATTAACATTTTATAATCGACGTCAACAATGCCTAAATCTAGAAATAAATATAGTAGTCTTTTTTCAAGTAGGAAATTTTCGCTACCTATTACAATACTAGGAGAGGCAAAATTTGTAATTTTTTGGAGTATTTACCATATGAATGTTTGGGATTCTTTCTTGACCTGGAGATAAAGCCTTGTACGAAAAGGATAAAAAAATAAAATAAGAAATGGAAGATTACAAACCTATGAGAGGCAAAGTTTGTAAGAAAAAGATAAAAAAGAAAAAAATGGAGATAGTTGTATATAATGTCACGTAAGTTTAATTTAATGTTTAAATAATAGAAGTGAAAATAAATCCATTGTAACTTTAAGCAAGAATGCAATGTGCCTATGATGCAATGTTCTTAACAAAGTTTTTATAGAGGGATACTGATAACGGATATATAAAAGAGAAGAAATTTTAAAATTAAATTGTATCCAAAAATATGTAAATGATTCGAAAAATATTATAATAGTATTATTTGTAATGCAACACACACACACGTGTGTGTATATATATATATATATATATATATATATATATATATATAATTTTACTATAATAAAAGAGAAAAGTAAAAAAGATTAAAATATAAAATATGAATATAATATGATTAAAAAAGATAAAAAAAATGTTATATAAATTATAAATTGAATTGTTATATGAATAACACAGCTCAAAATATTATTTAGGTTTCAGTGGAAGTACCATCTATTATGAAAGTCCTTATCTAAGTTTATATTTCTTTCTTGTATGTTTGGTAAGAGATTATTTATGAAAAAAAAATTATTTTAATTTTTTTAAATCTAAAAAATATATAATTATGTTTAACTTTAATTAAAATATATTAATAACGTAAAGATTTTTTTATCATGTTACCTGATTATTAATTACTATATAATTAAAAGTATTAAATTTTATAATAATTATTTAAAAATCATATCCAGGATAATTTTTAATTAGTTGATAATATAAAAAAATGTACACGTATAAAAATTAAACTCTTTTTAAATTTAATCGAACAAAATTCTTAGAGAAGATTTGGACTTTTTGAAAAAAACAAGACTTGATGATACATTCTACTGGGAGAACCTTTTCTTCAATAAACTAAAAAGAGAATATCAATGGATTAAGATTGTTTAAGGCCAATAATTGCTCAACATAAAGGGAGTTGCAGTTGAAATCAACATGTTTTAAAAAATAGTAAAGTAAGCTCAGAATGGCATTGCATGTTTGGACAATTTGGGTTCCAATCTTTATTCGTCAAATATATAATATACAATAAGATGATGCGCTAACTTGTCCAAATTTTCACTGGAAGATGATAGCTACAGGGCTGGTAACAGAGTAACTTTGAGATAGCCACGTAATAGACCCGTGAGCAAACTTGTGGTTGCCTCTATGCTTTTCTTGATCGGGTGAAAATCGAACGGTGTAAGTAACCTTCTGATTCAACTCCGTGAATGTTATCCGTTCAGGGCTTATGCTTATATTCACTGCAAAAGGATGCTGAACTTTCAAATAGTAAGTTATGTTAGCGGGTCCAACATTAGTGAGCGTTCTAGTGTAAAACCGTGGAGTAGAGCCCAAACTAACAGAAAAAGAGGGATAATTGAGTTGTGCTTCCTCTATCTTTTTTACCTCTGAGCATTTCACTTTTTCATTTAGAATAAGTCCAATTTGTTTGTCACTGTAATTCAAACCGCATAAATAAGGAATGTAATCATTTGGTTCAATGTCATATATAAGCCCCGGCTGGTTAGCTTTCAAAGGGTTGACATGTCCAGCACCAATAGCAAACACATGAGCTGATGAAAGCCTTTGGTCCACTATAGGTTTTCCTTTAAGATTCAACGTTGTAGCAGTGGTCATGATGGCTGATCTTATAGCAGCAGGAGACCAATCTGGATGAGAGCTTTTGAGCAATGCAACAATGCCACTAAGATGAGGACAAGACATTGAGGTACCTGAAATTATGTTAAATGATGGATAATGTTTATCCAAAGATTCAGGCCATGCAGCTAGAATGTTGAGTCCTGGTCCAATGATGTCTGGTTTCAGAATCCCCGGACTAGCTCTGCTTGGACCTCTTGAAGAAAAGGAAGCAATTGCTGGAGCAAGAGGGTTTCCAATAAAAGTTCCTCGGAATAAGATTGTAGCTTTTGGTGTTGAAGTTGAGTTTATGTATTTTTGTATGGCCAATCCGGCTTTGTAACTTACCTGTGTAGCAGTAATAACTGGAATTTTATCAACAATAGTAAAGCCACTATCTCGTTGGTTCATGAGGATCATGGCAGCACCACCATTGGCCTTAACTTCGTTGTCTGGATAGAGATCACCCTCCTCGCACAACACTATCTTTCCTTTGACATCAACGTTTGCTAAGGATCCCTTGGAACATTGGCGTGATGAATGATCTCCATTTGCACCGGGATACACAAGTGGTAACAATTTGGGTTTGAAGCTTTTGGGTTGGTAAATGGCTTCCCCATCGAGCTCTTTCCCGTTGCCAAGTTTTGCTATTGCAACTAAACTTCTGTCAATGGAGCTGGCACCAACAGTGAGAATCCATGGAGCCTCATTAGAAGTAGAAAAGAAACGAGGACCTGAATTACCACCTGCACAACTAACAAAAATTCCCTTGCGCATGGCACTAAATGCAGCAATTGCAATTGAATCATCATAAAAAGGCGAGGAATCTCCCCCAAGGGAGAGAGAAAGTATATCCACACCATCTCCAATGGCAGCATCCATTGCAGCCAATATTGCACTGTCAAAACATATAAAAGAAGTGCATACTTTGTACATTGCCAAGTGTGCATCAGGTGCTATGCCAACTGCAGTGCCTTTAGCATTGCCAAACAAGCTAGCATCTTCCAGAGGTCTTCCAGCGGCTGTGCCTGATGTGTGTGTTCCATGACCACTATAATCAAAAGGAAGGATTGATGAAGTGTAGTTTTTGACAAAATTTCTTGCACCAATGATCTTATTGCTGCAAGTTCTCTGCCCTTTGAACTCACAGTAGCCATTCCATTTTGCTGGTGGGGGAAACATTCCTCTCCCTGAAAAAGAAGGGTGGTTTGGGTCTATCCCTGTGTCCAACATTCCAATTATGACCCCTCTCCCCAAATTTGATTCCTTCCATAATCCCACTCCTTGTTGCAACCCCAGGAAGGTTGGAGTGAGAGTTGTCTTTAAAGAAAGGATCTTTTCAGGCCTTACTGACACAACCTCCTCCTTCTCTTCAAGATCTTTCGCTTCTTCTGGCTTCAATTTTACAGCAAATCCGTTTATAGCATTACGGTATATGAAAGTAATGCGTTTCTGGTTTGTTCCCGGTGGCAGAAGAGAATGGTACCAGCTATGCAAGTCCTTAGATTGAACAGAATCATCATTATGTTCACCCTTTTGAACATGAACAATGTATGTCATTAAGCTGCTTTCTTCATCCGTGGCCAAATCATGTTCATCTCTAGCCATGCTAAATACACGAGGCATGAAAATAAAAGAAAACGCAAGAGCAAGAGGGAATGCAAATTCCATCTTGGTTTTGGTTTTGGCCATGTTGGGCTCTTAGATTGCTATTTGCAAGTAAATGGGCACTTCATGCAGTTATATAGTGTGGAGTGATGAAGAGCAAGGGCATGAGTGTTAATGGTGGCTATGGAGAATATTAATATTGTAAAGCTGTCCTCAACTATGTGCAGCGATATGCAACCAGCTGCTAGCTCTATCAAGTTAAATAAGGCAGTTGCATGGTGATGCTTGCTACCGCTATTGCTTTGTCCGGTGCCTAATGTCCATGACATTATATGAAAATTTAGTAATAATATATAGTGTTGAAAAAATAAGTGACAAATTATACAAATAATGTGTTGGTAGAATTTCACCAATTACCAATTAAGTACATAGAAATCAACTTCCGCGTCAAATTATGAACTGCTTTGTCTTTCTTGCTAAGGGTTGAACATCATATAGGTTTCTCAAAATTTATTTATTAGTGGCGGAGACGTGTTTCAATCTATAAAAAAGAATACCAAACAAATTAAAATAGAAAAGAGAATGTCTGTGTCGGTTCTATTCAGACAATGATATAACAACCCAGATTGAATTACAATTGAAAGGTTGTCATATGAATTCAATTAAGGCACTTGCATGGCATTCCCCGCTATTAGTTTGTCTGGTCGCTAATTAATCTTGGTGACATTAGACACAATTTCAAGAACTTTGTGAAAAATTTGTATCGGGTTACGCTGGGAAATTTCTTGAGAACATTAAAATGGGACAATAAAAAGCAAAAATTCTTTGATTTTAGAGCATATTTTTAAGATTTTAGATATGAAAAGATAAAAAATAGGTAAAATTTTGATGCAAGTATATGTAATGCTATATATATTGCCAATCTTTTTATGTTCAGATAATAAATATGGACCTACACTCTACAATGTGATTAGCATCACAGAAGTTTAAACGGATTAATTACTTGCATCTAGAAATCAGGGACTATCTATCGAAACAGCCAACACATTTGACGTGTTCTTTTTAATTAATATTCTCTTTGTTATTATGGCAAATACCTGTAATCATTACCTCATAAAATAATATAATTACGTACAATTAATGAGATCCAGTTTCATGTCAAATTACCAGCTACTTTGCTTTTTCCTGCTTAGGGTGGAGCATTCTATTTAACTTTATTAAAATTTATTTAGAATTAGAAGTTAGCGGATTATCATGTTGTTTCATTTATATCATGTTGTTTTGTTATAATTATGCTTTATAATATAGAATTGTCATGTTGTTTTAGCAACTGCGTATAATTATGTTGTTTTGTTTATATTCAGACTATAGAATAACAACCCAAAATGGATTACAATTGAAACGTTTCCATGAATCAGAAGTTATCAACCATGCATCGATATATCATTATATTAATTGTATATGAAATGGCAATCATTGAGAAAATTAAGATGATCATGTTTCAGATATAATTTTGCATTTTTTTTTTGGTAGAAAACTATGGCGAATTTTAATGTATAATTACTTTGTCTTGACTTTCAAATTTACATTAAGAGAAAATCGTAGGGGAATAATTCAGAAATATGGGTACCTTGCTCAGGCTAAGTATGCGTAAAATAATATATATATATATATATATATATATATATATATATATATATATATATATATATATATATATAATGTATAGCTTAATGTTATGGATAGTTGATATTCCATTTTCTGCAGCGAAATCTTATTTTTATTTTAGTGGAAAGTTTTCCATCAGAAAAATATATCTTAATTTGATCTATAATTGAGTTCCAAATCATATTCAAAGAAACTATTCATTAGTAGTGGGAAAATAATTTAGAAATATGATGATTTAGTTGGGTTAACTATGTGTAAAAGAATATTATGTAGATTAAATATTCTGTTGTAGATTCCATTTTCTTCTGCTATGATCTTATTTTTTTTTATAGTAATTAACTTATATCGCATTTTGATCAATATATAATTACTTTGCCTTAAGTTAAAATTTATAACAGGAGAAACTATCCATTAATAGTGGGGCGAAATTCATAAATATGGTTACTTAAATTTATTAATTATGGCTAAATATGTATAGAATAATGACTTTTTTCTTAAAATAGAATTTTAAAAAAATTTAATTTTAAAAATGATGTTAAAAAAAAAGTATTTTCTAGAATAAAGTATAAACAATGAAGAAGACGTATAAATTTATATGTTTTGAGTTAAAAAATATAAATTTATGCATTTGAAGATAAAAAGTATAAAATTATACGTTTTGAATTTAGTAAAACGTATAAATTTATGTGTTTTTGGTAAAGTAAAACATCTAAAATTATAGGTTTTAAGGTAAAAAAAAACATAAATTCATACTTTTTTCAAATCCAAAACGCATAAATTTATTAAATTTTAATTATGTGACGCATTTATTTAAATATCATAAGGGTGTATAAATAAATGTAAGTTGATTGTATTATTTGAAAAAAAAAATTAGTGCGTAAGAGTGAAGTGAAGAGACCTTTCTAGCATTTGTTTTATTTTATGGTAAAGGTAATTTTTTTTATATAGTTTTTAAATTATTTTAATTTTTTAAAAATTATTTGAAGCTTATATATATTTTATTTTAATTATGGATGAAATAATAATTATTATATATTTTAATGAAAAAATATTTAAATATGAGAAAGGTTTAACATTTGAGGGAAAAAAGCAACCAATTCTTCAAGTTTAAAAAAACGTTAGTTCTAATGAATTGAAAGAAAAAAACTTTAAAAAATTAAAATTGTTATCCGGGGTAAATTATTTTAAAATTAATAGGAAGATTTTTAGTGTCATATGGAAAAATTGAGTATAGAGGTTTTCAAATTAGAGATAGTGAAGATGTAAAATGCATGATAAATCCATTTGAGCAACAACATCTGATGTGCTTGAAGTGTATATCGACGTTGATATCATTAACGAAGAGAGTGGATTTACTTTCAGTGGTAAGTAAATGATGGTTTATATTAATTATTTGGTTGAGTTGATTAATTTTGGGAAAAATGATAGTTTTTATTAATAATTTTTCAGGTGGTGCAAATGTCTCTGATGATGAAGATGAAGATTATTATTTGTCTCCGATATATAAGTTTAGTGATGAAGAAAATGATGGTGTAAATGTGAATGAATTAGAATGAAAAAATTTAACTGACATCATTGATGAAGATGATGGTGATAGTGATGATGATAATGTTGATCAACAATTTATGGTGAACTTGCATGAAGGTGTAAGCGAAAGTTCATTTCACATTCCATCTCCAGCATGCAGAACATCTATTGAACAAAGAAATCAATCAGGTAAATAAGTTATAATCAATATTGTTAAACTTAGTTTTTATATAAATTTTTAACTTAAATTTTTATTTTAAAAAAATTGGCATTCTGAAAAAGCAGTTCATATTACAGCAATGTTAATTGGGAAGATTCATATGAAGATCTTAACTTTTCAACAAATGTTGGACAAAAAAATTTGGTGGTTGGTGATGAGTTATATGTTGGATTACAATTTGAAAGTAAAGAACAAGTACAAACTGTATTGAAACATTATTGTATGAAGGTATACTGAAGTTTTGTTGTTGAATTAAAACCAACATATATTTTTGTTTGTTGTCCTAATTATGGAAGTGGCTGTCAATGACGAATGAAAGCATGTTTATCAAAACGATCTAATGAATGGTCTATAACGAAATGACATGGTCAACATAGTTGCATTAATACTTCTATATCTCAAGACCATATAAAGTTGGATTCTAATTTTATTTGTTTGTGCATATTAGGTACGTTGTTTTTACTAACTTAATTTCCACTAACATAGGGGTTCCAGAAATGCATGATCCCTGAAATGCAATAATATAAAATGTCTATGACACTCTCAAATAGAAGTTACATGTAGGGCCACTGATCTCTATATATATATATATATATAAACAAGTCTGAAACAGAGTTGTAATGGTAAGAAAATTTAAACTTTCAACGTATGAATAAAAGTGTTCTACCCTGTTTCCGGAAACCAAACTCATCCAAAATGCATATATTTATGCTTTTTAAACGAAATTTGCAGATTACAAACGCATATATTTATGTTTCTTAAGCAAAAACGTAATAATTCGTGCGTTTTACCCTATTTTCCATACATTTGCAAACTATAACCGCATGTATTTATGCTTCTTAAGCAAAAACGTAATAATTCTTTCATTTTATCCTATTTTTCAGACATTTACAAATTACAAACACATATATTTATGCTTCTTAAGTAAAAAACATAATAATTCTTACGTTTCATCTCTCACAAAATTTAAATTTATACTATTTACCTTCAAAGCATAATATTGTAAGTTTTTTTCATTATTTAAATACCATTATGAGAAATATCTTTTTTTCAACATTATTTCCAGAATTAATTTTTTTTTGTAAAATACTAAATTGACAAAACTGCCTAGAATAATATGCTTTTATGTGAGAGAACAATATGTAGCTGCAATGATTTGTTGTTGATTCCATTACTAGAACCTGTGCGTGTGTGACTTACCAATACTTTGCGTGTGTATTTAGCGTTTACTTGAATCTGTGCGTGTGTGACTTACCAATACTTTTTATGACTAATTTATCATACAGGTTGGACATCTTCAAATTAAACTTTATTTACAAGAATCTCTATAATTGAATAATTTAAAACTACCTACTTTCGTAGTCATCTTTTATTCTTGCTCTAGAATTAGAGGTTTAGAACACTTTAATTAATCTCATTAGAAGGAAAATATGAACATGGTCTTTGGTATTCTCAGATATGAAATCATTGCCTTTGTGAGGCACCAAACAAATGTTTCTTCTCTTAATGTAAATGATGAAACTTTCAAGCAGGTCTTTTTGTACGTCAAGTTTCTTTTTCCTAACATAACTTCTCTTAAGATTTCTGAATTTCATGTATCTTAGTCAAACGGTGAAGGGGTTTTTGGAAAAAAAATTCTATTTATATTATTTATTTACGAAGAGAGTTTAACTTATTTTAAAAGTAAACCTGTTATAAGTTATTTTATTTAATATTTTTTTATAATAATTGAATTTTATTGATTTTACCGTTAAATTTATATATTTTATTTAATATTTTTTTATAATGATTAAATTTTATTGATTCTACTGTTAAATTTACATATTTAATTATATAAATTATGTTTACAAAAATTTATAAAAATTAAAAAAAAAAATAATACTTCATTAAATAAATTTAAATTAACATATATTAAAATATGTATATTATCTATTAAAATAAAATAATATAATAAAATATAAAATATTTTTCAATTTCATAAAATTTTATAAATATAATATAGAATAAAACACATGAATTTAAGAGTTAAATCAATAAAATTCACCTATTAAAAAATATTCAACAATTAACTTAGAGTAATATAATCTTTCCTCTTTATAAATATTATAATTAATATAATATAAAAAATAATAAATATAAAATATAATATAATAAAAAAGATAAAAAAAAATTAAAAAGTATAAATTGTAGTATTAATAACATGCTACTTCCAATTTATAATAATAACCATTTAGATTTTTTAATTAATTTATTATTTTATAAATTCTTATTTTTAAATAATTATGATAGAAACATAGAGAAAAATTAAAATAAAAAATAATTCTAAAATATAAGAGATACAGCTAAAATATTACTGTAAAAATAAAAGTATTGATTAATTTGTTTAATTCTTACATCATAACCTGAATTGGCTATTATATCCACCAGCGGGGTATCTTTATTAAACAATTGTTCGATGGTCAAGAAAGCCTAAAAAAATTAAGAGTTGTGAATCTAGTTATTGGGATAATTGCAATTTTAAACAAGTTCCTGATATATAAGTTCTATGTAGTATGTTGAATGAGGATGGAAAAAAAACTTCATGAGCTTTTCTAATTTATTTTAGCTTATTTAATAAATAAATAAGTTTAAATTTTTAAAAATAAATTAAATTTAAATTTATAAAAATATTTATGATTTTAATCTATTTAAATATTTATTTATTTTTATATTATATATATATATATATTTAAAATTAATATATTTATATAATTTATTAAAAATTAAAATTTTAAATTTTAAATGATTTTTTTCATGTTCTTAAAATAAAACCTTTTTCTAGTTTTTTTTTTAAGTTTCAAATTCTATTTCACACATTTCTAACTTTAAAGGTTTCATCTAATTTATCTTCATTCAACTTTTAATTTATATTTATTATAACCTTTAATTTATATTTATTATGTACAAGAAAGAAAGGTATGTTAAATATAATAAATTTTTTAATATAATGTTAAGGTTTTGATTGATTTTTTTAAAGTAGTGCATATTATTAAAATATATTTATATCACATTTTGAACTTGCATATTTTTTTAATTATTTATTTATATAAATTTTAAATTTATTTTTTAATTTTATTTATATTGTAAATTTCTAAACAAATTAGACGTTGACAATAAAATAATATTTATAAAAAAATTAAACTTAATTTTCATAATTTTTAAACAAATTACATTTAAATTTAAAATCTAACTTCGATTTATTTCCATCCCAGTATATAAATAAAACTACAATGAAGAAAGATTAAGAGAATACGAGAATTAAGAGCAAACATTTTGAGCAAAAATTATATGTTAAAATAAATTCCATTACAAAGTAAATATCAAGTGATAGTGCATTTGAAACCATCCCTAGACTTTAAGATATAAAAAATAATTTGGTGGTGAATTAATGAAAAGAAGCATAACACATTCATTTGCTTGTTTATTTCCTGATGTGCAACCTCTGAAAACTTCATTACCGTATGATATATTGTGTATCACTTGAAAATGACAGCTATAGGGGTCCTAACCGCATGTGTATCGGAAAGCCAAGTAAGAGAACCTTGAGCAAAAGTATGATTGCCTCTATTTTGTTTAATTTGTGGGATAAACTCCACTGAGTATGTAATCTTCTGGTTGACCGCAGTAAATGTTATCTGAGTTGGGTTAACACTGATACCCAATGCCAAAGGCACCTCAAGATTGAGAGTGTAAGTTGCTTTGGCAGGTCCAACATTGGTCAACGTTCTAGTGTAGTATTGTGAAGTAGATCCCAACACAATAGAAAAGGAAGGATAATTGAGTTGTGCTTGTGGTATGATTTCAATACCGGAGCATCTCACTCTCCTTTGCACAAGAATTCCAATTTCCCTATCAGTGTATCCCAAACCACATAAATAAGGAACATAATCTTCCGGTTGGATATCATAAACAAGTCCTGGATCATTTGCTTTAACAGGGTTAACATGGCCTGCACCAGTAGCAAATATGTCAGCAGGTAGAAGGGTTTGGTCCAATATGGGTTGACCTCCAAGGTTTAGTGTGTTAGCAGTGGTCATGATCGCTGATTTTATTGCTGCAGGGGACCAATCAGGATGTGCACTTTTGAGTAAAGCAGCTATGCCACTTAGGTGAGGACAAGACATTGAAGTTCCAGAAACCATGTTATATGCTGGGATTTTGTTGTCTACGGACACAGCCCATGCAGCTAGAATGTTCACTCCGGGTCCAATTATGTCAGGTTTTAGAATGCCTGGGCTTTCATGGCTTGGACCCCTTGAAGAAAATGAAACAACTGTGGGAGCAAGTGAATCGCCAATTATTGTTCCTTTGAATGAGATTGTTGCGGTTGGTGCATAGGTTGAGGCTATGTATTCTTTGATAACCAACCCAGCAGTGTAACTCACATGCACTGCAGGGAGAACATAAGCAACAGCGAAGGTACTGAAGCCAAGAAATTGTGTGTTTGTTAGGATCATAGCCACACCACCAGAGTCTAAAACTTCTTGTGCTTTTATAGTGCTTGGAAAGCCTCCACCTATGTCGCATACCACCACCTTTCCTTTAACATCACTGTTTCTTAAGGATCCTGGGACACAGAATGCTGAGGATTGGTTTCCATTTGCACCCGGATACACAAGTGGCAACAAACGAGGAGAAAAGTCTTTGGGTTGGAAAAGAGATTCCCCTTCAAATTCTGCTCCATTTCCAAGCACTGCAGATGCTGCTATTTTTCTATCAATGGTGCTTGCACCAACCGTCAGAATCCAAGGAGCCTCATTTGAGAGAGTGCTGTAGGCAGGGCCAGAATTTGCGGCAGAACAACTAACGAAGATTCCATTTTGAATGGCGGCAAATGCACCAATCGCAATTGGGTCTTCAAAGAATGGAAGAGAGCCTAAACCAAGGGAAAGAGAAAGAACATCCACACCATCCTCAATGGCTACGTCCATTGCGGCTAAGATAGCGCTTTCGGTGCATCCCACTTTATCATTGCACACTTTGTACATTGCTATGTGAGCGTTTGGTGCCATTCCAGCAGCTGTGCCTTGAGCATTGCCAAACACATCGGCATTCTCCACAAATCTTCCGGCGGCTTCTGCGGCGGTGTGGGTTCCGTGGAAAAAGTTTTCAAAAGGAGGCTCATCAATAGCGCTTTTGAGTAAGTTCCTTGCACCAATGAGTTTGTTGTTGCATGTCCTCTCCCCTGTGAACTCACAATGGCCTTTCCATTTTGATGGTGGAGGTGGCATCCTTTCATCGTTGAAAGATGGATGAAAAGGGTATATACCTGTGTCTATCACTCCAATTATGACACCTTTCCCAAGATTGGAGCTGTTCCACAATCCTACACCTTGTCGAAGCCCCAGGAAGGTTGGAGTGTGAGTTGTGTGAAGAGAAAGGGTCCTTTCAACTCTGGCTGATACAACCTCCTCTTTCTCTTCAAGTGCTTTCGCTTCTTCTGGAGTCAACTTCACGGCAAATCCAGAGGCCACGTTGTGGTAAGAGAAAACCATTCGGTCTTTGTTAGAGGTTTGTGGTAGGAATGAGTGGTACCAGTTGTGCAACTCTTCGGATTGAAGAGGGGCTCCATGCTCTGGCTTTTTCACATGAACAATGTAAGTCAACAAGTTGTTGCCATGTTCTTGGGCCATTGAAGTTTGGTTGACAAAGAGTATGAAAATGAGAGCAAGAAGCAATGCAAGCTCCATCCCGTACTTTCTTTTCTCCATGCTTGCAATTTTGCTAATGAAATGGCAAGTTAATTGGGTTTGGATGGCTTGTGTTTGGTGTAGTGCCATGCAACTATATATATGTATATGAACACTGTACACTAAAATGGTGTCATTTACAATGCCCAGCTGGCAAATGGCAACAAATTTTTACTACTCCGAAAACAACGACCTGCAGTTTGTTGTTGGCCTAGGACGGCTTCTTAGAGTGCGGCTTGTGTTATTCATATTATGTTTATATGTATAATAATTTATATAATATATACTTTTTCATCATATTATATATATATATATATATATATATATATATATATATATATATATATATATTGTATGTTTTTATAATAAGATTATCATCCATAGTACAGCCAGGTATGTCGCAGTAGCAAAAAACTAAGACGAGAAACTGTATTATTCGCATAGTAAAATTGTTTTAGACAACAAAAAACAGAAAGAAAAGAAAAAATATAAAATGGGATAATTGATGTAATGAAAAATATTGTATAAATAATATAAATTTTAAGATAATGAGTACTTAAATTAAGCCAAATGCATTGTAAAGTTTCTCTGGCTCTTCTATGTTGATTTTGAGTTATATTATTTATATAATAATTTTATAACACTATTTTTTATATTAATTATTTTGTCACATTATTTTATAAATATTTATTGTACGAATTTTTATAAAGAAATTAAATACATACAATTTTTCGTTGATTTTTATGGACGAGGTCCGGTGCCAATAGCCAGACTATAAGTTTGTACACCAATGTTATCAAACGTATCGCCTAATATCGCCATATGTTATTCTCGGTTCTAATAGAGTCACGCAAAAAAAGCCAAATTCAACATTGCATTAAGTTTGAACTAGGAAAAGTCTCTCTTCTTTTTGGTATAGATAACAGTAATTATCTTATAACTGTTGATATTATTTTAGGATTTGATTTTCATAATTATAGTCTTAGATAAGGGTATTTACAGTTTGATTTAAATCAATTTTTGGATAAATTATCATTTGATCTGAACATAAAAGTAAACTGAAATTCAGTTTCCTACTCCTAAAATAAATTTTTATTTAAAATTCTATATTATATTCAGTTTTGTTTTTAAAATCATTGGTATATTTCATTAGGATAATTTTATTAAGTTGAAATGAATATTAACAAAATTTTCTTTTTAAATTTTTAAGACAACTTTGTATTCTTCAAAATTTAAATTTGAGAGTTTTAATTAAATTAGATTAACATCAACCTAGTATCAGTTGATATCTACATACCTGATGGTATATACTATACATATTCATTTGAATACAATATAAAATACAAAATTCTAATTAATTCAATCCGATCAACAACCAATTAAAATTATAATGGATGATTTATTTTTTTTATTTACTAATTTCTATTTCACTAATGTCATTTAAAATACTATATATTAACATATCAAAACTTTTTATAAATAACATAAATTTACAAATTATTATTATTATTATTATATATTTATTTTCTTCTATTATTATCATAATTTTAATTTTTATTTATTAATACTTTATTATATGACGGATAATTCTTCATAATTTTTTTCCATTTTTGGTTTTGATTTCCATAAACACGGTAGTTTTTTTAATATTGCATGATTTATCATTGATTAGATTTGGGGAGAAGGGTTATGTTCTTTTTAGTCTGTTTTTTAGGTCTTAGGTAGGTACCGTGAAGGGAATTCAAAATCGGTCTTTCTCTTGTCCTTGTAACGTTATAAGATGCCCAATGCCATTTGGCAACATTCATACACCATTATCAAAGCTTTTCCTACGTATTTTGTGAGAGAGGAAAATTCTCCTCCAACTATTTTTTTCCCACTCACATTTATGAATTTGGATTAAATATATTTTTAATTTTTT
This sequence comes from Canavalia gladiata, assembly GCA_037954105.1. Classification (NCBI taxonomy): domain Eukaryota; kingdom Viridiplantae; phylum Streptophyta; class Magnoliopsida; order Fabales; family Fabaceae; genus Canavalia; species Canavalia gladiata. The sequence goes on along the minus strand of CM075667.1, from coordinate 16,586,096 downwards.
AAAATTTAAAATTTTTATTTTTAAAATAATTAATTTTTATTTTTTAAATATATTATTTTTAATTTTCATTATTAATCTGTTAAATATTAATATTTAATATATATTAAATATTGATTATTTTAAAAATTAAAAATATATTTAATCTTTGAAATTTAATATAATTTCATTTGACATTTTTTATAAATAAAAAATATATTAATAAATTATAAAATATTAAAAAAATACAAATAAATTCAGTACTGATCCTTTTATAAAAGAAGATAGAGGTCACGAGGTCAAAAACGTAGATATAGTTATATATAAATTATATTTTGCTGAATAAAATTTTAAAACTCAGTTTTATTTGAATGGATAAAAAAATATTATTATTTTTTAGATAAGTAAAAAATATATATTAATAATATAAATTTTATTTAATATAAATTTTAAAAAATTTAATTTTTTTACTATATTTAATTTTTTTAAAAGTATATAATAATTTTAATAATTTAAAATAAAAATATATTCTCCTCCCAACTTTTTTGTCAAAATGGAAATTAAAAATCATGTAAATTCTGCAGAATTTTTTTTTTTTTCATTTTGATTGCATGTGCAAACAAATGATTAAAGTCTTCTCATACCTTTTTTCTTTTGTCTCATTTCTTTACCCCTTTAATTCTCATCCAAATAGACCATAAATATGGTAATACTATGAGCCAACCATAAAGATCAAATTGCAAATCAAATAGTATTCATCTTCCGACCTTCTTCGAGTAAGCCACAAAATTACTAAAAGTGATATCTAATAATATTATTGTGTAGAGGTGTGCTATGTTTCATCTCTTTTTGGCATAACCTCCAGATATTGCTACATCCCAAAAAATAGGTTGTAGAGTCTTTACGTGGTTGTCACATCTTACCCAGGCACAGGAGTTTTCTCCAATAATATTCCTCTTAACAAAATTATTTTTGATATTATTCTATTATGGAAGACTCGTCCCACAAAGCTGGTTATCTTCAACGGTATATTTAGAATCTAAATCTGTTTGAAGAATTGAACCCAATTCTTCTTCCATGATCAAATTTATATGAAGACTTAACCGTATAGCTTTGGGAAGGATATGCTGTGTGTGGAGTATTGTTTATACACAACTACTACTTGTACCCAACTACTATGCTTTATAAAATTCATTTCTTGCTTATTTAATTAAAATATATATTGTGATCTGTAGTTTTGGTTCATTTGCCAGATTTGAGTTACTTCTTGTATGCTTTGCTTCCTTCTGTTGGCAGTCCAGCTATACTAGGAATGCAAATATTAAGTTCATATATGCATGTATATCTGTCTCTGTTAAGGAATTATATTATTTTAAAACAATTATGAAACAAAAAGGATAATCCTGAAAGCATTGCTAGAAAATAGCTTCCTAATTATTGAGATTCTTGATCGGTATTTTGCATGCCTCGCATTATCACAAATGAATGGTGGAAAAAACTTTTGGAAGGTAATAGTTTAAGTTCAGTTATGGTAAATGAATTGGTATGGGCAGAAAGCCATTGGACATAGCCGAGATTATTGAGAGGTTTTTGGGTAGTAAACAAAGTATTTAAGTCCTTAAAGAGGATTCTAATTCTTTCTTAAAGAACTATAGTAAGGAACCTCTTTTTAACAGATTAAGCTTTTTAAGTAGTACTTCGTCAGTTTAAATTCGTTTTAGCATTAAAAATTGTGACATATGTTCAATTGGAAACTACAACATAGAGGTTGAATTGAGAGGTTGATACTTGAACGGTTGATTCCTTTTGCATATTCATTCTTTGCAAATGTGGTTCACTTTTGAATTTGTTGCCAAAGGAATTTTCAATTAGAAGCTACTTTAAGGTGGGTTTGTTGAAAATATTTTTAGAATTATCTATTTTAAAAAAAAAATTCTGTTTTTTTTTAGATTTGACTAAGTCTTGGTCAAATAAGTTGTTAGGTTGTTACTATTTTATTGCTATTTTGTTGCTAGTTTGTTAGGAGTTTGTTATTAGCTGATTGTTACTATTCCTAGCACTATAAATACAGCTGTAAATGAAAGAAATATACATCTTCCACTTTAATAGCTTTTTTTCCTCTTGTTTATGTGTCTTATTGCTTTGAAAACAACAATTGGTATCAAAGTTTTATTCTTGAGGGACCTGTGAGAGAAAAATTTGAAGGTTTTTCAAGTAAATTGAGTGCCACCAAACACTACCCTTCAACATCAAAAATTTAAGCATGGAAGTAGACTCAAGTTTCTCAACAATGACACCTCCTATCTTCCATGGAGAAAATTATCAGATATTGGTAGTATGGATGGAAGCCTACCTAGATGCTTTGGATCTATGGGAGGCTGTTGAAGAGGACTACGGAGTCCCTACACTACCCGAAAATCCCATAATGGCTTAAATCAAGAATCATAAGGACAAAAAAAATAAGAAAATCCAAGGCAAAGGTGTGCCTCTTTGCAGCAGTTTCATCAACAGTCTTCACACGAATCATGTCTCTAAAGTCAACTAAAGCTATATGGGATTATCTCAAAGCAGAATATGATGGAGATGATTGAATCAAAGGTATGCAAGTGCTGAATGTTATCAGAGACTTTGAACTACAGAAGATGAAGGAGTCAGAAACCATCAAAGAGTACTCTAAAAGACTTTTGAACATAGCAAATAGAGTAAGATTGCTTGGTTCTGAATTTAAAGATTCTCGTATTGTTGAAAAAATTTAGTTACTGTACCTGAAAGATTTGAGGCTACCATAACCATGTTGGAAAATACCAAGGATCTATTCAAGATTACCTTGGCAAAGTTGTTAAATTCTTTACTGGCACAAGAACAACGAAGGATTATGAGAGAAGAAAGTTTTATCGAGGAAGCCTTACATACTAAACATGAGGTTGGTGGGAGAAACAAAAAGAAGAAGTACAAAAACCAACAAGCGAATGGAGAAGGTGGTGTTAGCAACAAAAGAAAACTGGGAAGCTCAAAGGGAAAGTATTCTCCTTGCAAGCATTGCAACAAGATAGGTCACTCTTCATTCAAATGTTGGAGAAAGCCTGATGCTAAGTGCATCAAGTGTAATCAACTTGGGCATGAAGCAATTATTTGCAAGAACCAAAACCAGAAGCACGAAGCAGCTTATGTTGCTAATAAAGAGGAGGAAGATCAACTTTTCGTTGCAACCTGGTTTTTCAGCAATGTTTCAAGTGAATCTTGACTAATTGATAGTGGATGCACTAATCATATGACTCATGACAAGGAGCTCTTCAAGGAACTAAAGCCCTCTAAAATCTCAAAAGTCAGGATAGGTCATGGTGGTTATATTCTTACAAAAGGAATAGGAACCATTTCCATTGAGACACGTTCAGGTACTAAAACAATCTCTGATGTGTTATATGTACCTGACTTAGACCAGAACTTGTTAAGTGTTGGTCAACTCGTAGAAAAAAGGTTCAAAGTGTTTTTTGAGGATAATTATTGCTTGATCAAAGATGCTACAACTCAAGATTTATTTCAAATAAAGATGACAGGCAAAAACTTCTCACTTGATCCAACTCAAGAAGAGCATGTAGTTCTTTCAGCAAAAGAAAATATTCCTGGTTTATGGCATAAGAGGCTCGGGCATTATCACTATCAAGGGCTTCTAAAAATGCAAAAACATGAAATGATAAGAGACTTGCCTGATTTTGAGTTGATTTCTACAGATTATCATGCTTGCCAATATGGGAAGCAAAACATACTTCCATTCCCAGCAGCCACTTGGAGAGCAACAAAAAGGTTGCAGTTGATTCACACTGATGTAGGAGGTCCCCAAAGGACTCCTTCACTTAAAGGTAGTTGTTACTATGTTACCTTTATAGATGATCTAACCCAAATGTGCTGGATTTATTTTCTGAAACTCAAATCAGAGGTTGGACGTATTTTTTGGAAGTTCAAAACAAAGGTGAAAAATGAAAATGGCTGTAAAATTCATACTTTAAGGTTTGATAATGGCATGGAGTATACCTCATATCAGTTCAATTCATTTTTGTGAAGAAGCAGGAATTGAACGTCAATTAACAGCTCCTTATACTCCAGAGCAAAATGGAGTTAGTGAGAGAAGAAATAAATATATTATTGAGATGACTAGATGCATGTTGCATGAAAAGGATCTACCAAAGAAATTTTGGGCAGAAGCTGCAAGTACAGTCGTCTTCCTTCAAAACAGGCTTCCCACAAAGGCAGTAAAAAATGAAACTCCTTTCGAAGCATGGTATGGATACAAACCTTCAATAAATTTTCTTAAAGTGTTTGGGTGCTTTATTTTTTTTTACCTATGTTCCACAGGTTAAATGAGATAAACTAGACAAAAAGGTTGTTGCAGGAATTTTCATTGGATATAGTACAGTTTCAAAAGCTTATAAATTTTTCCAACCAGAAACTGAAACTATAACCATAAGCAAAGATGTGCATTTTATTGAAAATGAAAAATGGAACTTGGAAGACTCAAAGACTTCCATGTCAAAGTCAAGCTCATGGCTAGATGAAAGGGAGGATGATCCACCAGTTAGAGGCACTCAATTGCTCTCTGAAATATATCAGAGATGCAATGTCGCAATATGCGAACCTGCTACCCCTGAAGAAGCTCTCAAAGACTCAAAATGGAAGAATGCAATGAAGGAGGAGTTGTTTATGATCGAGAAGAACAAAACCTGGGAGCTTGTTGATAAACCTCAAGGTAGAAAGGTAATTCGGGTAAAATGGGTATTTAGAACAAAGCAAAATGTCGACGCCTCAATCAATAAGCATAAAGCAAGGCTTGTAGTTAAGGGGTATGCCCAAATTTTTGGTGTTGATTACTCTGACACATTTGCACCAGTTGACAGGCTTGATACAATCAGATGACTTCTTGCTATTTCTGCACAACTTGGTTGGAAAGTGCATCAGATGGATGTCAAATCAGCGTTCCTTAATGGAATCTTTGAAGAAGAAATTTATGTTGAGCAACCTGAAGGCTTCATTGTGGAAGGAAAAGAAGACAAAGTCTATAGATTACATAAAGCTCTTTATGGCCTAAAACAGGCTCCAAGAGCTTGGTATAGTTGAATAGATGATTATTTGCTTGGTCTTAGTTTTAAAAGAAGTCTTTCAGAATTCACACTTTATGTTAAAAACAATAACAATGAGATTCTTGTTGTTTCTCTTTCTGTGGATGATCTTTTGATTACAAGGAACAATGTAAAGCTTATTGATGAGTTTAAACTAGATATGATGCAGGCTTTTAATATGACTGACCTTGGTCTGATGACTTATTCCCTTGGAATAGAGACCAATTAAGGAAAAGACTTGGTTTTCATTTTCCAAAAGAAGTATGCAAAGGAGATACTCAAAAAATTTAGAATGGAGGACTGCAAAGAGATGGGTACCGCAATGAACCCAAATGAGAAATTAAGAAAAGATGATGAAGCTAAAAAGGTAGACGAAAGATACTTTAGAAGTCTCATTGGATGTTTAATGTATCTTATAGCAAAAAGACCTGATATAATGTATGTTGTAAGCATTTTGTCAAGATTCATGCATTGTCCAAATGAAATGCATCTAAAGGCAGCAAAAAGAGTTATGAGGTACATCAAAGGAACCATCAATTATGGAGTCAAGTTTCAAATATCCCAAACAAGTTAAAATATGAAATTGTTTGGATACTTTGATAGTGACTGGGGTGGTTCCTTGGATGACATGAAGAGCACTTCAGAATATTGTTTTAGTCTTGACTCAAATTTTCTCATGGTGTTAAAAAAAAGCAAGATATTGTGGCTCAATCAACTGCAGAAGCAGAATTTATGATGGTAATGACAGTAGTAAACCAAGCTTTGTGGTTGAGAAAAATCTTGGTTGATTTACAAATGGTGCAGGCCAAAGGTACGGAAGTGTTTGTGGACAATCAAGCTGCAATTGCAATTTTTCACAATCTTGTGTTTCATAGGAAAACTAAGCACTTCAATACTAAACTCTTCTTCTTGAGAGAGGTGCAAAAGGATGGAGATATAACTTTTGTCTACTGGAAGACAGAAGACCAACTAGATGATATATTTACGAAGTCTTTGTCAATCAGTAAATTCAAACTTAACAGAAAAAACTTAGAGTTTGTAGTTCTTAAAGCAAGAAGGAGTGTTGAAAATATTTTTAGAACTACTTATTATTTTCTTCTTTTAGTTTTTTTTCTTTTCTGTTTTTTTTTAGATTTGATTAAGTCTTGGTCAAATAAGTTATTATGTTGTTGCTACCTTATTGCTATTTTGTTACTAGTTTATTTGGAGTTTGTTACTAGTTTATTGTTGTTATTCTTAGCATTATAAATACTGTTATAAACGAAAAAAAATATGTATTTTCTACTTCAATAACTTTCTTTCTTCTTATTTATATATTTTATTGCTTTAAAAATAACATCATTAAAGATAAAAAATTCTCTAAGCTATTAATTAAAAACAACATCATTAAAGATAAGAAATTCTCTAAGCTATTAATTAAAATGTTGAATGGAGACGGAAAGGAAACAGCTTCGAAATCTCATACAATTAACATGTTGAACGGAGAAGGAAAGGAAACAGCTTCGTAATCTCATACAATTTTCTACTATGCTCCCTCGTGTACCAATGCAACCTTATTACACTTTCAATACTGCAAATCACCACCACCGACTCCGATCATACCTTGTAACGGATACTCTTTTAATTCATCTTTCGTGTCATAAATATCACTTGCTTTTATGTTACAATCAATACTTTGCTCATAAATTAATTTAAAAGTGTACTTTACCGTAAAATTTTCTGTTCAGTTCTATACTTGCAATTATTTAAACACATATTTTATAAAAATAAAAGAGTTATACTTGTAATTATTTAAAATTAAATATTTTATAAAAATAAAAGAATTTAATTTTAAAATTATTGTCATTATAAAAAAATTTACATTATCATTTAATTAAAATATGTAGAAATATAATTTTTAAAATAATTATTAAAAAGTTAAAAAAAATTATAATATGATAATTAATGTTTGAATGATGAAATAAAATACATTTACAATATTAGTGTACTTTAATTTAATTTTAAATAAAAATAATATAAAAATATATTTTAACAGGATAAACGGTAAAAGTAAATGATATAAGAGTTATAACATTTATATTACAAATTATACTACAATTCATATAATATATTTTTTTTTATCTCTTAATTATATCATCTATATTACATTACATATTTTTTATTTTTTTATTTCTATTTGTTTCATTTGTTGAGTGATTTGTTGTAAAACAATTGTACAATTATAATTTTTTATGATAAGTTATAATATTCATATTACAATATTATAATAAAATTCATATAATATAAGTTTTTATCTTTTTTTATCAATATTATTTATTATATTGCATATTTTTTATTTATGGTGCATGTTGTAGTATAAAAAATTTTACTGGTATAATTTGTCGTGGTAGTGATATAAATAGTAGGTGATTAAGTGCAAGAGGATTCTGCTAAAGACCCGTACGCGGGTTACCAGAAAATTCAGAAGAAAACAAAGAAAAACTTCAAACGAAAACAGAATAGTGCTAACATTTGTACATGCTCTGCATCTGACTTTGGAGCTTGATTCCCGTGATCTGTTGGAAACTCGTTCACATGAAGTGTAGCTACTTTCCATCACTAGAAACATGTCGTAACCCAAAGCCACAAATTTAAAAGATTTTCACTCACGGGATGTCCTTCATCTCTTAAACACTTTTTTTTCTTAACCAATCTAAAGGAGTGGTTTGGCTTCACTATCAACCAAAGAGGTTACTTCTCTTGTTACTTCGGTGACATGTATAAAAATGATACCTCCTTAAAATGATCAAAACAACCTTGCTCACAGAATAATGCAGGGTCAAATGTTGGTTTACCACAAAGAAATAAAAGAGAAGAAAAAGGATAAATAAAAGAAAAAAAAGGAATAAGTAAAAAAGTGATAAATTATTGAAATTATAAGAAAAAAATGTTTATTTATTTTATTTTCTCAGCAACATTATATTTATAGTAATTAGAAAAATATAATATAACCAATATTTTATTAGAATAAGAATAATAAAAAAATTTCGTTCCTAAAATTTAATAACCACTCACTCTACTAAACTAAAACAACAAATAAACTAAAAATAGTTACCAAAACATTTATTAAACACTCTTTCCTTCTTTTAAAATTGTAAATTTTTTGTCCTAAGAGTTCAAATATGTTAATAGGAAATAGTTTTATAAATAAATTAGGTAATTGATCTTTAGATTTGTAGTAAACTAAATTTACTTCTTTACTTTGTAGTATTTCTTTTGAAAATAGAATTTGATGTTAAAATGTTTAGTCTTTCCATAATATACTACATCATTCACAATTGTGATTACTACTTGGTTGTCAACAAAAATCTTAATTTTATTCTTTTGCTACATGTGTATATCACATAAAACTTTCTTCAACCGTGATGTTTGATTTACAACTAATGTCGCTGCTATGAATTCAATATCTACAATAGATTGTGCCACAATTACTTGTTTCTTTGTGCACCATGAGAAAACTCATGAGGCTAAGCTAAAACAATATCTTGAAGTACTCTTTCAGGTCATCAATGGATACATCTCAATCATTATCAGAAAATCTATACAATATAAGATCTTAACACTTATCATAAATTTGATAGCATAATCAATAATACTTTTGATATACCTTAATGATTTTTTTGTTGCTCTTAAGTATTTCATTAGCACACTGCATAAATCGAAATAAGATACTTATAGAAAATAGAATAGCAGTTGTTATAGTAAGATACATTAGACATCTAATCAAACTCTTATAATATCTTTCATCAACTTTATCAACATCGTCATACTTGATTAACTTCTCATTTTAATTCATTGGTGTGCTAATTGTTTTGCACTCCTCCATTAGAATTTTTTTTTAATATTTTCCTTGCATACTTTCTTTGATAAATAAACATTTTATTTTTATTTTATTTGATTTTAATTCCAAGAAAATAAATTATAAGACCAAGATCAGTTGGCTCAAAAGTTTGCATCATTTTTTGTTTGAACTCCTTAACCAAACGTATATCATCTATGATCAATAAAAGATCATCAATATAAAGTGAAATTATGAGAAATTTATTTTTCATATGTTTTACATAAAGAGTGGACTTGAATAAGTTATTGCAAAACCTATTATCAATAGGTGACCATTTATTCGACTATACCAAACTTTTGGTACTTATTTTAGGCCATAAAGGATCTTTTTAAGAAGATAAACTTTATCTTCTTCCCCATGTTTCACAAATATCTTAAGTTGCTCCATATTTTTTTCTTCTTGTAAAAACTCATTTAAAAAGGTTGATTTAACATTTAATTAGAATGTTTTTCAATTCTTTTGCGTGATTATTGTTAGCATCAATCTAACTATATCTAATCTAGAGACGAGAGCAAAAGTATTAGAATAATCAACACCAAAAACTTGTGCATGCTTGTTGAATGAGCAATCTGCATTAAACTTTATTTTGAAAATCCATTTCACTCTAATAACTTTTCTATATTTAGTTCTATCAACCAACTTTCATGTTCTATTTTTTTTTATCATAAGCATCTCTTCATTATTGCATTTTTCGATTTTGGATCTTTTAGTGTTTCCTCATAGCTAGCAAGTCACATACTGCTACATTATATTTTTGCTAAATATTTGATGGCAACCTCGCATCTCGAATTGAAGGCTTATCTTCTAATTCATCTTTCAACAACTTTGTTGTTTTCTCCTTAAGATGATTTTTATCAATATTGTGAAAGGATGCAGTTGTTTATTGTTAGTTCTTCCACTTCCATTATTGATCTTCATTAAAATGCACATCTTTAGTTATATCTTTCTATTTTAAGGATGATACACTTTGTACGCTTTCAAAACTGAATTGTAGTCCACAAAGATATCTAAAATTTCCTTTTTGTCATGTTTGTCATACTTAACCTATGACACATGTGTAAACAAATACGATGAAACATTTTAAGAAATGTTAGTGAAGGCTTAAATCCATACCAAGCCTAAAATGGAGTTTTATATTTTAAGGCTTTCGTTAAAAGTCAAATTTGCAAAAAAAAGAAGAAGAAAAGGTTATTGTATTAGTTGCCTTTGCCCAAAATATTTTAGGAAACTCCTTCTCATGCAACATACATCTAGTCATCTTCATCATTCATATGGTTTCTTCTTCCACTAACCGTATTTTGCTCTAAAATGTAAGGAGTTATGAGTTGATGTTCAATGTCATCTTTTTGACAAAAGAGATTAAATTATGTTGAAGTATACTCATTCCCGTTGTTAGATCTTAAAAATTGAATGTTGCAGTCACTTTGAGTCTCCACCATTTTTTTGAACTTCATAAATACTCAAGCCACTTCATGTTTGAACTTCAAGAAAAAAAAAACTAGCATATTCTTGTATAATCGTTTATGAAATACAGACTACCTTGTAACAATGATGTTTTTTGAGGTCCTGTCATATCTATGTGAGCTAGTTGTATCTATTGAAATGCTCTCCAAGATGATTTTGGAAATGACTTTGATTTTGCTTACCAAATTAACAAGTATTCTAATTTGGCAAATAATAAAAAAATATCGGTAAACTTTTTGTCATGTTTTTTTTTCCATGTTCAGTATTCTTTGAAAATGACGATGACCAAGTCTTTTATGCCAAAATTCTATGGGACTAACTTGAGTGTAATAAGCTGCATGTTCCACTATTGTTGAATCAAATGAGAAGATTTTACATTTCATTTTAATTCTTAAAATCTCTCAACCAACATTGTCATAGATAAGACAATGTTGATCTTGAAAAGATACTTTAAATCATTTTTCAATCAGTTGACCTACACTTAGCAAATTTTGGTTAGGAACATAAAGAACATCTAAGATTATTTTTGTATCTAAACCTATTAAAATCACAATAGTTCCTTTTTTTCTTTGCAGAAATATGGCCCTTATTTCCTATTTTGACCTTAGAGACTTTAGAAGGATTCAAGTTTTTGAATAAAGTCTTGTCATATATCATGTGGTTTATACAATCATCATCAATCAGCTAGCATTCTAAACTACTTTTTGCTAAAAAAAATTGTTGTAACAAAAATGTAATCTTCTTCATCTTGCTCAATAACTTGAGAATTGGTTTCATGTTGTTGAAATTTACTTCTACAAATCATTGTTTCATGTCCAAGCTGATTACACTTGTTGTACTTTGTATCTGGTCTTTTCCAATATTTGATTGGTAGGTGACCTATTTTACCACAATACTGATAAGATGGTGTAATTTTTCTTTTTACCTTTATTCATTGCTTTAGTTATGGACATTATTTTCATTATCTTTTGAAGGTTTTTACTTGTAATTTTTCTTTCTATTGTTTCCAGTTTCATGATGCTTGGTTGGTAAAGCACCTTCAACTATATGATCTTAACTCATATGCCTTCGTTGCTCCTGGTCCAATAAGGCACGTAACACTTTTGCCAAAGTGATCTTAAACAAATCCTTTGTATTCTCCAATGAGGTTATTAATACTTCATATCTTTCAGACACTATAACCAGAATTTTTTCTACAATTCTAGGATCAAAAAAATCAGTGTCCAATAATCTTACCTTGTTAGCTATGTCAAGCAACTTGTCTAAATATATTTTAATTATCTTAGACTCCTTCAATTTTTGGAACTCAAATTCTCTCATCAAATTCAGTACTTGCATGCCCCGAATCCTTTCATCTTCTACATATTCTCCCTTCAAATACTCCCAGATAGCTTTTGTTATTTTTAAAGTCGTGACCTTGGTAAATATATTCATTAAAACACTAGAAAAGAGACATGATTTTTTCTGTCTTTCAAATTTTTCTCTCTTAGAACTTTTTATCCAGACCATAGTAGGGTTGTGTGGGAACGAAGTAACTTTGTAATCTTCTTCAACAACTTCCCAAATATTTCAAACCTCTATGTAGGCCTTCATTTTGATAATCCATGGATCATAATTTTTTCATAAAAAAATAAAAGAAACAAATTGTAAAAAATTTGATTCAGTATCAATTTGATACGTTCATAAGAAAAATAACTTTGATACTAATTTATTGGTTTACAACAAAATAAACAAAATAAAAAAATAAAAAACAGAAATTACTTACAAATTTGATCAGAGAACGAAAAATAACAAAGATTTCATTAGAATAAGAATAATAAAACTGACTTATTCCTGAGGTTTAGGAATCATTTATTTGACTAAACTAACTAAAAATAATTAAAAAAAATTAACACCAAAAATTAGGTTATTATAAATTTTGACAACTAAATCGTTAACTTATCTTTCCGAATCATTTTCTCATTGTCATTATTAAGAGAAGACTTTGGCACGACAAAACCTTTGAAGAAGGCCTATGTCATAAAGCGTTGAACTAAGTTGATGTTTGTTTTCATGTTATAAAATTATTTATTCCATCCGCCAATTGAAAACGCATTTTTTAGTGTAAATCCTTGAGTAAGAGTGAGTGAAATTCACTTCTCAATCACACATTTAATGGTATAAAAGTTTATCAAAATTAATTATTGGAAATATAATGCAAAATCATTATGCATGTGTCTTCATTGTAGTTCATGACATGGTCTACAATTCAAATGTCGTCGGTCCCATTCTTCTAATAAAAAAAGGTTTGATTATAGTTTAATGTACGTTATCGTCATTTCAATAAATATAATATTAAATCATTTTAAGTATTTTTACCTTATAGTTTAAAACTTGTTAAGATGTTCGTAACAAGGACAAATCCACCTTAGAGCATTGTGAGGGCAGTCCTCACATCTATTTTAAATTTTTTTAATAAAATATATGTTATCTATATAAATTGCTCCCAATATTTTAAAAAATAATAATACTTAGCACCCCACTATTTAATGGTAATATATTGTTTTTAATGATATATTTTTTTCGTATATGTATTACCTCCACGGTTATGTAATAAATTCGGCAGCTTGATTAATGTTTTAATAAGTTCTATAAGTATAATATTTAATTAATTTATAAGTTTATTGCTCCTGTTCTTATGTTGGTTTCGAGACATGGAGTCTACAACAGCGATATAGTTCTGGCTCATGTGTAGATGTAACAGAAATGCAAATTAAAAGGCGGAAGATAGGCTTCAAGTGCTAAAATACACTTGTCTGTAAACCATTTTATTATTTGATTGCGATTCAGAGGTGGTTGTACAAAATACAAGGGATGTAGACATTTGGTATGCTAACTTCTGTCCTAACAATCAGCAAAGTAATTTTTCTAAGATCTTGTGTACCCAAATAAAAAAAAATATATTTGAGAAGAGTTGTTAGACGCCTGTTAGATTCAACTATGTTGCTATCGAACTTCAACGCAGTACAGAAAATTCTGATGCCAAAACAAAAGCTGCACGTTGGCACTCATTTGTAGTTGCCATCACCATCGAATTCCCAAGCTCCTGCACCATTTCAGTTAAAGATATAAACTAAACAAATGTACCAAACATGAACTTTAGTGGTATCACCAAATATGCATACCTCCTTGCCGCTAAGGGTGTACCAGCTTCACTGATGCAACCGTCCCGCCCACTATGAATTTGCTTTCCACCAAATATGAAAGGCGTTTCCTACACCATTTAAAGTCTATGACGTATCAGTAAACTACAAAAGCATTCAAAATTAAAGGGGAAAGAAACAACAATGGATATGAACGCAAATCATAGGCCAAATGTATTCTTCAACCATTGTGCTGTTATTACCTTTACATCCAGAGGAAAAGAACTCCCTATATTTTCTTTTGAATCCTTGCACCCAGAAACAAATAACTCAGTATGATTGATTACAGATTAAAACAAATTAATGATCGCCACATTCAATTAAAATTACAGAAGGAAAACCTCTCTGAACACCCTGGAATGTTGAGGCGGTTTCAACTGAGATCCATTATTTGACTGGATTTCTGCTGTTAGGGACATCTGCCAACATTTTATGAAAGGATAATGGATGGAAACAGCAGAATTAAACATCTTTTATAAAAAGTAACAATGCTAGGTGAAGAATTTTTACTTCAAAATGGCTCTGGAGTGAATTCAAGAGATTGCAGCAAAGAAAAATATATGTAAGGAGCAAGAAAAAATTAGCATGAATTCACCTTGCTAAAGAGTTCAATTGGTGGGTTATGCTGAACCCTCTTTTCAGTATGGAAATTGAATTCCTGTTAAAATTGAAGCAAGATGTGATTATAATTTTTCTCCAGAGTCCGGACAAATATCTCCTCAGCAAGGGTGAAAAAAGAAACAAACCAACTCACCATTGGCACAGTGGTTTCCTGCTTTCTGTTTCGGAAAACACCAATATCTCCTTTACTTGAAAGAATCTGCATGAGCACGTTGCAGTTGGTGGTACAGAAGATCAAAAAAATAACAGGGGAAAGGAAGGCAGGTAGAACCTACTTGATACAGTTTAACAGAATGGAAATGAAGAATTTTAATAGGAACTCATCCTAATGTCCACCTTTTTCATTGATATCTTTCAAAGATCAAACTATTTCTATACATAATAGCAATAAATAGAGTTGTAAATTACTAGAGTTACCATACTTTTATTCACACTACTTATATTGACTTTAAGCACAAACTTTGAGATTTACAAGTTTTCTTGACAAACTGTTCAGAAATAATTTTATGTTAATCCTGCATTAAAGACAGGATATCTTCAAAGGTTTCACAGAAGAATCACAAGTAAAAACAAAAATAATAGAATTTATGATGCAACTTCATCATAACTAAAACAGGCTAGTGAATGTAATACAGCATGACCAAATCTTCCACAAGGCGAGGGTGGCAACATGAATTAATCAACACCTTTGGACACTAATAAAAACAAAATTTATAGAAAACAATTTAGAGAATCTTAAAAAATAAAACAAGAACCCAGATGGAGAGAAAATATAGGTTTTTTAAATTTCATTATAAATTTGTTTTTTAATCTAGACACATTGCCATTATTGAATATAATGATTCTGTAACAATTTTCATATTTCCACAATAACTATCTGGTTTTCTACATGATATTGAATTATTTCGTCTTCAACATGAATTACTTTGAAGACTAAATCAGTTTGATTGGTAATATTATCTTTGTATTTGTATGAATGATATATAAGCATGTTTTATGATATAAAAAAACATACTGATTATGCAAATTTGGTTATATGTATTCATTTAAATCTACAGATTGTACAAACTATTTTAATTTTAATTGGGGATAGATGCTTGGTAAAAAGTAAGAAATTTGAAAATCAGAATTCATATAGCCCTGGAATATAATTAAAGCTCATAGTACATTTCTTCATAAAATTACAGTCCAGGTATCTTCTGAAATTTACTACTAATATCTCATTACCTTCTTATTAAGAGGCCGAGCTTTAAAATTGTGCAGAAAATCCACTCCATCATACTTTGGAGTACACATGGCAGATGGCCTATGCAAAGAGATTATTTTTAAGTTAGCACCATCGGTTCATGATATATTGAGTTAGAATATTGATTTCAATGTTCATCATGGTAATTGTTACCTTCTCAAATCCTTGATTTTATTCTCTGGAGCAGAAACAGCATTATGTTTGTCCAAATCCTGCAACCAGCAAACTTCAGTTGCCCAGAGACTAATCATATCTATCTTGTAGCAGGGAACTAAAGCAAGAAAATGCATGTCAAGCATAATCATATGCAGCTTCAGAAATTTCATAACCAATGTAAGTCAAATATACCAGGGGTAAGAACTCTAATGACATCGACAATACCTAATGATGTAAACAGACAGATGTTATTATTTAATTTTGTGTAAATTAATTAACCTTATCAGAATCATTGCAGTGAAGGGAAGATGAAGTGGTAGATCCATGTTGCATGGCCCTCTCCCATGTCTTGAGATGAAATTCCTGAGAAGCAAGACATAAAAGTGTCTAGGTTCAGTGTATCAAGCTTGTTGTGTAGTTAAAACACAGTTTTCAGCATATGCTTATCTTTTCTCTCTCTCAACATGACAAAATGATGATAAACATAGATGAACTACAAAAGCAAGTGTCAAGAGCTTACTTGAAATTCGGGCAATCGTGGAGTGCTCCTCTTGGGAAGTGGTAATGAAGGAGCATTTAGAATCTAGATTGTGGGCATAGTTAGATGGGAGAAAGGATGGAAAAAGATACATCAAATGAACCTAACAAAATATATTCTATCTACAGCAAGTACCAACTTTTCTGTTTAATGGGCGTGCTTTGAATCTGGGGACAGCTAACGTCACAAGTTCTGCCTCTGCAGCATTTTTAGGCCTAAAAGCACACACGTAATGCATTAACTTCATATGTGAGGAGAAAATCCATCTTCATTGAGATTTTAGAAAACGCCACAAAACAAACCTAGTCTTTTGTGCCCTATGAGCTGTTTCTAGGTCAGGCTCTCTAGGAATAGTAATCTTCAGCTTGGAATGTCCAGAATTTTGATCAACAGTTACAACCTGCAAGAATATGCAAATTTATAGAACACCATCAAGTGAAACTCTTTCCTATACCTCAATAAATGTGACCTTTTCTCCAACAGAATTTAAATGCTCTTACTATTCGAATATGTAATTAGATACTTAATCAAGAGCACCCTCCTTAACTATTATTTCAATAGATTTCTCCACTCATAACAACAATTTTGAATCAGGAAAACAATACAAATAGAATTTTTGTTCAGTTTACAAGATCAAACAGAGGAAGAAAGGGCAAAAATATATATGGGACACAATATGAGCACCATAGAAGTTATATGAATATATTGATGGTACAATATATTTTTAATGGGGCAAGATTCAATCATTTTGCATTACAATTCATGCATACCTTCTTAGGTGTTTTGTGGATAAAATTAGTTTGCTGCTTCAAATCACCAACCTATCATAGAGAAGATACATTAAGTATTTCAATTGCCCTGTCTAAAATATATGGAATGCCATCAGTATCCAAGACAAACTTAAATTCCCAGTTCATGGTTCAAGTACTTTCATGCTTACCAACCAAACATGAGGGCAAATTTAATTCTAATAATCTACAAGTATAACCTATAATCTATATTAAGTTGTTCACCATGAAAAGTATGAACTAAGCTCTCATAACTTGAATCATTTTTTATACAAAAAACTGAACACAATTTTAACAAACCTATCATCAGCACTTACTAGGTGTTGCACAAAGTTTTACAGCACTAAATGTTCAATTTTATGATCAATTTCTGGCTTATATCTGAGTGATTCATGCATAGACAAATATTGGATAATTATTAGATGATTAGAGGAAGAAGAATATTACTCCCTCCAATCCTTTTTATAAGAAACAACAGAAAATATCTTTTTGTCTTTATTATAAGAAACATAAACTCATTTTCAGATGTATTAATTGCTAAGTTACCTTTTATACCCTTTCTTTATTTTGAGATTTGTGTTAACAAGGCACTCACCTACTTTTCATGCCACCAATTCAAGCATTTAACACTAAGGGTGTTTCTGGGATACAATTTAAATTTGTAACATATTAATTGTTTCAATTACTTTTTATTCGTTTTATGAATTAGTTATTTGATTTTTATAAAAGGAATCAGAGGGAGTCTAATTTACAGACCTTGCGTGAGAGACCACCTTCTAATTTCTGCCGCTTGGCAGCTTGACTCTCCATTCCAGAAGAGGTAGATAAATGCATTTCTTTGTTATGAGTTTGTACATTCCGAAACCTAAGAACAATGAAAGAGTTGAGTTGTAGATGATACAAGGAAATGCAGTTTTTTTTTTTTTTGGCATCCTGGGATTAGAAAGCTAGATAATGCCATAAAACATCTCATCCTAAACCCTAAACCCTAAAAGAGAAAAACTAGGGAATAAATGCAGTAACACTCGCACAATCCTACTAAATAAGAACCCATAATCTCATAAAGGGCAGAATAACCACCCAAGCTAAGATAGCATTGCACACCATATTGAGCAAATAGATATCCTATGTTAGAATGAAGTGACATGCTTCATTCAAAAGCTTTCCAACTAATAGAGTGTAGCTTGACGATTTGATTTTCACTAATAATGCTTGCCTTAAACCATGACAAAGGACAAGTTTCTCCAATAATCACCTTGAACCAACAATTTGAGGGGGCCGATTTTGCTTGGCCAACTGACTAGCAGTAGGTTTCATTAGTGTTGAACCCTTCACCACAGTAGATTTAGCCTTAGAATTCAAATTGCCACTGATTGTCTTACTGCCAAAGGTCAGTCCTGGAAAGACATAATCACATGTCAAGCTCAAAAAGTTTAAAAAAAAAAAACGTTTGATAATTGAGGGTAAAAGTAAAGAATCTAACGAATTATATACTATTATATATATAACAACCAAAGGAAAGTGGAGTTCACAACATAATTTGCCATGGCACAACAGATTAATTTCAACATAAATAAGATCCAAAATTCAAACAACAGTATGAGCATCCCGGACTATAGATTTGGTGTAAAGGAAGAAACTGAAGAAGCCAAAGTTGTAGTGGTGCAATTAATCAATGCATGGGGAGGGATTACAAGACGCTATATCAACAGCAAATTTCTATCAGACTGTCCTCCTTATTCACCATCTATCATCATGCTATGTATGAGAATTGTTACCTGTAGTTACTTGGAACGGTTGCATATCAACATTTCGTAGAACTCCACTCAGCAACGCAGAGACGTTCCCCCTTCCAATCCCTGCTTTGGAACCTGACAAGCAGAAAGCATCAGTGAGCCATGCCCCTTACGCAACACATAATAAAAGGCCGAGTTCAAATTGAGTCCAGTAAAATCAAAAGAACAAGAGAAGAACATTACATACCGTCATGATGAAAAACAGTGCCGGAAAATCCAATCCCCGACGGAACATTAGATTTGGTACCGTGACATTCTTCTGATTCTGATAAGGCGCTAACCTCGTCCTGTCTCACCACTAACTTCGCCACAAAAGCTGAAACGGAAGAAGAGTAGCAATAAATTACCAAACAAAGTACATTTATGAAAAAGAAGGAAAGAAAGAAAGAAGGGAAGGGTTAAACGGACGAGAAGGAGGATAGCTCCCGGCGGTTTGAAACCAAAGTTCAGCTTGGCGAGCTTGAGCAACCGTTTCTTGTGCGTTGAAATCGAAGAAGCGAACTGCGTCGAACTCGTAATCCAAGTCAATCTCGTGAGCAACAAACACTTGCTTCTCTATTTCCATATCCTCCTCTTCCATCATCGTCGTCGTCATCATTATCTCTTCTTCCCCAATCTATAACCCAGCCACCAAGATAGGTTTTCATTCAAACGGCAAACCGCACCATTATTATTATTATATTTAATATTAAATTTAAATAAATAATTCTTGTGCGTTCAATTTCATGAACTGAAAGGAAGGTTGGCAGTGCGCCCTTGAAGTGTGAAACAGTTCAGTGTTGACGCTTTGCAATTACACAAAATAGAAATCTAATACTAAAAGTCTAAAACCATTAATTATGATGAACAAAATATAAATCTACATCTACTCTCGTCTGCACATACCACCATTGGTTTTCTCATTTTGTTTGTCTCGTTGCGGTGGGACCCGTGAGGCATAAGAGAGTAACGACCAACGATCCAAAATTTGAATTCTGTGGCAGAGTATTTGGACCGATTTACCCTTTTGGATAATGGGACTTGTTGAATGCTTTGGGCTGTGTTTCGTGTAGTCACTGCTCAGACTCTGTCCAATGTATGTTTATCGCTCTGGAAATGCAAACTGCAATTTCGGCGCCTCCTCGTTTACCTTTCGCAATCCATATTGCAAAGTTGTCCCTAACGGCTCTCATTCTTCGCTCTTGGGCTGGGACTGGGTAACACATGGGTCCACTCCACTGCTAGCCTGTTACACATTACATATGGAATCCAAAAGAAAGTCCAGTTATCCAAGCAAGGAACGTGTTCCCTTTTTTATATTTTTTACGAGGATTAACTATCTGTTCAAAAGTCTTAAATTCTCTGTGGACCCAAAATAAAAGTCTTAAATTGTCTGACAAAAAATGTGTTAAATTCATTACAAAAAATTTTAGGACACGTTGCAGAATTGAATTTTGGAAAAAGAGTATTTTACTTTTAAATATTAAAAATTAAATTAGTCATTATAAAATTACACAAAAGATTGGCACATTAAATCTATACTAATTTATTATTTTTATTCTTTAAATTATCAAATTGCAAAATAGCTTTTAAAAAAAATATTTTTCTTCTATCTTCTTTGTTTTAAAATTTAACTATTAACTACTTTAATATAAAAATGATTGTGATTAGTAGAAATATAAAAGCAGATAAATTATTGATTAAATTAAAAATATATGATAGAATTAATTTTTAAATTATATAATAAATATAAAATAATAAATAAATATTTCTATATAATAAATTAAAATATGATAAATATAATATTTTTTAATAATAAATATATTAAAATTTAATTAAATAAAAAATTAAAATAAAATATTTATTTTAAGTTTTAATATAAATATTTTTTAAATATTTTTTAAAAATAATTATATTTATATTCTTATCTTTTATCAAATGGTTTAATATTTTTTGATAAAATAAAATAATAATTAAAATAAATAGCATATATCAAAATAGTAACTTAAAATATATTTTATGATTATATAAAATAAATTTATTAAAATTAATAATATTATTAGAAAAAAGTAAATAATATTAAACTTATAAAAATATAAACATAAATAAAAAATTTAATTATAAAAATATATTAAAAATAAAAATAATAAAATATTTTATAAAAAGCTAAAAAATATAAAAACTATCTAAAATAATTTAAAAAAACTAGTGACCATTTAAAAATTCTAATAATTATTAAAATAAATTACTATACTAAAAATAATATTTTAATAAATTTTTAATTAATAATTTAAATTACCTTACGAAGCACACTCCAAACAATATTTTTCTTCGCCTAGACTTTAAATGAATATATCTTGGTATTACTATTTTTTATACATAAAATTGTCGAATTATTATTTTGTGTTCAAATCCTCAGAAGTTTCTAATCATTGTAATTTTTTAAAATAATTTAATAAATTTAAAAGTTATAAATTTAATAAAAGGTTCGCAAAAAACATTGAGAAAATTTTATTTTGAAGTAAAACTTTTTATTTTTATTGTTGAGATTTGAGTAAAGAAAAAGGTTGAATTGTATTAGTTTGGACAAATAAAATCATGTGATTCGATCCCCTGGTTTATTTATTTAACCATTTAATTATTTTTGTTATAAGTTCAAATATAATTTATCTCTCATCAATTTAAGATAGTTTGGATTGGATTGATTTCTTTATTTATATTTTTTGAAAAATTATAAATAAATCTTGTTTTTATCTTATAATTTTTTTGTCAATTTATAATATTAAATATAAAAAATGCATAATAAAGGAATTTGCGAGACAATGTTCTACGTGGTTCAAAATCAATAAACTTGAATCATGGAGAAGGAGAAAATATTATTGAATAATTTGATTGAAAAGAATATTTTTTTTATCAACTTGTATATATACATGAACATATACATATAATTTAGAAAATAAAATTTATTTTGGTAATTCTCATGCTTCCAAAGAATTGATATTTAACTATTTTTTAGTGTATTAAAAAATATATGCATACAAATTTGGTTAAAATCTGATTAATTTTGCATATTAGATCAATGTACAAACGTCTTTATCAGGAGAAATGAGACATTAATAATAACAAATCTTTTATCTCTTTTACAATTACTTCTTGTTTTTAATTAACTATTTCACTGTTTGTAATTGTACCGTAAAAAAAATAACAACAACAAAGGAAGGATTATACCGTACAACTAGATATCGTATCTGTATAATGTATGGTTTAGAAATATGTAATATAACTTATATTATTAATAATATTAGATATGTTTTCTATTTATTGCAAATATATTTAATTAAAAAATTAAAACTTACTTAAAAAATATTAAACTATTTAGTATTTTTTTAAATGACATTAATATAAATATTAAAAAATATCTTATTAAGTAATTCCTAAATATATTAAAACTGAAATAAATATTATTCTTATATAAATTAACATTAAAATGAAATAATTTTACAAATATTTAAAGATTAAATTAATAAATAAATTTTTGAGATATTAAATATTAACAATTAAAACATATTTTGTAAAATTTATTTATATGTGACTAAGTAAATATAAATACATATATTTATATATTGTAAATATATAAATATAAATACAAATATTTTTTAAACTTAATAAAATTTTATAAAAATAATTCTTACAATAAAATTTATTGATTTAATAGTTAGGTTAATAAAATTTAACTATTTAAAAAAATTATTAAAAAAATTTATAGTAAAATTGTTCTGATAATATTTATCTCTTTATATTTATTTATATATATATATATATATTCAATTACAACTCTTAAATAAATTGGTAAAATGAATTGTGAACATTATTAATAATTAGTGACATGTTTATAAAATTACATGATACGTTACCAGTATGAACTAGATAAATAAACTTCTAGCTAAAAAACGAAAGAACTTTAATATTGATAATAGATGATATTTGTGTATACTAATAAAAAATTTACACTATTATTTAATTAAAAATCATTAATTATAATTAAAAATAATTATAAAAAATATTTTAATAATATAATAATTCATAATTAAATACTAATATAAAAAATTAAATTAATATATCTAAATTAAATTTATGATGTAATGATCAAATAGTTTTGAATTTAAATTTAATTTTTGTTTTCATTGATTAAATTTTTAAATAAGTGTGAAAGTGATATAAACCACCTAAATTTTAATGAAGGGTATTTTAAAATGAAAATATTGCACTAATTGAATAAGGTTGATAATAGTTATTTTCTCCTTCCAAAGTTAGAAAAATAAGGCAATTACTTGAGAACAAAATTTAGCTGATTATTAATATATGTTAAAATCTATTAATTATTAATAATTTTTTAAAATAAAATATTTAAAAAGTTTAACTCAAAATAAGCTATTTAAACATAAAAAATATAACATAAAATCAAATGTATAATCATCTTTATATTATTATTTTTGAACAAATTTACAGTCAAATTAAATTTAAAATAAAATAAAATTTAAAATAAACTATGAAAATAATTTATAATTTATATATTTTTCAATTTATATTAAGAAATTTATTGGTATAACTTGTCAAAATAAGTATTTTTAATTTATTTTATTAAATTAAATAATTTTTAGATTTTATAAATATTATGAATTTTGTTTTTAACTTTTGTAAAAATATATTTTATTTTTTTTCCTAATTTCTACAATTTTTTAATTTTTAATCCTTAATATTATTTTGTTATCAAATATTCATTAATTTAACTAATGAATATTCAACTACATTTTATTATTATATGTACTAATTTATTATGTATATTAAAAAATCTCACATAAATAATATAAATTATGATTTTTTGTTGAATTATATAAAATGTTATTTCGATATCATATTCAATAAAATAATTGGATATCTGTGTAAATAAGCCTTGATTATTTATGGGAGATTAATTTCAATGAGATCATAAGATCTTTTGAATAATTATGGTCTGTTTGGATCACAAAAGAAAGGGAAAGGAAAAAAAGAGAGTAGAAATAAGAAGGAAGAGTGAGCTATTTGCATGAGTATAAATAAGAAAAAAAAAAGAAAAAAAATTTCTTTTTTCGTTTAGATGGGTGGAAAAAAAAAGGGAAAAAATATATTAGTAATATAAATTTTATTTTATATAAAATTTTAAACTATTTTTTTTTGTATTGTATCTTTTTTATAAATATAATTTATTTATTTTTTATTTTTTTTATTTTTTTAAAAAATAAATAATAATTTTAATAATTTAAAATAAAAAAAACTCCCCCTTCACTTTTCATGACTGAAGAGGGGAATAAAAATATGTGGATCCCACAGAAAAAAAAAATTTTCCTTCTGCTAAATACAAAACGCACCAAATAAGGAAAAGTTACTTTTTCTCTTTATTTCCTTTTCTCCACTTTCCTTCCCTATATTTTCTTCCCTCCAAACAAAGCATTAGTGTGAATTTCACTAAAACAGAGTTGAAAAAATATCTTCGATGATGGAGGAGTGTGGACTATTAAACTTGTATACAACAGGAGGTAAGTACACGTGGCATCGAAAGGTACGAGATTAGCCATGTAAAGCAAAAAAGTTAGATCGTAACCTATGTGATACACGTTGGAGAACCAATTTTCCAGATGCACAGGTGGAGGTTGTCACTAAGATTCACTGAGATCATAATCACTTTTACTTCGCTGTGAGACAAAGTTTTCATCTAGCCTGTGAACACTGAATTATGTCCGAGAATAAATTTAAAACCCAAAATAAATCATTTTGTTTTTTTAGTCTAAAATAAAAAAAAATAATAACAAAAAAAAAGAAAAATAGAAAAAGAAAGAAAAATAAATTTTTAGTTAAGAATTTAGTTAGAAAGTTAGTTGGATTAGTTAATGATGGTTAAGAATTAGTTAGGAAAAAAAAGAAAAAAAAGAAAAAAAGAAAAAAGAAAATGAAAGAAAAAATAAATTTTTAGTTAAGAATTTAGTTAGAAAGTTAGTTGGATTAGTTAAAGATGGTTAAGAATTAGTTAGAAAAAAAAGAAAAAATAAAAAAAGAAAATGAAAGAAAAATAAAATAAAGAAAATAATAGAAAGAAAACAAAAAAAGAGAAAAATCAGAAAACTAAAGGCGAAAGCTTCTTCACTTCTAAAAAATTGTTCCCTTTCTTTTTTTGAAATTTTATCTATAAATAGGGACTTTCATTTAGTTCAAATAGGGACTCTTCATTTCTAAAAAAATTCAGAATTTCTAAGGAGGGAGAGAGAGGAGCACTTTGAGTCATTGAAGGGGAGGTTCTAGGAGGAGCACTAAAGAGACTCTTGAATTCTACATCTAATGGAGCACCTTCTTGGTCTCCATGAAACCAGTTATTCATCTCCTTCCAATATGCTATCAAGTGGCATTGAATAACATCAATGGAGGTTAGATCTTGCTTCTATTTCGTTTAATTTTCTTGCGTCTTCTCAGATTTTCAAGTTCATCTTCGTCTCTGTTTTCATTTTAATTTTTGATCAGTCAAATGATCTCCGATTTCAGTGATTTTTATTGCGTTCTCTTCGTCTTTCTCTCTAGTTTCTGGAATGATATTATTTGTCTAATTTGGATCTAAAATGTAGTCTCTATGACCAGATTACTGAAGGATGTTCGTCTTGACGCGCAAATGAACTTAGCTTGTTTGATTTATGTATACCTTGCTCATTTCTGGTCTGTTTTTTGTCAAATTTGTTTTGTTTGATTCCTATAACCTATATCTTTCAATTTTTTGGTTTTAATTTTTCAGATCTACCAAAAAATATTTCTAAAAATTCTGAGATTTGCATTCAAATTTTGGCGCCAAATTTTTGAGTTAATCTTCGTCTCTGTTTTTTGTTTTCATTTTTGATCGGTCAAACGATCTCCGATTTTGGTGATTTTTGTTGCGTTCTCTTCGTCTTTCTCTCTAGTTTCTGGAATGGTATTATTTATCTAATTTAGATCTTAAATGAAGTTTTTATGGCCGAATTACTGAGGTATGTTTGTCCTGGTGCGAAAATGAACCTATGTTGTTTGGTTTGTGCATAACTTGCTCATTTCTTGTCTTTTTTTTTGTCAAATTTGTTTTGTTTGATTCCTATGATCTATATCTTTCAATGTTTTGGTTTTAATTTTTTAGATCTCTGGAAAAATATTTTTTGAAAAATTTTGAGATTTGAATTTAAATTTTGGCGCCAAAATCTCTTGTGTCTTTGAAGTTCTTTAGTAGATCTTATTCTTTTAACCTTGTTTAGGTATTATGTTTCATGTGTTGATCCTTCTATATGTATTTCCTTCTGATTTGTTTGTGTTTGTATGTCCTCCTTTGAAAAAAATTCCTAAGAGTGCATGACCATATACATGCATCCTATATGCTAAGTCTAGCTTAAGTCATGCATGATTAAGTCATTGAACCTAAAGAGTTAAGTGTTTGCTTGAATCAAAATAAAAAAAACTTAATTCTTACCTGTGGACCTTATGAACTAAGCTGGATTGGAGACAATTAAACAAGGAACATCAATGGAGGTTCAATCCAACCTTTTATTCCGCTTAATTTTCTTACTTCTTCTCGGATTTTCGAGTTCATATTCGTCTTTGTTTTTTTTAAATTTTCCGAAATTCATGCAAACGGGTTCTAACACGAACGAGTAGCGTTCTCTACCGTGTTGTGTTTTAATTCGTGTGGGATCTAAATACGGCTTACGACGATTTAGGATCTCACAAGCATGAATTTCTGAAAACCATCACTTTCAATAAAATATTATAAAAACGTCTGTTTTTAATTTTTCGAAATTCATGTAAACGGGTTCTAACGTGAACGAGTAGCGTTCTCCACCGTGTCGTGTTTTAATTTGTGTGGGATCCAAATACGGCTTACGACGATTTACGATCTCGCAAGCATGAATTTCTGAAAACCATCACTTTCAATAAAATCTTATAAAAAAAAGTCTGTTTTTTTAATTTTTCGAAATTCATGTAAAAGGGTTCTAACGCGAACGAGTAGCGTTCTCTACCATGTCGTGTTTTAATTCGTGTGGGATCCAAATACGGCTTACGACGATTTAGGATCTCGCAAGCATGAATTTCAGAAAACCATCACTTTCAATAAAATCTTATAAAAAACGTCTGTTTTTAATTTTTCGAAATTCATGGAAACGGGTTCTAACGCGAACGAGTAGCGTTCTCTACCGTGTCATGTTTTAATTCGTGTGGGATCCAAATACGGCTTACGACGATTTAGGATCTCGCAAGCATGAATTTCTGAAAACCATCACTTTCAATAAAATCTTATAAAAAACGTATGTTTTTAATTTTTCGAAATTCATGTAAACGGGTTCTAACGCGAACGAGTAGCGTTCTCTACCGTGTCGTGTTTTAATTCGTGTGGGATCCAAATACGGCTTACGACGATTTAGGATCTCGCAAGCATGAATTTCTGAAAACCATCACTTTCAATAAAATCTTATAAAAAACGTCTGTTTTTAATTTTTCGAAATTCATGTAAACGGGTTCTAACGCGAACGAGTAGCGTTCTCTACCGTGTCGTGTTTTAATTCGTGTGGGATCCAAATACGGCTTATGACGATTTAGGATCTCGCAAGCATGAATTTCTGAAAACCATCATTTTCAATAAATTCCTATTAAAGTGTCTCTTTTTTTTTGTATCTAAAATCACCCCGTATTCTTTTAGAGATCAAGTCTCTTAACCAGAACTACGTAGCCTTGAGTTTCCCATTGCACCCGGGAATACGTAGGAGCAGGATCAAGTCCTGTCAGGCTATTTTCCATGAACCTATTTATTTTCTATTTTCTATTCTATTTTAAGGGATCAAATAGTTTTCAAAATATCAGACACTCAGTTTAAGGGTACCGTTCCTTGGAACGGGCGAGTAGGGTGCCTAATACCTTCCTTACTCGTAACTGACTCCCGAACCTAGATTTCTTCCACAAGTTAGGGTTTTTCCAAATGTTTTCCCTTAAAATAAGATTTGGTGGCGGCTCCACAATCAAATTAATTCTTTTCAAAATTTAGCGAGTCCGTCGTCTCGTCGTAATTACGGTTATGACAGATGGCGACTCCACTGGGGACTTTAGAGAGTCAGGCCCATCTATTGAGTGTGCCATATTAATCTCTTTTCCTGTTTGTTTGCATGATCCCTTTCTTATTACTTGTATGATTTATTTATCGGTTATCTGTCTGGATGTTTATTTTATAACCTTAGGATAGACGAACGATAAATTGTTATATATGTCTGTGCAATTTCCCCAATTGCAGGTATCCCAAAAGATCTGTATACCCTTCACACACTGCACATGCATGCATAATCATGAGTGGAGCCCTGTACCCGGGTCTGAGTGAAACTTAGGAGTAGAGGGGTCTAGTGGTGTCACCAGGGATGCACGTCCCGGTTGGCTATCACGAAAACCCCAGCTAGAGTGCGTCCTTTTCCAGTGTCATGTAACCAGTAGCGTTCTCTACGGTTGCAGTCAACACTATGGAATTGGAACTTGGCTCTAGTGACCTTTATACCGCAGGATTATGACCTACCTTTTGCAAGATACATAAATTAGACATCCTAGATCCATAGGACAGGTAACCTTGGATTAGGACACGTAAAGGGTACACACTCCTATTGTAATGTTGGCATATATTAATCCATGCATATATTGCTTGTATACAATTATTCCGAATAAGGGAGCATAGTGAAAAGAGAAGTGGAAAAAAAAAAGAGAAAGCAAAAGAAAATTAGAAACTAAAAAGGAAGGCAAAAAAGATTTGACAAATAAAATCAGAAAATCAGGAAAATTTTAAAAAAAAAAATTCAAACTAATGAAGACGAAAGAATTAGAAAATTAAAAAATATATAATAGAAAAAATAAAAATAATTTCTAGAATTAATGGTTTAAAATGAAAATTTGAAAATCTAACAAAACAACTTCTCATTCAAAAAGGGAGAAAATTTTGAAAAAATCCAAAGAAAAAAAAAAGAAAAATTTAAAGAAGCCAAAATAAATAAAGCAACAAATCATTCAAAATGATCAACTTTCAAATCTTTAATTATTTGCGCATTCCAACATACATTCATTCATTCATCAAAGGATTTTATCGTTAAAGATCATCTCATACCTTCTTTATATTAACACTCATTAATGTTTTTATCACATAATTAATTTAACAAAAAAATTGAAGAAACATAATTTTCTTCATACCCAAAAAAACAATTTCCAAAAAAAATAAAATAAAATAAAAAATAATCAAAAAATTCAAGAAATCAATTTTTGGTGGAAAAGAGTAAACCCAAATATTGGAGAGAGCATTTGATCATTCCAAAAGATGGTCAACATTTAAATCTATAAATTATTTATGCATTTCAAAACATTACATTCATTGAATAAATTTATCATCGAAAAAAGAAAAATTTTGAAAACTATCTCATATCTTTTTATTTCATACTCATTGAAGCATTGGTATTCATGCAGTCATCAGCTTATCAAAACTAATTTCAAATTTTACAAAAAAATAAAAATTAAAGAAAGATAGTTTTCTCGGCATCCTTATAGGACTCATTCCCAATCAAAGATCATGGATGAGTTGGAAAGGCAAAATGAAGAGTTGAGAAATGAGATGAAAACTCTGAAAGATTAAATGACCAAACTGATGGAAGCTATCCAATCATCAAAACAGAAGGACATAAGGGTGTCCTATCCAAAGGAACCAGTTGGCCCATCATATTCTCCTGGCTACAATCCACCAAACCCTTTACCATCGACCATGCCTTCACAAACTGAGTGGGTCCACTATGGGTTCCCTCATGGGCATGCACCCCCATTCAGCCAAACACAAACCCAAACACAAAACCTACCTTCAAACCCTATAGGAATCCCTCATATTACTCCAAACACCATACAACAACCTGTCCAAGCTCACCAAATAAACACTGGAGGGACGAATCCTATGTTCACCCAAAGACTTCATCCAATATACATACCTTCCCATCTTCACAATAGGCCAGGAGAGTACCCAAACGATCCTTCTAACGAAAATGCTGAAAAATGGAAAATCTTGGAAGGAAGAATCCGGGCAATCGAAGGAAGTGCTTATGATATCAAAGACGCATCTGATCTATGTCTAGTCTCAGATGTGGTTATCCCTTCGAAGTTCAAGGTTCCTGAATTCGAGAAATATCAGGGAACTGGTTGTCCGAGGAACCATTTGACCATGTATTGTAGAAGAATGGTCGTCTGTGCTCATGATGACAACTTACTCATCCATTTCTTCCAAGACAGTTTGACCGGGGCAGCTGCAAATTGGTATACCCAGCTGGAACGGACATATATTCGTTCATGGAGGGACCTAGCTAATGCCTTTCTGAAGCAGTACAAGTATAACCTGGAGATGGCTGCTAGCAGAACTCAACTCCAGAATATGGCCAAGAAGGGAGAGGAGACCTTCAAGCAATACGCCCAACGATGGAGGGAGTTGGCTGCTCAAGTACAACCTCCCTTGTCTGAGAAAGAACTGGTCAGTATGTTCATCGACACACTCCAAGATCCTTTCTATGACAAGATGATCGGTAGTATGACTGCTAGCTTCTCTGATGTCGTCATCATTGGAGAAAGGATCGAAGGTGGCATACGCCGTGGAAAGATTGCGCATAAGCTTACAGGGGCAGTCAACGCTTCCATCGGATCAGGAAAGAAGAAGACAGGCAAAGCTTATAATGTGGCTTCTGGTCAAGGCCAGTACACTCCACAGGTGGCACATTATGGTCCAGCCAGTTACCAACCATCACCATACACACCCTATACACCATATCCTTATATCGCCACCACCTACCAAACACCCTACCATCCTACTTACAACTATCCAATGCAAGTACGGCCACCAACACCATACATGATACAAACACAAGCCACAAGCCAAAACCCTAATCAAAGCCTGAAAAAAGGAGAAGAAGTCTATCCAATTCGACCCTATTCTGATCTCCTACACTGAGTTGCTACCTCGCTTAATTCAAAACTCGTTAGTCGCTCCTTATCCTCTAAAGCCTCAAGAACCACCATATCCTAAATGGTATGATGCAAACACTAGATGCGATTACCATGCACGGTTCATTGGTCATTCCACAGAGGATTGCCTAGCACTGAAGTGTAAAGTACAAAACTTGATTGATGCAAAATGGTTGGATTTTGGGAAGCTTGCTCCTAACACTGAGAACAATCCATTGCCGAGTCATGAGAGCTCATCAACTAGCTGAGAAATAGGAGCAGCACAATGAGTTACCTTGTATAAGCTGATATACCGAGGAAATCATCCAAGATTTTTCATACTTTTCAAAATCAATCTTTTGTAAATAAATCTCAATGAGAAATATAAAATTACATTTTTCATGTTGCTTGAGCATGTACCTTACCATGTTAACTTTACTTCTTGAAACTTTCCATTTCTTTTCATCATTTAACCCACTTCTTATCCTACACCTAAACAATCAATACCTGTTGGTGACAATGGCAGTGCTGTAATAAATAATTTTGAAACGTCTGATTAATCAAACTCAAGGAGAAAAATTAAATGAGTAAGCAGAATAATCAAAATCCAACTAGAGATTTCAAATCTCCATTCAAGGAACACTTCTAGACGAAATAACAAATGTCCCACTGGATCAAAAGTCCAAATCCAGGCAAAATTTAGAGATGCGAAGTAGATCCGCTGAATTGAAATTCAAAACAGTTCAGGCAAGACCAATATCTGACCAGGAAAATTCAAGGAAAGAAAAAATTTCAAGAAAAAGAGAAGAAAAAAACCCGCTGGATTAAAATCAAAATAATCCAAGAAAAAGTAGGGTTAAAATTCAAAAAAATAAATCGATGAAGTCATGATCAGAAGAGGTCTTGTTGGATTCCAAAAACAATTCAGGGAAAGTTAGGATCAAAATGAGGGCCCGCTAGGTCGAGAACCCTCGAAGACGGCCTAGGCAAAAGTTAGGGCACACAAACAAAGGCCCACTAGGTCAAAAACCCTCAAAGGGCGGCTTAGGCAAAAGTTAGGGCATACAATCAAGAGCCCGCTAGGTCAAAAACCTGCAAAGGCGGCCTAGGCAAAAGTTAGGGCACAAAAGGCCCGCTAGGTCGAGAACCCTCGAAGACGACCTAGGAAAAAGTTAGGGCACACAAACAAAGGCCCGCTAGGTCGAAAACCCTCAAAGGACGGCTTAGGCAAAAGTTGGGGCATACAATCAAAAGCCTGCTAGGTCGAAAACCTGCAAAGGCGGCCTAGGCAAAAGTTAGGGCACAAAAGGCCCGCTAGGTCGAAAACACTCAAAGGACGACTTAGGCAAAAGTTGGGGCATACAATCAAGAGCCCGCTAGGTCGAAAACCTGCAAAGGCGGCCTAGGCAAAAGTTAGGGCACAAAAGGCCCTCTAGGTCGAGAACCCTCGAAGACGACCTAGGAAAAAGTTAGGGCACACAAACAAAGACCCGTTAGGTC
Source organism: Canavalia gladiata (assembly GCA_037954105.1). Taxonomy (NCBI): domain Eukaryota; kingdom Viridiplantae; phylum Streptophyta; class Magnoliopsida; order Fabales; family Fabaceae; genus Canavalia; species Canavalia gladiata. The sequence continues at coordinate 16,553,817 of CM075667.1, read as the reverse complement.
GAAAACCCTCAAAGGGCGGCTTAAGCAAAAGTTAGGGCATACAATCAAGAGCCCGTTAGGTCGAAAACCCGTAAGGGCGGCCTCAGCAAAAGTTAGGACAAACAAAATACCTGCTGGGTTGAAAAATCAAAAGAACAACCTAGGCAAAAGTTAAGGTCAACCAAGAATCCCAGTACAATCTGACATTTCTGCATCTCATACTTTCCAAAACTGGGGCAAAATTTTTGCCACTTCTTAAGTTTGGTTAATTTGACAATCAAGATTATGAAAAGCAGCATTGGCATTTTTCACCAAAAGGTGCCATTTGGGCAATCAAACCAACATCCTTCGCCCTTTCCTTTCAAATATACTACCTTAAACATCATTTGCAAAATTCTGCATTTCCTTCCATTAATTATCCAAGATCACTTTGCATACCTCAAAGGTACACAGGCCAAAAAGGAATGTGAAAAATGTAAAAATAAAATATTTTTGAAAGGTCATGAAAAATCGGATGAGTCCTCATCCATCACAACATGACATGACTGTTTCCCAAAAGGTCATCCTTTTACCAGCCATAATGCTGTCAAGACAAAAGGAGTATGTCTCATCCAATAATGCTGACTATTGATGGGTCTCAAAGATCCTAGAAAGAAGGTAACAAAGTTGACCAAGAAGCCAAGAGATTGAGTCAATCCAGCTCATCCTGATTTTTGGTTCCTTTCACACCAACTATAAGGTTGTCAAGAAAGAACCTATCGAAAAAATAAAAAAATAAAATCAATAGAAACAAAAAGTTTTTCACCATCTCATGACATGCATTCATTCCATAGCATCTATTAAATAATTATGTCGAGCATTAAGAAGCAATAATCAAGTTAAAGCATCACATCCTTCTGCATTCATTCAAACATCATGATAAGCATCCGGCATCTCATAATCTATTGTCAATACTAAGTAAAACCAGGGAAAATTTCCCATATCAAAATCAAAACTGAGGTAAATGCTTGCCTACAAAAATTCAATTTGAGGTCATCCTCAAATCCTAAGTCAAGCTCAAACTAGGGCAAACGCTTGCCTACAAAAATTCAATTTGAGGTCATCCTCAAATTTTGAGTCAAGCTCAAACTGGGGCAAACGCTTGCCCACAAAAAGTCCAATTTGAGGTCATCCTCAAATTCTTAGTCAAGCTCAAACTGGGGCAAACGCTTGCCCACAAAAATTCAATTTGAGGGCATCCTCGAATTTTGAGTCAAGCTCAAACTTGGGCAAATGCTTGCCGACACAAAAATCAAATTTGAGGTCATCCTCAAATTCCAAATCAAAAATCAAGTTAGGGCAAACATGCGCCCTGAAAAATTCAAGATGAAGCAAACCTCGAAGTATGAATCAAGATTCAAGCTGGGGCAAACGCTTGCCCAAAATCTCCTCAAGTTAAGGCATTCCTCGATTGCCAAAAATCTTCCAAGCTAGGGCAAGATGTTTGCCCAAAGTCCCTTCAAATCAAGACACCCCTCAATTATCAAGAATTTTCTAAACTGGGGCAAAATGTTTGCCCAAGTTTCTTCAAGAGAATAATTATCAAGTGCTTAAAAAACCCTCAAGTTCAAGGTAGAATAAGTAATAAATAATTTCAAAATAATATTTTCCGAGGCAGTTGATGAAGAAGCCCATATTCCACTCTCGTGCATTCCTAAGGCACATCATATTACTTCCCACATCTGTCTCAATGGGTCATTCCTTTACTTGCACTAACAGATCATTACTTTCATGTTGCCACACCGGTCTCCACAGGTTATTCTGGCTCGGTAAGACATCTCTTTTTCTGTACTCGTCTTTTTGTCTTGACAAGCCTCTCTTTTCCATACCTATCCTAATAGGTCATTCCACACTTTTTGTCTGGCATGACAAACCAGCTTTGTCGCTTGTCTTAACAGGATGTCTTTCCTTTACCTGTCTTAACAGGTCAACCATCATTCCACCTTTGCATTGCCTGCACCAACAGATTTCATTCTCGTGCCTGCCCTAACAGGTCACTTCTACTTTTTGCTTGTCTTAATAGGCCACTTCTGCTTTTTTCCTATCTTAACAGGCTGTTTTTCCTTTGCCTGTCTTCACAGGTCAATCTTCTTTTTGTTTTCACATGACCTATCTTAATAAGTATGATCATTCTTGCCTTGCCTGTCTTAACAAGCCATCTTTGCTACGCCTGTCTTAACAGGCCATTTCTACGTTCTGCCTGTCCTAACAGGCTTGCTTTTTCCTGTCAACAACAGGACCTTTTTCTACCTGTCTAAACAAGTTTCTGTCATCCCGCTTTTTCTGTTTTAACAATTTTTTTTACCACTCTATTGTGTCTATCTTAACAGACGTCTTCCTTTCATCCTGTGAAAAATAGGACTTTTACAATTTCATCTGTCTTAACAGGTTATCACTTTTCTGTTGTGCCTGTCTTAATAAGCATCTTGCTTTCATCCTGTCAACAAGAGGACCTTTACATTTTACCTATCCTAAACAGGTCATTTTGCACTTTCCTTTGTCTGTCTTAACCAGTGTTCATCATTCTTCTTCCTGTTTTAACGGGTATCTTGTTTCCTTCCTATTAGCAACAGGTTTTTTCTTCATTACCTGTCATAACAAGTTTCTCTCCTCATTTCAATGCCTGTCTTAACAGGATTCCATCTATATTTTACATGCCTCAACAGGTCATTTTCATTTCCTTTGCCTGTCTAGGAGGCTTGCATCTTTCCTGTTATCAACAAGACTTTTCTGCATCTTACCTGTCTTAACAGGTTCCCTTCACTTTACTTTTCCTGTCTTACCAGGTTTACATTTCTCCTGCCAACAACAGGATGCCATCTACATTTATTCTGTCTTAACAAGATAGTTTTCTTCATTTACTTTTCCTGCCTTAACAAGGCTTGCTTCTTTCTTGTCTTCACAGGTCCTTTTAATTTCACTTTGCCTGTCTTAACAGGTTTTCACCATTCTGTTGTGCCTATCTTAACAGGAGTTTTTCCTCCATCCTATCAACAACAAGACTTTTACATTTTTGCCTGTCTTAACAGGTCATTTTCATTTTCCTTTTCTTGTGTAGCAGGCTTGCATCTTTCCTGTCATCAACAACACTTTTTCTACATTTCACCTGTCTTAATAGGTCATTTTGAATTTATCCTGTCAAGCAGGATTTCATGTTTAAATTTTGGCATACATCCTGTCAAGCAGGATTTCATTTGCATTTATCCTGTCAAGCAGGATTTCATGTTTAAATTTCTGCATACATCCTGTCAAGCAGGATTTCATTTGCATTTATCCTATCAAGCAGGATTTCATGTTTAAATTTTCGCATATATCCTATCAAGCAGGATTTCATTTGCATTTATCCTGTCAAGCAGGATTTCATGTTTAAATTTCTGCATACATCCTATCAAGCAGGATTTCATTTGCATTTATCCTGTCAAGCAGGATTTCATGTTTAAATTTCCGCATACATCCTGTCAAGCAGGATTTCATGTTTAAATTTCTGCACACATCCTGTCAAGCAGGATATCATTTGCATTCTTCCCAGCAACAGCGGGACCTCATTGGCATTTTCCTATCAACAATAGGACATCAAGCATGTTTAAATTTCTGTCTAGCCTATCACATCAGGCCCTTCATGTTTAAATTTCTGTTCAGCCTATCTCAACAGGCACTGCATGTTTAAATTTCTGTTCAGCCTATCACATCAGGCGCTGCATTTTACTTTCTGCATTCTGGCCTATCACATCAGGCCCCTCATGTTTAAATTTTTGCTCAAAGCCTATCACATAAGGCGCTGAATTTTAATTTCCTGCATTTTGGCCTATCACATCAGGCCCCTCATGTTTAAATTTCTACTCAAAGCCTATCACATCAGGCGCTGTATTTTACTTTCTGCATTCTAGCCTATCACACGAGGCTCTGCATGTTTAAATTTCCGCACTTCAGTCTATCACATGAGGCTCTGCATGTTTAATTTTCTGCATTTCAGCCTATCACACGAGGCTCTGCATGTTTAATTTTATGCATTTCAGCCTATCACACGAGGCTCTGCATGTTTACATTTCTGCACTTCAGCCTATCACACGAGGCTCTGCATGTTTAAATTTCTGCATTTCAGCCTATCACACGAGGCTCTGCATGTTTAATTTTCTGCATTTCAGCCTATCACACGAGGCTCTGCATGTTTACATTTCTGCACTTCAGTCTATCACACGAGGCTCTGCATGTTTAATTTTCTGCATTTCAGCCTATCACGCGAGGCCCATGCATGTTTAATTTTCTGCATTTCAGCCTATCACACAAGGCTCTGCATGTTTAATTTTCTGCATTTCAGCCTATCACACGACGCTCTGCATGTTTACATTTCTGCACTTCAGCCTATCACACGAGGCTCTGCATGTTTAAATTTCTGCATTTCAGCCTATCACACGAGGCTCTGCATGTTTAATTTTCTGCATTTCAGCCTATCACACAAGGCTCTGCATGTTTAAATTTCCGTATTTCAGCCTATCACACGAGGCTCTGCATGTTTAATTTTCTGCTTTTCAGCCTATCACACAAGGCTCTGCATGTTTAATTTTCTGCATTTCAGCCTATCACACGAGGCTCTGCATGTTTACATTTCTGCATTTCAGCCTATCACACAAGGCTCTGCATGTTTAATTTTCTGCATTTCAGCCTATCACACGAGGCTCTGCATGTTTACATTTCTGCATTTCAGCCTATCACATAAGGCTCTGCATGTTTAATTTTCTGCATTTCAGCCTATCACACGAGGCTCTGCATGTTTACATTTCTGCACTTCAGCCTATCACACGAGGCTCTGCATGTTTAAATTTCTGCATTTCAACCTATCACACGAGGCTCTGCATGTTTAATTTTCTGCATTTCAGCCTATCACACGAGGCTCTGCATGTTTACATTTCTGCACTTCAACCTATCACACGAGGCTCTGCATGTTTAAATTTCTGCATTTCAGCCTATCACACGAGGCTCTGCATTTTTAATTTTCTGCATTTCAGCCTATCACACGAGGCTCTGCATGTTTAATTTTCTGTATTTCAACCTATCACACGAGGCTATGCATGTTTAATTTTCTGCATTTCAGCCTATCACATGAGGCTCTACATATTTACATTTCTACACTTCAGCCTATCACACGAGGCTCTGCATGTTTAAATTTCTGCATTTCAGCCTATCACACGAGGCTCTGCATGTTTAATTTTCTGCATTTCAGCCTATCACACGAGGCTCTGCATGTTTACATTTTTGCACTTCAGCGTATCACACGAGGCTCTGCATGTTTAAATTTCTGCATTTCAGCCTATCATACGAGGCTCTGCATGTTTAAATTTCTGCATTTCAGCCTATCACACGAGGCTCTGTATGTTTAATTTTCTGCATTTCAACCTATCACACAAGGCCCCTGCACGTTTAAATTTCTGAATCTTGGCCTATCACACAAGGCCCCATCATGTTTAAATTTCTGCATCTTCGCCTATCACACAAGGCCCCTGCACATTTAAATTTCTGCATCTCGGCCTATCACACAAGGCCCCTGCATGTTTAAATTTATGCATCTTGGCCTATCACACAAGGCCCCTGCACGTTTAAATTTCTGAATCTTGGCCTATCACACAAGGCCCCTACACGTTTAAATTTATGCATCTTGGCCTATCACACTAGGCCCCTGCATGTTTAAATTTCTACATCTTAGCCTATCACATAAGACCCGAGCACGTTTATTTTTCTGCATCTTGGCCTATCACAAAAGGCCCCAGCACATTTATTTTCTGCATCCTGCCCTATTCAGTCCCCTGCACGTTTACTTTTCTGCACCTGGCCTATTCAGGTCCCAGCACGTTTACTTTTCTACATCCTGGCCTATTGAGGCCCCAATACCGTTAATCTTTTGCATCCTAGCCTGTCTGAACGGGTAGTTTCCATCTTGCTTTGCTTGTCTTAACGGGCCATTCTCCTCAATTCTTGTCTTAATAGGTCTTTTTCATTCCACTTTGCCTATCTTAACAGACCATTCTTTTCCATTCTGTTAGCCTAATCAGGCTCTGTATTCCAAATTTCCACATTTTGGCCTACCGTATCAAGCCCTGCATATTTAAGCCCGTCAGCTCATTACACAAGGCTTGCAAAACTTATGCAAAATTTTCACATTTGAACTACTATCCTCCAATTTATTAGGGCAGGCATTCCTAAGTTTTCGGTTAAGCCCAGAACTTTTCTGGTACCTCGGAAGCATCATTCAACTCCCTGACATGTTCATGACTTGCCAATAAGGCTTGCACCCATGCCAGTTTTTGTCTTTTACCTCGGACATAATTTGTTCACTTCTTTACTCATTTCTTACCGTGATAATCTAGAAACTTGTTTCTTATATTATCTGGTAAGAAAATGAGTAAAGAGGGGCAAACTGTGAACACTGAATTATGTCCGAGGATAAATTTAAAACCCAAAATAAATCATTTTGTTTTTTTAGTCTAAAATAAAAAAAATAATAACAAAAAATAGAAAAATAGAAAAAGAAAGAAAAATAAATTTTTAGTTAAGAATTTAGTTAGAAAGTTAGTTGGATTAGTTAATGATGGTTAAGAATTAGTTAGGAAAAAAAGAAAAAAAGAAAAAAGAAAATGAAAGAAAAAAAAAATTTTAGTTAAGAATTTAGTTAGAAAGTTAGTTGGATTAGTTAAGGATGGTTAAGAATCAGTTAGAAAAAAAATAAAAAATAAAAAAATAAAATGAAAGAAAAATAAAATAAAGAAAATAATAAAAAGAAAACAAAAAAGAGAAAAATCAGAAAACAAAAGGCGAAAGCTTCTTCACTTCTAAAAAATTTTTCCCTTTCTTTTTTTGAAATTTTATCTATAAATAGGGACTTTCATTTAGTTCAAAGGGGGACTCTTCATTTCTAAAAAAATTCAGAATTTCTAAGGAGGGAGAGAGAGGAGCACTTTGAGTCATTGAAGGGGAGGTTCTAGGAGGAGCACTAAAGAGACTCTTGAATTCTACATCTAATGGAGCACCTTCTTGGTCTCCATGAAACCAGTTATTCATCTCCTTCCAATATGCTATCAAGTGGCATTGAATAACATCAATGGAGGTTAGATCTTGCTTCTATTTCGTTTAATTTTCTTGCGTCTTCTCGGATTTTCGAGTTCATCTTCGTCTCTGTTTTCATTTTAATTTTTGATCAGTCAAATGATCTCCAATTTCAGTGATTTTTGTTGCGTTCTCTTTGTCTTTCTCTCTAGTTTGTGGAATGATATTATTTGTCTAATTTGGATCTAAAATGAAGTCTCTATGACCAGATTACTGAAGGATGTTCGTCTTGACGGGTAAATGAACTTAGCTTGTTTGATTTGTGTATACCTTGCTCCTTTCTGGTCTGTTTTTTTGTCAAATTTGTTTTGTTTGATTCCTATAACCTATATCTTTCAATTTTTTGGTTTTAATTTTTCAGATCTACCAAAAAATATTTCTAAAAATTCTGAGATTTGCATTCAAATTTTGGCGCCAAATTTTCGAGTTAATCTTCATCTATGTTTTTTGTTTTCATTTTTGATCGGTCAAACGATCTCCGATTTTGGTTCTTTTTGTTGCGTTCTCTTCGTCTTTCTCTCTAGTTTCTGGAATGGTATTATTTGTCTAATTTGGATCTTAAATGAAGTTTTTATGGCCGAATTACTGAGGTATGTTTGTCCTGGTGCGAAAATGAACCTATGTTGTTTGGTTTGTGCATAACTTGCTCATTTCTTGTCTTTTTTTTTGTAAAATTTGTTTTGTTTGATTCCTATGATCTATATCTTTCAATGTTTTGGTTTTAATTTTTTAGATCTCTGGAAAAATATTTTTTGAAAAATTTTGAGATTTGAATTTAAATTTTGGCGCCAAAATCTCTTGTGTCTTTGAAGTTCTTTAGTAGATCTTGTTCTTTTAACCTTGTTTAGGTATTATTTTTCATGTGTTGATCCTTCTATATGTATTTCCTTCTGATTTGTTTGTGTTTGTATGTCCTCCTTTGAAAAAAATTCCTAAGAGTGCATGACCATATACATGCATCCTATATGTTAAGTCTAGCTTAAGTCATGCATGATTAAGTCATTGAACCTAAAGAGTTAAGTGTTTGCTTGAATCAAAATAAAAAAAACTTAATTCTTACCTGTGGACCTTATGACCTAAGCTGGATTGGAGACAATTAAACAAGGAACATCAATGGAGGTTCAATCCAACCTTTTATTCCACTTAATTTTCTTACTTCTTCTCGGATTTTCGAGTTCATATTCGTCTTTGTTTTTTTTAAATTTTCCGAAATTCATGCAAACGGGTTCTAACACGAACGAGTAGCGTTCTCTACCGTGTCGTGTTTTAATTCGTGTGGGATCCAAATACGGCTTACGACGATTTAGGATCTCACAAGCATGAATTTCTGAAAACCATCACTTTCAATAAAATATTATAAAAACGTCTGTTTTTAATTTTTCGAAATTCATGTAAACGGGTTCTAACGCGAACGAGTAGCGTTCTCTACCGTGTCGTGTTTTAATTTGTGTGGGATCCAAATACGGCTTACGACAATTTAGGATCTCGCAAGCTTAAATTTCTGAAAACCATCACTTTCAATAAAATCTTATAAAAAACGTCTGTTTTTTTAATTTTTCGAAATTCATGTAAAAGGGTTCTAACGCGAACGAGTAGCGTTCTCTACCGTGTCGTGTTTTAATTCGTGTGGGATCCAAATACGGCTTACGACGATTTAGGATCTCGCAAGCATGAATTTCAGAAAACCATCACTTTCAATAAAATCTTATAAAAAACGTCTGTTTTTAATTTTTCGAAATTCATGGAAATGGGTTCTAACGCGAACGAGTAGCGTTCTCTACCGTGTCATGTTTTAATTCGTGTGGGATCCAAATACGGCTTACGACGATTTAGGATCTCGCAAGCATGAATTTCTGAAAACCATCACTTTCAATAAAATCTTATAAAAAACGTATGTTTTTAATTTTTCGAAATTCATGTAAACGGGTTCTAACGCGAACGAGTAGCGTTCTCTACCGTGTCGTGTTTTAATTCGTGTGGGATCCAAATACGGCTTACGACGATTTAGGATCTCGCAAGCATGAATTTCTGAAAACCATCACTTTCAATAAAATCTTATAAAAAACGTCTGTTTTTAATTTTTCGAAATTCATGTAAACGGGTTCTAACGCGAACGAGTAGCGTTCTCTACCGTGTCGTGTTTTAATTCGTGTGGGATCCAAATACGGCTTACGACGATTTAGGATCTCGCAAGCATGAATTTCTGAAAACCATCATTTTCAATAAATTCCTATTAAAGTGTCTCTTTTTTTTCTATCTAAAATCACCCCGTATTCTTTTAGAGATCAAGTCTCTTAACCAGAACTACGTAGCCTTGAGTTTCCCATTGCACCCGGTAATACGTAGGAGCAGGATCAAGTCCTGTCAGGCTATTTTCCATGAACCTATTTATTTTCTATTTTCTATTCTATTTTAAGGGATCAAATAGTTTTCAAAATATCACACACTCAGTTTAAGGGTACCGTTCCTTGGAACGGGCGAGTAGGGTGCCTAATACCTTCCTTACTCATAACCGACTCCAGAACCTAGATTTCTTCCACAAGTTAGGATTTTTCCAAATTTTTTCCCTTAAAATAAGATTTGGTGGCGGCTCCACAATCAAATTAATTCTTTTCAAAATTTAGCGAGTCCGTCGTCTCGTCGTAATTACGGTTATGACATAGCCCATTTGAAGTCTGCTGGCTAACTCACCCAGATTACTATGGGATGGTTAGAGACATTTGACTTAACCCACATGACTCAATCCCTAATGTCTTAAAGAAAGTTAAAAAGAGGTCAATCGCCTTTAACAAACATACCTTTGGCCATATTCGACAACGAAAGCATCATCTTGAGGTTTGGATTAAAGGGGTATTTTGTTGTGTTGAAGTTTGCCTATCTCACTCGTTATGGAAGCTTAACACTACATTACAAGATAAATATATCAAAAAATGCTAGCCCAAGAGGAAACCCTCTGATTTCAAAAGTCACATGAGCAATGGGTTAAACATGGTGATCGTAATACTATGTTCTTCCATGTCAAAAAAATCATTCGAAGACGCAGAAACAGAATCACAGGTTTGAACTTACCAGAAGAAATATGGTGTACGGAAAACACTATCTTAAAGGAGGAGGCACAAAAATATTATATGATGTTGTTTCAGGGTACAAACCAAGGCAACATAAATGGTCTCCATAGAGACATTGGACCCAAAATTTCTTCTGAGGCACAGACAGATCTTCTTCGACCTGTGTTTATGGAAGAAGTGTTCATAGCAATCCGCTCAATGAAACCATACAAAGCTCCAGATCCGGATGGGTTCCAGAACATTTTCTACAAATCCTTTTGGCCCATCATAGGTGAAGAAGTGCTTCAATTAGTTGAGACAGCATTTACAAATGGTTCCTTCGATTCAAAGATCACAAAAGCTCCTGTTGTTCTCATCCCAAAAGTGGACAACCCAATAACCTTTACAGACTTTCGTCTCATTAGTCTTTGCAATATCTTATTCAAAATCATCTCAAAGGTGCTGATTAACCAGATGCGGCCACTATTTATGCAAATTGTAGGGGCCTTTACAAAGTAGTTTCATTCCAGGTAGAGAAACAACAAATAATGTTATCCTTCTACGGGAGATCGTCCACTCCATGGAAAAATCAAAAGCCAAAACTAGAAATATTGGGTTTAAAATCGATTTAGAAAAGGCGTACGATAATGTAAGTTGGAAGTTTCTCAACTTTACGCTAGAGATGTTTGGGTTCCCGTTAAGGACTCAAGATTTGATCATACATTGCATTATTAACATTGCTTTGGAACAGTGAACAATTACCGACGTTCAAACCTACCAAAGGCCTTCGACAAGGAGACCCACTTTCTCGGTATCTCTTTGTTATATGCATGGAACGACTTGTCATTTCTATCCAAGAGAAGGTGTAGTCTAAACAATGGATACCTATCATAGTGTCTAGAGGAGGTCTAGCCATTTCCCATTTACTGTTTGCGGATGATCTATTGGTGTTTACGAAAGCTACCACGGCACAGGTACGATTTCTTCACGATGTTATTCACAAATTTTGTTTGGTTTCAGGTCTGTTTATCAATCTGCACAAATCTAGAGCCTTTTGCTCCCAAGAGTTTCGAACTAGCAGAAAGAATGCTTCACCCGGATAACTCAAATTAGATTCATGTCCAAAATTGACAAATATATGTGGTTTCCAATGGTCCATGGACGAGCAGAGAAGGAGAAATTCCAACTCATCCTAGATAATCTCAATAAGTGATTAGTAAGCTGGAAAAGGAACCTTTTGAACAAAGTTGGGAGGTTAACATTGGTTAATTTGGTTCTTTCACAATCCCAACGTATGTGATGCAAATCTATTGGCTGCCAAATTCCATATGTGACAAACTTAATTCCACAGCTAAGCAATTTTTATAGAGCAAAAACACTAGCAAGGGACTTCACCTAATGAAATGGGAGCAAGTCACTAAACCAAAAAAGTGCAGAGGATTGAACATCCGGCAAGCGAGGATGACAAATACAACTCTTCTAAGGAAGTTGACTTAACAATTATTACATAACAAGGATAAATTATGGGTGCAGGTTCTCCAGCACAAATACAACATCTCACCAAACATTCTTCACCAAATGCAGTGACATGGTTCTCCAACCTGGAATTTTATTCAACAAGCCACTCTAATATTGCAATATGCCTTCAAGATATGAGTGAGCAAAGGCAACATTAACTTTTGGTTTGAGAATTGGTCGGGCTTAGGCAAGTTATGCGATTTAGTGCCTTATATGGATATACAATATGTGGATATCAGGATATTGGACATCTAGGACAATGAGTTGCTTAATCTAGATCATATTCATACCCTATTACACATAATGTGGTGGAACAACTAAAAGCTCTACCCATTATCCTTGACGAATCCGTGCTAGACATATACACATGGGGACAACATTTAAATGAGATTTACACATCGAAGGAAGGCTATACATGGCTCAGAAAGGAACAAGAGCACCATACTGAAAAAAATGGTCATGGTTATGGTTAGGGATGGAGGTGAACAAGGTTGTCCGACAGGGGCCTACGGCTCGGCTCGTTTAAAGCCTAGCTTGACTCGGCTTGTTTAATAAATAGACAGGCTTAGGCTTGTTAAAAAGTTTTTTTAGATAAACAAGTCAAGCCTATACTTATAAAAAAGCCTATTTAACTTATTCAGAGACCTATTTATATTTATATATTATATATTTATTTATTTTAATATATTATATTTGTATAATATTTATTCTATATTTTATTTACATAATATTAATATATATATATATATATTAGGCCTATTTAATGGTCTTTTTATCTTGTAGACTTTAAGTTTGCAAGCCTTTTTAATCAATTATTTATATAGGCTTTAAGTCTATTTATTGATTTTTTTTGTAATGTAGGCTTTAAATCAAGTTAGGCCTTGACAGAAAAAAAAAAAGTCTTTAAACAGGCCAGACCTAAACACTCAAAGTCTAACTCGGCTCGGCCTACTTCCATCCCTAGTTATGGTGCACTAACCTCCCTAAAAAAGTACGTCTTTTCTTATGGCAAGCCTTCCACAATGCCTTGTTCATGTCTGTCCTTTGTCATAATCGTAATGTTTCCCAAAGCTTCACTTGTTTGAGATGTCAAGTGGGGAACGAAGACATCTAGTATTGTCTGCATGATTATCCTTATGCGCAAAAGATTTGGGATTGCTTAGGGGTGAGTTGAGTTCCTGCCTTCCATATTGCTACTTTGATTTGCTAGATCATAAATCTTGTGGAAATGTGTGGATATATTTTCATTGCAGGATTATGGCAAATTTGGTTGGATCGAAACACTCATGTGCTCACCAACACGACTCATGACATACAGGAAACTCTTACTAGAATCTGGTCATTCAAATGGCTACTAGAAAAGACTTACACTCTCGTATCTCAGGGAGAGTAACTTGATCGTTGGATACAATGGAACCCAATTGATGAAGACACCCTTACTCTAAACGTGGATGAAAGCTCCTTAGGTAATCTTGGTCAAGCAAGATTTTGGGGTTTATTGAGAGACCAATCAGGTAAATGGATTGTTGGTTTTTATAAAAGTATTGGTCTATCAAACAACATTCATGCAGAGCTTCTGGCACTTTACTATGGATTATACATTGCGTGTAACAGAGGACGCAATAATTTTATGTGAATTAAACTACAAAGAAGTTATAAACACTTTGTCCAAACAACCAAAATTTCATAAATATGAAGTAATTATTTCTTTAATTTAAAGACTTCTGAATCGCAGTTGGAGGCTGAATGTGATTCATTGTTTTCGTGAAGCTAACTTTTTGTGGGGACAACCTTGCCAAACTCGGAACTAAACAAGCAATCAAATTGTGTATTATTAAACATCCTCTAGAGAGCATCGCCTCTTTGATGTTTAATAATTCTTCGGAAACCTTTCACTTCATACCTTAATTTAATTTTTCTCTAATCTATCTTGTTTCTTTTTTCCTATTACAATGTTACATGTACCAAAAATATACCAGCTGTTTTTTTTTTTAACATATACTATAAGTTAATAATAAACTAAAATAAAAACTTAAAGATAGAAAATAAATAAAATAATACACAAACTAAAATTATATTTTATTTTATTAAATTTTCAGTTCAAATTTATAGTATAAATTTTTATTTAATAAAATTTTATTTGAAATTAATATATTAATTTTTATTTATAAAAAATTTCATTTTATTTTTTAAATTTAAAAATATCTAAGTTAATTCTCACCGGTATATATAAAAAAAAAATCTCACCAGTGACTAATATATTTAATAATTTAATACTAATATCACTGATATTTAATTCTCTAAAACTAATTTAATAGTTATATTTTAAAATTTTATTTGCTCGGCATCTACAATTTTGGGATTTTTAGTCATGGATTTGGCAATATGGTCCAACTGCAAGGTTTGTTTGTTAGCATTATCTTAAACTTAAACGCAACCGGTCTCAACCCCAAACATCCACGTCCATTTTAGTTTTGGTAATGTCCGATCTCCAGTGTCATTCCGTTACTCTCTCTATCTCTATACACACCTACACGGCCTAATGGGTCAAACATTAGCCACATACAAACCCATTCCGTGCCTGTCCAACAAAATGTTAATAGAATCTCTATAACGTGGTTTTGGAGCTGGTAAACAGTAATATAAATATATATTTTATCTTCAATCCACCTGCTACTTTACTTTTCATTTATATATATATATATATATATATATATATATATTAAAATCAATGTAATAATTTTTTTAAATATACAAAAGATTATTATATTTTTATCATTATTTAATTTACTAAATTTTATCATAATTAATGAAAAATAAAAAATATAATTACAAATTAAATTAATAAATATATCTTATAAAATTATTAATAATATAAAATTTAATATAATCCATATATTAATAATATACGTGTTTTCGATGAGTGCACTTTTTTTATGCTTTCATTCTTTCATGTAATGTTATATATATTTTTGGTTGGCTTTAAAAAGCTTTGATATATATTGATTTTTCCCCTTATATGTACAGTGAAATTTTATATATATATAGAGAGAGAGAAGGAGAGGAAAATAAATACAGATAAAAGATAATAATTTTTCACATTTTGCATTTCTTAAATTTCTACTTTTAAATCCATTAAATTTAAACTCAACTATATTTAAATTTGTTAAGATTAAAGTTATTCACCTTTATAATTTAAATTCATTTAATCTAAACTTAATCAAATCTTTTAATATTACAAAAATTAAGCTAAAATTATAATATATTTTTAATCAATTTTCCAAACTTGTTTTAAAAGCACGCACATATATACACATAATATATATATTAAAAAATTTTATACTAATTTAATAATTTTTTATCTAATATATTTATCAATTTAATTATTAAATTATAAGATAATATATTTATAATTGTATATATAAAATTTTAAATAATTTAAATATCTTTAGATATATTTTTTAAATATTTATATTTAAATAACATATTATACGTTAAAATAAAATTATTAAATAAAATATTTATTGATACTATATATAACCTATAAAATTTTACAAGTAATTTTTTTAACATAGAAACTTAAATAATTCTCAACCTTTAAATTAGGATGATGTTGAATTTTAAAAAATATTTTATTTTTATTTTTAATATCTTATAAAAAATAGTAAAAATAAATATATTTATTTTTGTTTTTATTTTTTATTGAATTAAATATATTTTTAATTTTTCTAAGATAATTAAATTTTAGTTTTTATTCTTTAATTTTAATTTTTTTTTAAAAAATAGTTTGATTATAGTCATTAATATTAACTTAAATTACATTAAATTAAAATAGATTAACTGTTATTAAAGAATTATAATTAATATATTTTATAAAATAATTAAATTTTATTTTAATAATAATTAATTTAATTTGATTTAATCCTACTTAAATTAAAATTAAGTATTATAATAAAGATATTTAAAAAATAACATAAACCAAAAAATTTAAAACTAAATAATTAAAATAAAAATTTAATTATTTTAAAGGAAGTAAAAGCATATTTAACCATTTTTTATTTTATTATTTTCAGTATAAAAATTTAAAAATAAAAAATAACAATAACATTTTTATAAATGAAACTAAAAAAATAAGAATAGAAAACATTTTCCAAAATCAAATAGGATCTAAAAATTTTTAATATACATATCAAATTTATCAAATTTTATAAAAATAAAAAATTGATTTAAAATTTTATCATTTTATTTTATTTTATTTTATTTTATAATATATTATTTAAAATATAAATAAATATTAATTATTTGGTAATATATTTATAAATATTTAAATTATATCAAATTTTATATAATTTATTTTAAAAAAAATTATCACCATACATACTAATAAAATTTACATTTTAATAATCTTATTTTTTCTTCTCATATCTTTTTTTTTTATCACATTACATATTACACTCCATCTCTTTTTATCTATGATTTTTTCTCTCATTTATCACACAATACATTTTAAAATAAAATATAAGAATATTAGAATTTTAATTGTAAATATAATAAAAAATAATTTAATAACTAAATTGTTTAAATTTATATAAAAATTTTATTAAATTATATAAATTAACCCTTAGTATAAATTGATTATATGTTGAGAGAAAAATAATATAATAAAAATTTAAAAAATATAGAATATGATGTAAAAATTATAATAAAAACATTATATTTCTTTATAAATGTATAAAAGATTTTGAGATGGTAGAATGATCACGATGAGCCCAGTCACAATTCACTCACGACCTTTTAATAGGAGAGTGTTTTTTTAACTTTCCAACGGGATGGAGAAAATTGTTCTATAATCATGATTACAATAATAAAGATTAATCATATTTCAGTTTTATAAAATTTTTTGTATGTAAAATTTCAATGTTTTAAATTGATTTTTATTTTTCTATTTTAAAATTAAGCAGACTTCACTGTTCAATAAATTTCTAAGTTAAAAACTTTCAATTATTTTTGTTGTCAATTTTTTTAAAAAAAATTGTAATGATATTGAAATATAAATAATTCTAAAATTCCAGAAGTAAAATTTTTTATAAAAAAATGGATAAAATTAAAAAAATTATAAGATATGAGATTAAAATATGAAGAGACAAAAATTTAAATTGTTTTTATTTTATAAAAAATTGAAGTAGAAAATATAAATTATATAAAAGTGTAGATAAAAAATTGATAAAAGTTAAATTTACTAATTTTTAAAATATAAAATTAAAAATATTTAAAAGTTAAAATTTCTCACAAATCAAATTAAAAAGTAAAAGCATAAGATTTGGTTAGGTTAAAGGTCAAAAACGATCTCATGCACTTTCCTTATACGTGTTGAATTAATCATCTATTAAACTATCTTTAATAAATTTTGTTTGTCTATAAAATATAAAATAATAATTTATTAAATTATATTAACTGTTTAATTCCTACAATATCTGAGCACCGTTGATCTGGTGAAATTTGTTTCTCTATAAAAAAATTTTAAAAATCGAAATGATAGTAATGGCAGAGATTCTGAGTATGATTGTAAAGCATTTTTCCTGCCTAGCCGAAGATGCATCACGCGGGCAAAGAACCTTATCCTATGCCTAGCCGAAGAATGAAATAAAAATAATAAAAAAGTTATTTGTTTAAGTAAATAGAAAATAAATAATATATTAAAAATATGTTAATAAAAAATAAATTAAAATTAAAAGTTTTTATTATATTATTTTTATTAATATTAGTTTTATGGTAAAAAAAATGAGTAATAATCAGAATTATTCAAAGAAAAAAAATCAAACTTCCATTTCTTCCATTTTCTAGTTGTTGGTGGAATTTTTTTATGTAACATATAAAAGATTTTTGTTTTCAAAATTTCAGTTCAAATAAATATTAAAAATAATGTTTATTTATTTACTGATTTTCATCAAAACAAATATAATATTAAAATTGGTCGGAATAAAATGTTAGCGTGTCTTCTAAATATTTAAGACTTGATTTTTCCTTTTTTATTTTTGAAAATAAAATTCTTAAATTATTTGATGCTTATAATTATGAAAATTATTTTTAAAATTGATAATTTTACAAATTTAAATTAAAAGATAAAACAATTATAATTTTTTTCTATTTTAGTTATTTATATTTTTTTTTATATTATTTTATCAACTTTATTTACGTCCTTTTATTTCATTTTTAAAAATTATTTTACAAAATAATTTGAAAAACTAAATTACAATCAAACATACCTTTATTTTTGTATTTTTTATTTTTATTTGTGTTTCATATTCTTTTCACCGTTCATTTCGTTCAACGTTCTAGTGATAAACTCCTTTGACTTGCATTGTCTGCTTTATCTATATAATCAACTTACAATTTGAATGGTACACAAACCAATAGGCCCCTCATGAGCTGTATATAATAAGTAAACATTTGACACGTACAAAATTAGATCTTAAGACACATGACTATTTTGAACAAAATTTTTATTATATAAAAATAATAAAATTTGAATCTATAATTTGTATAAATTATTTTAAAATTTTTATTGCTAAATTAAATTTTCATAGCTTATTTTGGCCATAGGTTACATATCTTAAATGTTAATTGAAAGGCATGGGTGTCGAGAATCTCACCTTTTTAAATGGCTAAATAACACAAATTCGTCTGTACAAAAAGCACAAAAGTTGCAATTTCAATCCAACTCAATCGGTGTCTGATTTCCATCAAAAGCCTACTTTCTACTTTTCCAATAATATTACACCAAGTTCTTTCATGTAAATTTCGTACGAACCTTTTCGTACTTATAAACAGCTCATCTAGTTTAGCCTATGTTCAGATAATACATGAAATAAACAAAACAAAACAATATATAACAAAAATTTATTATTTGAATAAATAAAAATAAAAGTTAAAATATTATTCATTGACTCATTTAAATAAATAAATAATTATTATATTAACATAAATTTAATTTAATTTAAAAATTATTTTATTTCAAAATTTATTTAACATTTTATAGTTTATAACAAAAAGAATCTCTTCCCTCTCCCTTGTTACAAAGATATTATATTTTTGCATGGTTTCATTAAAAGATTTTTTAAAATTTGAGTTTATATAAATAGTAAAAATATTTTTATTTTTTATATATTAACAAAACATAACAAAAATATAATTTTCTCAACTCCTCACAAAGAAGATTGATGATAAAAATAAAAAATAAAAATAAAATAAGTAATATGATAAAAAAAGAAATTTGAAAAGAGTATAAAAGTAATAACTAATAAGATATAAACAAATAATAATCTTGTGAGGAAATTGTTTCCTTGCTATACATTATAAAAAAAAAAAGTATTTGTTGCTCTATTTTAATTGTGGTAAAGGAAACGAATAAGTTCATGATTTTCACCCATTTCATATTAATCTTCGCGGATAATGATATGTTATTCGCTCTTAGTGCTTTCAAATCCTGAAGTCTCTTTATTTTGAAAATTTGACATTGAAACATACAAAGATAATGCTACTCATGAGAAGATTCTCCAACATGTTTTTCCATAAGGAGGGAGAGAGAAAACAATAGAAGATAAGATGGATGATGTAATAAAAAGTTAAAAAATATATAATTATAAAAACTTTGTAAAAAATTATTGTAAATATATATTACCACTTAAAAAGAAATATCTTTATAAAAAATGACACAAAATTTTATTAGACATGAACAAGTATAATAATAATTCTGATTATTATATATTTTATTAAAATTTTTATTTAAATATATTTTATCTTTTTTATTATATTATAATTTTTTATTTTTTCTTTTCACCAAATACTGAAGGAAGTAGATACCATATTTTTCAAAAGATATATTCATAATTTTCCATAATAATGAAGGAGGTTTAAAAAATAAAAGGGAAAGGGGAAAAAGAATGAGATGGATTGAATAAAGACAAAAATATTATTATATATCTAAAAAATATATATATATAAAGAAGAAGCTTAGAATTGTTATGGAATTAGGCTAAAATGAGCGGCAAAATGTGAGGCTGGTTGAGCAGTGAGAATATCCTAAGAGAAGGAAAGAGGAGATTAGAGTATATTCAGTGGTGACACGCAAACGGTGCGATATTGGAAAAAGGAAAAAAATTGTTAGAGTTAGAGAGGAAGAGCGATGAGAGTGATAGTGCCTCTGCAAGGCATTGTGGAAGGCACAGGAGGTCTATTCTGGGGTTCCGTCATTCCCTGTGCCCTCTTTTACTTTCTTCAGCTATACTTTAAGACACGTCACCATCATCGCTCTTCTTCCCACGAAGACAACCACACCTCACCCTTACCCTTCCACCGCTCTCTCTCCCCCAGACACACCCCTCCCTCCGCCCCTTACGTATCCTCTCGTGCCAACTCCTTCTCCTCTCCCAACCACCATATTCATAATTCCAATGGTCTTATTCGCATTGCTTTACCTCAAAACACCGTGAGTTCCTCATTTCTTCTTCTATACTAATCCTATATATTCTTCTACAATTCACTTTCTCCTTCCTCTCCCTGTAGCTATCTCTCGACTTCATTCAACATTGGATTCGCCACAACTCAACCGCTGCCTTATTCGGGCCACAACTCCATATTTCAACCATCGCTCCTTATCAATATCAACATGGATTCATCCACCTCAAAATCGTATTTCTTAATTCTCATCCTTTCCCTTTCATCGCTATGTTATTCATACAAAATTAAAGGACATGTTAAATCCAATAAGTAATTTACTTTATCCAATGACATAAGTGCTGAAGTGAATCTTTAATTATTCATCTCAATCTGATATGCATGTCAACATGTGTCTAAACTCACTAGCTAGGCATTTTGACTGTTATGCTAATAATTCATTCATTTTATCTGTCGATGTATGCCTGCTCCCTGCCTCTCGGTGGCTTATGCATTCTATTCAATTTGCTCCTTTAACTGAATCACTGCTGGTGAAACTACTTTTAATCTTTATGTTTCTATGCTAATTCTTATATCCTGCAGGCTGTGGCTGGTTTCATGTCTCAAGTTGTTGAAAAGCCAGTTTTCTTCAATCCCTCCCGAATGGTAATAACTGCAGGTGCCTCCTCTGCCATTGAGATTCTAAGCTTCTGCCTGGCAGATCATGGGAATGCATTCCTTGTTCCCACTCCTTATGGCCCTGGGTAACAATCAATTTCCCCTCTCCCAATTCCTCATTTTATGTTGCATGCTTTCACAGTTTTGAACTCATTGTCCAGCCTTGATGAAGTTGTAAAGTGGCGAACCGGCGTGGATATAGTACCTGTTCCTTGCCGCAGCACCGATGACTTCAATTTAAGCATTGCTGCACTTGACCGAACGTTCAATCAGGCAAAGAAACGTGGTCAAAAAGTTCGTGGAATCATAATAACCAACCCCTCAAGTCCTGCTGGCAAATTGATAAATCGGGAAACTCTATTGGATCTTTTGGACTTTGCCAGAGAGAAGAACATTCACATAATCTCTAATGAAATATATGCAGGCTCTTCTTATGGAAACGAAGAGTTCGTGAGCATGGCAGAAATCATGGAAGCAGAACATCATGATCGGGACAGAGTTCATATAGTATTTTGTTTATCAAATGAGCTCTCTGCTCCAGGTTTGAAGGTGGGTGTCATCTACTCCTATAATGACAATGTTGTGGCCGCTTCCAGCAAATTGGCCAGGTTCTCCACTGTTTCCGCTCCAACTCAGCGATTGCTTATCTCCATGCTTTCAGATACATGTTTTGTACAAAAATTCATTGAGATTAACAAATTGAGGCTGCGGAAAATGTATAATACATTTGTGGCAGGGTTGAAGCAGTTAGGGATTGAGTGCACTAGGAGCAGTGGTGGATTTTGTTGCTGGGCTAACATGAGTAGGTTGATCCGCTCTTACAGTGAAAAAGGGGAGCTTGAGCTCTGGGATAAATTGTTGAATGTAGCTAAGATCAGCGTTACCCCGGGATCATCCTGTCACTGTGTTGAACCTGGATGGTTCTGTTTTTGTTTTGCTACATCGACTGAGAATGATATTTCTGTAATAATGGAACGGATTCGGAGAATTTCTGATGCCACAAAGTGACATTGTTGATATGGTGTCAATTATTTCTGCAATTTAGTTGGTTTATTGATTCTTTATTCTTTTGGAGAAGTCAGCATATCCTGGAGGAAATTATCAAATCTTCAAGGGGTAGTTGGATGACTTGGTGTAATGGAATGGAGTTGCTTCAAGATGATAGGTTGTAAATTGTAATTTTAAAGCCTACGCATTAGGACTTCTATGAAATATTAAAATGTATAGTCGGAGCCTGGTAGATGATTTCTGCTGTCCTCAAATTAGTACTGAAATGGCTTCCGGTTCAAGTGTACCCAAATGACAAACAGTGAAACACTAATCTCGCCCTGATGAAGCAGCGGCACTGGTGGCTTACAGTATGGAAAGAAAGCCGAAGGAAAAAGTCCTTGCAAGACCCAAATTGAGTTATGGGCATGTTGGCAGATTATTTTCATTTGTTTATATTGCATAAGCTTATATTAGCAAGAATAACAAATCCTTCAAGCTTTGTATATTTCAGTAGGAAGGTCTTATTGTATTATTTTAATGAACTTTTGGATGACATATCTCCTTATCAGGGGTTCGTCAAGCATTTTAATCAGCTGCACCCGTCCTTTACAAGGATGGATCAAATATAATGTTCATAGCAACTTGGTAGACAACCTAGCAGTAGTGGTCTAGTTTGCTTAATGTATCTCTATTGATTGTATTCATCAAAATAGTATAATATGAAAAAAAATTTACAATACATTCCTTGTTTATTTTTTTATAAGTTACGCAATTTCGCTCTTTCATAACATAGTTCTGAAGAAACTAGTAGACAAACTTCATAATATGAATATATTATTACTCTACATCTTTATATTCTCTTTTTATTTTTCTTTCTTCAATGTTGGGCATACCTTTTTTTTAATATGGAACCATGTTTTATAATTTATACGAGATGTGCTTAATTTATTTGTCAGATCACGTAACTCTAGTGGTGGTACTGTACATGGAATGATTGCTTAGATTGAAAAGTTTTTTGATGCAACTCCTATTAGAGTTACTATTAGTCCGTGATGAATCGGGAGACTGCACATTTTGAGACATGGCCGTATGATACCATGCGGGCCAGCGCCCAGCGGAGATGGTCTTTGTATGAAGAAAGACCATTTGTGTTGGGTAGAATACGGATAATGATAGGCATCCATTAATTTTGACCCCAAAAAAGAGAAAGGAAAAAGGGAAAGAATACATAATAGAAACCAAACTGCAGTATGGTATCAGGCTTTCTCAACATTTTCGCATATCTCCGTTTCATACCTCATGACATGTTGCAG
The DNA here is from genome assembly GCA_037954105.1 of Canavalia gladiata. Classification (NCBI taxonomy): domain Eukaryota; kingdom Viridiplantae; phylum Streptophyta; class Magnoliopsida; order Fabales; family Fabaceae; genus Canavalia; species Canavalia gladiata. The sequence continues at coordinate 16,530,719 of CM075667.1, read as the reverse complement.
AAGCCGAAAGAGAAAAAGTTGGAAATGAACCATAGGCAGTTTTTGTTATCCCTTGGAAAAAGCGAAGGAATGAAATAAACAAATGCCTTTATTTGGAAATGTTACAAATTTTATGAGAAAAAAATAATGGTAATATAAAAATGAATACAAAAGAATTTTTGTGCTTCTCTTTTACGTTTTCAATGCCTAATAACATCTTTTTCCCTCGCTCTCTTGTATCCACAATCGATCCAAATATTGCATTGAGAAGCTGTTACTGGTTTAATGGGATTCCAATCCATTTCTAATGGACTCTAGGACCTGGACAACCTCGGCCATGCTTGGTCTCCTTAGAGGATCCTCAGAAGTACAAATTAGTCCCAATCTCATAACCTGAATTAATTCGTTCTCAGCAAAACCAAGTAAATTTGGGTCAAAGCAGTTTGAAGCTGAGCCATTCTCTAACAAGCCTCTTACATATTCACACAAAACCACCACCTCATTTGTGGTTGGACTTTCTACAGGCTTCCTCCCAGTAACCAGCTCCAAAAGAATGACTCCAAAACTGTAAACATCACATTTCTCACTCTGCCTCAGGCTTTGAGCCAACTCTGGTGCAACATATCCAACAGCATTGTGGGATTTGGTCAAACCGTAATTATCCAAAATGGGAAGTAACTTTCCTAATCCATAATCAGACAACTTAGCTTCATACTTGTCGTCTAGGAGTATGTTAGAGGACTTAATGTTGAGGTGAAGAACTGGAGGTCTACAATCATGGTGGAGATAAGCAAGGGCTCTTGCGGTTCCCACTGCAATTTGGAATCTTCTAGACCAATATAATTCCCTATTGCCTCTGCTAGTACTGGTTCCAGGATAGCCAAACCCATGTAGATTATCATAGAGATTCCCATTTTGGACAAACTCTGATAGAATCAACTGCATTGAAGAGGACCAATAATAACCTTGAAAAGCAACTAAATTAGGGTGTTGAAGGTTGCCTAGTCTCCCAATTTCATGCTCAAACTCCTCCTGATTTCTGATCCTTCCCAAAGTCTCAAGCTTCTTGACTGCAATTGAGATGCCTCCATCAAAATCAGTTCTGTAGACTGTACCAATTGATCCTCCGCCTATCAAAGACTCTTTGTCAAGCAATGCTTTGGTACCTGCCTCCCAATCTTCATATTTTGATGGTAAACTTTTGCTGAAGAGAACCAGCTTTCCAATTATAACACTTGATTCTGTGGATGATCCAAGGGGCGTGCTCTCAACAATCATAATCTGTTCATCATCTTTTTTTCTACCACGAGCCCTCATATTCATGATGGTCACCAAACAAACCCCGGTAAGAATTACAGCTGCAGCAACAATTGCAATAATTGTTGAGACACTTAAAACTTTAGTCTTACCAGGAGCCGAAGGCGATCTAGTTCCATTTACCGAGCAAGGGGTGTCCAAAGGAGCACCACAGAGAAAAGGATTATTGGAAAATGCAGACGCACCGAAACTCTGTAAGGTTGCAATATCAGGAATGACACCAGAGAGATTATTGAATGAGAGATCAAAACGTGTCAAGTATTTTAGATTTCCAAGGGACGGAGGGATTGTGCTAGAAAGTAAATTATGTGACAGATCTAGGTGCTGGATCCTTGAAAGGTTTCCTAGGCTTGGAGGAACACTTCCATTAAGCTGGTTATGATGCAGGTCAAGGAATTCCAAGTATGTTAATTTATAAAGATTCAGAGGAATCTCGCCTTCTAAGTTATTACCAGAAACATCCCTGCAGCAACATAAAAGAATGAACTCATATTTTATTCATAAGGTTCAAGATAATGTAGAGAGCAGTTTGAGAAAGTTATAGAACTCACAGCCCAAGAAGAAACTTGCAATTGCTTATATCATCTGGAATTTCGCCAATGAGGTTTAAATTGTGCAAATCCAGCAATTCAAGCAGCTCAATGTTGCCAAAGCCCTTTGGAAGCATTCCACCAATGGAGTTATTACCCAATTTGACAACTAAAAGTCCTCCCAATTCCGGAATATCAACTGGGATATTCCCCTCCAGCCTATTCCCCTCTAAGGCCAAGAGCTTTAGGTTCTTGCATCTAGTTATGCTGGAGGGAATCTCCCCATCCAAAGAATTCCCTGAAGCATCAAAGATTTCCAATCTCCCACTACATGAAGTGATCTCAGGAATATGTCCTTCAAACACATTATGAGATATATTGAAATAGGTAAGATTTTGCATTCCAAGGATGCTGAATGGGGCCAAATCCGTGAACCTATTACTCCCAAAATCCAAATGTGCCAAACTTTGGCATGCCGAAACAAGCTCCTGCACGCTCCCTGACAAGGCATTGCTTCTGAGTGATACATATGATAACCTTGGAATGTCGCAAAGTCCTGAAGGCACAACCCCACTAAGATTGTTGAAAGAAAAATCAAATCCTTCAAGGTTGGAGCAATTCCCCAAGGAGGCAGGAATTGGACCAGCAAGGTTGTTATGAGAAAGAGAAACAAACTTGGTTTTGTAGCAGTATCTAAACAAAGCCGAAGGTATCACTCCGGTGAAGCCATTCTTTGATAAATCTAGAAAGCGAATGCTAGGCAAATCACCAATGAACTCAGGAATTGAACCAGATAACGCATTGGAGCTCAAATTGATCTTCCACAACGAGTGAAGATCAGCATACTCTTCTGGGATATGACCCGAGAAATTGTTCCCGAACAATGCCAATGTCCTCAACCTCTTCAACCCCGAAAGTGAAGAAGACAACACCCCACCCAAGCTAGTGTTCCAAAGCACGATTCTTTCCACAAACCCTTCCGAGTTACAAGCAACACCGTTGTAATCATGACACGGGTTTCCACCTGAAACCCATGAACTCAGACTGTTGCGTGGATCATCCGTGATGTTACCCTTGAATTCAAGCAAAATCTCCTTCTCGGTTGCTGCTGAGACCGTCACAACACATGAAAACAAACAGAAAATGGCAAACAACAGAGCATGAGAGAGATGAATCTGTCTGTGTCTTCTCATGCTCGGAACAATGTGATCACCCCTCAGCCATCATCCTTATCAGAACCGAAATGGACACCGTTCTGAGGTGTTGTTTCCTCAGCTACAACGTTTGAGGTTTGGTAAATGTCGGTCCAATAAGAAACAAAACATCATGATCATCACCAACTGGGAGCATTCTCATTAAGGGACTCGGTTGAAGGAGAGAGAGGGAAAAAAAAAAAAACAAACCAAAAATGATTGCTTGAAAAAGTAAAGTTGTGTAAACCAAAGTTGTACCCGTTTAATCTCTACTTTTCCTTCAGAGTTCTATTTGAAGCCCTTTGTTTTTGTTCGGTTTTTTATAATGATTTGGCTTAATGGGGTGGAAATGGGAGCATAAAAATGGGAGCTTGGAGATGAAGAGAGAGAAAGAATGGAGAACAAGGTGGAATGGGGAAGAGAAGAGAGTAAATGTTAATGAAATGAAGAAGGTGGAAATGGTGGCTGTACCTTTGCTGGAAAGGAAGCAGGTGAGACAGTGAGAGGCAATTAAATAAGCTTCTTTTAATGGGTTGTGATATATAAATTCAGAGATTGCCACCAAATGAAGGCTGAACCACGTGCATGAGAGAACCACCCCCCTCTCTTTCTCTCTCTAGACTTTCTAACGCAATGATACTCTTTAACTATGAAAACCCAATCTTCCTCTGTGACCTTCACTTACTACTTCTCTCACCACCATCTCCTCTCTTCTGTAGGGCCTGTTTTCTCTTGCCCGGCATTTATTCTTCCCTACCAACCAAGCCACCACCACCACCAATCACTATCGCCAACACCATCTCAATTAGTATGCAAGAGAAGATAGGTATAAGGTAATCACTTATGAATATTATTTGAAAAAAAAAAAAGAATAGAAGAAAGGATGGGGGAGTGGAAAAGAAAGAGTTAAGGAGTGTGTTTGTTTGTCTGTAGTACCGTTTTCTGGCCATGGTTTGCTTTATTCTATTCTATCTATCCGTTTCGTTAGCGACACTTTTAGTTGGAATTCGTCGTAATTACTAGCTGATTGCTTAATCATCTGCAGTACCAACAAAATAAAAAAAAAGGGTCACCTCAAAACATTTATAATTGCATTTGATTTGTTGGTGTAATTAATTAACCTTAATTATTTTCATTTCTGAAGGATTAGGAAAAGAATATTTATAAAAAGTTTCTAGTGGACCAGAATAAAAAAAATAGAGATGTAATGTTAAGTTAGCAGTTAGAGTATTATTGTATTTTATTAACAAATATTCTTGCGTCTTTTTGCTTTACTCGATTACTTAAAAATTGTAACGCTTAAGTATTATTAAAAATTAATTTTTAAAATATTCTAAATTTCTAACATTTAATTTAACATAGCCACTGCGATGCGACCACAATGAGACAGTGAAAGCAGGGTCGATAAATACTTAGGTGATCCGATTCCTGCCACGTGGCATTTCCTTGTGTTATGTGATTTTGGCCATCCGATTTAAATAGGAAAAAAAATGGTCCATTTGCTTTGCTTTCTTTTAACGTTTTATTTACTTATTTTCAGTTTTTCAATTGTCTGAAAAGTCCTTCTCTTTAACGTTACTTGCTCCATTTTGTTCAAATTTGTCTTTTTGCATTTGACTAGTAAAGAGGGGCCAGAATCTCTTCACTTCTGTTCGGGAATTCTATTTCTTCTCTTTTTATGTATGTAAAAGGGGGATTTTTCTTACTTAATCAACGGTTAAAAAGAACAACTTTTGCAAATGACGCATTTGACACATACAATACATTGTAAACATAAACGTCTCCAAAAGGTTTCCCTTATGCCACGGTTTGAAAATGCATTTAATTCAAAGCTTTTTCTATCTAACTAATAATAATAAAAGTCATGCCTGTCATATTGCATTGGTGGTGGTCCTATCTTTCGATTCTTCTCTCTCTTTTGTTTTTGTAAAGTTACATTTATACAGCCTCTAATCTTATGTTCAACATTCTACAAATCAAGTACTTAAACTGCAAATCAGGGAATCTAATCTCATCACTGTATATTGAACACTTCATTTTAGTCCACACAACAATGATATTTATATCCTTCACCATGTTTTTCCTTTTTCTTTATTTCAATTTTTCTCGAATAAACCTCAAACTTCAGATTATATAGATTAAAGCTTTAAGATATTATTATTTAATGTTTTTATAATTTTTTATTCAAATGAAAATTTTAATTTAAAAATTAAAACGAATATCATTTTACAAAGTTTAAAAAAATATTCAACTTATATAATTTTAACAACTAATGTGAGAATTTTCCTATATCACATTGTTTATCATACTTTTATTTATACACCCTTGGGATATATAAGAAGCATTTTTTGTTACCTTATGGAAGAGGAACCAGGTAGACCCCTTCCCACAAAAGAGTACACACGAATCTTGACCTTTGTCCCCAAAAAGAAAACAAATAAGGGGGCCAACTGACATGAACAGTTCAATATCATTTATGGAGTCTTCGTCATATACCTATTCCATTTGTAATCGAATCCGTGCCTCTGTGTTTGTATCACTGTGAAACAGTGAATGAGAGTCTTCATCACATTGAGACAATTGTGAAAGACATAGCTTTAAGTTCTGTGATGCATAATAAGCATCGTTCCAAGTTCTAAGGTTTGGATGAACGGTGAATACAACGAAGGAGAACAAACACAAAATGCTCAATTGAGCTGTGCCGCACTGAATCTGAGTCGCAGGACAAGAGAATATACTCACTCCACAACAATACAAGCTGGATAACTTACACTACCACTTAACAAAAAGAGGCGTATAACATATACTAATACCGAAAATCCTATACATCCATACATTATGCTTTTTTTTTGTTGGAGGGGTAGATGTGTGGCTTCCAATTAATGAATAAAAATTGGTTAAATTTAAAAAATAAGGAAAATAAAAAGGGATTTGAAAAATCATGTCATCTAAGTAATTGTTAAGTGGATCTAATTTTAAACCATTATTGGTGTATTTCATTACACTATGCATCAAACTCTTGATAGCTAGAGCCGGACTTGCAAAACATCACAAGCTACTTTCCTCTACCACTAGTCAAAGGTGCAATGATTATTCTCTCTTTCTATTTCATTTTTTAATGATAAAATTTGGCGCACCACACTTCAAATATGATGGTAATTTTATTTACTGTTGAACACATTCCTTTGTATCAGCGTAGAATCATAGGTTATATTGGGGGGTTGACCATATTTTAACTTTCCCTTTTATGCTTTACACGGGTAAAAAATTCCCGCTGGAGTGATTGAGATTTTATTATATGTATTAATATATAGTTCATCCAAGGCTGCAACAATTATGACAAGCTCGTACTGCTTAAATCTTCAAACAATGATACAAGAGTGACATGTTATCATCAATAGACCATGGCAAAAGAATCATAAGGATGTCCTAGTTTTCTAAAATAAAAGGAAACATTTAAAAAAGGAAATTCCACACAGTACGATTAAAGCAAAATAAAAATCGTGTAAATGAGAGATTTTAATGAGAGCTGCAGCCTGAAAAGGATGGAGATAATCATGACCGTTGGAAAACCCATCTCTAATTCTGCAATTTATGATTAATTTCTTAGGGTCCAGTGTTTTGTTTAACTGTTTTTTTTTTAAAATATAACATAATATTTTTATTTTTTTAAAAATTTATAGAGAAAATAATAAAAATATTTTTTATTTATAAAAGTTAGAAAAAATAGAAAATAAAATATTTTTAAAATAAAAAAGTATTTTTGTAAACCAAACCATTTATATCACTTCGACAAATTCTAGCTAGTATTTAAAGTAAAAAAATATAACAATAAACTCATCTCGTGATGTTTAATATAAAAAATATCTATTAATTCTTTTAGTCAGCAAAGTCCTATTTCTTTACAATTTACATGACATTCATGATTCTGATAGTGAATGATGTCATGCAGATTACTATTTCTCCGTCTGGTTTCGCTACTTTTTTTGTCCAATTTTTAACGATTTGTGTAGAGTTTTCTTTTAGTAGAATACTTACAACTAAACAAGAAAGGTGTGAACGTGATAGCTATACCTATACGACAAACCAATGAAGATATCAGATAATTACTGGACAAGCATGTAGCTGGAAAAAGACAGGAAACATTAATAACTCGCCAAACTCAGGGAAAATCAACAAATTCCATGTGAGTGGTACGCGAAAGTAAATAATAAATTAATCATATTTTAATAGAATCCAAATTAAATCTAAAACATTGCATACCGAAGAAGGGTAAAAAAAGTTAAGGAGTCAATGGGTAATTTTGTTTTTAATCGGTCTTGACTCAAAGAAATGTAAAAAAAAAAAAGTTTTCAACTTTTAATTCCATGATTTATATTAATTTTTTTTATTTATTTTTGTTAAATTTTTTCTATGAATAAAATTAAATGTTAAGGTTGATGTTTTCTTCCATCAAAATGATGTTGTTTTGATAATAAAATTTTAGACTAACTTTTCTTGCATCCAAAATAATATTATTTTAAAATTAAATTAAATATAAATTTAACATTCATTTAAAATGATATTGTTTTAATTATTTTTTTTAATTTTATATTATAATATTTTATTTTAAAATTTTTTTAATTTTTATTTGCAAGATAGAGGTTGAATGATGCATCTTTATTATTTATTTTTTTGCTTGTGATAATATAATTCAATTTTTATATATTAACCATAAATCTAACATCATATAATTAATGATTATTCAATCCTATTAAATTGATTTGGAATAGTTTATTTAACATACTTTTATGACAAATTTTTAATTTTTTAAAAAAAAAAAGAAACCAAACAAATTATGCTTTAAAATAATAACAAAAAAAAATATAATTTAAAATTATCTTTTTATCATAATTAGAATTTTAAATTTTTTTGTGATCGACTTATCAAATGATAACAAATAAATATTGAGATAGTAAATGAATGAAACAGTTTTGTATCCATTAATTAAAGATATAAATTGAGGTTGCACTTTAGTATCTTTCAATTTATGTGTCATTCTCATTGTCCTCTTATTATTTTGAAAAATTTTGTTACAGTGTCACACAGGTAAACAAAATCTGTAAAATGTACCTTACATAATCTTCATATATCTATTAATAATAAATATTTTAATAATATATGTTAGTATTCAAAAATTTTAAAATCATCTAAATTAGTCCTAATTTTTTTTTAAAATCTTTTAATTTATCCTCACAATGCCTTTTGTATATTTGAGATAAAAAAAAATTATGCTAAAAATTATTGTTCTCCATGAAAATCGGTTAAAAAAACATTATCACGTTGAATGAGTGATTTGCAAACTCTAAAAAATTGAAGGAAACTAAAAGTTGTCATTTTAATGTCTTGGTCTTTAAACTCTGAAAATTATAGGAGCAGTATCAATTGTACAAACATTTTTTTTTTATTTTTTTTCAAACAAAAAATTAACTTTTCACACCAATAAAGTATAATTTTTTTCAATAGACACTATCAACCAATCTAAAAAAATAAAAATAAAAATAATATCGTATTAAATCATAAGTTGTTCAAGTTTATTTTCAGCTTTAATCTAAGTAAAAACTTACATAATATATTTTCTAAAACAATATTATTTTAAATCCAATTAAATATCCCTATAACATTTAACATTTTATATTAATAAAAAAATTAATGGTATATAGATGAAGGATAAATTTAAATAACCAAATTAAAAGTTGAAGACTTTTTTTATATGTTTCTTTAAATTAAGAGCTGATTTACACGAATTACTCTAAAGTTTAAGTATTAAGGACTACGAAAAGAAATTCGTGGCTCAGGCGAACCCATTCCCTGGTCTCGCGTCCCGGTCAACAGCGTCATTATTTAGCGCCATTTTGTATACAATTTATCTTCATACTTACTGAAAAAGGACTTCAGCTCTCTTTCAGCTGTGTTTAGTAAATTAACATTTTACAAGAAATATACAAAAAATGTATAAAAATGAAAATGATGTGCGACAAACAGTATCATAGGCAACAAGTCTAAAATAATTCGGAATCGTCGGGGAGTGGGGTGGGGGGTACGGTGGAGATAAGCAAGTCACTGTGTCATTTCCATCATTTCTGCATTATTGGTTTTTTTTTTCTTTCTGTTATAGCAAAAGGTTAAAAGAAAAATGCCAAAATGAAGGGGGCTAGAACAAAGAATCGATCATATCACAAATCAACAACAATGGTATGTCTGACTTACACAGACAAATCTTGCTTGCCGAGTTGAAAACAATCACTCTAAGTGGGAGTTTCATTTCATTCATATACAAAGTGAAATAAAACAGAACCACCATAAAAATAAATATAAAAAAAAAAAACAGCTGCTGTAGGCGACATAGGGAAAAAGAAATAGAAAAGCTGACGTTAGTCGTGTTAGCTTGTTCCTCGATGAAGCTATAAAACATTCCACGTTCAACCCTCCAATAGATGAGGTGAACTGTGCAGTTTGCATCAATATGTGCCAATAAGAGAGTGGCAACTACCCCGTGCACAGTGCAGTCAGCAAAGAAACCCAAACTGAACCTGCTGGATTATGGTAGCAGTAGCTCCTCCTCTTTTTGTATCTCCCTGAGCCGCCTCTTAGCATAGACTGTGAAAAAGATTGTTGTACCTACTGTAACACAGAAGCCAGCAACATTGAGGGCAATTTGCGAGCCAGAGAGAGCGAGCTTTTTATGTGAAGCATGGGCCAATGTCCGTATCAAAATTCCCCTGCAGTGGAACATACGGAGACAACGAATTAAAGAGGACATTTTGAATCATTAGTTCCTAATTCATATCTTCATAAACATTATAAACAAACCAACAATTGAAATGGTTAAAAGAACATAAAATACAAGTCAAAATTCAATGATAGAAGAATCAGTTAAGGGCAATCATCACTGCTATTAGCTGATAAAAGGATTTTGCGGGAGAAAGTTGAAACCGAGCAAAGAAATGGAAGATCGAGGGAATTTGAGTTTTCAAACACGACCTGGAGGGGGCAGGGCAAAAGACGAAAAAGTGAAAGCCCAAAATAGAATTGACGCCGGAATGACGGTATTGCTGCTAAGTAAATATGCATTTTCAAAACAGAAGGATTCAGATGATATTGAATCTGGCTAGTGAGAATCAAACAACCTATTTGAACAGCCTTTTCCAAAATAGGAAGACAATAAAGAAAATACTCCATAACATTCGTTAACGACACAGCATACTGAAATTATTTAAATAATAAAGCGGCGGCAAACAAAATACAAAGAGGAAGAACAATCAGGTGGAATCTTATTTTCAAGATTAGCTTCTTGGGATTGGGGTGGGGGATGATAATTATAGGAAGAGGAGGTTCCATTGTTGCCAGTCAGTCACCACATTCACATATAAAACAGATATTAGTAATTTGATTCATTTAAAAGTTATCACATGTCATGCTTGAAAACCGATCATTTGCTGAACTCTAGACAAGGTCATAGAATAGTTGGTAATGCAAAACCCAATCGGCGATCTAAATAAGAATAGAAAGATACCACCGCTCTTAGAAAACAATCATCAACTTCAATATCAATTCACCTGCCTGATATATTTCCTACGGCCAACTTGAAGGAGTAACAAATAGTGAGGACAGAGATGCTTACACAATAAAAGATGCACTTGTTTCAAAGATGAGTGCAAATTTATGAAGGAAAATGGATCGATAAGTATTGATCTGTTAAATCAAATACTTTGAAGACCACAAACAATATTTGAATTCAGTCTGAAATACGGATAAAGAAATTTTATGATTAAAGATAACCATGAACTAAAAAGGCCGAAGGTGAGAGAAATCTTGGCATGCAAGAAACTAAAAGGAATTTGAAGGACTATCTCAGTTTTACCATTATATTAAGATCCATCACATCATTTCTAGATATATTTACTTGACCAGACTAATGATGAAAGCAGCAATATAGTACAACAAGTGGGTTTGTAAAGCCAGATGGGAGACTCTGCATTCATACCAGGAATTAAAATCATAACACCTAATGAAGCAATTATCACTAAATGATATGGATCATGATGTAAAACAATTGTCTTTTTTGAAATAATCATACTGTGGCGCAATGCATTCAGGCTGGAGGAGGCATAGCAAGCCACACCAATTGCACAACCTAAATCCACAGTATAATATGGGCACCCAAAAGGGAGTGAAAACTGGTCACCTTGTATATTTTCCGATGTACATGACAACTAATACATCTATATGCAATTAATAGATATTAAAGAAGTAATCCAAGTATGTAAAAAGCCAGGCAAAACAAAAGCAAACTCCTATATAGCCAGTAAACTGTGCATTAGAGAGAAACCTACGTGTAGATTGAAACAAAAATTTCTGGCACCATTCCAACCAAGGATCCGAACAAGTAAGGTCCATACTTAACATCCGTTGCCACAGCACAATAGTTGTAGATTATGTACGGAAATGGAGAAACTCTGATTAAAGCAACTGCCTGGAACTGATGAAACCAATTTCCCCCACCAGCAGATCTTACAACAGAAGCTTTTTGCGGATACTTTTCTAACCACCCCTGCAAAGAATGAAGAAATTCGGACCTAATTAGCATAGATGAGGTAAACACATGAAAAAAGATACCAACTTATACAAAAGTCAAGGCATGTACTTCAATTTTATGATGAAAGATTGAACCGATTAGAAAAGGGAGCGACACTCCCACAGCTGCTGCAGAAGTTATTAGCAAGAACCCAAAGCCATAACCAAATGTCATCCCAGCCACCCACATAGAAGGCGAGGATGGCAAAAGTATGGTTGGGAATAGTGATATAGAAGCAAACACCATAACAGCTATCACCGGGGAACTGAACGTGTCTCTCTCCCAATTTATCATTGGAATAACCGCCTGAAAAAATAAATAAAAGTTATGCCATCCATGATATAGGTGTCTCAACCTTCTCAACCTTCAACATTGTAATTTACAAATGATGTGAACAATCTGGGTTACGCTGTGCGTTCAACACATACAATGCCCCCAATCAACAGATACAAACACCAAAGGGAGAGTAACTGAAGATTTTAGATAGACCTATATTCTATATTGCTTTGAGGTTTTACAAAATCAGAAAAAAAAAAAAGAAGGATAAAGTTGAGGATTTAAAACATTGAAAAATAATTACCTATCCGTAGATTTTGTTTCACTATCCCTTGATCCCACAGCTCTCCGATACCGTAACCGAAAATGCAAATGCAATGGAAGATATAAAGAGTGAAAACAAGATCCAGATCAGAAGGAGAGCAAACCTTTTCTAAAAAGAAGGGTCCAACCCATTTGATAGCAGCAATAGCCAATAGGGCCAAGCATATGCAACCCAGCGCCAATTTAACCCAATACCACAGGGTCCTTCGTTCCGGTTCCTTGGCGGTTGCCTCGGATTGAGAATCCTGTGGGTCCCACGTCAATTTGATGTACTCTCCACCGTCGCGAGTACGGTCCACCTCCCGGGTGCGACCACCGTCAACAACGCCATCCTCCCCGGAATACGTCATCGGTATTCCGAAGTGTAAAATGGATTGGACGGTGGCCTCTCCCACAGGGGCGATGAAACTGAGAATACTATCAGAAACGTTTTCCCCGCGATTCCTGACCCCGAATAACGGTTCAGCTTTAGCACAACGGAACCATAACTGCCAAGACCCGCCAAGGAATAAAAGGGAAATGCGGAGAATGATTCGGTGATATAAAATAAAAATAATCAAATCAGATATTCCTTCGCTATTCGCAATTGGACGCTGCTCGTTTCGCCATGTCGGCCTCACTTCATGGCTTCCTTTTCTTTGCTTGGTTTCCACAATAATAATAATAAATTAATTTGTTTTCCAGCAATTTGGCTTTTTTATGATTAATTTTCTTAAAAATTCGGTGATATTCATGGACGTAGACAAAGAAAAGAAAACATGATATGATAAAAATATTAAATAAAGTTATTTTGAAGTGTACATATATCATTATTATATTTTTATGTTTGGCCAACTCTGTTTTATTTAATATTAGGAATATTTTAACTCCTATGATGTATGTCTTATATGTTTGTTTTTAAATAAATATAATTTAAATATGATAAGAATATAAATATTATTTTTAATTTAAATATTAATATATTGATATATTTTATTTTCATATGTAAATATTTGCTTATTAAAAGTATACCTTCTTTATTCCTTTTCATCTATCTAAGAAAAAAATAATACAAATATTAATAAACATAATTAATATTATTCTTTTAGAAATATATTTTTTTAAATTTATTCTTTACATGTAATTTTTTAATTTTTTAATTTATTATATTTGATAAATATAAAATATATATTTAAAAAATAATTTATATTTTTTAAAAAATGTAAAAAAACAAATAAATAAAAACAATATTTTTACTATACGTCTGAGAAAAAAAAAAAGAATGGTACAAGTACAGTAATATGGTTATTTAAATTTTTGGTATAGGTATGATATAAAAATCTTTCTAACAATGATTTGTATACAGGTTTCTTGTAATATGTGTAAACATTTATGTTATGAATTAAAAATTAATATAATTTTAAACGAAGTTCTCCATTTTGTGTGGAAAAATTATTCGTTTCTTTATTTTTATTTTTTATTTATTTTTCTATCTTATACACACACATATTTTATATTTATTTATTTTTAAATAAACTTCACTATTTATTAGAAAGGATTTATAGCCATATGTATTACACAAATTATAATTATTATAGTTTAAATTAAGTTTAACTTTGGTATATTATAAATATACAAAATTTAAATTATTAACTAATTAAAAATTTATATATAATCTTAAAATAACTATTATAAAATTTATTTTTTATTTTATAATAATTTATGATACAAATATTTACATTATTAGTTATTTTAGTTAAATTTATTTAAATTATTAATATATTTTACGAAATAACTTTTTATTTGCGTAAAAAACAAATACTTTATCTTACTATTTTAACACATTTTTATATAAAATTCTTCATCCTCTCGCTTAATACGTATATATATATTTCCATGATGATTTTAGTTTTAATATTAACATGCTTGTATGTAGACTAATAATCTGTTTTGGCATAATATATGTCATTTAATCTAGGTATTTATATAAAATTAAATTAATTTGCAGGTTTTATAATTTTATTAGTTTTAATTAAGTTTGTACAGTTTAAAAACTTAATTAATTCTTTGATTCAAACTTTTTAAATGCTACTTATAGGGTAGAAATAGTCTCTGAAAAAATATACATGCCTTCTCTCATTTTCGAATATAGGCAAGACATAAATCAAATATATTAATTTACATTAATTAAGTTTTTATTTTAAACATTTATTTTACTTGATCTACCACGGTATATAAAAATGATAATTAATCTTATATCGATTGGATTTAAAAAAAATATTTTAATTTTTTTTCTTCATTTTCATTTTTTTAATTTATATATATATATATATATATATCGAATTTTACATATATATTCTCTATCTTACTATATTTTAAAATTAGACCTTTTCAGTACATAAAAAAATACTTATCAATTGAATATATATAAAAAATATTTACAATCAATATAATAAATACATGTTTTAAAAATACTCGCAAAGCTTTAATAATAGAAGATTCAAAAAATAAAATAGAACCTATTCATATTTACCCTAATTGTATATGTATAATAATTAAAATTAAACTTTCAAATATTTTAATTAAAGGAAAACGTTGCAATTGAGCTGTTTTTAAAAATTTAATCGTGAACTTTTAGTAACCATTTTTATTTTATAATAGAATTGATATTTTATTAATTTATATTTTTTTTAAAAAAATATCATATCATGGTTAAATAAAATAAAATATATATAATTTATATATGTACAAAATATGAAAATAAAAAATAATTTATTATTCATACAGATATAAAAAAAATATGCTAACAAATTTTTAAAATATTAGTATATAAAAATATATGTTATTCTTTCCAATTCTATTTATAATATTTATGAATAAAAGTGAATAAGATCATTCAATATAAATTTATGATTCAATTTCATTTAAAGTTTAATTAATTTGATTTATTTAATAAATAAATAGATTCATATTTATTAAAAAAATTTAGATAAATAAATTAGATTTAAATTTATAAAAAAATTATTTAATCTATTTAAAAATTTATTTATCTTCATATATTATATATTTATATAATATTTATTTTAATATATTTTATTTATATATATTTTAGTTTTTATTTTATAAATTTTAAGTTTATAAATTTTTTTAATTAACTATTTATATAAATTGTAAGCTTATTTATTAATCTTTTATGAATGTAGGTTTGTATATTTTATAAATTTTAAATGAAATTTGATTTTAACAAAAAAAAATTAATAGATAAATCTTAAAATTATATCAAATTTTTTAAATAAATAAAATTTAAATATTTAAAATCTAATTTAACTCAACTTATTTTTAAGAGAAGATGTAGGACTAATGAATGTATCGTAATTTTTTTACATTTATCATTTTTTTAACATTAAAAAAAATTATTTAAATTTTATAAGATAAATAATTTTATCTTTATAGAATCAATAAAATATTTTTTATATAAATTAAATAAAAGATTCGATATAATTTTTAATATCATTAATTTAATAAAATATTTTTTATAAAAATTAAATAAAAGATTAGATATAATTTTTAATATATTAATCTATTTAAAATGCTCATGGTTCGAGGAGTTTTTTTCTTCTCACTTTAGGAAATGGTTTGGATACTATTTGTTTTAGAGCATATCATCACATTAATTTTGGAAATTGTAAATGCTTTTCACTTTTATTTTTTCAAATTTTAAAAAGCTTTCGCTTCAGTTCATAATTTTATAAAATGTATATATTTTTAACATTAATCTTTAATATTAAAAAAATATAATGAAAATTTAACGTGAACTAAAGTTTTACTAAGTTTTATAAAATTAAAGATTTAAACATGTTTTTTTAAATTTAGAAAGAAAAATGAGAAGTGTTGACAGTATTACGGAACAAAATGCTACTTTATTAATTTTTTATAGTTAAAAATATTTGTTCTACTTTTACGATAAAAAATGAAGAATCTTTTTTATTTTAAATAAATATATTTTAGTTTAATAATTTTTTAAAATAAAAACATAACATAATAAGTTAATATAAATTTAATATATTAATAATTTATTTATTATCATAAATAAAATATAATTACAATAATTTAAAAATAAAAAAATATTCTTCTCTCCCTTCTCTATTAAAAGCTTCCTTCCAAACATCCCTTCAGGCAAACTTTTGGGTAAAATAGATAGTAATCTTCCCTCCACTTAAATATTACATGAGGGTCTTATTTTAAGAATTCTCCATAATAAGGAAATCGTCTAAAAACTGATGGAAAAATATATCACCGTAAATTAGCGTGTAAAGTGAGAAAACAATATTAAAGGTATAAATAGATAATTTCTCCAAAAGAATATTAAATTGCATAAACTATTATTATAATATTTCTTTATTTGTCTATATATAATAACAAAATTTCAATAGATTTTTTTAAAAGTTTTTGAATATACAATGATATTAAATATTTGGACAAAAAAATATTATCTTCAGTAATTTTGTCAAACTCGAGAAGAATTATCTCCAAAAAAATATCTATAATCTCATAAAAAACTATTACGTTTATGAATTTTGTTTTTATATTTTTTAAGGTATTACTTTATTTTATTATCCAGGGTATTACTTATTTTTTTTATCAGCTTTATCTGTGTCCTTTTCGTTTTTTTACAATCATTTTAGGAATAATGAAACAAAATAATAATAATAAATAAAATTTCAAAAAATATAAAATAAATGCATATTTTGTTACATATTAGTCGTAAAAATAGAAAAGTACAAACTATCACATACTTTTAACTTTTAAAAGTTTATATTTTTACAGTTTTTTAATTTGTAAAAAAATAAAAGTTAATTAGCACTATATTAATTCCTAAAAAGTAATAAAAATATTTTATTATTTCTATTGATCATAAGCACATGAAATAAAAATTATAAATTTATATAATATACGTAGTTACCATTATATTTATTTATAATTTTTTTTATCTTTAAACTTATTTTTACAGGTTTTCATCAAAATAATAATTTAATATATATATATATATATAAATAAGTAAATATTAAATTTTTTTTATCTCTTTGGTGTTTTTTTAACAATCTTTAATGAAATTAATATTTAAATAACGTTTTTAATTTATTTTTATGCTTAATTAATAATTTTTTTTTATAAATATACATGGGCATATGATTTTTTAATTTTTAATTTTAATTATTTAAATTTTTTTAATATAAATATAAATTTAAAGTACATTAATTCTTAATAAATAATAAGAACTTACAAAAACTTTTGTTCAAAGAATAAATAAATATGGAGACATAGGATCATCTTGCCTTAAATTTTGTTGGGGTTTAAAATTTGGACCTAACTCACTATTTAACATTGTTGAATATAAAACCGACCTTATACATCAGATAATGAGAGAGGCTAGATTTTCTGGGAAGCTCATAGTTCTAATAACACATTCAAGAAATTGTCATTCAATCCTATCACATGTCTTGGACATATCTAATTTTAAAGTCATTACACCTCTTTTACCTTTTATCTTTTTTTTTTAATTTGTAATGATAGATCTCAAAACCCAGCAATGCATTGTCTCTAATCAATCTAGCAAGAAAAAATGTACTTTGATGAAGATCAATGATTTTATTTAGAAGTTTTTCCAGGTGATTTGTGATTCATTTAGTTACAATCTTCATTATGACATTGCGTAGGTTAATCGGTCTCAGTTGATTTGGGTAAGTTGGGTCCTTTATTTTGGGAGGATAAGACATAAAAAAGTATAGTTAATTGTTGAGGGATCTGCATGGGAAAATAGGATTCCTAAAACCATTTGTGTGACTTCCTCTCCAACTATTTGCCAATAGTACTAGTAGAACAAAGCTGGGAGACCACCCGGGCCTAGTGCATTTGTTGGTTTCATTGCAAACAAAGCTTCATGAACTTCACTGGCAGTAAAAGGAGTGGAGGGGTAACTAGCAGACTCAAGAGAAACTCTATCTTTTATTTCAAAAAGAATTTCTGTAGAAAAAAAAAAGGATGTGAGGATGAGAAGATCTTCTAGAAATGGGTAGTTAATAACTGGTGTAGAGCAAATTCCCCCAAGATCCAAGCTCCCTCCTCATCAATTAATTTAGAAGTCTATTTGTCCTTTACCTATGTGATGCTTTCTTATGAAAAAAAACTTGTATTCTTATCTCCTTTAAGCCATTCAGCCCTGGATCTCTGCCTCCAATAAATTTCTTGTGGTTCTAACAGGTCCCACAGGTTTTGATGTTATTTTTTAATAAGCTCTGAGTTGTTTGCAATTGCTTTCTTTGCTTGTATATAGCTAATTTTTTCCTCCACTCTTTTAATTTGATATTCTAGGCTGTGTATGCTTTTTATGCAACCTAAATACTTCTGAAATGGCAAGCATTTTATCTCTACATCCATGTTGCTCATGCCTCCATGTATCTCTAACTAACTCGGTGCATTTAGCATCCTTTTGTCCACATGGCCTCAAATTTAAAGGGTTTTTTTTTGTTGTTTTGACAACTCTAGCAGGTTCACATGATATATCTACAAGAATGACTGCATGATCTGACCTGTATCTTCCTAAGTGATGCACAAATGTACTGCTAAATTGACTTCTGAAGGAATGTGAAGCCACATCCCAACCCAGTCTCTCTTGGATGTTATCATCTCCATGTCTACCACTCTCCCATGCAAACTTATACCCCTTGAAACCAAGGTCTTCTAAGCCACAAAAGTCTAGACAGTTCCTAAAACCATCTATATTTGCCAAAGATAGTTGTCTCCCACCTTGTTTTTCAGAATTTGAGGTTATGGCATTAAAATCCCCAACACAAAGCCACTTATTTTTTGCTTCTCGATGGAAATTTTGCAAAAGCTACCAAGTTCGATGTTTGTTCCTTTCTTCTGGAAAACCATAACATCCTCATAAACTCCAAGCACCATCCTTTATTTTACCACATGTATGATTTGCTAAAAGAGAGATTAACTTAAAGGAAATATGTTCTTTCCAAAACAATACTAAACCGCCAAACCGTGCTCTATCTTCTCCTTTGCAATCGACAACAACCCCTTGATAAAACTGATTTATGCGTTTATCATGCTCAAACTTCTTTGTCTTGTGTCTAGTTTCCATAATGAAAATTATATCTAGGAAAAACTTTTTGAACAAGTTGTGTCATCTCCCTTCCTCACCTCCTACCTAGAAGTGAAAAAGTTGCTGACCTTATACTTCTTGGTCCTCCGTGGAACCACTATCTTATAGGTAATATTTTTCATCTAGAAGAAGCCTAAAAGATCAAACTCATTCCATTATTTTGGTGTCATATAGAAGACATTCCTACATGGAGATAGACTTGATTTGGTCTATCCACGATGAAATCCACATATTATCACCTTAGCAAAATAGAGTGGGAAAAAGAAGGTAGTACCTCAGGCGCTAATATGATTAAATGGAAACATATTTGGAAAGTTAGGATCCTTCCAAAAGTAAGACATTTCTTTTATCATCTTCTACTTAATTCGCTACCAATAGCCACAAACTTAGCTTCCAGGAGTGTACATGTCTCAACAAACTATATCTTCTGTCAAGTTGTGGAATCATTATCTCACTAATTGTTCATGGTGTACCACTCACTTTGAAAATCGTCAAATTGTTGCAAACCCAGCAGAATATAAATTTAATGAAACTGTGATGTTGACTTGGGCACTTTGGAATTGCAAGAAACAAATTCTGTTTCAGCAAGGTACAAAATATTTAGTTCAAGTTAAGTCCTTAGCTTTTAATAGTTGGAAACATTGGTTATCTTTGCAACAAGTTAGAAAGGTACACTCCGAGCTAACGAAGAATTGTTGACTAGGTCAAGATTGGACTATGACATCGATGTTGGCTGGTCAGGCACCAGGGGAATTGGTTTTGCTCTAATTGTTCGTGATTCGGACGGTAACATTCAAGTAACGTGTTGGTGTAAAACTGTATGAAGACAAGTGCACCTTATCGTTTTATAGAATAAAGAGTGAGTAAGAGTATCGTCTCCACAGGGATTTGGTTCAAGTATTGAAGTCTTGCTAGTCTACTAATTGAACTCAAGTATGGGAGTTCGTAGGCAACGCGATTTGAAACGCATAGCTAACGCTAACAGAAATAACAAGGTTCACAGATTCTGTCACAATTCTGGAACTCTATTTCCAGTACGCATAAAACACTTTAAAATACTTTCAAAATTGTCTAATACTCAATAAACAGTCTAAATGGGTAAGAAATCAATGAATGGAATGTGTTAGGGTTGGATTTCACCAAAAATTCCCCCATGTAACTCTTGATCGTTATGTATGTTCAAGATAAAAGGTAGTTGAAGATCGAATTCACAATTATTGATTGAAGATCAATCCATTGACTCAGCAATTCTTCACTTCAAATTTGGAATTCTAATCCCTTAACAATTCCTAATTTGAAGTGAGCCTTACGTTCAAGAATTCAAACAATCTCACAAGAGCGAACCTCTATCCCTAGAGCCTTCACAATTATGTTATTCAATCCCAGTTACAATTCAAAAACCAATTTCCCAATTGCGAAGAAGAATTTCGGTTCAATCTATAAGTGACCAAGTCATAGAAGCATTAAACATAGAGATGAATAATCAACGTTTAAAGGAAAACAATCTTGAATACATGCAAAGAATCTGAATTACATAGGAAGTCAAGGATTCATCCTTCCCTAACAGAAAACTAGTTACACATAATTAGAAAGAAAGAAAACAGGGGAAACAGGGGTCATGCGTAAGACGACTGCACCCCTCTTCCAAACCCGATGGTTTCTTCGTTCACGCAGAACAGAATCAACGTCCAGGAAAACGACGGTTCTATCCTCTGAAAACAGCGGCTCTATCCTCTGGGTCTGGGCTCTGGAAATAGATCAGTGGGTAGAGTGGGCTCTGGAAATAGATCAGTGGGTAGAGTGATTAATGCTCTGTTTTCGTTATGTTCTAGGCTTTTTATAAATTCTATTCTGCAGCGTCGCGTGTCCAACGCGGAACCCTGTAACATTTTCCAGAAATTAAAACACTTCAGATTTATGAGAATTTATCACCCAAAAGGCTGTATTTTCCAGATTGTGCATGAGTTATTTAGTTTTATGTAATTTTCTCATGTTTTAATGGTGTTTTATGCTTCAATTACTTGCAATTATATTGAATTATATTCTAAATAAATGTTTTATTGAACACTTATCATAATGACAACCCGTTAGGTACATGACAAAATGTATCTATGGAAAACCTTTCTGTTTTGACATATTCCTTAGTTTTGGTGAATAGTATGACACATACTCAAAACATTCGGGAATTAGAATGCATTATAGGTGATTGTAGAGAGATATCAAGATATCTTTATAATTTTAACCTTTGTTTTATTTTAAGGAAAGAAAATCATCTATGCCATGATTTAGCTTCTCATGCAATCCAATATCCAAATCATACTTGATGGATGGAATATTCTTCTTGATTGTTATAATGTTACCTCTTTTAAAATAATATTCACTGATGTTGTCTTTATAAAAAAATTAATAAGAACTTAAAATGTATTATTATAATTATTTCTTATAAATAGATAAAAATTGTTAAAACTTACTTAAATATTTAAGTTTCATTTTTAATATATATATATATATATATATTAAATTAAAAAATCCTGATATCTTATGTAAGAAGGATAAGTTTAAAAATTAAAATTTTACAAAAAAAAAAGAGAAAGAACATGTTATTTTTTTTATTTTCAATAAATATTTTTTAGTTTGATAAACATGAAGAAATTCATTCTCTCTTCTCAAATAATAAGATATTATATTTTAAATTGCCTCATTTAATATCAATAAATTAATGTAAATTCTGATTGGAGCATCTTATACCCAATGTTAAGATTACTTAATAATAATAAATGTATATTAATAGTGCATTGACTATAATTTTGTTAGCCATTGTTGTCCTTACATTATTGTAGTAATTTTCAAATAAGACTTTTTGGAGTAGGTAAAACTATATATAATTTCACGGCGAGTTAAAATAACGAACCGATTTATCACGTGCAGGAAATGTAGAAGAATAAGGTTAAAGAATTTGGTTACTTTAATATAGCCACAGCCACGGTGAAAATCGCGCTGCTGGATCCGGATTTATACATGTATACAATATTGAATTAATTATAACAGCTGATTGATTGATGTTAGATAATTAATATTTTTATAATAATTTTTTTAAAATTAATTATAATTATAAAATTGATGTTAAATTCTTTAAATTTTAAATTAATATTGTAATGATAAAAAATTTAAATAATTATATATTATCGAATCTTCCTTTGGTAGTTGTAATACGTTTAACAGAATAATAAAAAAAAATCAGAAATGAAGAGAATCTGCGCAGTGCGCACGCACTTGCATTCCTTTTCTCTGAAATAGAATTTCTGTTTGGTATTATTTTTTTAATTACGTTATATATTTAATTCAAAAGTAATAACAAGACTAAAAAATACCTATTAATAAGTAAAAAAATCATACACTGAACTAGAATAATAAAACATGACATTCTCTGTTGGAAACTAGTCTCTTTTTTTTTTTTATGAAGGAAAATAAATAAATATAAATGTGAGCTAAGCAGTACGATTCGAAGGAAGAAACAAGAGGAACAGAACTGGGTGAACGACGAGTATGAGGGGGTAAAATAGGAGTTCCATCGCAGTGACGGTGCAGTTCCTCACCATCAAATTAACAATAGGATGATTTCAAGTGGAGCGAAGGAATTGCATAACATTCACTATCCGCGTCTCTCGCTTTTCCATGTTCCAAAACCCCCACTCCTAGTGCGATGCCGATGCCAAACCAACAACAATAACTCTTCTCCATTTTCCATTCGTTTGCGTTCCTATTTCACTTGTATGTACTCTCATTTCAATTTCAATTTCAACTTCTAAATAGAGTTTATATACTTATATTTTATGCATGTTCTGTTCTTTTCATAGACTGGAGGCCCAAGCTTCCACTAAAATGTGCTTTGTTGGATTCTTCGGATTCATTATCACCCGATCCACCCCCGATTGAATCCTCCGACCCGACCCAGGTACTTCATCGTTTCCTCACTCCACACCCTCTTATGTTTTAACTGTTTGCTACTACACCAATTGACTTGTGACTAACATGAATTTCAAATGTTTACCATTTTTGTAAAGGTAGGTCAATTAACCGGTATTGTTACTGGTCTTGTTGTCTTTGTCATACTAAAAGATGGCCAACAGATACTTTTAAGGAGTTAAGACCCTCAAAAGTTTAAATACATGGTCAATTTCCACTTTTCTCATCAACATGATCTAATCATAACCTAGGGCTACCAATAATTTCTATTTTATAATTGAACAGCCAAGAGCTCTATTTGTCTACTCATTCTACTGTACTACAGTACCAGATGCATGAAATCCTTAATACAGAGACTGGTCAATGGGTAGCTAAGATATAAAAAGAGTGTTTGTACTGGTTGAAATAGTGCGTGATTGCCATCCTCAACTATTTACACATTAATATTATAAATGTAATTCTTCTTACCTTATGAGAATTTTTTTTTCACATTTGCTAGCAACAATCTCTTTTCAATACAATCTTTACTATTGGGTGAACTTTGTGTGCAACTTACTAAATCATTTGGCATGGAGCCACTTCCTATTAAATGATACTCTCATTAAATTTATCCAATGATAGAGTATGTTGAAAAGAATGCATTGTTAACATTTCTTTTATAAATGTTTTTGTATGTCTATGCATATGCAGGAAAATCTGCTGAAATATTAATATTGGTAGATTTTGCAGTTTTATTCTTTTCAATCTTCCTTCAGGATTCAGAGCACGCATACATCTTTCCTGTAATCAACTTTGACTTGAAAATTTTCTGCCATGCATATAATAAAAAAACATGGTAACTTTGGGTATCTTCATTTTTGGTTGTTTGTTTCTTTCCTCAGATGATGAAACAAAATTCAATGTCTATTCTGGACATTCTGCAGCAATCAAATTCATTTCTGCCTCATGTACTCATTGTTAGTACACTGCTAGCTCTAGTCTACCCACGTTCTTTAACGTGGTTTACCAGCAGGTCTGTATATGTTCTGATGAATTGGTTGGTAAGAAGATTGTTTTATGATTATATGCAATTTTGCTAACTTGATCTAGTCAGATTATTTGCAATAATGAAGGAACATCATTGGCCCTCATCTAGAATTTCATGCTGTTTCTGCTTAAACTGCAAAATAGAATGTAATGGTGCAAACAACTGATATCTGAAACCCAGAATGCAAACAGACAAATAATTCTTTCTTTTAATATATTCCGTCATATATTCATTATTATTATTCGATTTACTTGCAGATACTATGCACCTGCACTAGGGTTTTTGATGTTTGCAGTTGGGGTTAATTCAAATGAAAATGACTTCATTGAGGCATTTAAAAGGCCAGCAGAAATTGTCACCGGTTATTTTGGCCAGTTCGTTGTGAAGCCTCTTCTTGGATATCTGTTTTGCATTATTTCAGCAACTGTATTTGGCCTGCCAGCAGCAATAGGTGAGGGTGGTTCTGGTCCATCTTAATATTAGAATGAGCTGGTGGGATTTATTTCTAATTTTTTGGCAGTAAAATGATTCAGGTGCGGGAATTGTATTGGTGGCTTGTGTCAGTGGTGCCCAGCTCTCAAGTTATGCTACTTTCCTGACGGATCCCCAAATGGCACCATTAAGCATAGTTATGACATCACTGTCCACTGCTTCTGCGGTTTTTGTCACGCCACTCTTGTTACTGTTCCTCATTGGGAAGAGATTGCCTATAGATGTAAAAGGAATGGTGTATAGCATTACACAGATTGTGGTGGCACCTATTGCAGTTGGTCTGCTTCTAAATCGGTAATACTATGGTTTCAGATAAATTTGTTAATATTAATGTTCCCTTGAAAGGTGTCATCTTACCTGCTCATTTTTACAGCTTCTTTCCTCGTATTTGTAATGTTATTCAACCGTTTTTGCCTCCACTATCAGTGCTGGTGGCAGCTATCTGTGCTGGAGCACCACTTGCCTTTAATGTTGAAACCATTAAATCCCCCTTGGGAGTAGCTATCTTGTTGCTTGTTGTTGCTTTTCATTCGTCATCTTTTATAGCCGGTTATATCCTCAGTGGATTTATCTTCCGTGATTCTCCTGATGCAAAGCCACTGCAACGAACAATTTCCTTCGAGACAGGTACAAATTTTCTCCATTTTCATATATCGAATGCATGTAATAGCATGTTGGTTTAGTAACTTCATATATCTAATGGCAGGAATGCAAAGTAGCCTGCTTGCCCTGGCTCTTGCTAATAAGTTCTTCGAAGATCCAGCTGTGGCTATTCCTCCTGCAATTTCTGTAAGTTCACCTTCCAGTTATTCTTCATTTTGAGTCATGTATGTTTTTGGCAATATAAATTTGCTTCATGTTTCGCTTCTTTCACATGTAGATGTGACTCTGTGTACTTATGTGCTAGTTGAATGACATGATTTTAAATACCTTCACTGCATACTCATAGCAATACAGCTGATTGCTTCGTTTGTGTTGGAAAATGCACAGCTTTTGTTTCGGTGTAGAAAATAGAATTCTTTGAAGCATCTACAGTGTAAACAATATATTGTTGCATGTCTAGTCCGTAGAGAAGTAAGCGCTGTTTAAAAATATTATTCTATTGCAATATAAGTTGCTAATTTTGTTTGCAGACTTCACTTATGTCTTTGATGGGATTTGCTCTTGTCCTGATTTGGACCAGAAGAGGAAAGAGTGAGATAAAAGACAACTCCTGAAAGGTGTGGATGTTGGGATGCTCGTTACGATTCAAGATGGAGCATTTTGTGATATTCATGACTAATACTCTGATTGTTTTAGATTCTAGGAACCTCAAAATCAAGTTTGTGATCAATAAAATCCAGTTCATCATTAACTTCTGTGTTTTTTTTCCTTCCTATTTTATGAACACAATTAGGCAAATCAAACTAAGGATGACAATTGGATTCAGATTGAATGGATATTCACAAAAATTACCCCACGATAAAGAGAGCTTAAATGAATTATGAATTAACACTTTTATTTAACTAAATTGCTGTTAGATTTAATAATTTTTTAATTGATAGCTGGGATTCGTTACCTGCAAGTTAGGTATATCAATTTGTTGAATTTACGCAGTTGTGCAAGTGTATAACAGATTAATGGTTTCTTCCTGTTCACTACTCTTGTTGAAAAATTTTACAAAATACTTTTTTTCCCCATTTGGTTTGATAGTTCTCCCGTCTCCAACTTATCATACAACCAAGCCTTTCTGTCCGGTGCTGCTTAGTTAGCTGATCCATCATTAACTGCTTTTAACTCAGGTTTGGCCCTGACAGCAAAATTTGGTTCAACAAGACGAGACCAAAGATTAATTAGCTATTATTTATAGATGATATCCGATATCCATAATTGGGAAAACAGAACATCAAAGGGAACCCGTTTCAATAATAAATAAAAAAGAGAACCAGTTGATTTTTAGTTTTGCTTATATCCACCATGTTAAATTGTTAAGTGTCCAAGGTAAGTTACCGTAGAATCGATGAAAAAATAAAGCAAACTGTAATGAGATTAGTTCAAGTGTAATACAATGAAAATTTCTGAAATTATGAGTACCAATTAATTTAGTCTTTTAAGATTACAA
The DNA here is from genome assembly GCA_037954105.1 of Canavalia gladiata. NCBI lineage: Eukaryota > Viridiplantae > Streptophyta > Magnoliopsida > Fabales > Fabaceae > Canavalia > Canavalia gladiata. The sequence goes on along the minus strand of CM075667.1, from coordinate 16,503,744 downwards.
AAGAATGTTATTTTAGTCTTTTGAATTAAGTAAATAATGATCATTTCAATCTTTAACATAATCAAACAGTTATAAGTTTAGTTACTAAAATTACAAAAATGAGAACATAAATAACTAATATTACTTAATTTCAAAGACTAAAATAATATTTTTATAATTTTCAAAATATAATTTATGGATATTTATAATTCCAATGATTAAATTGACTGATATTTATAATTTCAACACTAGTTTATTATATTTCTCTTAATTCGATGGAAAAATGGTAAAACTTGTGAAGAAGGACATCATCCTTGGCTGAGAAATGATCCTTAAGAGCAATCTTATTCTTAGCATGTTGATACTCAACATCAGGCCTTACTTGTAGCACCCTCAACTTCCCACTCTTGACAACACTAGAAGCTGGCAATTCACCATGGGAGTATAAGACACGAGCATGCGGAAGATGAGCTAAAAACAATAAAAACATTGCTATTTTAAAAATAATAGAAAAAATATGGTTAAACTCAAAAATAATAGTAGAATTATTCATAGAATGGATTGGAATAGGTTTATGCAACTTAAAATTTAAATAATGTATTTATTTGTACTTGAATTCTACTCAATCAAAATTTAATAATATATAGAATAAAATTGAGATTATTCAATTTATTAACATAAAACATTAATTTTAATATTATGTACAATTAAATAATAAAATTAAACAAATATAAAATTAAAATAAAGATATTTTATAATATAAATAGTATTAATATATATATATATATATAATATTTTCTATTAAGTCAAAGTTCTTTTATTTAATATATAATTATTAAAAATATAAATTATAAAATATTATGTTGAGTTGGAATGACTTAACATATATTTTTAATTTGTCTTTAAAATACAACAAGTCTACTGTTTAAGATTTAAATTTGTTAAAATTATTTTCAAATTGAGCCAAGTTAATATGATATGACTATTCATAAGCCCTCTTAAATACTAGATAAAATTTCTAGAACATTTATACATGAAAATATTATGTTGAAATTCTTGAATATTATGTATCTTGAGATATAGATAGAGAGGAGAGTGAAGCGATAAATATGATGAATGATATGATATCATAACAAGGAAAAGATAAAACATGTTAAATAGATGTTAACAATTAAAAAAAATCATGATATATCACCAAACATGCAGTATATCAGTATTTTGTGTGAAACTAAAAATATTTAAATGGCTTGTTTTAGATAAATAATTTATTTTTAAAAAAATTACTTAAAACCGATCAAAATAGGTTCAACCAAATATGTAGTTAGTTGTCTAAAACTTTCTTGTATGTAAATTATTTTCATGTTATGTTCAATAATTTTATATTATTTCCATATAGGAGAACCCATGGCAGGTTTGCCATCAACCAGCAATCACACTCCACTCTAATTTTGGGTGACTACTTGCTTGGTTTGGGAATGCAGGGAATAACCCAAAAAAACGCACGGCTCAATGCTTTCTTCTTCTTCTACAATTTTTTTTTTTTTTTGAGAAATAGAAGATAATCCAGTCTTTCATTGAATCAGACAAAAAGATTGCATTAAATTCTTAGAGGGACCCAATCCAATAAACTTAGCCTAACCACTCTCTGTTTACACCAACTTGGTTGTCTCCCTTTTATTATTGGGCCTTGCCATCGATTTCATGTCATTGTCCTTATTTCTGGAATTGATAAAGGGGCCGGTAAGTAGTATCATTGTCATGCTTTCAAAGAAACATACAAACAAACAAACAAACAAACCCAATAATTGAACAACAGGTTTCAGGGGAAATAAGAAAAGAAAAATCCAAGTTGCAATGCACTTCCCCACTCTGCTTCTACTCGACCAAAAACTAATATGAACTCTGCCCCAAATTAAAACCATGAATTCAAGTAGAGTGAAGCAGTTGAATAATGTTCATTGCCCGCATCTCTCACTCTTCTATGTTCCAAAATACCCAGTTTTATTGCGATGCGGGACCAACATCTCTTCATTCCCGATTCGTTTGCATTCACACTTGTCATGTATTTACTTAATTTCATGCTATTGAATCCGTTTCAAAATCTCTTTCTAGACAGAATATATAATAATTTTGTGCATGTTATGTTCACTTCCAAGATTGGAGGCCCAAGCTTCGTCTGAAATGTGGATCGCTGGACTCTGCGGATTCCCTGCCACCCGATCAACCCCCGATTCATTCATCCGACCCGACCCAGGTACTTCATGCTATTTTCTCTTTCCCATAACCGTTAAAAACAAAATCGTCATATTCAAACATAATAACTGTTTATGGACCCCCAAGAAAAAACAGAATAATTGTTTTCTACCACAATTATTTAAAAAAAAAAAGAATTGATTGCAGCTTATAAACTTGTGAACTATGAAGCAACGTGAGACAGGATCCTCTAGCAATTAAAACTAACTGCCTGTCATGCTGTTTGCAATCCAAAGGTTAATCATCTGTATTTATAAATATTTTACTCTAAAACTCAATTATTTTAAGTTAAATAAAATTAATTTTATATCGTTGAATATTTTTTTAATTATGTACATAAATTCTTTTAGTGATGTACAATAATTAATTTGAATGATTATAAAATATAATAATTAATCTACTAATTATAAAATTTGGATTAAAATTGCCTTTATTGAAATAATTTGCATAACTGTTTAGCTAGCCCCAAATACGCTTCCACACATGTATTATTAGACTTTGCGTAACTGTTTTAATTAAGAGAAAATATTGACATTATTGGTTCATCCATTAATTTTTTTATCAATTAATTAACAGATTAATAAATTTGAATAATAAAAAAGTTAAATCGATTATTTTAATATAAAATTAAGATAAATTAATATTGATTAATAAAATTAGATAAAAAAGTAAAATTTATTAATTATTGAATAAAAACTAACAAAGATACCAAAATCATAAAATGTTAAGACTAAGAATATCAAAATTATCAAAACTAAATTAAAAAGATAAAAATTATCAAATGTCAAAATAAATAAAAAACTACAAAAGTAATTAAGCCAAATAAAAATATTTAGAAATGAGTATCCAAAATACATTCAACGTGTACATGATAACTCGGTTAATATCTCTTAAAATTATCCGTCCATGTTTCTTCTTTATTTTTTATTTTCCAAATTAAAGAAAACCTATAGTTAAAATATTTTTTTTATCTTTTATAAATTAACATGCATTTTCTCTCATGATTATTACTTCTTTAACTCATGTGTTAAGATTTGAAAGAAAAGGAATATAATTTAATAATTTATAATTTTAGACTGTGCTAATAAAATTATTCCTATGATTTTATATATACATCGTTTCCTTCCATCTTTTAACAGTTATAAGGATATAAAAAATATATTATGATTATTATTTTTCCTCTCCTTTATTAAAATTTATTTCCTTTTCTTTCCTTCTATAAACCAAATATAGTACATTGGTTATTTTATTACTTATTTTAGTTAATTTATAAATTATTTGATCTGGAGATTTTTAGTAAGATGAGCTGATCTCACAAATTTATAACAGTCTTTTCATATACTAGTTAGCGTTTAAGCTTATAGCTTATTATTATTATTATTATTATTATTATTATTATTATTATTATTATTATTTCATTATTATTATTATTATTATTATTATTTCATTTTAATAATTTTTTTCTTTTACTTCTCGTAATATTTATTTATCCTCAATATAGTATTTCTTGCAATAATGTTACTATTATTCTATTTTTTAATAAAATAATTGATCTATAAACAAAAAGAATATAAGAGTTTAAAATTAACTAAAAAAAAACTTAAAAATAAATTTACCTATTTTTTATTTATAAAAAAATTTATTACGAAAATACCGTAAATATGTCACTTTTATATTTATAATGTTACTAAACACTTCTATTGATTAAATTAGGTTAACACCTTTCAGGCTTTTAGCTAAAAACTTAATTGTCAAATTTTTATTAATTTGTAACTTTGAACTTATAAACACTATATCCTGTATTTTTAGCCATATCTATACATGTATGCATTTGTGTAAGTTAAAATGAATATCAAATATTCGATGTTATTATGTATAGATAGAAATAGATTTTATAAAGATTCATCATGTATCCTGATTTTTAAATTTAAATTTTAAATCTAACTTGTATATTTAATATAAACTAATAAATTTTAAGGTTTGACTTTTTTAAAAGTCTGACTTATCCTATAAATCTAAAACTTTTTAAATAGGTTGATAAATTTAAACTTTTATATAAATTAGCAGATTTAAACTTTTAAATAAAATAAATATATAATCTTAAAATATTATAGGCTAATAATAATATTATTTATTTAAATAGATCAGTTTATTAGGTCTAATTTTATTTAGATGATTCTAAATATGGCATTTTCAATTAAATAGACTCTTAACCTGATCAATTTAATGAATAATGTAACCTAACCTGGATCTAATATAAATTAAATATGAGGTAGGTCTTTGATGAGCGGCTTAACTTAGGGATACGAGTGATTTCTGATTTTAATCCCTCCCTAGCGGTTTAGACATATCCCTCACTTTCCCTTTTACTCATTTTAACCCCTCAGCGATTTCTAGTTTTTTATTCCATGTTAGAACTTAGAACCACCAAGACATGTACTTGTCTACATCGCTCCTAGCCACATTCATTCATGAGCTCATAGAGTGGTTAAACAGTATCTTACATTAAATTAATTATAAAATAAGTGAATATATATATATATATATGAAAAGGGATTAAGTTATTTATTATTTTGTTTAATAGTTTTCATAAATAATTAAATTTTATTAATTTAACTGTTAAATTGATAAGTTATATTATATAAATTATTTTTATAAAATTTAAAAAAGATTTGATATTTTATTAAATAAATTTAAATTAATAGATATTATATATTATCCGTTAATTTAAATTTATTTTTTAAAATATTAAATATTTTTTAAATTTTATAAAATTTTGTAATAATGATCTATATAATATAATTTATAAGTTTAATGGTTGAATTGATAAAAATTATTAAGTGGAGTAATTTTAACTAAAATTATCTTTTAATGTAATTTAATCTCTGTTTAATAATGTATATAATTCAGATTTTTTAATATTAGATATAAATTTTAACATTTATATTAACTTAATTTTTTTATAAAATATAATATAATATTTATCAATTCAATTATTAATTTAAAAGTTTTTATAAAATAAATTATATTTATAAAATTTTATATAAAATTAAAATTATAAAAATATTATAACAGATATTTTAACATGTATATATAATATAAAAAGATATCATGTGTATGAGATATTGTTAGGTTGATTTGTTAAAATGTACCAGCCATACAAGTCTGAACCTTTTAATCATGATATTGTAATTAAATTTATAAAGATTTCTATGCATATGCTAGAAAAGTATTTAAGCATTTAATTGTATGTATTTTAATTATTGATTATGATATTATTAAAAATAATTTTTATAATAATTATTTGAAAATTTATATTAAAATTTATTTAATTAATAGAGTAAAAAGTGTTACAATAATGTATCAAAATCAAACTTTGTTGTCAGATTTTGCTACTAGATTAGAGCATGCAGGCTCACATGTCTTTCTGTTTCTGCCATACATGTGATCATAACTGAAGTAACTTCGGGCATTTCGTTTTTTTGTTTCTCCAGATGGTGAACCATAATTCAATGTCTCTTGTGGATATTCTGAAGCAATCGAATTCACTTCTGCCTTATGTAGCCCTTACCAGCTCACTGCTAGCTCTAATCTCTCCACAATCTTTTACCTGGTTTACCAGCAGGTGATGAATTGATTGATAATAAGATTGTTTCATAATTAGTTACATTTTTTAGCACTTAAAGAACTCATATGATTTACACCAATGAAGGAAACAATCCGCTGGCTCTCATGATGAAGTAGATTAATCCATATTGTATCTCTTTAAACTGCAAATTCAAAATGGAATGTAATGGTTCAAATTAATTTTATAAAATAATTCAGGCGTAAATTAATTAATTATATATATATATGTGATTTACATTGCAGTTACTATGCACCTGCATTAGGGTTTTTGATGTTTGCAGTTGGAGTTAACTCAAGTGAAAAGGACTTCCTTGAAGCATTTAAGAGGCCAGCAGAAATTTTCACCGGTTATTTTGGTCAGTTTGTAGTGAAGCCTATAATTGGATATTTGTTATGCATAATATCAATCTCTGTATTTGGCCTACCAACAGCAATAGGTGAGTATGCTCCGTTTATATAATATTAAAAATGGATCTGGTGAGATACACTTTCTAATTTTTATGGTAAAATGATTTAGGCGTAGGAATGGTATTGCTGGCTTGTGTTAGTGGAGCCCAGCTCTCAAGTTATGCTACATATTTATCAGACCCAAAAATGGCGCCATTAAGTATAGTTATGACATCACTGTCCACTGTTTCTGCGGTTTTTGTCACTCCACTCTTGTTACTGTTCATTGTTGGGAAGAAACTACCTATAGATGTAAAAGGAATGGTGTTTAGCATTACACAGATTGTGGTGGTACCTATTACATTTGGCCTGCTTCTAAATCGGTAAGACTATAGTTTAAGATAAAATTGTTAATGTCATTGTTTTCTTAAAAGGTGCTTTATTTTTCTTATATATTCATTTTTTTTTTTTACAGATTCTTTCCTCAGATTTGTGATGCTATTCGACCATTCTTGCCTCCTCTATCAGTATTGGTGGCAGCTCTCTCTGCTGGAGCACCAATTGCTCTTAATATTGAGTCTGTTAAATCCCCTTTTGGAGTTGCTATCTTGCTGCTCGTTGTTGCTTTTCATTCTGTATGTTTTATAGTTGGTTATATCCTCAGTGGATTTATGTTCCGTGATTCTCCTGATGCCAAGCCACTGCAAAGAACAATTTCCTTTGAGACAGGTACAATTTTAATTTCACCATTTTCATCCATAAAATATGTGCCCGTAGTAGCCCTTTAATTTAGTTAATCCATTTATATATATCCAATGGCAGGAATGCAGAGTAGCCTCCTTGCCCTGGCTCTTGCTAATAAGTTCTTTGAAGATCCAGTAGTGGCTATTCCACCTGCAATTTCTGTGAGTTCCCTCTCTTGTCAGACTCCAATTATATATATGTCTGTGTTGGCAATCTAATTAAATCGTCTTGAGGTCTCTTTTCTTTCACTAGTATTTCACTTTAATTGTGCATATTTGCCTTTGCATGAGTGATATATGAATTGTTTAGCAGTAAAAAAAGAAAAGAAAAGAAAGAATGATGTATGATTTACCTTCACTTTAATTGAGTTTGGAAAATGCAAAACTTTTGTTATCGTCTAGAAAGTAAAAGGGTTTAAAGGATATATGGTTTTTTTTAGCATGACTGAAAGCTGATATTATTTCATTGCGATGTAAGTAGCTAATTTTGCTTGCAGTCTCCGATTATGTCTTTGATGGGATTTTCTCTTGTTGTGATTTGGTCAAAGACCAGAAGAGGAGAAGAGTAAGACAAAACATAGCACCAGAAATATTGTATGGATATAGGGGTTCAGTTTAAAGCTACTACTCATTCGTACATGTATGTTGGTCAGTTTCTGCAATCCACATTTATATCACCTTATCAATTTATTTTCTTGGAGGAAACCCATGTATGGGTAAGAATAAGCCATAAATTAAATTATTTTAGCAAATTAAGCTAATATATGATCATGTATGTTTTTACAATAAAACTGAAAAGTTAACTGCACCTTAAAAATTAAAAATTAAAAAATTAGATAAAAATTGAAAACTGATAATTAAAAATTAAAAAATTAAATAAAAATTAAAAGTTGATAAATTATCGATTAAATTAAAAATGTTTAATAAAATTAGATAATAAATATAAAATAATAAATAAAGATATAATTAAATAATAAATTAAAATATAATAAGTATGATATATTTTTTTTAAAAAATATATATTAAAATTTAATTAAATAAATTTTATTTTTTAAAATAAAAATATTTATTTTTAATAAATTTTAAATAAATATTTTTAAAAGTAATTATTTTAAAATTTTAATTTTTTATCAACTAGTTGAATATTTTTTAATAAAATAAAATAAATAATATCATAATTAAAATAAATAATATATATTAAAATAATAATTTAAAATATAATATTTTATGATAATATAAAAATAAATCTATCAAAAATGATAATATGATTACAAAAAATTAAATAATATTAAATTTATTAAAAAAATAGATAAATAAAAAATTATATTATAAAAATATATTAAATATAAAAATGAATAAAATATTTTAATTAAAAATGAATAATATAAAAATTTCTTTTTAAATAAAAAATATTAGTAACCATCTAAAAAAAATTAAGAGTTATTAAAATAAGTTACTTTATAAAATAGACTTAAATTTTTTAACAAACTTTTCAGCTAATAAATTTTGTTTTGATATCCTAAAATTTTTTATTGTTGATTTATTATTATTAATCTTAAATTTAAAATTTAAATATAATTATGTTAATTATTTGACGATAAAATTATTTACTTTTCAAAGTAATTTTAGTCCGATTTGAATAGAGTTGTTTTAATAAAAAATATTTAAGATTTAAACTAAAAAAATAAATAAATAATAAAAATAGATAATTTATCATTATTATTAAATGTATTAATTATTACATTTATATTTACAGTTACAATTAAAATTTTTAAAATCGAAACGATTATTGAATCGTACTCATTCAAGTATTATAAAATAAATTTATTATTTCTGTTGACTAAAAATATATTTTTTGATATTTAAAAACTTTCACAAATATTAATACCAATATTTTTTTAAAATGTCAGCGTCATGGATAGGCACATAATAATAAGAATTACTGCTTAAATATTAACCATTAGATTTGTTCCCAGAAAAATTTAGGAAATAATAAATTAATTCAAAACTAAATCAAATTAGTTTATTTTATTATTGTTTTAAATTTAGATTATTTCTCCTTCTTTCAATTCCTTCCCATTTAGTTAAGATGAAACTTTTGATAATCCAGTAACATCCACAAATTTTTATAACATGTACTGGAATTTTTTTTTATCTCAACAATGTGAATGTATGAAATATTAATTACTATCCTCTTTTTTATTTATTTATCTCAATTCCATTTTTTTCACTTTTTTTTTTATTTCTACCACTCTTCCACATAAACTGTGTCCAGTTAGCTAAAATTTGAAAAAAAAAATACTGATATGATATAATTATTTTTATTTTTATTTTTAAAAATATTTTTTATTTTTAAATTATTTATTATTATAAAAAGTTTGAAGAAGGTTTTAATTAAAAAATATCTTTTAAGAAAAAGGTCAAATGAAAGGACTTGTGTTAATTCTTTTATAGTGGTTCACATTTTTCAATTTGAATTCTTGAAACAGTACCCAACACAATTGAAAAAGTTACATTTCTATGTTAAACTGATAATCACTAAAGTTATAAAAGTTATGAGTCCAAATTAAAAGATAGAAGATTATGATGTAAAGTAGCTATGAAATCAGTTACAAGATGGGAAATAAATGGCATTGAGCTATCGTATAGTTAATATCAATTGGACAATTTGTACAGAAATACATTTTTAAATTGTTTAATGTAGAACATACAATTTTCATTTAATTTAAAATGTTGTATCATACATATGCCACGTTGCCGTGACTAAGAAAAAATTAAAATGATAGACGGGTCAATGTTTATGGTATGGGCCAGAGTTGCCACCAGAGCATACTTGTGCTTTCATCACATCACATCCGTATAAAGTCATTTCAACCATTCACCAACCATCTAAAGGCAGTGGCAAAGGATAGAGAAGGGAAGAGCCTAGTACATCAATGTTTGACAAGTTTTACATCAATGACAAACTTGAAATAAGAAATTAAAATTTGTCAATAATATTTTATATTAATGTCAAATTATTTATAGCATATATATTTTCATCTTAATTAATTAAATTATAGTGATAATTTATAATAGGATCACTATTATGGATAATCTTAGTGATAAAATTATAAATTAGTTACAAATAATAAATAATCAGTGACATTTTATATTTGTCACCAAAAATAAATTCTTTTATAGTAATAATAAATAATGAAAAGGTTATACAAATTGTACCAAGCACCTGTTGTCAAAACATCAATGGATTGCCATGGTTTAAGATATGTATTTGAAATGAAAAAATAATAATAAAGATCTTTGGTAACATGAATTAATGTCTTCCCATTATAGAAGGAAATAAATAAAAATATTTAAAAGGGATTTATATTATATATATATATATGAGATAGAAAATAAAAAAGTAAAAAAATAATTAAAATCTCAAAATAAAATAACATATATTATGTGGTGCAAGAAGAAAACGTGAATAATTTTTTTAATTTATTTTAAAAATTAGAAAACAGAAGTAAATGGAAAAAAAATAGTAATAAATAACACAAGTCATCGTCATTACTTGTATATATAATTCACCATCATTACTTTTATTATTATATATGTTATTTTACTTTTTAAAATAAATATATATGATATTTATTTACATCTTGATATAAAAAATAAACTATATTTTTTAAAAGCAAAGCTAAATCTAAAAAAATTTCTAATAAAAAAATAACTTTAAAATTATTTAAAACTCGTAAATTGTTTTTCTTTTCAAGCTTATCTGCATACAGTATATTTTCTTTTAAGAATTGTTATCTAAACCTACTTAATAGGAAACAAGTCAAATAAGAGCTTGTTTTAGTAATAGAAATTAATTTATAAAAATATATAATTGAAAATAATTTGTATATTTCTCTCAATGTTATTCAACGATACACTGACTTAGAACATATCTCATCCACCGTTGACGTTGATGAATCACGATTCTCTAGTATCCTTTTATTTTATATTTGTTACAGGAATGTAAGAGCAAAATGGAAGAACTTCATGTCTTCCTTGTGCCAATTTAGGCCCGTATGCATGCTCCTAAACTTAATTGGATTGGGCTAGCTTCAACGCAAAACTTACCCAAGACCAAGACCGAGTTGCATGAACACACATCTGCAAGCCTTACACAACCCTCCTCTTGTTTTGTTCACCACCATTCACCTTACGAACCCTCGTTCCAAAATAAATAAATTAAATATTTTTCATGAAAATTAAAAACCATTAATTTTTAATTTTAATTTTTATATTTATTTGATTGTATTATTTTTTATACCACATTAATAGTTTTTCATGATGTATTAAACATAATAAAATTAAAATAAAATAATTGATGTTTTATTTTTGAATAACAAATAATGACATAAATATATATATATATATATTGATATTTCAACATAATTTTTTCACTTTTTAATACATAATACTTAAATTAGTCATTAAAATTATAAATACCAATTAATTTTATTTTTAAAATTATCAAACAACAGCTATCGTAGTTTCTAAATTATCAACGATTATTATATATAATTAAAGTTGTTATTATTATTATTTTAAATATTGATAAATGACTTTAAAAAAAAATGAAATGAATGAAGGGGAAAAGGGTGTTATCTGAAAACCAAAAGAGGGGCAAGGACATCAGAAGAAGCGGTTACAGTTACTGTCTCTGAGGGTCTAAGCGATGACCATGGCCGCGGCTACGTTGTACATAACAAAACCTTGTTGTAGTCCGAAAATCCGATTTCCGTGGAATTCAAGAGTGATCCAGAGTGGTGGAAGTGGAACTGTGAAGGTTCAAGCTCGAACCATTGATAAGGCAGCTCTACTGGGAGTGGGTGTGTTCCACTTCCTCAATTTCGTCGAACCCGCTTCGTGTCTCCAACTGCAACTTCACGAACCCCCCAATGCACTCTCTTTGCCCACCTGGGCCGTTCACGTCTCCAGTGTCGTTGAATGGTCACTTTTACTTTTTTCTCCTTCATATTTTCCTTTATTATCTATCTTATCTTCATGCACTTTCCTCCTTCGCTCACACTCTTTGTTCTTTCTTTTCTTTTCTATCCAAAGGATTATAGCCATGGCTTTGGTGTGGCAATATGCAGACAAATCTGGATATCAAACTTGGAAGGGCCTTTCTTGGGGTATGGTGAGTCTTTTTTTAATACTTTTTTATTTGCATTTTTTTTCTGTTTTCTACGATTATTTGTTTGTCTTTTCCTTCATTTCATTTATTTCCATTTGCAATTGCATCATCCCTGTTTTCTTATTCGTATCTGATTTGATTGCTCTAGGTACCTCTACTTGGTGGAGCACTTTGCGCATGCACATGGCATTTCTTTTATAACTCCGAGTCCCTCGAGGTAAGAGGGCATTTCATTCTTCGTACACAAGGACTATTATTATTATTAGTTAGAAAAATTTGTTAATTTACGACAATTAATCATTAAAGCTAAAGTGCATCTTCTTTTGTGCAACACTTTGTCACGAAACATCACCAATAAGCTACAAGAGATTTTGAGCCAGAATGACTCTTTCTGGACATTTGGTGAACATATATAGTACAATTTTAACAACACGCCGTTTGACGCTTTATTTGTGGTTGCAATGATCACTAAACCGTATTTAGACTATAGAATTTCTAAATATCTATATTCTGCTGTGCGTCTCTTTCAACTTGATTTCTACGCCTTGTGAAACCAATTCATTCACACTATTAACTGTGGTTTTGAAGCTTAGCTATGTTTGGGTTGATAGGAAGGGATGGAATAGAATGACACTGTGTTCCATTGTTTGAAATAGGATGAAATAGAATGAAACATGATAAAATGCATTCCATCCCATCATATAACTCTCTTTCTTCCCTTCCATTTTGAGGGTACGGGAAAGAGCTAGTCTTTTTTACCCATTCCATAAAAAAAGAGTAAAGTGTTACTTTCTTCCTTCATTTTGTTAAAGAGTTTCAATTTAGTCTTGACTTTTTAAAATTAGATCGTTAGTCCTTCATCTTGTAATTTGTATTGCACGTTAGTTCTTTACTTCGATTTCCAATTAACGGTGGTGTGATAAAGTATCACGTTAAATGGCTACCATGTAGGAATAAAATGTCATCATTTTTATTTTTTATTAATTTTCATTTATTTATATTTTCTCTGTTACTTCTATTTCCTTCCACTGCTATTATTGCACTTAAGTTGCTTAATTTTTGCCCTCACTTACATACATCTATCACAATTAAACTTCTCCGTGAAAAAAACGATTCTTATCGGCAAGATTGCTCTTGTGCATTGTGCACCTCCATTGAAGCCTTGAAGTCATCCTTGCCAACCACCATCACTCTTACGTTGCCACCACCCTAAGGATGGGGAACAATGTGAGGGTTGTAATTTATTAAAACTTGCATCACACTATATTTACATGTTGAAAAATGATTTTCTTTATATTATTAACCGGAGACTATAATTTATATAAATAGTTGATAATTAGTAAGTTGTGGATGTGTTATTATGAATTAAAGAAGTTAGTGGTTAGGTCTCTTTATCAAGGTTTCTTGATAAATAACCACATGAAACAAGTATGCATATGTGAGGGACACTGGTGTGAAGCTTCCAAACAAGGCATCTCTTAATGTCTTTGTAAATGAAAATTAGGATTTTGATGTGTAAGGGTAAGGAGCATAGAAATGCATCTCTTTTGTGAATGGTTTCACCTTACTCTTATTCCTCTATTTCGATGGGATTTCAAGAATGATTTAGTGGATGTAGTTCAGGGAGGAAAAGGATTATGAGGAAGGTCTAAAGTTGAAAATTTGGAAAATGTTGGGCTTAGAGTTTGGAGGGAAACTCAATAATAGTAATGAAACAAAGGTTTTCATAGCTGAAACGGAGATGAATGAAAATTAACAAGTGTTCTATGCAAGCACATTCTTATTATTTCATCTGTCTTGCGAGCTGTTAATATGGACTAAACAACTTGTAGTTGTCTATGATAGCCAAAATCCATCAAGAAACATTCAAGTGATATTATCACATCCAAATATAAAGGTCTTACTTTGCAAATCCTTCATATCTTTGGTGGGATCGTACCTTATGTAATTAGTTAGCCAACCAAAGACTTTTATGAGTTAGTGAGGTATCTTAACTTTACTAATCATGAAAGCAACATATAATTTTGCAATGACTTTTATATTTCCAGCATTTTATTAAGAAGATATATATAAAATGAAATTCATGTGGATTTTCTCCCATAGGAACCGATGGTATTTGGAGGGGGATCTCATAGCAAAAGAAGCAACAAAACAGATTGTCCAAGCTTTTGAATGAAGTTGTGGTCCATGATAATGACGATGGAAGGAGATAAAAGGAAGGGAGAAAAAGTATATAAATAAATAAAAATTTTAATGTGACACGTCAGGTTGTTCACGGAAATGAGGCTAAGGACTAACGTGTAACACAAATGACAAAATGAAGGAATAACAACTTAATTTTAAAAAGTCAGAAACTAAACTGAAACTCTTTAATAAAGTGAAGGACGAAAGTGATACTTTATTCATCATAAAAATGTCCAAACGATAGAATGACAACTTTATTCCATTTCACTTCATTTTATTTCATTTAATTCTACTCGTAATTAGATATCTAAACAGCCCGGAGTTGTATGCTTATCTGGTGTTATCTTACTATCATTTCAAAACTCAGCATTGACTTTGCACTATTCCTTGAGGAAATATTGTTATTAAGATACTTTGAGAAGTACATACTTTAGACTACGGAATGCTGTTGCTATTCAATTTTTATATCATAAAACATGTATCAATGTCCTTGAAAGCATTTTATCATCTCGGAATAAAGAAAATATATATATATATGTGTGTGTGGGTGTGTGTGTTTGGGGGGGAGGAGGGGGGGCGAGGGGGGGCGAGGGAGTGTTGAATATAGAAAGTGAGGGCTTGGGTAGAGGTTGCCAACCTGGTCTCTATCCCAGCCGAGCTCTGTCTGTTTTGTTTACAACATCACCACTTATCATTCTGTTTTGATCAATCTCTTATGAAAACTAAAAGATGCAATCCTAGGTGTAAACTGAAATCTAATTTTATTCATCATGACAGCATGGTATTTTTTATCTCTTTTTAAGATCTAGAAACTGAGCAAAAACCTACTTTAAATTGAAGCATATAAAAAGAAGTTATATAATTTAAAGAACACTTTCTGCATTGTAGGAAATAAGTGTAAGTCCTGGACTTTTATGTTTAATTTGAAATGTCAATTATCTCCCCCTTTTGTTGGTAAAAACAAAAGGCTGTTGGAAAAAGTAAGAATTATTGCATGTTTGGTTGAGAATAATTTTACAGAAATAATTAATTATATTTCAAAAGCTCTCTCAGAATGTTGATAAAAAATAAGCAATTATTTCTTCAAAGTAAGCTAAACTAAACATGTATTTAGTGATGAAGTGAGAGAATTTCCTTCCTATAATGGTGTAGAATTAGATATTGCTTACTAGCTATTTCTGTATAAATAAACTGAATCCATGTACCAATGCACCATTACCATTAATACTTGCCAGAATACAGCAAAATATGATTTTTGGATTACTGAATTGTGCTGTGAGATTCATTCTTATACATTATAATATTATCATCTATGTAGTGTAGTGTGATACTGTAATTGTCTTGTTGATAACACTAATAGACATGGTCCTTTCATCTTGGAATAAATTCTGATTGAATGTGAATTAGGTTGTATATATGAAATGAATGGTGGGGTTCTCTAATGAGTTGTAGGTATTGGTGGCCCTTCAAGCAGCACTAACTGTTATAGGTAATGCCACAATGTGCATAGCTGCATACCGGATATACAAATCGTCCAGCGAAAGCTCCTAGAATTTTGGAATTGTATCCATGTGGGTATCTGGAAGCTGTATATAGGCATGCATGCAATTCTTAGCTTTATTGGCCGGATGAATACGAGGAGAGTCTGTGAAAATACCAAAATACTTGAAGTGATGAAGATGGGAATCCATAAGATATACCTCTCCTTATTGGAATGGATCCTTCCCATTAACTCCTGATTTCAGTTTCCACTGTTTCCGTTTGTCTTCTGTTTCTGTAACGAGATAAACATGCTAGCACAAGCTCATATTTCTGAATTTTATGCAAGGTAGGTTCATTAATTTTATTTAAGGTGGCTTTACCTGAGATTGAGATGAACTTTATGTACGGTAGATTTGTTAATTCCTGAGTCTCAGTTCAAGTTAGAATGACCTTTTAAACCGGTTTAAGATCTTGTATACGATGAACAACGTCCATTGACTAGATTGTACATTATGTGTATGGTCAGAATTGTTTCTAACTGTTCAGTATGGCTAAAAGCGCGTATTTACTGTGTTAATTTTTAATAATAGAAAGCGGTAAAATTCTTATTAATTGTTATATCTGGTGGTGCTTAGTGGGGTGATTGCAAACAATTTATTTTGTCTATCCGGTTAGAGCAATAGTTTAAGGAGTTGTCTACATTTTATGTACTTTTGACACCAATGTATGTGCGCGAAATTTTGATGGTGGCAAAGGCCCAATGCAGCAATGCTGATATTTCACATGAGCTTGAACTTTTCTGGGGGGCAAAGGTCAAATGTAGCAGCAATGTTGATACCTCACCTATTTGGGTGCTTATATTTATTTCTCTTTTCAGTTGAGAATGTGTTAAAAAATATAGATTTAACTCTTTAGGGAAAAATAGATAATTTCAATTATTAATAAAAAAATTAACAAATCATGAATTTATTACAACTTATTTTGAAAAGTTGTTTGGTTAACACTTGATATGCTTCATTTTTTTTAAAGTAAACTGGTCATTTTGAGAAGTCAAATCCAAAAAATATATTTAATCACTTTTAAGTTAACAATGGATTCCTAGATACTTAAAAGAATAATTTTACAATATGATCATAACTCTTTATGGTTTGATCATTGGTTTGTTTTTAAAATTTTTGTTGGTTTGATCATTGGTTTATTTCCAAAATTTTTGTTAAGTTAATTTTTCATGTACACATTTATAGTTCTCAATTATCTATTAAGAATGGTTCATTTTTAGGTTGTATTTGTTATATATTCTTTTACTTATAAATTGTTGAAATGAACTTAAAAATTTTAGAATTTTTTTAAATAAAGACTTGCGGGACACTTTGATTTAAGATCATTATTTGAAATGTACTTATGTAATCAAGATCATTATTTGAAATGTACCTATGTAATCAAGGAGAGTTAACGGACTAATTTAGTTTTGACATCCTACTTCCATCATTTAGGATAAGAAATAGAATAGGTTTTGAAGGTTATTAATCTTAGAGAATGTTAAGTTTTTTCTATCCCGTCTTACATAATGCGGTTTTCCCAAATGGTATAAAATTTTAACTATATATTTCTCGATCTTCCCTATGTTCTCGTTGTAAAGTCATGATGAGAATATATTGCATTACATTAAAGAATGTGCTTTTTCAATACAAATTTGAAAAGTTAGAAGATTTTTTACCTTTAATAATTTTCTAACATATAATGATCCTACTACATGAATCATTCATTTCATTAATCTTGTTGGAAATTCCTTTATTGCAATCTTATATAAAATTTAGGTGTGAATGAAATTCTTAAGTTATAGCTAACACCTTCAATTCTATTCAATACTATTTAATCTATTTTTTTTCTTTAGAACAAGATTTCATATTATTGAATGGTACTATTACCAAGCTTAGCCTCCTCATTTGGTGAAATGGTTGTCTCCTCCTCCAATATTGTGACCCTTAATGTTAATAAAAGTATGCTAAGTAATTATGTGATGGATGATTTTGGAGGTTTAATCAGAAACTTTCATAAGAACTGGTTGAATAACTTTCATAGCATACCAGTTATTGTGATAACATTTTTACTAAATTTTTTATTTGTTAAGTGATTTTCATTTGACTAAAAGTGAAGGATATAAATTGATTACTTACCATATAGACTATCCGAAAACAATCAACTTTAACAATGATGATTTTACTAGATTTTATAATATGGTGTTATAAAATATATTCGAACTTTGCATTATTAAAATCAAATATCTCTTTTCTTTACATTTTAAAGAAAGATAATTTTTATATTAATTTTTTAATTAAATTTTAAAGTGATTAATATGAGCACATTCTATATCTTCAATCATTTTAGAGTTCTTCTCTAAAAATATTCTATTGTTTGTTTGATTATTTTTTCAATATTTATTTTGTTCATGTTTGGAGGGGGGAGGGGTCCAATGCAGCAATGCTGATTCAGGAAGATAGACGAGAATTTTTACACGAGCTTGAACTTTTCTTGGTCAAATGTGGCAGCAATGTTAATACCCCACCTATTTAGGTGCTTGTATTTATTTATCTTTACAGGTGAGAATAACTCTTTCGAAATGAACTCTTCAGAGGGGTAGATAATAAAAAATCAACAAATCGTAAATTTATTAAATTTTTATTTAAGAGTTTTTTTTAACAGTTGATATGCTTCATTTTTTAAGTAAACTAGTCACTTAAGAAGTTAAATCCAAAAAAATGTATATGGGATAATTCATGTTCATGCCAATACATCGAGTAATTTTTTATTTTCCAATAAAACACTTCAATTTATGTTTAGTTTATTAATAAAATAAACATAAACCATTATCAATTTTTATACTTCAGCAAAATAATAATTTTTCTAATTTAATTTTTTACATTTATACTCTGTTCCTCCTTTTTCTAGGAAGAATGGGGAAACACCTACCTCTCTCTCTCTCTCTCTCTTCTGTCTTTTCCTAAAAGCTATTTCTTTTTCTTAATCATAGAAACGAAGTACAAAACACAAGTCTGTAAAAATAATATTATTGTTTAGCAAATTCGCCATCATACAACATATGGGAAAATAACACTGCACCACAAAGGGAATGGTGGAAGATCAATCAAATCCATTCTAATATTACATAAATACTTTATGCCCAATAATATTAGGGCCTGACGAATTTTAAATCATGAGCCGCTTTAATGTCTGCGGTTTAGAAAATGTAGTTAACAAGGATTAGGTGATGTAACTCATTTTATGCTTAAAATCAAAAAATTTTCTTAAAAAAATCCTCCTTCTGTTTTCTTTTCTAAAAAATTATCACGAAGAAGGACCGTATCAAACTAAAATTCACTGCCAGTACTGCATGCTTGTCCCGAAAGGTTTGAAGGGGCCCTAAATTCATTGTGATGCTATTCTTTGGAAATCCATTTCGCATAGTTCCTTTTAACCTTAAACACGGGTCATTCACGCTCGATCAAAGTAGAGTATATAAAGTGAGAGGTAGAAAAAATAGATGATATAAAATTAATGATGACATCATGAGAATTGGACAATACATATCCAAGAATACAAGAATCATGTTATCAAGGATACCTTCAATCTTGATTTGTGACTATTGGCTGGTACCAGGTGGTATCAAGATGTCAAGGCTCCTATATTAGTTGTAGCCATATACCTGTGCCATGATTTAGTTAAATTGCATGGTGACCAGAAAGTTGTTCCTATCATTGAATTGAAAGTTGTGAATATATGCAGATTGTAAGAGCCCAAATATTCAGTAAAACATCATTAAAGATTGAAAGATATTTCTTGTAACCACACTGAATTTTATAAATCTAAATCATGTGTTGCTGTTGAATCAAGTATACCGTTTTGCAGAGGAAATCAAATGTAATCATTCGAATATGCCCCAATCCTGAAATTCAACCACATGCATAAGTAATAGTCCAGTACTCCAAATCATTTCAAGTTGTGGTCCATTCCATAATTAGCGATGTGATTTTTCATATGTCCTACTTCTTTTCAACTTAACAAAAGGTGTTCCGTCTTATCTTTACGGAAAGACTTTGCCATCCATTTCGATGATGAAAGCGTTCATGGCTCACACGTCACAATTCTGAACCTAAAGTTGCTCTGACCGCTGGCCTAATTTCCGGGGCAAAGCTGCTTGTTCATGCCACCGATTATGAACTTTCATAACATGCTCTTGTTATTTATTGGTGTTGCCTTTGCCTTTGTTTCAGCATTTGGTTATTCTAGACAATCGTGCTATTCAATCTCGAATGGGTCATTATTGATCTTCTAATCCCTTTTTGGCTTTTCCTCTGTTGGAATTATGCATTTTTGTTTCGAAATTTAAATAGTTGGCCTTGTGATTCCTCACATAAATCTAATAATGTTTCAAATGGAATCTCTAGAAGGATTTAATGATATATACAATGAAAAGTGTTCAAGATGTGGGGTTTCAACACCCCACATCCCAATTTTCCCAATACTCCCCTAAGATTCCCTTTTCCTTCCAACATTAAGAATGCAAATAGATTGGGTAGAGTTAAACTTTGCAATGTTCTGTCTAATTTGATTTATAAATTTAGAGCTCAAGTTTAATCTATGATTCAATATAAGTTATTTTTAAAATTTAATTTAATCTTTTTAAAAGTCTAGTCGAATATGTAAATTTATTCAAAAAATTTATTTTATAATAAATTCTTTTAAATAGTTGAACAACTTACCTCTAAATAGGATAATAAATCTAAATTATACGTGGATCAATAGACAAACTTTTAAATAAAACAAATATATAAATTCAAAATATTACATTAATAGTAATAATAATAAGTTCATATAATAATATTATTATATTATTTATATTTACTTAAATATACGAACTTGTTAAACCTAATTTTTTTAAAAAAAAAAACTTGAAATTTGATCTTTTTTTACTATTTTTTTTTTTTTTGAAAAAAATCTTCAACAGACCTATTTAATAAAATATCTAGAATGTGATAACCGGAGGAAGAAAAATGAGATAAATATTACAAAAATTTCGAAGTTGACAAAGTAATGTTATGAAACTTCATCATTAATATGTGGGTTTCAATTATGCAGTGCATGCCACATGATTTGGCTCAGACTTGGTTGGAGTTTGAGAGCACTCTTGAAGTTGGATTCGTGCGAAATTATGAGGGCTTGGAAATATAATTAACATGTACATTCACTTGGGCCATGATCAGGTGGGGACCATTCATTTAACTCTGAACATTGAACTTTTTAAACTCTTTATTGATGAGTCTTCATCGTGGAAGGAGAAAGCGTGAATCCAAGGAGGATCACCCTCACCCCTTAGTCATAAGGCCTGCATTGGTGGAGCACACACTCTTCTCTCTTGAAATCTCCATCACTAAGCTTTTTTAGCCTTCTGAAATGAGAAAAAGATAAAGTTATAAGGTCCACTTTATGCATTGCATATTGCCTTTAAACTTTAGACATATCCCACTGCCGAAACTAGCTACCTAGGGCCATCTCTTCTTCAGCAAATGTCTTCCTTCCTTTAGTGTTGATTCAGATCAGATTCATAGATTCTATAATCTTTTTATTTCAAGAAAGAAAATAAAAATTGCATTAGTGGGTCTCCTAATGAGACAATAGAAAACATTTGAATTAATTTGGAGGGGAAGAGAAGAGAACCATTGCTAGAGCATCTTTGGAAACGCTTTAGATTGTTTGTTAAATTATGGTCCATATGATTAATCAACACTCTCAACTATCTTCGGCCTAATTATCCTCCGATTGAAGCAATATATTTCTAATAATTGGTCTCATTGTTGGCTTCAACAATATTGGATTTTATGTTGAGTAACCTCATTGCTTAAGAGGGCCCTATTAGCCCCAGCTGAATATGTATTAATGGACATGATAACTACTATAATGTAATTACTTGCTTGTATGTTGAATCACACTTATCCTTCGCCAAAACAAAGAAAATGGTTGGTGAGAATATGATCCAACCTCCGACAATTGTCAAAATGCATGTCTTCATGGTTTATATTACGTAGATTAAAATTTTAAAAATTAGTTAATGTATTAGTTTTTTTAAAAATTATTACAATATTTTAAATTTATCCCCGTTAAAAGTCAAAGTACTATATTTTCTTTTCTCATTTTAAATGTTATTCAGTACTAATACATATATTTTTTAAAAATATTAGTTTTTCCCATTTTTATGATAAAATAAATTAATTTAACTAATTAAAACATCCTAATTAAAAATATTAGAGCATACTAAATAACCACTCATACTTTAAAAAATATATAATGATTTTCTTATTTTTAAAAGTAATACTAAAATTATTATAATTAGTTGATAAAACTACTTCTAATAAATAATTAAATTCAGTAATTAATAAATTTTTGGTATTTTAAAATGATAAATAATTTAAGAAAATAAAAATATTAAAGTGATATTTAAAATAAGATGAACGAAATATGATATATTAATTCTTTAATATTTATAAAAAATAAATATTAAAAAATTAAAATTTGAAAGATTATATTATATTAAATATGTACCAATTTTTGTTAAAAAAAACATCATATACAAAAACGGAAGGCAGTATTTTTTAATTCATTTATTCCTTTTATTTATGTAACAGCACCTTACGAGGATTTTGATGCGTTACAATATAGCATTGCAACTTAGACAAGTATGTAGGAGGTGTTGTAAATATTTTTTTACCACATTTTTATTGTTTGAATTTATTAATAAAAGTGTGAATTTAAAAATTAATATTATATAGAGTTATTTTAAAAAAATTATTTTTAATTTTTTAATTTATATATAAGAATGATATTTTTTGTAATCAAAATAAATATATTTTATTGTCACGATGGTAAAAAAATTTCTTATTTACTTCAAATATTCATTATATTAATAATTAAGTATAATAAATTTATCATTAAATTTATGTCTTTGTTTGGGACTTGCTGACTTGCTATGATACCCACAAAGGTTAAGAATTACTCCCTCCTTCGATTTTTTTTAAAATAATTAATTTATTAAAATTAATAAAAATAATTAATATGTTATAAATTTAAATTTTATTTTTAAAATATATAATATTAAATGTTTAGATTGAAAATATATAAAATAGATGAATGTTGCTTTAATATAAATTTTATATGTGATAAAATAAGATTATAAAAATTTAGAAAATAGTATTATTATAACTATTTTTATAAAAAGTATCAGACTGGGTAAATACGATTGACAAGTAATAAATATTTATTGGTATAGTTTAAAAAAGAACGTCAGAATAGTTTTCTTGTCATTGAACAGATAAGGTTATGTTTGATAAAAGTTGTTGATAAGTTAGTTGATAATTTTTTAAAAAAATAGTGATATCGAGTTAAAAACTACTATAAGCTAATATATTGTATTAAAAATATTTAAAAAATTTATTTATTGAATTAATAAATAAATGAAAAATTATATAAAAATATATTTATATGATTATTACATAGTTTTTGTATTTTGTAGACAGAAATATAGTATGATGTAGTTATAGTTGTATATTTTTTACGTTAAATTTGAACTCTTATTTTTTGTTTTAATATAAACATGTTTTTATTAAAAAGTAACATAGAAAATATAAAATGGTACAATAATTAAAATGAATAGTGTAATATTAAAGGAATAATTTTATTAAAATATGTTTAATATTAGAAAAGAAGTAAATGACAAATTTTATTAAAATATTGGGTATAAAAATAATAAACTATAGATCCGAACGCTACTTTAAGGTAATGTATGAAAAAGAAAATTATAAATTAATGAGATAACTTTGGTTACTAAATTTCTTTAATTTGGTTAAATTAATTGATAAGTAAGTGAAATATGCTATAAGTTTACTAAAATAACTGGCCAAACTTACTCTTAAATTTTTTGAGTATTTATGTATTATGTGTCAAGAGTAAATCTTTTAAGTTTAGTTAAGTTTAGTCTAAAAAATCATGTCTTTTTAGTTTCTTTGATGTTTATAAAAAAGATAAAAATCATATGTTTGTAGTCTCTGAAAAATAATTGGAATCATATATTTTGCTAAATATAGAAACTAAGAATAAATTATTTTTATAAAAATTAAAATAAAAAATTGTGATATTTTTAAAAGTTAAAAACACATTTAAAAATCAGGATGTCATTTCATTACTCTTGTAATTTTCTAACTAATTAACTTCTTAAATTATTTATCAAATTAGCATTCTACATTTTTTTTAATATCAAGTTAATTATTCAGAATAGTAAACTGTTGCTAAATTTATCAAATTTATTTTTGTAACTATTTTAGTTTTTTTTTTGGATAAAAAGAACGTAGTGACACTTTGAATTATCAAATAATTGATTTAATGACAAAATCTTTATCCATGTTAATCTTTGAATAAATTTTTTTATAAGTAAAAAGTTTAGGTTAAATTGGTTTCGAAATTCATTGAAATAAGAACATATCTTAAAATTTAAAAAAAAAAAAAGTGCTGACAAAAATGCTTATGGATAGCCCCCCATTAAAGTTCTGATTCTTTAATTTTTAAAAATTCTAATACTCTTCTATCAAAGATGGAAAATTTGAATTTGCATATGCCTTATTTTGAAGAATTCAGCATTAGTATTACTGTCTATTTGAGAGGTGAACAAAATTCTGAAACTCACCACTTTCGTTTAGAGAATGTTAACCAAAAAATTCATGATTGTTCTGAATTCATCGTTAATGTACAAACTTAAGATAACATTTCTTACATTTTTGGCTGAAAATAATGGAAAGTCCTAATTTGAGTCTCACCATAGGATCTGCCAGTTATCGAAAGGTTTCCATCAATCAGACTTGCCTTTTATTTATAAAGTTCAATTCCATTAATTAAAATTCTATTTTATCCAAAACATTCTCCTCTCTCTCTCTCTCTCTCTCTCCCTCTCTAATGGGGAAACTAGTCGTAATTAAAACTGCTTGTTTGTTTAAAATTCTTCTCGTCGTATTTTATGAATTCTCAACTCTGGTTGATGAAAAACAATCACTACAATTTTTTTATTTCCTAATACACAAATTTATTCTATTACAATAATCGTTGCAAGTATATATTTTATCTTACAAAACTTAAATTATTTATATAAAATTTGAAGATGTATTTTAACAAAAAACATATATTATACTAATATTGGACATATTACTAATATATACTAATATTTTATATTAAAATAAAATATTTTATCATTAGTATAAATTTATGATATCTATATTGATAATTTATTTTTTATTAAAATTATACTAACAAATATTAGACAATATTAAAATATTAATAAATAACAATTTTTTTAATAATAAACTCAATCCATTTTAAAGTCATTAGTGTTTAATACCTTTAAAAAAGTTTCTGTTTTTAAAATTTAAAGTTTTGTCAATTTTTTTATTATCTTCACTTAATAATTATACGTGGCTTTTATGCCTTTTTTAACCTACCATCTTTCTTATTATTATTATTATTATTATTATTATTATTATTATTATTATTATTATTATTATTATTATTATTATTATTATTATTATTATTTTGGGTATCTTTCTCATTGATTAATTATAGGAAGTTGGATGACACGCGTAAATGAAAGTATTTTTGTCCAGATGTAATAAAATTTTATATTGATTCCTTTTCTAAGAAAATTAGTATATTAAGATTTCTATACATTAACTCTAAATAACTATAGTATATAGTTTTGAAACAGAAAAAATAACCTCCATGAGGTGTATTGGGAAGCCAAACTGTGGTGAACTAATCTTAAGAGACAAATTCTTTAATAGATTGAAATGGTAAGTTTGTAATCCTGAACATTAGTGTTGGACCAATAATGGATCTGAAGGAGAAAAACGAAAAAGAGTAGGACAAAAAGTTGCATATTACTATTTATATTTAAAAGCTTAATGGAAGTTGATACTTCTTCCCTCCAAAGTTCATTCAATTTAGATATCTACATACATACAGATTTAAAGGGCTCCTTCTTTATTCACTTGTTGCCCTTTTTTGTGACAACTGCAAAGTCTGCAGTCCCTCTTTGCCTCTCCTTCGCAATCTTTAGTATTTTGCCAAACAATTTTAAAATTCAGCACAACCGTTTCCTAGCATGTTAATTGAGAACCCTTCAAAATTAATTTTACAAATTCAGTTTCACCAGCCAATCTCGATTTCATATTAACATTTTTTTTATAAGCAGCATCAATTTATAAGAGATAATCAGAAAGAGCACAAATAAACTTCATCTTGACTTCTAAAAGTATTACTAGTGAAAGTTTTTAAGTAATGCAATCGTTATTATAAAGAAAATTCCATAAGTCGAAAAGTTATTATTAGAAATGACAATTAAATTTTGATATGATTGATAGATATATACACACAAAATTTGTTTATAATAAAATAATACATTAACCTAAACAGATACGCATGAGAAGAAATTAACTTAGATGAATATAAGACTTGATATTTTGTTGTCATTTAATTACTTCATATAAAATGTAGGTTTAATTACATCTTTACTTTTTTTAGTTATTGTATAATCATAATTTTAGTCCTAATGATTATAGTTTTCTAGTAATTTTTAAAATTAAAATCCCTTACCTCAATTTTAACTAATAATTAATAAACATATACCTAATGTGTATCGGGATATTGATTTTGTATATATAGATAAAAAAATAAAAAATATTTAAATAAAAATAAAAAACACATAAAGCTTCCGATACATTTTACTTGTTCTATTTTTATTTAAATAGTCTATTCTTTTTTTTCTTTTAGAAAATATATAAATCAATAACATGTCGCATTTCTATTCTTTTCTAGATGAATCCTGAGATGGAAAATTTAATTTTATCAGTTATAAAACAATGAAGACTAAATGAATGTAATTAAAATTGAAAGGCCTAAAATTGTATATATACATTAAAATATAAAGATTAAAAAAATATTTAAATTTAAAATTTAATTTTTATTTATTAATTAAACTATTAAATTATAATTTTTCACTATTTTATGTTAAAACTTTATAAGTATATGGTATTACATTTCCAATTAGGTGAAAATTAAATTCATTAATTGAAAAGTTTGTTAAAATATTTTAACTTTATTTAGTAAATTAAATTTTTAATAGTTATTAATATTTTTTAAATAAAAAATATACATCAACTAACTTTTAAATTTTTTTAGCTCCAGCTGAATTTTTTATATCTTTAACATATTTTTATAATTTAATTAATTATTTATTTATTTTAATAGGTTTAAGATTCTTTCATAATAACATTATTAACTTTTATACATTTATTTTTATATTATTATAAAATATTATAATTTAAATTATTATTATTTTAATATATACTATTATTTTAATTATTATATTATTTTTAATATAAATAAAATATTTTTATAAAAATATTTTTTAAAATATATTTTTAAGAAAATTAATTTTTATTTTAAAGAAATAAAATTTGAATAAAATTTTTGGTCAAAAGAGAAAAAACATCACACTTATAAAATTTTAGTTCATTATTTAATTATAGCTTTCAACTAATTTTTTTAATTTTTAATTTTTATCTTCCATCTTTTAACTTTTAGATAATTTTTTAGCTTTTAACTAAGTTATTCATTAATTTAGTCAAATATAATTTATATCAATTCACATGAAAAATTAAAAGTAATAAAAATATAATCAATTTTTTATATATTTAAAATATATAATATTAACTTTAATATATATCAACAAATTATATCGTCAAATTTTAGATTAATTTCATAAATATATATAAAATAAAAAAATCAATCTAATGATTAGTTTTATAAAATAATTTTTCAGTAAAAAAATTATTAATTATAAGGGTTGCTTTTATGGAAATGTATTTTAAGTGAGAAATCCTCTATGTTTTTCTTTGAAAATAAAATAAGTAAATTTTGATAACTAAGGATCTATTTGGTTACTGATTTGTAATTATGGAAACTTCATTCCGCTTAACTATCAAAGTTCGGTATATTTTGCTGAATGATAACAGATGGTGGAGCAGTAAATGGAGTTTTTTGTTGTGGGATAAATGCGGTTCGTGATAATCGAATTCATAGTTGATTTTTTCTATTACTGTACAAAAGTGACTCGGGTGTTTGCAAGTGTAACCCCTTGCTTTTGTCCATTTCTATATGATCTAATAAAATATATTTATCCATTTTGGTAATTTTATTATCTCATCCAAACAAAACTATTTTTTTTTCTCAATCCATCATTAAAACATCATATCCAACAAAAATAAATTTTTTAATTTTCATAAAATTAATTTTATTAAAAAATTTAACAATACACTTTCTAAGTATGTTTTTAACATATTATTTAAAATTAGTTAATTTTTAAGATTTAAAATACTTATAATTACTTTTAAAAGAATCGTTCAATTTTGTAAATTAATCAATCACAAAAATATGTTGAAATATATATTTTAAAAAAAACATATTCATGATAAATATTTCTTTTCTTCTAAACTTTTAAATACCCGTTTATGTTCAAAAGCAAACTTCGTATCACCACGTTAAGTTATGTACGAGTGATCTTTTTTTTGGATTCTATTAAAATTCTATTTTATTAGGTACAAAATTAATGGATACTAAATTTTACATGAAAATTAAAATATAAATTATGTGATATGTTAAATCAACACATGATAGTATGTTACTTATTTTTTATGATTTATGTATGATTACATTTTTTTTATAAAAAAAAAAGCTGCTCCTCTGCTTTTAATAGTACTCTCATAAGTGTTTTTATATAATTAAAGTGTATAAATTCTTCGTATGTAAGTTAACTTTCAGTCATAAGGCACTTTCATTTAACATACAAGTCTACCAATCAAGGCACACTCAATGATATATACAGTTTTATAAGCTGGATATAAAAAAAATACAATGAAATTGTGTATTTTTTTTTGTAGGAATACATAGATAGTGATTTATGATAAGATAGAAAGAATATTTCATTTTTTGAAAAGAAAAAAACATGGGAACATAACATTGTTTTGAGGATTATGCGGTACATGAATTGAACAAACATTGATTCTATGATAAACATGTAGTTGAAGTCCCTCAAGTGCTATTTAATTTTAGGAAACCTTGAATGTTCTTCGATTTTGGACGTACGTGTATGACATTAGTAACTCGTAACTCGTAAGGGTTCCTCTGAGCAGTTGCCGAGTAACGCATTCGCAAAATAGCATGCGAAATGGACAAAACATATCTTGGAAACGGCACAATAGACAGTTTACTTAGAAACAAAGCTAATTTTTCCAAAAGTTAAATAAATTAGATCCTTACCTTCCATGCGGTGCATTTGACCTTTATTTATTTTTTTATAAACCTTAATTACTACCAGTAATTATCGCTTTCATATCTATCAAATGCTAATACATGGAACATGAATTTAATACAAACAAAATGCAGAATACTATGAATTTTACATAAAATAATAAGTTTGGACAATTCATTGAGTTATGTATAATTACTTCTGTTTTTATACTTATCTACTTAAACTAATAAAATTTAAATTAAACAAATATAATTTTTTTGTTTTCTTTTGAAATCTTGTTATATTTATTAAAAAAATGCAAAAAAGGATGTAATTGAAAACTATTATTAATATTATCAATTGTTTTTTAAAAACTATTATACTTAAGTTACTAAGTAACTTAAAAGATGTAATTGAAAATTTTATAATTAATACGATTTTGGACTTTAAATGAATAAATCAATTGTTTCTAATTCCTTTGTATTACCTGAGTTATTAGGTGACCTAAGAGCATTATTAATGATCGTATATTTTTTCTGTCAGATTATTAAAAGTTAAAAATTATTTTTTTCAATTGTTTCTATAAAAATTGTATCACCACTTCAACTTTTATTTTTTTCATTTTTGATACAAGAAACGCAGATGATACTTGCAATAAAGTTGGCCTAAAGATATAATTGAAAAATTTATAAATAATGCAATTTTATAGTTTTAAATAAATAAATAAGAATAATTTATAATTACATATATTTACATAAAAGAATGAAATAATAAAGTAAAAAATAGCAGTAATGGATGATTAGAAAGTGAATTGAGCGGTTGGGGGAGTTGAAAGAAATTGAATGCTGCCGGCCTACGATTCATTGCGGGTGTGAGGTGACACCTCTTTCTCTATTAAAAGAAAAGCAAATTAAATTTCAATCCGAGCCTGTCCATGTTTAAGGACCTTTAATTTGAAATAACCAAGGGTATGTTGGTACTTTCACAAAAATCAACAGAAAAAAGATTGGAATTTGGAACCCAGGCTCAGTCCATGAGGTTGCTAATTTTTGTGCCTTCTACTGCTACTGCTACAACGTATGAGGAAAATAGCAAGTCTAAACCACGCACCACTACCCGAATTTATGATCTCTGCCGATAGAGGATTGAAGAACTGTAGCAGTGCAACTGCATATTGTTTGTTTCTTTAATGAGAAAAACCTCTTATCTTCAAATTTGAACAATGGCCACCTCTCAGGGTGGTAACAGTTACAGAAATGGCACTCACAGAACCTCTCTCAAGCCACATATTAAGCCCAAACCTACGCAACGCCGTAATAGCACCGGCAAGGACCACGCTGCTGGTCAGTTCTTGCTTCCTCTCTCTCTCTCTGAGATCTTCGTTTCGTGTTTGACCTTTTTTGTTATTAGTACACATTTTCTGTTTTGTGATCGATAATTGTCGTTTACGCCTTAATTCCGTGATTATTAAGATATGTTAAATTTCCTACTTAGAAATGAATGCTTTTCTACTTCTGGAGGAAAAAACCTTTCAGGATCCGTGAATTTGGTAAGAAAAACCCGTAAATAAATGTGTGAAAAGACGTGCGACTGTTTTTGAAGCATAATTTAGAGTAATGCTCTCACTTTGGTCCTGACATGGATGTGCTTATATGCTTGGGTGAAGTTCCTGGAAGAGTTAGAGTAGCTGTTAGACTGCGGCCCCGAAATGCAGAGGAATTGGTGGCGGATGCTGATTTTGCTGATTGTGTGGAACTACAGCCAGAGGTATGTTAAATCAACTTCGCGACTTCCTTAAAGCGTTGTTGTTTGTTTGAGAAGTGAGAACTACCTTCTTGCTGCTGCTCGTATCTTTATACAGATGTTGGACTGTTAAGTATAATTGTTTGTTTGGCTCTATTGCAGCTCAAAAGGTTGAAACTCCGGAAGAATAATTGGGATGCAGACACTTATGAATTTGATGAGGTGCTCACCGAATTTGCATCACAAAAACGTGTTTATGAAGTTGTGGCCAGGCCTGTTGTGGAGGTGGGTATTCATTGACAGGTGGTTTATGTGTTCAAATCTATAGTCATTTGATAGTCGGGTCCATTGATGTGTGAGGGTGCATGAACAGGTGGTTTCAAGATATTTGGTAGAAATTTAATTGCATTTTGTATCGGAGTGATCTAATATGCTTTCATGTTCTGCAATTAAAAGCTAGTTTGAGGGAAGTGGTGTGGGTTAACTGTGTGACTTCTTGCTTGGGATTCCTCAAGAATCAATCTGAAGATTTTCATTTATTTTGGTGAATGCATCTCATCAAATGGAAATGTGGAAGACTATTCATTGTAAAACAAATATGAATTTGGTCACCACGCTCTATGGTGGACCTTCCTTTTATTGCATGCCTTACTTTGACCTTCTGCAGAGTGTACTGGATGGCTACAATGGGACAATTATGGCGTATGGGCAGACTGGTACTGGTAAAACGTATACTCTTGGACGACTTGGAGAGGAAGACACAGCTGCACGTGGAATAATGGTGCGAGCCATGGAGGATATTCTTGCAGATGTTTCTTTGGAAATTGATTCAATCTCAGTCTCTTATTTGCAGGTACTTAGCAATGAAAAAGACTTTGGTATATCCTTCTATTTTAGTTTCAATGTCTTTGACATGTGATGTTTCTTAATGTCCATATTCAGCTATATATGGAGACTATACAAGATCTGCTAGACCCTGCCAATGATAATATAACCATCGTAGAAGATCCTAAAACTGGAGATGTTTCACTACCTGGAGCTAGCCTAGTTGACATTAGGGACCAGCAGAGTTTTGTAGAACTACTACGATTAGGAGAGGCTCACCGCTTTGCTGCGAATACAAAACTGAATACAGAATCTTCTCGAAGTCATGCTATTCTAATGGTAAATCAATTTGCATATCTTGCTTATGATGCTCATCTTCTTGTCTCTTAGGATTTCTTGTTCACCGTTCAATATTTCTATTTTTAACCTTGCTGCGGGATTGAGTATACTTCTGATACTATAGGTGCATGTAAAGAGATCTGTAAAGGGAAGAGAAGCTGCTTTTTCAAGTGAAAATGGCAATCATCCACACATGGTGAAATCAATAAAGGCACCTGTTGTTCGGAAAGGCAAGTTGGTTGTTGTAGATCTTGCTGGTTCAGAGCGAATTGATAAGTCAGGTTAGTACATTTAATAAAGTGAAATTTGTGATCTCTCCATTTTTCATCTTTTTATTGTTGCTTTAAATTACCAGAGGCTTTGCTTTGTGGAAACAATCCTTATTTCTCTCCCATTTTTTTCCTTTATATTTTATAGATCTTGATATACAAATGGTTTGAGGCAACATGAAATCTTTCTAATTGAGGGACTAATATAATTCAAACTTCCAAATATTGGTTAACCAAGATGGAAAGATATAGGTTCCTTTCTGCTATTTTCTGATTTTGTTGTTATAAAAGTGACGAAAGGTTATCAGGGTTACAGTGAGATGCTTGGAAAGCTAATATGAGTTCTTGTCAAAATAAAACTTGAATGGCATATTCAAGAACTGAGGCTGGTAAAATCATCAGTTGCCACAGACCTATTACTCATGCAATCTTGGTTGTTTTGCTTGGTGCAACATCCATGCTGCTTAATGAGGTAATTTCATTATTTGTTGCTTAATAGGAAGTGAAGGACATACACTAGAGGAAGCCAAATCTATCAACCTGTCCTTGAGTGCATTGGGCAAGTGTATTAATGCACTTGCAGAGAATAGTGCACATGTACCATTTCGTGACTCAAAGCTTACAAGATTGTTACGTGATTCTTTTGGAGGTAAGATTCAGTTCAGAATTGATATTTCCTCGTTTCTTTATTTTATTTCTCTAAAGCACAGGTAAAACACTGGAAATCTGCCTGTCACATATTTCTGCATGTGGGAATAAAAAGCTGGCCCAATACATTAAAGAATTACTGTGGAATATATTCAATTTGTACATAGAAAACACATGGTGAAGCTTAGGACACTTTGCAAGTAGTCATCTGACGTTTAAGAATAAATTGCTGACTCACCGGTAATGCTTGCATATACTTTGTAGATAAATCTTTAAAAGGGTGTGTGCTTAATGCCTCAGAATTCTCCTCTCTTTGAAGTACCATTGATATTACAGCGCAATCTGGGTTAGAAAATTTGTAGATAAATTGTTCCTTTCTAGATTAGAGATGTTCTTATGAAATACATATTTTGTTGAAATTGTCAGGCATATTTAATTTTAATGAATCACATCTGTGCAGTGTAAGTTTCCTGACATCTTAAAATTTTAACAGGTACAGCAAGAACTTCGCTAGTCATTACTATTGGACCTTCTCCACGGCATAGGGGGGAGACTGCCAGTACTATAATGTTTGGACAGAGGGTTGGTTCCTAATTCGCTAGTGTGCTTTCTTTACTCTCCCTCTACTTTTAAGATTATTGTAGTTGCTAAAATTTCTTATGCTCTTTTTGTTGGTTAGCTTGGCCACCCGTTCTATTTAAATTTTAAGTCCATGGTGGCAATTTATGTCATAAGGATATTGCATAGAGTAAAAATGACCGGGTGCCTTGTAACCATGATTAAAATGATGAATATTTGTGCCTCTTGTAGGCTATGAAGGTGGAAAACATGATAAAGCTAAAGGAGGAATTTGATTACAAAAGCTTATCTAGAAGGCTAGACATAGAATTAGATAAACTCATCGTGGAACATGAAAGGCAGCAGAAGGCATTTGAGGATGAGATCGAAAGGTTAGCCACCGAAGCACAACATCGGATATCTGAGGCTGAAAGAAACTATGTAGATTCTTTGGAGGTTGGTTCCATATCAATTTCATATATCTATGTTATATGTATTGCAGTTTGTATGAAAGAGTTTCTCTGACATAGGCAGTGAATCACAATTTCTGGTACAGTGTATAAGTAGTATCACATGTAACTATTCTTTGAGATTATCCTTCCTGTTTCTTGCATGTTAGGGTAAGATGATTTGTAGTGTAGCATGACTTAAGTAACTTCTTGGAATTCATTTAGTGAAATATGCAGTTGATTTGATATTGATAATTTCCTGGTGAATCTGTACTGATACTCATTTTCCTTTCACAGAAGGAAAGAACAAAATATCAGAAAGACTATATGGAATCAATTAAGAAGCTAGAAGAGCAGTTAGTGATGAATCAACGAAAGAATGAGGAACCTCATATAAAATCAAGTGGAGAGGTAGTGGTTTTCACTATACTATATTGTCTTTAGCTAATCTCAATAGATGAAATTACTAAGAACTGCAGAATAGAAGACAAGATATCTGGAAAACACAAAGGAGAAAGATCTGACTTGGTAAAAGATATCATTTATAAGTAAAATTTGAACAAGGACTTCGTAGCCAAACTTGTTAATTTAATGAATTTTTCCTGAAAGTTTATGATATGAATTTGTCACTTGAATCATGCTCAGTCCATTTTCTCTCATTGATTTAAGGACTCAAATATATGAATGAAACCAAACTAAATTTCAATTTGTGAATTTGAAACAACATATAATAGCCCAATATTAAATAGTAAAGTATGTTCACTTAGTGATTATGAATTTTCCCCATTGAACATTGGTTTTGTTAGGCTCACTGGAATTTGTCTTTTCCCAGATTCCCAAAGTGTCTGCTGAGGAACTGGCTGATTTGAAGAAAATGCTTCAGAAGGAGACTCTTCTAAGAAAAGCTGCTGAAGGGGAAGTAAATAATCTGAAGATTCAAGTGGCTGAACTAAAAAAGTCCGAGGTGTGTTTTTGTGCCTCCAATATTTATATTTTTCACTTGCATGTCTTTTTCTCATCTTGTTGATACCTGAATTAACTTTACATGAATATGTTTGTTGTGATAGGCATCAGGAAAGTCAGAGATCTTAAAACTTCATAAGATTTTGGAAGATGAGGAACATCAGAAACAGAAACTTGAAGGAGAAATAGCAATATTACAAAGTCAATTGTTGCAGTTAAGTCTTGAAGCAGATGAGGTAAGCTATATGGCTATATAAAAGTGCACAAATACCCCAGTTATTTGGCTTTTACTGAACAGATGTTTCAGAGAAAATGACCACTTTTGCGTTATATTTTGTATCCTTGTGGTTTTCACTGTGGAGAACTTTTAAATTTTTTGAATTGAACTTATTTCTTGATTTACATTTATTATCATGTACATTCATTTTGATTCACAAAGAAATTGCTGGTCTCGTTCCCAAAGATTTTTTCTGTAACAAAAATTCCAAATATTGTCTTCTTTCTAAAAAAAATAAAGCTAATTTTGAAGGGGAAGAAATAACTTTCCTTTACAAGTTTTTTGTTTGAAATCCTGCATTGATACTATCAAAAAGATACAGTGAGTTTTATTTACAGACAAATGTATCCCTCGTAGATAGTAAAAGAAAGTATATTAGATCCCTAACATTGTTCTTGCAGAAACTTTAAATTTTGCATCCAATTTGTATTCCAAAGTGTCCTATGACCTATCCACTTCTACAACAAAAATATGACAATTTATTAGCCAAAAACTTATAAGAACTCACCTTAAATTCTACAGATAAATTGATAGATTTAGCAGTTTATCAGATATTAATTTTTTCATTGATTAGCTCAAAGTGTGAGAAATTATTAAATTACTATTGTATTTAATATCTTCAGTTCAGCTTCGGTTATACATGACAATGTAAAACATGTGTTTATCTCCATCTGTTTGTGTCAATATTTGGCTTTGGAACCATATTTATGCCAATGGGGAGGCCATGGAATCTTCAGTGACTTGACTTTGGGCTATATTTATTGTAGGTGTGTTGAAACCTGATGTCTAAAAATGTTGGTTGCCTCACCTGTGATAAGTCATGACTTATGTTCATTTTCCTATCTGGGAAGGCTATTCATCAGTTTATGGCCCATTAAAGAAGCCAATAATTAACTGTCTGTGTCCTTATGATATCTATCTATTAGCTAACTTTTAGAGTTGAGTTAGGTCCCAAGCCCAATTCTAATATAGTATCAGAGCCTACCCTAGGCCCATTGTTAATGAGCCACCAGCATATGTCTAGTTCTACAAACCATCACCCTATGAGTTAGTTTTTAAGGTTGAGTTAGGCCCAAGCCCAATTCTAATACTATCTAATGGAGACATGTTGATACTTGATAGGGCAGTAGTTGATACTGCATAATGTGAACATAACTAGGTGAAAAACTTGAGCAATTTACCTGGTCCTAGCCCCTTCCCCACTGTGGGTTTTCTCTGATGGTGAAAATGGAAAATTTGAGCAGTTTAAAGTAAAATTTTGGGACTTCAACTGATGTCAAATGAGTTTTATTGAGACCATGCAAAGGAAAACAAACCAACATTTTTGTTCTTTTGACAATTTATAATCATAATGTACACTGCTCATACATCTTTGTGTAAGCATGTGCTGGAATAATATTTGGTTTATCTTATTGACATTTCTATAGACAAGACGACAACTTGAAAGAGGTGGGTTTGAAAAAGAAATGGGTGGCCTTGATTCTCTCACTCCCCAAGTAAAGCATCAGCAGCAAGCTTCAGGAAATGGAGAGAAGCCCTCAATAGCCAAGCTCTTTGAGCAAGGTAGTTAGTAATTAGTATATATTGTTTGTGTTGATGACTTGACATATATTTTATTAATAGATTATTTTGTCTATTCTGGAATTATTTCTTTCTGATAAAATAAAATTTTACAGTGGGATTGCAGAAGATTTTGTCATTGCTTGAAGCAGAAGATGCTGATGTGCGGATCCATGCTGTGAAAGTTGTAGCAAATCTAGCAGCTGAAGGTTGTTGTTTTACCAGAACCAGCTTACGTTGAAATTCCTCATTGTGCAAACGAATTAAAAAAGAAGTAAAAAATGATTCGTATGACCTGCAAATTATAATTATTTGATTTGGAGTCAATGAATCCGTGGAGAAAGTTAGTGTTTTGAATAATTGTTCAAATATCACCACAAAATCATATTAAATCTTCTCTTCCTTATTCTTCTTATCATACCTATCATGTATTTGGCTTGGTTTATGAAATGCACCTATTCAGAAAAGGAAAGCATCTTCTTCTGAACTATGTTTACATAATAGACCTTGATGTTATAAGCTATCGGCCCTAACATCTATCCAATTTGATGTTACAGAAACAAATCAGGGGAAGATTGTAGAAGCAGGAGGGCTCACATCCTTGCTTAATCTGCTTAAGAGCTCACAAGATGAGACCATACATAGAGTTGCTGCTGGTGCTATTGCAAATTTGGCAATGAATGGTAAACTTGCATTTCCTCTTCGTTCCAACGAGTATTTTTATGAAAAAAAAAATTATTTACCAAGATATCTTTTTTTCCCTCCCGCTGCTGCTGTGTTAACAGAAACCAACCAAGAACTCATTATGGCCGAAGGGGGCATTAGTTTGCTGTCAATTACTGCAGCCAATGCTGAAGATCCTCAAACCCTTCGAATGGTTGCTGGAGCCATTGCTAATCTTTGTGGCAATGGTAAACTGCTGATCTTAGAATACTATTGAAATTGTTTTAATTGTCTTCACTGTAGATGGATTTTACTGCTATATAGATAATGTATTCAATCTCAGACCCATTAAAATATCTAACTGGTCTCGTCAGGTTTTGGATATAAGATAGGAATCATGGACAACAAGCCACTTGCTTTACTGCATGTTTCTGTCTTTTTTTATTTTGGATGAGTAATACAACAAAGAATAGACAGAATCATTTGCTTGTTCTACCTGTAGGTTATACTGTTATACTTCATTGTTGTTTACTTCTGGTAAAACTTTCTTCTTGCTAGTTGATATTCCTGTTTTTTGAAAGGATTAAGAATTTATGAAGCCATCTGTAGAACAAATATATTTCAATAAATAGAATCACTGGCAGATCTTTGAAAGTTAAGTTGTATGAATAAAGTGTTTGATGTCATCTCTAATGAGATATATTTGATCACAATGCTAAGTTCATCTTCCTTCTTTTTTTTCTAAATTCAATTGCTTGGCTTCTATTGTATTTTTGTCCTCATTATGCATAGTGAAGGCTCTAAAAAGTTTCATGTTGAATAGTAAAGGAAAGATATATGTTTGGTCTATTTTAAAAATAGCAAGCAGTTGCTTAAGAGGGGTCTGTCTAATGGGGCTGTGCTGGCGGGATATGGTAAAATAAATTGATCTGTGGAGAGGCTGGGAGCAATTCTAGTCTAGGCATCATGTACCAAGTTGATTCTCTTGCTACTAAATAACCTGTTGGCACTAAAATTTGGTGTCCCTGCTAGATAAGCTACAAACAAAGCTAAGGAGTGAAGGTGGTATCAAGGCACTGCTGGGAATGGTCAGATGCAGACATCCAGATGTACATGCACAGGTTGCCCGTGGAATAGCAAATTTTGCGAAGTGTGAGTCAAGAGCATCTAGTCAAGGTAACTTGTATTAGCAGCTTCCCAAGTCTCATTTTGATGGTGACGAAGATTAATATGTTCATTGAAATGACACTCTTGCATTTAACAGCAATGAAGGCATCAAGGGTTTAGACAGTCATACCAACTGGAAATATAAGAAGCTGAATATTATTGTAGTGATCAAATTGGACAAGGTTAATTACAATATATACAGGTTTAGGGAATTAATGATAACCTAGGAATTATGGGCAACAAATAGACCCAATTGCAAGAAATAAGGAAATCTGTCTTAATTACTATAAAAAAAAAAAGTAAATAAATCCAAATAAATCTCCCAACTGAATCTATACATAAAAAATGGGAGAGAAAATGATTCACTAGCTGCAACAAAAAGGATACGGATTTCTCCCCTCTAATTCATCCATTACTTCCTTATTTTACTTTTCATTGTTGGCATCTGGCCTATTTTGGGTTTGTTAAATAGTGCTTGATCAACAGTGTCCATTGTTGCCTAAGTTAAAGTTTTGCCACATTGCATAGGGTCAAAGAGTGGAAGATCTTTCCTTATTGAGGATGGCGCCCTTCCATGGATTGTGCAAAATGCAAACAATGAAGCCGCATCAATCAGGCGTCATGTTGAGCTTGCACTGTGTCACTTAGCACAACATGGTAAGTAAACTCTATCTGTGAACTAGAAACTAAACTTTTACTTGCGTACGTCCCTAAGACATTGATGCATTCCAGAAATAAATGCAAGAGACATGATTAGTGGGGGTGCATTGTGGGAACTAGTCCGTATCTCACGAGATTGTTCAAGAGAAGATATAAAGAATCTTGCACATCGAACACTAGTTTCTAGCCCCACTTTCCAAGCTGAAATGAGGCGTTTGCGCGTAAATTACTGAAGAATTCTTGAGTGAGACTAAAAGTGGGCTGAAAGATCCGCAGATAGACAATACTTTTTCGATATTTTGGATGCATTACTCTTTGTAAGCAATCAGACAGGAAGTCTTTCTTCAGTGTTCTAGATGAAATCCTAAACAAGCGTAAACGAGTTATTGTATCTAGTTGATCCATCAATGAATGGCCATAATTTAATCAAGTCAACGCGGTTTCTCTGTGGTCCACCTGCTAGTGTCTAGCTTCTGGGATGTAAATTGATTTGTATATATAAATAGAGGTAAGGGTAGTGACATTTTTGAATTTCTTCCATGAAATAGTTCGTTGCCATTCATAAGGACAATAGTTGATTTGTTGATTACTGCTGATTTGAATTATTTTAACAAAATTGTACGTGTTAGAAGTGTGGACCCCGTGAACATTTATTTTTTCATTACGAGTGCCCCTACCAAGTTGCAAAATTCAATGCATTATTATAATTATTGCCTCTGATAATTTGGGACGACTTAAGTAGGTATGACAATAAAGGCATATGCGCCTCAAACATACTTGGGACTGGGAAAAGATAAAGAAAAAGTAGTCTTTCACGTAATATTATTATTATTGGGTAATGATGCCCGGCTGGGGACTGCGCCTGCCATAATAAGGTTGTTAACGGAATATGATATTTATTCACATTATATAAGTGCTTGCATCCGAATTTAATTGGTCTTGCCGAAATCACATTTGGTTGGACTAGTTACACTTAAATAGAGACAATGGCCAATGACAATTGGTGAAAAGATTGCAAGGAAAATATGTGTACATAATATTACTATTGTTATTGTCAAATGGCAGAAGATTTAAGTATACCGTTGATGCTCAATCCGAGCACATACAGTCAATCTATTAGGGGGTAATAATAAACTAATTGGAGCTGTGAGTTGCAAGAGTAGCAGATGTCTTATCTGACAGCTGCTAGCCTTAGTATAATTCTAATTCGGTCAATGGAGGGAGAAAATTTGTCAATCAGAACAAAATACATCCCTGTTTAAAGCAACCATGGGATTCGTGATTAAATCTTTTGAAATATAAAAATAGTTGAATTAAATTTTATCTTTTATAATAGTTTTTTCTATACATATAACTAAAGATTGAATCTTTATAAATATATTTACTAGACTCAACTATCTACTAAATATGAAAAACTTCGCTAGTTACTTGTTATAGCTTCTGGTATACAGAAACTGATTCTTGTTCATTAGCAGGATTTAGGCAAATGCACATCCCTCTATCCCTATAAATTGAAAATCTCAAGACCCGTGATATACAATTTGGTCAATCTAATGCGGGAAGTGAGCCAGATTTCACGTAGTTATTGTTTTTTTCCTTGGCGAGCTGCGTGTTTTGTTACAAGTTTTAAAATAGTGAATGATAAAAAATCAAAGTCAGAGACATATCGGTTTTTTTCTCTCTCTCCATCAAGAATAACTAGTTGAGATTGGCCCCTGAACTTGGTTACCAACTAGTTAGTAGTTAGGGAAGCAATAATTTATAGATCCCTAGAGATGGATTTTCACACCTGGGCACCGATAAATAGTGATATGTTTAATATAAAAAGGTTTACTACCTCACTTTCGCTTTTATTTGTCTAGCATACATGTTTTAAAATATAATTAATATTTTTTTTAAAAATATTTTTTACTTTATTTTTATATAAAAATATTATTTTAATTTTTTTGTTTTTTACAATTGACAGATATAAAAATATTTATAAAAAATTAATT
The DNA here is from genome assembly GCA_037954105.1 of Canavalia gladiata. NCBI lineage: Eukaryota > Viridiplantae > Streptophyta > Magnoliopsida > Fabales > Fabaceae > Canavalia > Canavalia gladiata. Next base: position 16,462,420 of record CM075667.1, on the reverse strand, counting down.
AATATTTTTTTTTAAATTGAAATGGACAGATAAATATGGAAACAAGATTTTCACTCAGTTCTTAGTTTATTTAATATTTGCAAACGAATTTTTTTACTTAAAAAACTCTGATTAATCTTTAACTTTTATCGTCCTTTAAATTTTTTCTTCATATATTTTGCAGAGAGACTAATTTATATTATTTTAAGCAAATAAAATAACTAATTTACAAGATTTTAAAAAATAAAGAATCAATTTGTATTATTTTAAAAATAAAAAACAAATTTACAATGCATCCATAAAATGGAAGATTAATTTACTAGTTAACTCAAAAAAATTTATTTGATCTTCAAGTCACTTTTTAAGCTAAGGATTAATTTACATCTTTAGTTTTTTAAGTTTAATTTAGTGCAATTTTGATTTTTTAATATCTTTTATCAATTTTGATATTTTAATTTTTAAAATTTAATGAATTTGATTCTTCATTAATTTTTTAAATTAAAATATTTAAATTATTATTTTTTATTCAAAATTTTAAAATCTCATAATAGTATCGAAATATGAAATGATTTTAAATTTTAAAAAATAAGAAATTTTATTGAAAATAAATAAAATTTTTAAAAAATTATAAGATTGAAGATTAGGTTTTGAATTTTTAAATTATTATTATTATTATTATTGCTATAAGTCAAATTTAATATTTTGGGTAGTGAATCTCGAATATTAAGTAATTTAATTATTTTAATTTTTTTAAAAATTGAGTAAAATATAGAAATTATAAAATTATAAATAAAAAAATGACGGACCAAATCTGTTTAATTTTGAAAGTAGAAGAACTAAAATTGTTTTTAAAAAATTGGGAAGACTCAAATTGTCTATAGATCAAATTAAAAGGATTAAAAATACAATTAAACCTTAAACTAATTAAAACAATCTCCCAAAAACATTTAAGATTAAATAATCGGAACAAAAGAAAAGTTTTATTTTATTTTCTTCGCTAACCTTAACGAGAAAAAATAAAGCAATCAAAAGGAAAACATAATTCAGATGGAGACCTGAAAGCAGTGGTTAGAGCCGCAACAATCAAGGACAAATACTGAAAGTTAAAAGAAAACAAACTAAAAAAAAGAAAGAAAAGACTAGTATAGGGCACAATGCAAACGTTACAATAAAAGATTAGAAAAAATGTCTCACTGAGGATTAAAATGATGGGATAAGTTAATTTTGTAAATCGTTTAGATTAGACGAGCAGCGAGTTTGGGTGCATGGAATTATGATTGACCCGGAGAAGATTGAATATGAACGTGAGAGATAGGAGGGTGGGAGGGAGACATGGTGTATATAACGCTCGCGAACCTTGTCTTGGTTATCGTTGCCTTTTAATGAAAGTGTGGGTGACTGCCTCGAAAAAGAGCTTTGATCAGACACTCCATGTGTGAACCAGTTGCCAAACTTTCATGTTTATCTTTTGGGGCTGTGTAAGTTACTCCGTGAGCTAAATAATTATATCCTTATTCTTTAATAGATTAATAAGTTTTATTCATAAATATTAAATAAAAAGTTAGCATAATTTTATACTATTCCTCTGTTTAAAATGAAGTTGTTTATTTTATGAAATAATTTACATAAACTCTTTAACTATGTCCCATAATGTACTTTAAAATGAAAAGAATAAATAAAATAAATATATTTTTAACAAGTATTCTAAAACGATATTAGTTAGTTAAAAATGACAGCAGAATTGTATTAAAATTTAAAATAATTTTTTATAAAAACAAAAAAAAAATGTATTGAACTATTGATATCATTTGTGTGTATATCTTAAAAACATTTGGTATAAAATAATTATACATTAAATAAATTTAAATGTTCATATTTATTTAAAGAAGATAATTATAATAATATTTTTGAATTTTAATATATTAAAATACTTTTTAATTACTTTAATTCAAATTTGAATAACCTAATTAAAGATCATACATGTGTGCTCTTTATCTTAAGAAACCACCATTATTGTTCACTAAATCATCCATCATCGTGTATAGGTAGTAATGAATGAATCAATGTTATTATATATTTGAAAGTAGAAGAAAAGAAATAAAAAAAATAAGATATATTAAAATAGAAATACTACAGTTAAACGGCATGCTTAACGAATTAACAATAACCTCAAACTGAAACAAGAAAAAAGATGTTACCTGAATTCAGAAATATAAGCGACGGAAAACGTTGTTGTTCTGTTGCTAAGGCTGATAGATGATGAGGAACACTAAAAATGAGAACAAGAAGGAATTAAAGGAACGAATAACAAGCTGAAAGTGTGATGGGAGAGGCACAGCATGCAGCGGAGAAGGAGAATTTGGCGATATATGGAGAATATCTTCTTCCTCTAACTGCCACCAGGCACAGTTCTCCGCCGTACGTGTGGCTGTCTTCTTATCCTCTTAATTCTATAGCTAGCTTCCTCCTCATTCTCCTTATTTGCATTCATTCCTCGTACTACTACCTAGAAACTTGTACCGTTTCACCTCGAAAGCGCAAATGGAGCCATATTTTGTTTCTCATAAATATAATAAAAGTCATCCATGACCAAGGATCCATCCATCAATTTAATTACAGTCAAGCTCATGAAATCATTAATACACGTAAACATCTACGAAGTCGTCTAATTAAAGGACACACAAATAACAATCCTAATTAAAGAAGCAGAATGGTAGGTTGAACATCACTATTCCCTAGCTTTTGTTGTAACACGACAGTTTGGTGAATCTCTTGGCCCGCGACCCACGGGAAAAAGGTAAAAAGAAAGGAATGATGAATGAAAGAAATTAAGCGGCTAGGAAGTGATAGTGTTTGACTTACATTAACGATATGATAGAAGTGTTACATATGATGATGATGATGATGAGATGATGACGATGATGATGATAACAATGATGATTAGTAAGGAGAACGAGCATTTGGCCAAAAGGTGTCTGAAGGCATCTGAACAGAATTGAGAAGATTGGGATTGAAAGGATGAAAAAGAGGAGCGGTAGAATCAGGCATAAGGTGTGTCTGTTGCTGAGGTGGAGGGTGTTGACCAACTCCACCACCACCCGCGGGTGAGTCTATTGAACCTCCTTGAACACCTTCTTCATCTTCCAGAGGGAGTCTCTCATAAGCAGCGTTGCTAAACGAAGCTGACATAATAACCACAGGACCCGAAGCAATCAGTGCTCCAACCACACTTCCCCCTACAACCTGTCCTTGTCCTCCCGCCAAATATATCGTCAAACCCGAAGCAGCTGCCGGCGCCGGCGGTGGCAGAAACGATCCTGCCAGGGATAAGATCTCGAACCTTCCATGGAGAGTCACCACCGCGCCGGAAGAAGCTGGTTGCCGGAGAGTGACGTTCGTCACGGTTCCTGTGCCGCTCATGATACAAACCCCTCTTTGGCGACGCCTTGCGAAGTTGGAAACACTCTCCACGATGTCACAACCGTCAGCGACCTCCATGACGTGTGTTTTGAGCGCGTTGGCGCTGTCGCGCGTGATGATAATTGGTGGCTTTGGTTTGTTCTTGGATCCAGCGGGTCTTCCTCGAGGTCTTCTTGAGATCTCGGAACCACCACTTCCTTGATCTTTCCCTTCACTGTTGTTGTTGTTGTCATCTTCGCGTTCCCTTTTCTGTGCGAGGTTTAGACCTCCACTGCTTCCACTTTGTTCATCTTCTGTGGCTTGTTGCAACGCGTGGAACTGATGTTGGTGATGAAGATGGAGATCTCTTGCTGTGTGGAAAGGAGGGGGAAGTGATGGATGGGTGTGTGCTGTGATAGGATCCATTACTTTTCTCTCAATTCTATTCCTATAGCTATCTTCTCAACTCTTCCTTTAATTTCCTATATACCACAACACAACACAACACCAACCTCAATTTTCCAATATATGAAGAGAACAAATTATTTATGCATGTGCGATCATGTCTCTTCTGTTTTGCTAATTTGAATTGATCCCTGTAGTAGTAAGTGCAGCTAGGTAGCTTGCTTGCAAGTTGAGTATTGGAAGAATGAAGAGAGAAAAGAAAGTAGGTTGAGGCAAATGTTGAGATGGGTTAGGGTTAGATTCACAAAATACATCCAACCTCGCTTTGCTAAGTCTGCCTGCTTATGGGCGGTGGATGGTCCCCACCTCTGCACTATACTTACATTTCTTCTTTTTTTTTTTTCTCTTTTTTTTTTTCATATATATATATATATATATATATATATATATATATATATACACACCTTAGCAGCCCCTACATAAATTCAATTTTTCGCCATACTGCTAGCCCATAAGATGAGCTGATGAGAGATTCATTCATCTTAATTAATAATTTTATGTTAAGATTTTAGATATATAAATATATTAAATAATTTTTTATGAAAATTTTGATCCCTTATTAATTTTTAAAATATTAAAATTCCTAAATTTCTACCTGTACAAACTTTCATATGTTAAATTAACCACAAATAATTGAAAAGCAATATAGTTGATAAATAATTAGGTAGGTGTCTTAAGCGATCTGGTTTCAGGTTATGTAATATATAAAAAATTTATACTTCATAATCTTTGTAGAAATCTGGCTCAATAGGTCTTCAGCAATTGACTGATGATATTGCTAATGTGAACAAAATAACAAAAAATAACACAAATAACAAGTTTATACTTAATTGTTAAGGGATCTTTTATTTTTTAAACTCTTCTAACATCAAATTCTTATCATGTTTAAAGAATATATACATTTGATGAAGATATATATTTTTCAGTTGAGATTATAGATATTTTTTATATAAAAAAGAATATTTATAATTAATATAACAGAACTAATTTTTTAATGAAAATATTTTTTATACTAAAATTTAAATCTAAAATCTTATCTGAATTAAATTTAAATCAATTAATCATAGATTGATGAAGATATATAGATACACACTATATACAACCATAAATCATGTTCAATCTGTTAGAAGCCTGTACCAGTCAACAGAAGATTTCTTTTATGTGCAAAATTGAGACGGATTTATATATATCATACGTTTTTTATGGTCGAACATTTACTAGTCACAAATTTGATTAATCTTATGAATAGATTAGTTTTAAGTTAATCAGTATAAAAATTTCCATACATTACAATATCTGTCACCACATTATTAAAATAATCAAAACTATAAAATGCCAGATAGAAAACAAAAACTATAAAATGCTAACTAACGGACATTTATCAACTATTCAACTACACATAAAGGACTGGTAATTAGGACCTTTTACAAAGTTCTGAATTTGATTTCACGCTGTTCACACACTGAGGTATTATAATAATGGAAATAGAAAAAGATTAAGATTCTCTCATGTTAATTTTGATCATATCAAGAGAAGAAAGACACTAAATAATTATAAATTTACGTAAGTTTTAATCTGTTTTGAGTACATTTTTGTCGTTTCCGGGGAATATCCACATCACAAACGGGAACTACGGGTGGTATGTGGCAGAGTTGATTTAATTAATGAAAACCATAGCTGGCACAATTAAAACTTAACTGGACTGGTGTCATGCACACTCACACACACAGTCTGAGGGTGTTTGTTTGTGCTTCAATTTTCTATGAGTCACCACATGCTCCTCTTGAATCGTCTGCAAATTCCATCTTTATATATCTTAATTAACAAAGTCTAAACCTTAAGTTTGAGGTCCACCGGCTCTAAGCATGACGCGTGCCTTTTCCCCCGTTTTTCTCGGGTCTATTCCTGTGGACTCCATCCTTTTTCTTCCCTGGGACTCTCGCTATTTTGCCTTGATTTTCCAAAGTATCAATCATGTTATCACTCATGTGATTTAAACTAATTCAAACTTTCGTTTTACCTTAGTTGCTATTATAAAATATATATATATATATATATATATATCTAGCTAGTGTCTAGTCTGCTCCCATGAATTTAACTCAAAAAGTTTGCATAAAATATCTCCACCAATAGTTAATTCTTAAGGATTGAGGGAAATGGATCAAAATATACGGAGAATTACAAGAAGAAAGAATTTAATATATAAAGCAAAAAGATAAATGCTTTATAATTTATATTAGTGAGCTAGAGCGAGAAGTAAAGATAGAAAGATTTAGGATATATGGAACAGTTGTATTATATATGTTGTTCGAAATGCGATGAGAAGTGGAAAGGAACCTACATCTATTATGGGTTGTTTCGTGGGAAGGGGCACAACTAGTAGTAGTGACCCACATGCACCACACTTTGGGACAACCGGCGGCTTAAAGCCTTTAAGAGAGTGGAAGCAATCTCGAGTTTATTTTACTTGAAAATCGAGATTAACAAGACATCAAACATTGGGTGCACTGCCACTACCAGGAAAATTATGAGTCTTACGAAAAGAAGGATAATGTAGATAATAGGAACTGCAAGAAGGTGGGCTTTTGTCACACTTCCAAAAAATAATACAACAACTACTACTTCCTTTCACTTTTTTATCTTGCAATTAGAGTATAAAATAACAGTAACTAGCAAAAGATCGGTCACTAATATGTACCTTGAAATAGTATTACAGGTCGGGATCAGACATATCAGTGAAAAAATATTATTTTCTGAAGGTAATAAAATATTAGATAAGAATGGCTTTTACTACTATTGTGTTTATTTAATGAAAGTTAAACTGTTAACATTGATATTATCAATTTAAACAAATGATTAACATGAGGCATTATATTAAAATTTTGCTGATATATTGATAGTATGTAATTTTTTGTATTAACAAAATTATCTGATTATATGATATGTTAAATTATATTAGCCTAAATATTCAACAATTATGTTAATAGATTCTTTTTTTGTTAAATAAAAATTCTTTATTTTATAGTGTAAACGTGTATAATTAGTTGAAGTTGAGGCAGCTGTCTTCTAGATGATAGAAATTGATTTAATAACTAATAGATTCGTTATGGTGGTAGACATAGGTTAAAATCCAACCAATTAATCATAAACTAGCTAGGCCATTTGGTCGATACAAATTAACTTTAACGGAATTGAACTTTTCTAAAATCCAAATTATAAACCAGATCTTAATAATCACATGCAGGAGCTTGGTGCAAATTATAATTAGGCGCGAGACTTGATTAGTTATTAAGATTTAAGTGTAGAGTATATAAAATATGGTGAAATCAAGTGTGTTTGAAGGTGACAATATATGATGAATGAAGAAATAAACAAAGTGTAGAGGGTGTAAGGTTGGTGGAGAGGTAGAACAGGAACAGGGTTGAGATTTGGTGTGAGTGGCATTGGAGGCATAGGCAGATATAGAAAAGACAATGGAAAGCGCCACAACACGGCACGAGCGCCGGAGAGTTTGCTAAAACGGAAACTCAAATTAATGAGATATTATTATAAATAAGGAAATTAATTGAATGGAGATGAAGGTGAGATAAGGTAGCTGCTCTCACACTTCACAGCTCACAACTACTAATAAGAAGTTAACAACTCTATTCATTCTCTCTCTCTCTCTCTCTCTCTCTCTCTCTCTCTCTCTCGTAAATAAAACCCATGCATCCGAAGATGCTTTTTGTCGGCCTCCACCCTTTCTCCGCTCTCCTCCATCCAAAGGTTTCTTTAACCAAACTCATGGTGGACCCCTCCCCCTCTCTCTATGCGTGTGTCTGTGTCAGATTCTTAGTCGCATGCCCTCTTCAAATTCAAGTCTTATCCACTAACCATTGTTTCTCGGTGCAAAATAACAATGATCATGTTCAGGTCAAGGAGGGGGGGTCTTCTTGAATCCATCCCTGGTTATATATATATATATATATATATATAGGAAGGGATTATTTATGGTACGTAAGAATGTTTTATCTGATTTATTCTACTTAATTCTTATTAGTAAATTTTTTTTTATAAATAATGAATTTTAATATAAAATAGATTTTAAAATATATATAAATATAAATTATATAATTCATCTAAAATTATAAATATATATATATATATATAATTGTTGTGTCATCTCTACCCTCCCTTACTCTCTGTATATATATAATACTATTTGTTAGAATTTTCTTTTTAATAATTCTTGAAAACTTATTCTTATTTTAAGTTTAAAATAATTTTATATTTAGAAGAAAAATTATTATTTTTATCCAATTTTTTTAAGTTAAAATATTGTTCTTTAAATTTTATATCAAATAATTTAAAGAAAATAAAGTAGAAAACTATTATAAATATACAATTTTTTTATGAATTTTATCAATTGAATAATATGATTTTTTAAATGTACTTGGAACATGAATAAATGTGTATCATAAAAAAATTTATAATTTTATTTGTTAAAAAATGTAAGGAAAAATTTACAATATTTTATAGAAAATGTAATTAATAATAACATTATTTTTAAAATGTTATGTGAATATAGATAAATAGTGTCAAACTAAGATAAATTTGGATATATTTTTTTTATTTTTCTCCTTTTAATAAGTGTTTCGAGAAAAAAAAATATAAAAGATATCCTGTATTTTTTTGTGTTTTTGATAGGTGCCTTTACTTAGAGCTAAAAATTTGATCTTGACCAACCCCATTTTAAATTTGTTTAGCCTTAATATTTTATTTAAGTAAATAATTAAAATAGTGTTGTTGATATTAGTCCTAAAATATATAATTCAGATGAGATTAATCTATAGATCTACCTTGGCCTTGAAAAAGAAAAAATATCCTAATAGGTGGAATATTTTGTACGGCTCTAAACTAGTAGTATCGTGAAATCAAGATATTCTAAAGTTGAAGAACTTTGATCTCAATTTCGATTTTATCATGCTTAATTATTCAATCTTCCACACTTGACACATATTACATTTCTACTTAATATTTTTATTTTTTAATTTAATATATTCTTTTCAATTTCACATGCTTAATCGCAATATGCATATGCCTAATTAAATGTCTGTTTTTTCAAAACAAATTATGTTGTTTTATTTTCCTAATTTTCTTGCAAAAGCATTTGATTTTATCATTAATCGTTCTTGTGAATTGTCGTGAACTAGAAAAGAGACTAAACATTTTGCGTTATTTAATTATCTTTTTGAAAAAAAAGGATGATGTTTCTAGATGAAATATACCTTTCTATTTTATTGTCTTTTTAGTTATTATTTAGTTTATACATTTGTTGCACCAATAATATTTATATTTCTATAAATTTGGTTTATACCTATATTCAATACATACGCAGTGTTGTGACTGAGAGTTGAGATTTATCAATTTCAATCACACTATGGGGCATCATTAAGTAATGATAGACCCTTATGACATGGGAATGCGAACTAGGTTTGACAATTGTATAGAAATCATTTTATGTTATGACTTTTGAGTATGTTTCAAAATCCTTGTTCTGATATCCATACTATTTGTTGTACTATGCAATCTTTGAAGTAGATGCTTGTACTGGACTTTCTTTGATGCACAAGCCTCTTTAATTCATACTCTTGTGGTTTTGATTACAATTTGATAGCCAGTGTTGGTACTCCTAGATCCTAGACTTGAGATTCTTAAGTATTTGTCTACTATTTATTGAATGGAAAATAATCTTTTTTAAAAAAAAATTATAGGGTCAGAGTATATTTCATTCAGCTATACTTTTTCTTGATTTTACCATTTTCTTATTGAGCCTAACAATTTTTTACAATACCAATTCTAGATTTGATGTACTATGTTATATAAGACAATTTATTCCTATATTTATGCACATTCTAATTCATGCCAATTCTTCCTGGATTAAAAAATGTGAATACCAACCCTAAAACTGCAATGTCGTTCAACTACGTACCATAGTTTTCTGTCATTTCCATAACTATTGATAGATTTATAAGAAGTTGTTGAACTTACCTTTTTATGATCCAAGTTAGTAAATTCCCTCATCTGAACTAATTAAACAAACTAAAATGTCAATTTGGTTATCTCAATCATTCACCTTGTCTTTAATTTATATTTTCTATAATGTTTGAATACTATATTGTTAATGACATTTGCTTTAAATGTTGCACAGGATGATGCTCATCATTTTTGCAAGAAATCTCATGTTAACTTAACTTATATTTGAGTACTATATTGTTATTTTTAAAATTAATGACACAATCACAAAGTAAGAATTGTATAAAGGACCATTCCTGTGCATTTGACACGTCAAAATCTATATTTGCATAATTGAGACTACAAAACAACTCTGTAGTAGTGTAAACACCAATCACAATTAGCCAATCTTCATCCAATTTTAAATCATGGCTATATTTATGGTTTTCACAGCTTACATTGTTTTTGGTGTGGTCATGGCACTAGCCATAAAAGTTTGAATGGGGAAGAGGCAGCTCGTGCTTTCTTTGTATTTAGGGATGCTTTGGTCGACAGTGGTAAATATTACTACTTAGCCACTAGTAATTTTATCTACACATATATTGCTTCTTCAATATCTTGATTAATTATTATAATTGATCACATTAAAACTTTTGTGAGGGGATGCCACTGTACATCAATCATTTTTATGTATGGATATCTATATTTAAATATTTTATTTAAATGTTGCATAGGACGAAAAAAATTGTTTGATGACCCTTTATTTTTATAAAATAATTAATTTAATGTTGTTTGTAAATGATTAATAAATTTTTTTAAAAGAATAGTAATAATATTTAGTTTTAGGTTAACTTAATAATTTTTAAAAATGAATGAGGCTATGAACTGATTTGATTAATTTAGATTTTTAGTTTTATAAACTTTTTATATAATAAAATTATTTTATAAAATTTTTTAGTTCTAACTCATAAGATTGAGACTAAGTAAATAAGAGTTAATTTATTTGATAATTTTATTTTTTATTATCTAAAATTTTATATTAAAGTTTCGGATTTTGATCTATAAATAAAAATAAACAAAAAGAATTAGTTTATAACATAGTATCAATCTTTTATAAAAAAAAATTTATCTAAAAGAAAACATATAATGTGAAAGGATCTCTCATTTGACAAGAAAATTATTGTGGTAAATATAAGTTAAAAATTTACAATAATAAAAAACAAGAGTTTTCATATAAATAAAATTCAGTAAAATAAAACAATGTGAAACTTTAGACGAATGAAAGATATATTGAATCAAAATTATTTTTCATCAAAGTTTTATATCAAATAACTTGAAAAAAAAAAAAGGTAGAGAGCTCTTATAAATATAAAGATTTTATATCAATTTTATTATTATATGTAATCTTTTAAATATACTTAGAAGCTTGAAAAATTGTATGTTACGAAAGATTTTGTAATTTTATTTTGTTCAAAAAATTATTTTAAAATTATTTTATAAATACATGTTAAAACATGTTAAATTTATATGTAATTTTTTTTATTTTATCTTTTTATGAGTATTTTTAAAAATAAAAAATATGAAGAATTTTTATAAATACCTTTGATCTAATATATTTTTTTTAAAAAAAAATTGCACTATTATTGAAAATTTTAAAATAAAAAATTTTGTTAAAATTTGAATGATTTTATAAAATATAAAATTTTTTTATAAAATATTAAATTTTTTATTTATTTTAAATAAAATTTAATATTTTATATTGTAAATTTGAGGATAAGATAATTTAATTAAATTTTATAAAAACAACTAAAATCAATAACTTGGTATTAAATATGTGAAATTTAAAAAGTTAAAATGATATATAATTTTTAATATTTAATCATATATAATTATGGTATTATACAATTATATTATTTTAATATATTATACATTATAAATAATATTTAAATTAATATCCATCTAATACTATTAAATATTAAATCTTGAATTTGTGTCTTATTTTAATGATAGATTTAATTTTAAGAATATTAAATATAATTGTAAATGTGATAATATATATATATATATATATATATAAATATAAAATAAGAATTTATTAAAAATATTAATAGTATAATTTTTGAAATTATTTTTAAATTATAAATTATCCTATAAAAATGTTTTTTATAATAATAATTTTAAAATTTATATTTATTATATTTTTTATTTAATTGATAGTATACAAATTTTAGAACTGATATTATATCAAAATTCAACTGATAAAATAATGTACAGCTCATAATGTGAAAATTAAAAATTATAATTAATTTATAAAATATAATTGATTTATAATGAGTAATTTATATTTGAGTATTCCATTTATATATGTTTGATTTGAACGAAATAAAAAATAAAAAAAAAATTAAAAGAAAAGTAAAGAAAAAGATAAAAATTGAAGTGAAAATAAAATAAAAAAATAAATTATTTGAATAGAATAAAAAAAATATTAGTAGTATAATTTTTTATTTATATAAATTTTTAAAAATAAATTTTAATTTTAAAAAATTTAATTTTATTATTATATTTTTTATTGCTATAGTATTTATTTTTAAAATTTTTAAAAAATTATTTAATAATTTAAAATAAAAAAAAATTTAACTTCTCCTTACTTTCTCGAGAAAGAAAATAATTTTAACAGAATTTCCAAAATTAATTTCTTTCTTTTATATAAAATAAATATAAACAAATAAAAATTAAAAAATAAAATTAATACAAATTCTAAAAATAAATTCTTTTCGCTCATAAAATAAAATATTTGTTACCAAACAAAACAAAGGACTTTTGTAGCGTTCGCAGGTCGCGGAAGCTGATCACATCTTCTTTCTTGTTGATTCACAATAGTTTTCTTTAAAGTCAAATTTATAATATAAATGTGTGAATATTAGCAGCCATTCTATCAATTAATATTAGCAACCAAACTTTTACTAATGGTGACACGTACATAATCTAGGAAAATTAAATTTCAATATATGTTCAAATTCATATTTTTTATTTTTTATTTTAACTCAGATTAGTTGAGGATGCTTTAAGTTTTGGATAAAAAGTACACAAATTATGGCGAGGCAATTCAGATCAAACATTCATAAAAATAAGACGTTTCACCATAACCCTACTAACTTGTCTACATCAAATCTTTGACTAGGGAGAGCAAGTGACCCATCGTAATATTTTCCCACATAATTAAGAAACCAGAACATGGCACGTTTTCAAATCTTTCCTAGCAACCATTTTATTTGTCCTTCTTCACGAGATTAGACATAAGGGGGGTACCATCTCTCTCTGCCTTTCCAATCTTCCATAACCATCACACCATTCTATTTCATCCCTTATTTCCTTTTTCACGTTCATTTTCTTCTTACAGCCTAGCTTTTATAGGTCCACTTCTTTTGACCTGAGACACTTTGGATTCACCAATATTCATCAACACTCTTCCTTCAATTACCTTCAAGTTTTATCAGCTCCGTAATGGTCTTAACTCATGAAAGCTAGTAATAACATCACTATCATTATGTAATGGTTAAAATACGAAATTAAAATTATATATAGGGAATATAGTTAGTAAAAATGTAAAAAAGAAAATTTTAATTGTATAATCATATATAAATAATTAATTTCTTTTAATTAAATATAACGCTTAACTGTCTATTTTAATTGTTTGACTACAATTTGTTTTTCCTATGCTCTCGTCATTATATATATATATATGCTATTTTGAAATATTGGAAATCCAAAACGGCATACCTCCTAAGTATCATTCCTCGGACACACATCCACATGGATTAAGTTTTGTCTTAAGTTTTAAACCCGAATCTTGCAAGATAGTCAAATTTTATAATTGGGTGAATAACCAAATAAACTATTGTTCTTGTCTCTATTTATTTTTTTTCGTTTGTTAAGCTCCAAAATTATTATAAGATTGTTGAGCGTTACGAGCCAATTAGTATAAATCACGTAGTGAGGATGAGATTTGATTAGGAGGAAGGTGTCTTGAATTCAAACATCATATAAACCCAAGATTTTATTTTATTTTAAAATGTTGTTTGTGCGTTCATCTCCCTTTCTAGCGTTAGTCGTACCTTGATAATTAATAAATATGATATCCCTAAACAGAAAAATAAATGTATTGACTCCAATTTAAAAGACAGATCTACAAGAGGAGATAAAATGGTTTTATATATAAACAGATACATCAACAGACAAATGAGGATGTCATGTGGGGTACATCCATGTGAATAAGATAATCGATGGATTAATAATGATAAGAACAACTTCATTCATCCTATCCCTATCCGAGATGTAAGGGGGCAAGCAAGCCCTCCCACAGGAAACCTTTGACCATTTTTTTGTCCATTTTTATATATTAATTTAAGATTGACCTTACAACGTTGATTTCTCTGCCTCATCTGTTATCTGAATGGATCCTAGTATTCATAAAAAAGAATAAAAATACATGTAAAAAAATTCAGGTAATTATCGTCACGGTCTAAATCTTTAAACAATATCACAATAAATAATTAAATATTATCTCTGAAAAAACTTTTGCAATGAAATCAAATTATAAAGTAAATCCTTATAGTTGTGAAATGCCAGATGGTAAAACAAAAATGAAAGATTAGGAATTAGAGTAGTTTATGATATAAATTTATTTATTTTTAAAAATGGTAAAATAAAATAAATTAGATGAGGAGGTTTTGTTCCTGAAATCCTTTGTACTCAATGTTATTTTGTGGTTTTCAAATGATTTGAATTCAATCAAGTCGCAATCAGCTTAATGGGACTAATTTTTTTAATATATTTTTTCATCCACAACACTTGAATTTGACATTTTGGGTTTGTTTGATAATGAAAAATATCACACAAAATGATTGAAAACTTAAAAATTAATTTTAAATGAAAATTGTAAAAGTTAACATATTAAATTATATTTTTTAAAATATAAATAATAATTAACCTAAAAAATAAAATGATATAAAATAATATATCTATATAATATTTTTAAATTTTTTAGATAAAATATAAATTATGAAAAATCATAGTTTTAGTTTTCTGGGTCATGTATTTAATTTTGAACTCTTATCACTTTCTGTTCGAAGTTTAAATATTTTATTAAAAATAAAAATAATAGTATAATAATTAAAAAGAGTTGTGTAATATTATAATGTTAAAATAATATTGTGAAGGAGAGACAATCAGTGGTAACTAAGATAACAATGAGACAAAGAATGAAAATTAAAAATGACAGGAAGTTTCATCACTGTTTATTAATTTTTTTTGAAAAACTTATAATTTTAAAATAATTTTTTAAAAATTACTTTTATATTTAGAAGTCATATACGTACAAAAAAGTCGTATATAACGAGATATTCACATCCCATTAAGACGGTTTAATTTTTAATTAATTGTGTAAATTTAATTATTTTTTAAAATATTTATTTTACTTTATATCATATTTTTAATATTTTAATTTTAAATTATAAAATAGAATATTTATAAAAAATTAATTTCAAAATTTTGAAATAAAAATTATTTTAAAATTTTTATTTTAGCCCGAGGGATATATTTCCCATTCTTATCTATTATTTCTGATAAACTAAAAAATTAAAATTACGTAAAATTTAAATAAAAATAAGTTTGATAAATTTAATTTTTAAATAAATAAATATATTTTTATTTTTTAGAAGAATAAATTTAACTATGAAAATAAAATTTTAAAATGTTCTTTTATTATTTTGAAAATATTGATTTTGATTTTTGAATGAAATTATTTTTAATTTTTTTGAAATTTATTGGAAAGGATTTATTTTGAAATTTGGAAAGGTGTTTTTTTTATTTGGAAAGAGGTGATTTTAAAATAATTAAATTTAAACTTAGAAAAAAATTATTTTTTATTTCTTCGACTTTTCAAAAAATATTAGTTTATTAAAAAAATAAGTTTATTTTTTTGAGATTTAAGTTAATATTTGACAGTTTATATGATCTAAATAATATAAAAGGTGATAACCATTCAATTATTTGATTTGATAATTGCATAAATTTAAAATAATTATTTAAGAGCATGCAAGAAATAATTTTATTTTTCATATATACAAAAATATATTTTAAATTTTAAAAAATAATCTAATATGCTAAATTTCAAATTAATATATAATTATTCAATGAATTTTTATGGTCTAAATAATGTTAAAAATAAATTTACCACTCAATTAATATTGATGGATTATTCTATAAATTTAAAAATAATTTTAAAGAATATTTTTTAAAAATTGATAATGAGAGTATTTTTAATTAGATTTTTTGCAAAGAAACACCAAGTTATCTAAAATAAAAATTAAAAAAATATTAAAATCTAAAACTAAATAAAAATATAGATTAAAATAAAATACACATACCTCAAATATGTCTAAAATGTTCTTCAAAGTTATACATCAAATTTCATGTCTTAGAAACAATCTATAAACATCTTTCAAAAAAAACCTTCAATGTAGGATTGAAAATGATTCTTTTATTTTTAATTTCTTTTTAATATATAACTTTATTTTTTATTTTAAAAAAAATTAAAAAATTGAGTATTCACATATATTAATATTAAGATTGGTTCGTATAAATTAGATAACATCTTTAATTTTTCGTATGTAATTTATTATATATTCGTTCTTATATAACCAATTTGGATTCCCATTCTTTGTAATGGTATAACCTTCGCATTCATCTTTTACTTTTTACGTAATCACACACTTTTCTCATTTTATGACATATTTCTTTTGAGTTTCTGTATCAAAATTAATTAATATTTTTACTTTAATAATTTACTAAATAAAACGAAACTTTTTATTGTCAATACCTGATTTTTTTTTGTCAACGTTAGGTATATTTGAGAGATTTACAAATTACCTTTAAAACAATCATTACCAATTAAATTAATTTTAAGATTTTTTAAAAATAAAAATTTATAACATATAAATTTTTATATTTTAATTTCTATTTATCAATCAAATATATTTTTATTTATATTTCTTAATTTCTTAAATTCTTTATAAATATACCTGTATTTACAAATATTCTTTTATCCTCAAGTTAAATTGTTACTTTATATTGAAGTAACGTCCGTTGAAATCGAATTGATGCTTATAAATACTTAAATATCAGTATATTACTAAAAGTATATAAAGCTTAACTTTTACAAAATTGTGCTTGCTAAATTTTATACAATTTTATAACTGTTTTCATTAATTAAAACCTTTATATGAGTTGAACAAGCAATAATTAAGTAAATCTGTCTTTTCTACAGAATTATATATAGACTTTCTCAAGATTTCATGTGGGTACTAGTGATGATGTAGTTTGTTTGATTCAAATTAATTAAGCTTTACAGAGGACAAGTCTCATTCATTCATTCATTCATTCAAAGTCTAGCAGCGCTGTGCTCACGGGTTTTATAAAGAAATTGCACCGCTAACTAATACCTTAAATCCAGATGATACGTTGGATTTGAACGTAATTAATTATCATGTTCTGTCGTTTCATAAACCGATACAGGAATCATGGACGACTTCGTCATATTATATATACACAAGGATGAACCTATGTTATCTATTCTCATAGAAATAAGAGATGTCATCTTATTTTATTTTTCTTTAATGTATATTTAAAGATATATAATAACAAAATTGTATATATAATAATTTTTTTAAAAAAAGTTTATGATTTATTATATTGATAATATTAAATATAGTTATTTTTAGTAAAATTTATTATTTATTAATTTTTGTCATTATATATTATTAGACATTAAAAATTTAACCTTGTGTTTTATTATTCAAAATTTTTAATCTCTATTTATTTATAAATATAGGTGAAATATAAAAATATTAAATTATTTCAATTTAATTAATTTATCTAATATATATTCTAAAAAAATTAATTCAATTAATAAAAATTGGATCCATATTCTTAAAGATATAAGTTTGCTAAGTACATGATACTTAAGTAATTTTATAAATACTTTTTGGACATCAAAATATACTTTGATCATGATGAGCCTTCAAGATTCAAAAAAAAAATTATAAAAATTATTTTATATTAGTTAAAATGAATCAAAACATAAAACAGATTACTTCAAGCTCGTTCAAATATGATAATATAAAAGCTGGAAAATAAACACGCTAAGCCCTAACCAATGATTTAAAATATAATTCGTTTAATTTATTAATAAGCTGCGTATGTTTAATACATGATAAATTAGACTGCAATATATATATATATATATATATATATATATATATATATATATGATAACTTAAATGTGTGTCAATTATAAAAAGAAAAAGAAACATCTTCTCGTACTGTTTGAACCCCTTGTACTTGCTATGTCCTTAGCGAGACTTTAAAAATGTAAGGGAAATACATAAATATATTTAGGGCTCAATACTTCAACTTCAGGTCAGTCGGTCTTAAGATATACTAATAAGTGATGAAAAACATGGACCAATCAGATTGATTGATGATTAAAATATTGGTAAATCAATTAATAAGTTATTGGTCTATATAATTCGAACAATTAGTAGAGTAAAAATTAAGAAAAACGATTAAATCAATCTAACACCAAAAAACTGTGGTTTAAACCTTTTTTTTATTTTTTTTATACATTCAAATATATTTGTAAAGATAAATAGAAGTTTGTATATAAGGTTTATATTTATGTTGTATTATTAAATTTTTTATTATTACTTTTTATCTTGCCGGACATATAGTTAACTTAAAATTTTACCTATATCAATTTCTTAAGATTTTAGTATTTAATATAATTAAAATTATTATTTAATATGTATGAATAGAATTAAATGTTTATCATATAACCTCAACATTTTGATATTTCAATGCATTCTTTTAATTTTAAAATTTGAGTTCTCGTATACATGTAACATTTCAGTTGAGTAGATTTAAGAGAAAAGAAAGTGTTTAAAGAGAAAAAGTGAAAATTAGTCAACAATGATTGGTTTAATAATTAATAAAAATTAAATTTATATTTAAGAAATTATGAGTTTAAATTTAATTTTAAATATAAAAAATTTATGGTAATATGTAAATAGTATAGGTTGAATCTTGAACGACATCTTGACTTTAATGAATTCTTGAGATTCAAATTTTTTACTATCAAAAAGAAGAAAAGAAAATGGTGAAAATTATTTTATTTGCTTGTGAGAATAAAATGTAGAGGAAAAGAAAAATTCATTTGAAACCTCATGTAAAAAAGTTTCTTTTTTTTTCTAGAGAGAAAATTCTGTTAAATAATAAATTCATTTATTTGCTTACATATTCATCGTCATATTAAAAAATATAAAAATAATTTGATATAATTATTTATTCTCATTTTTTCCCTGACCAAATAAAGGTTTATGATTCTGAAGAACCATATCACCGTAGTCACGTACGCCCAATTTTTTCTGGCGAAATAAAGTGTAAAAAAGATTGAGTCGATATTTTTAGTCAATTTTATAACCCCGCGTGAAGTTAATTAAGTAGATTTGATTTACTATAAAAGATAATTAGGATTAGATCCCATAAAAGGATTTGTTTTATGTTATATTTTAAAAATAAGTGAGATATAATAAAAATCTAAGGGATAATTTTTATTTCACGTATAATTTTCTCTAAAAGTAAAAAATATTCATCTACTTAGCAGAATTTCATTAACATCAATAAACAACAAATTTAACTACCTCTACCTTTAAAAACCAAACAAAACAAAACAAAAGCTTAACTATCAAAAAATGAATAAAATGAAAATTTGTTCTGTAACTTTTACCTGTAAATTGTAATGTTTTATTCTACATGTATTATCCTTTAATATCCATTTAACTCAACCGAAGAATCAGAGCTGAACTATTTTTCTTAAGAAAAACTGGGCTGGTATGTATCTATTAGGCCCAGATTCATCTGGGCATAGTTGGTAGTAGAATTATAGGAAATCTGCTCAGTTGGCCCAATAGAATCAAGGAATTTAATATGGGTGTAGTATTCTGCTTAATTTTAACCTGTTGAATATTTTCATCTGGGCTCTGGTCTTCCATATGGTTTAAATGAAAGATTTATAATATACAATGATAATTTTTATATTGCTCTTTTTTCTGGTTTTATATTTTTGTTATGGTGATTAAATGAGTTTTTAGAGAGTTCCTTTGGAGGCTGAAAATTTCCGAGTTAGATTTTCCTGGATTAGATGTGATTTTTTGGGAACACATTATCATAGATTTCTCCAAAGAGCAACATTAAATCCCGAGTGACACTATAATTTATTCAGGACCTAATTATTTCTCGTTAGAAAATCCGTTCAGTTACTTTTGAGTTTTTTTTTACTTAGAAAAATCATGCATCTAGCATGATTTTATACATTGATACAAGCACTTAAAAAGCTGATGTCTTGATTATTATTTTTACTAGTTTGAATAATCAAGTATTTTTTTTAGATAAACTTCATCGCACAATTGACTTTCATAATTATTGTTGATTCATGGCCACATTCTCATCTTTATCATGTATATTGTATCGCTTACAATTCCACGATTGTATTTTAACCACAAAGTCATTATAAAAAAAAAAGCACTTCCTTGTAAAATTGTATTTTCTTTTTCCCGACGGTGGGCGTGGATATGATTGTATCATAATGGCGGATAGTCCTTTGAATTCTACATTATTATTATTATTTTCCATTTAAACTACTTACATGTTACATTTACAACTGAATGAGGACCCTATGTGCTGACACAAATGGTAACAAACCAAAAATCCTTTGGCAAGAGACGGTTGTGGTGTGATGATTAAGAATCCTATATGAGAAAAAAAGTGTTTGGAGTGTATTAATATCTTAATAATTGAAGCCAAATAATAGTGGAAATCGTTTTGCTTTGCATAGCATATCCCTTTTCTCAAGTATACTGTGATGATTTCAGTATCTCAGGTTTACAAGACCAATCCGTCTTTTCATTTCAGCTTGCTCCATCAAGTATTGAAAGGTTGTGTCTCTTAACATAACTCTTCCCCTTTATCACATGTTGACAAAGGAAAGAGGTACACCTCAATTTCCACTCCAACAATTTTATATATCAACTAAAGGTACTCAAAGACAAATAATGCTCATATCTTTTTTCTCAATAATTTGAACTTTCCAAACATGCGTTTTATATTTGGCATGCTATTTCTTCCTTTTGTCAATGTCGCTTAATTATTTCATCATCATCATACTAATTGGAAATCTTTTTCTTGTTCTTCCATTTATTAAATTATGATTTTCAAGCACCACATCTCTGATCTATCACATGTTCTCAACCCGCAATAGCGTTTTCCCATTACTTTTATTATCTAATTTGATTAGTAATATTATTCTAACATTTATTTATTACCGAGTCCAATGTTTCCTTTATTCAACCTCTATCATAAAATTTCATCATAACCTCTTTGCCCCTATATATCAAACCATATATCTACTTTTCAGCTTGTATATATATATATATATGCTTCAACTTGTGTATTTTGAATTATGATTGGAAACTTTATGATTGGAAAATAATTAGTGGATGGAAGGGACAAGTTAGATGATTAGCTTTGGTAAGCTTTTGTTATGCGTCTGGACCAACCCTTCACCCCACAAAGCACTTTACACAATAGGGAGTGACTATCTTTAAATGGAAAGGGAACTTGAGAAAAACAACAAAGAAGGCTTCAGCCCTGAAGTATCTGTGCCTCCACCTTTCGGTTCTCTTTTCACCCTATGCTGGCGGGTATATTACAATTTCTTCAATCTGATTCAGCCAAGTATTTATTTTGATTATGCATCTGTTAAAGTCGCACTCAATCTAAATTCCCTATATCCTTTATTTTGCTAGATTCCTTATATTAAACGTAGCATTTTCATCTTCCACAGGATATATAGTATCTATCATATATACTCCTAATACCAAACTAAAGTCCTTTAGTTAAATTAGGTGTGCAAGTTGCAAGGAAATAGGAGCGTGTAGCCTTTCATTTATTCTTGTGCATGTTTTCTGGTAGGAAAATGTATATCATTACTTAAGGTTCCTTCGGAGTAATTTTTAATTTTTAATTTTTAGTTTAAAAATTAAATTTAGTTTTAGTTTTAAGTTTTGAATTTTAATTTTTAATTTTTTAAAATTATTATAAAAATAAATCAATTTATTTTATTTTATTTCATTATTTTATTATTTTATTATTTTATTATTTTATTATAAATATATAAAATTAGATAATTAAAAAATTAATAAAAATTAATTTATTTTAAAATAACAAAAATTAAAATATTATTATTATAATAATTATAATAATAATGATTCTGGTTATAATAATGATGATAGTTATAATATAAAAATATTATATAATTATATAAAATTATTTTTATATATTATTTGATAATTAATATATAAAATAAATAAGTTTATATATTATTAAAATATATTTTATATTATTTAATATTTATTTTATATTAAATAATATATTTAATTTATTAGGAATCTATAAAAATAGATAAATAAAAAATTATTAATTAAATATTAATAAAAAACTAAATTCTCTCAAATTAAAGAAATTAAATTTTAAAAATAATATGATTACAAAATTATTGTTTTAAATTATGGTTTTAATTATGATAATTAAAATATAAAAAATAAATAATTTTATATTATTATATTATTTATATTTTGTAATATTTATTTTACTTATTATATATATTATAAATAATTATATAATATAAATTTATATTATAATATTATAAATTAAATATAATTTATATAATAAATTATCTTATTTACTTTATTATGAATTTATAAAATTAATTTTTTTAAAAATAATAAAAATTAAAAAATATTGTTATAGATGATGATATGACGGTAACAATTCTCATAATGATTATTGTAGTTGGTGAATATAATAATAAATAATAGTTAATTTTTTATATTTTAAGAATTTAATAAAAATAATTAAAAAATTATATTTTTATTTTAAAAATTTAATAAAAATTATTTAAAATTATTTTTAAAGAATAAATTTATTTTAAATTAATTTAAAAATTAAAAATTCACCACCATCTCATTTTTACCTAAGTTGACGGAAGCGTATATTCTCCTTTTTTAAAATTAATTTTATATTTATTTTTTAACTTTTGTATAATTTTTTAATTAAGAATATTTATAAAAATTATAAAATTAATTAAAAGAAGAATGATAATAGAAATTTGTTAAGCTGGCACATGAATATTACTTTCAGCCAAACTGGGTATCAACCGACGGAATTAATCAGGCGGAATCAATGTATACTGCCTTGGAACTGCCTTTCATTCTTCATTCTTCATTCTTCAAACATTATATTCGCCAATACCTACCATGTTATACACTCTCAACTCTCAACCACCATTCACATATTTCATATTGCCGCCAGAATCTACTCAACTAATATGAGAAATTATTTCTTTTTTCTTTTTTCTTTCCAATTCTGCACTGATTCCAGTCGCAGAAAGGTTTCAGATGAGATCAATTCAAATTATTCCTCTGTTTCTTCTTCTTTTTTGTTAATTTGAAAGAAACTTCTTATTTTAATTTATGTTATTTTTAAAAAATTTATAATATTTTTAATTATTATTTTCTTAATGATATTCTTATCTGTATATTTATAAAAAAATATAAAGAAGAAAATATTACACGAACAAATAAGAGAGATAAATGAAATATTAAAAATTATAAATAATTTTAATATAAACTAAAATATTAATTATATTTAATTAATTAATATATGGAAACTTTAAATGATTAAAGAAAAAAAAAAAAGGTACGAAGAAGAAGTCAAAGTGCTCATCCAACCCTCCGTTATTCCAGTTCATCTTCATTTTTGCTGGATAGATTAACAGGTCTTAGCTATAGGTAGGTTGAGAGTGAAAAACATGCCTAACTTATAACCTAAAACTTTATTTAATCAAAATAGAAATGTTTAATGAATAAGTTTATAACACTAGTATATAAACTTTTTTTTCAAACTTTACTTGAAAAGTGTTTAGACTTATAGCTCATAACTTTTTTTCTATTTTTTCTCTTCACACTCTAATAAAATTATCATTTACTATTTCTTATAGTATTATACTATTTATTTTAATTAATATTTATTGAAACAATTTATTTAATTTTCTAAAAATAGTCTTTGAACATAAAATCATAAGAGTTCAAAAATCAAAATTAATTAAAAAACAAAAATTATAATTACTTATAAATATATTTTGTTTATGAAGTAAATAATTATATAAATATATCTTTTTATTTTATTTTATATTGATCATTTAGTTTAATATTTTTATGAAATAATTTAAATTTAATAACCTTTTTAATAACCAGCAAAAAAATTAATTAAAAATAAAATTTTCAATTTATAATAATTTATCATTTATTTTCCTCTAACATAACCTTAATTGGGCACAGTTACGACTGAAAAATTGCTAGAAGGGGTGATATCTATGTGGATTCGATTCCTTTGCTTATAGCCTATTCTAATATCAGTACATTGAAGTGTTTCAATTTGGATAGCAGTGAATTATGGAATTATTTTAATGGGCTCAGGGGGAGGTGAGTGTAGGAGAGTATTACCACCAATTTGTTTATAGCTAGAAAGAATAGTGTTTGCAGTATCTAAGGAAAGTTCTCTTATCTTCAAATTCCAAGTGGCATAAATGGTGAAGGAATTTTCATTCATGCACTTTGGAATTTGTCTGCTTTGGGTTTTATGGGAAAAAATTTACTCGTTATTCTTTTGTTTAGACTTTAGATTTGGTTCCATTGATTAAGTATTCCCTCTCATTCTTCTTTCTTCGAAATTCACTTTGCTACTTGAGTCCATAAAATCATTTGTAACTCGTCCGTATTCTTATTAGAAATATTTTTTTTATCTCATTGTATATTTAAACTCTTACTAATATGTAATATAATTTTTTAAAATTTAATCCTAAAAATTACAATTTTTAGCATTTCTTAAAAATTAAATCAGTTTCTACTTTTTTTTTTTAAAAGACATGTGTGTATGCGTGAAAAAACATTAAATAAAAAACATTTGATAAAAAAAATCAGGAAGAAAAATAATCTATATATGGCCATTATTAGCCGAGTTAGAAATATATTGACAATAATTGCCAGCTTAAATTACAGAAACCAACGCAATCAAAAGAATTTAAATTACGATCTTTTTACCTCCAGTAAAAAATAGAAAGAAGTTTAGTATACATTTCAAATCGGATATATTAGAATAGAAGGAATTGAGAGATAAAAAGACAAAAAAAAAAAATGATATATGGAGGGAAATAATGTTAAATGGAATGGGATGAAAATCAGTGCTCTAAAAAATATATGTTATCTGAAAAAAGAATACCATTTCAAAGCTGTCACTGACACTTTTATATGCATTTTGCGGATTGTAATAAGTATTACTCAAATTGTTATTTAGGGTTTACAAAAAAACGGTGTTTATCGCTGAAAAGAGATACAAAAAATTTAAATCAGTACGTTAATAAAAAAAACGGTGACCAACAATTAATGATAGGTTTTAAATCATTATTTTATCTTGTCAGGATATAAGAATTTTTTAAAGTTATTTTATAAAATAAACAATCATATTCTAATTGGATCAATGATATTTTATATAAAAAAATAAATGTAATTTTTTGCATAATATTTTAATCTAATTAGTTCATCTAAAATGAAATTATTTATTTTATAAAATAACTTAAATAATCATATATAATATTAATAAGTCGTTGAAACCTGTACAATAACGAAAGATTAAAGATCAGAATAATTTATATTAAATCTTCAATCTTAAATTTCAATAATCATTTTTCTAATTGTATCTAAAAAAAGTGAGACACAAATTCAGTATTAAATGTTTGTTAACAAGTAACAGTGAAAATGTTGAAAGTTAATTTCTTTCGGAAATGAGTTCCAAAAAGGAAAATCTTTTGAAAATGTTGTATTCAAAATACGTAGTGTTGAAGCAATAAGCAGAGTGCGTTGTATGCTCTGTCGCATGGCTCATCGCGCACTATAAATGTATGTCCAACAACCGCTTCTTCTATTGGCAGAAAAAAGAAGAGAAAGTTGTACCACAAATGTGTCCGGCCTTAAAAAACTAAACTTGCCTGGCGAGTGGCGATTACGAAACTGGTGAGAAGTGATTGTTAACGAATCCCAGGCACAAGTGGTGCAGAGCAACAATAACAATGTCAGAAACAAGTAAATTAGGAGAGAACTTAAGCTTAAACCATAAAAGTAAGGAAGAGCAGCATTCAGGTGCCAATGTGGTGAAGATGGTGGTCTCAGAGCTAAGAGTTCAACGAGGAATAGGCCTCCCGATGGTGGCTATGAATTTGGCTTGGTTTGCCAAGACAGCCATCACAACAGCATTTTTAGGGCATCTGGGAGAGGTGAGCTTAGCAGGTGGGACTCTAGGCTTCACTTTTGCTAATGTCACTGGCTTCTCTGTCCTCAACGGTCTATGTGGTGCCATGGAACCCATATGTGGACAGGCTCATGGGGCTAAAAACATTAGGCTCCTTCACAGGACCCTTCTCATGACAATCTTATTGTTGCTATTTGTATCACTTCCCGTCACTTTCTTGTGGCTTAATGTTGACAAAATTTTGATTCTTTTTGGCCAACAACAAGACATCTCCACCGTGGCCAGGACCTATGTTTCCTATCTCATACCTGACTTGTTTGTCACCTCACTCTTCTGTCCCTTAAAAGCCTACTTGAGCTCTCAAAGCATAACCCTTCCAACCATGTTTAGTTCTGCTGTGGCGCTAGCTTTCCACATACCCGTTAACATACTACTCTCAAGGACCATGGGCATCAGAGGAGTTTCCATGGCGGTTTGGATAACCGATCTTATTGTTGTGGTTCTGCTCACAATTTATGTTGTAATTATTGAGAACAAAAAGGGGAGCATGTGGAAGGAAGGAGGATGGTGGGATCAGAGCATTGTAGATTGGATTAGACTGCTCAAGCTGTGTGGATCATGTTGCCTCAATACATGCCTTGAGTGGTGGTGCTATGAGATTCTGGTTTTGCTTACAGGCCACCTCACAAATGCCAAGCAAGCAGTGGGAGTTTTGGCTATTGTGCTCAATTTCGACTATTTGCTTTTCTCGGTGATGTTATCACTAGCCACTTGTGTTTCCACCCGTGTCTCAAATGAACTTGGTGCCAACCAAGCTGGCCTTGCTCGCCGATCAGCTTGTGTGTCTCTAGCATTGGGCTTTATCTCAGGTTGCATAGGCAGCTTGCTGATGGTGGCTGCCAGGGGAATTTGGGGCCCCCTCTTTAGCCATGACAGAGGAATCATAAAGGGAGTAAAGAAGACAATGTTGCTGATGGCTATGGTGGAAGTTTTCAACTTTCCATTGGCAGTTTGTGGAGGCATAGTTCGAGGGACAGCTCGACCCTGGTTGGGCATGTATGCTAATCTGGGTGGATTTTATTTTCTGGCCCTGCCCTTGGGTGTTGTTTTTGCCTTCAAGCTCCGTCTTGGGCTTGTTGGACTCTTCTTTGGACTTCTTACGGGTATCATTACCTGCTTGACGATCTTATTGCTATTTATTGCGCGGATAAACTGGGTGGAAGAAGCTGCCAAGGCACAAACACTAGCCGGCAACGACAATGTTAAGGAAGTTCCCAAATACGACGAAGAAGAAAGCGTTGAGGCCCATGAAAATGAAGCGTAAAAGGGAGTGTCAGAAAAAAAAAATGATCTCCATCTAACCAAATCCATACGCATCTCCAACCACCTCCAGGACAATAAGACACGGGTCAAACATGTATATAAACTGGGGACGGGAGGTCATATGTACAAAAGCTCAGTTGCTTGTCAAGCCCATTTTTAGTGTTTCAGGGCTCAAGGATTTTTCCTGAAAACCACTAAAAAGAAACCCACAGGGTTATCTATCATTACCTAGTGCTTTTGCTTATGCCAGTTTATTTCTTTCTTCTATTTCTCTTTTTCAGTTTGAGGAAGGGGGAGGGGCACTTCAGATTTGAAAAAAAAAAAGATTTCTGCATTTCAAATCAATAGGCAGAATAGAACAGCCTGTTGATCTATATATTGTACAAACAATTGCATCAATGATCAATATGCATTCAAAGCACAACTCTTGCTCATACATCTTAAAGCAAATATCATTCATCCGTACATCCAGGTTTAGAAATTAAGGACTCTAGCTCTTTAGCCTTTTCGTCACAAAAGCCAAGGGTGGACAGAATCTTGTGACCAGGACAATCCGCTTCAGACCAAATGCCAAGAAGTATGTGTCCTGTGGTAATTTCCCCGCCATCAACTGCAAGATCACATGCGGATTTATAAAAGGATTAATTTGATTGCTTTGAGCATAAATTTGATAAGAATAATAATTTGTAAAAAAGAAAAAGTAATGATGATGTAGAAAGTGAATGAGTAACAAACTGAGGAACATATTGGAAAATGTATAAATTAGCAAAGGATATCAGATAGTTGAATTTCTAATTATAGTGAGAACAATTTTTTCTCACAAAACAAAATTAATCCCCACATGCCTACCCATTATTCACCTTTAAAAAATAATTAAAAAAATTATGAAAGGGCATTATCACAGGAGATCATTCTAAAAAACAAAAACCATCTAATCAGCACCAGGAAACATAATGCCGAAAAATGACTTGGGAATTGACAAATGGTTCTTTTGCTTGGCTATAAAACAACATGCCTTCAACTCTACATTAAAAGCCAATAAAAGTATTTCAATCTCTATCAGACAATTCTAGATAAATCCTTCCATTTATTTACAAGACTTGTCCTCTTAATGGCCTCAGCACTTTATTTTAGAATTCATAGTTTAAGGTTTATCATATATCATGATTTCCAAAAGAAGAGCTGAGTCTTTTTTATTGTTAAATTTATGAATGGAAATCATGAACTAAATAATAACCATCGTCAACCTGAATGTAGGTTTGACAAAAACTTGCTATAAGAAAGTCTTCAGGACCAAAAGACATTATTAGCAAACCGCATGTTATGTAATCAGAAAAAAGTAACTATAAGCATAGGCAATAAAAAGCTAATGATGACAGTAACCCCCCATCCTCAAATTCAATCCCATGTATTTATTTGGCAGGATTACATCTGAACATGTACCTCCAAGTTACACTATTTGCACATAAATTTTAATATAGAATTCATCATAAAATAATTTATTGGCATAAGCTCAAATATAAAGCATTTGAATTCATACTATAATAATTGTACCTAGTTGCTTAGTTTAAGATGAACCCTGCAGGACGCACCATTCTATAAATAAAATTTGGTTAAAATTGTGTTTACAAGCTGTTGAAATTGTGGTATTTTAATTATAGAGAGGAGGGAGATGAAAGAGAATTAATATTAAATGGGATATATTGCAATGTATTGATATTTTGATGTGATTATAAAACTTACAGCACTAACCCTTATTTATACTAATCATAATCATAAATCATAATTAATTAAAGGAATAAAATCATGATAAAAGAAGAAAATGTGCAAACTAATCTTAAAAGATAATGAGAAAATAGGGTATATAATCCTAAAGAATAATTTAAGATATGATCAAATATTTTTGGTATTTTCATATATTATAACACTTCCTCTCAAGTTAAAGCTTACTAAACTTTAAAGCCTGTTATAAATAAACCCTCATAAAAAAAATTAATACAACTTGACACTATCAAAGCGAGGGACCAGGATGATTCTTTGGAACAATCACAAGGCCAGTTAATACTTCTAGTAAAGTTGCAAGGTCAGACTAGTTTTTCTAGAATCAAATAAGGAAATGCAGTAACTAATCATAAAAGATGATAAAGAAATAGGAAAACTAATCCTAAAGGATAATCTAAATGTGATAAGATAATTTTGGGTATTTTCATACATTCTAATTCTAACACAAACTAATAAAAAACATTGGGAGAGGTTCCCAAAAAATATTAGAGAGAATTTAAACCACTAGCATTAAGTAAAACATAGTCATATAGTCTTTGGAATCAGCTCTCCACTTAGTGATGAACAATAGCAAATGAGACAAAATGACAATAGCAAACCAGATTTCAATTTTTGATCGACAGCCCAATCAAGGACCCTTTGAGCTTCATCAGTCAGTGGAGGATACATTGTGCCAATGAAATCTGGATCATCTTCTTCAAATGACTTTGCAATTTCATCTCGCACCTTGAAAAGTGTAATTCCATGACCTCGCAAAAAATTAGCAGCTAGACTAGTCCCTAAAATCCAGAGATAGATTAGGCACAATGCTTAAACTTTGATATTCATAACTTTCATTGGAAGAAATGCAGTAAAAACACAAGGGATATATATATATATATATATATATATATATATATATATATATATATATATTATTAATTAATTAATTAAAAGTCTCCCAAAATATAATAAAGGCATAACATTGCACCTAGATTTTTTCTTTTTAAATGTAGTTTAAGCTGCATCAGAATTTATGTTTTTCCTGGTGAAAAATGTAGCCTTACTGCCTTGAATTATTTGTAAGGAAAGAGAATCAACTCCATATGTGTGTTCTAGTCAAATTTAAAATGTGCATTGATGAAATGACAAGCCAGGTGAATTTTAGTTGTCATCTAAAACACTATCAGAAAGTGAGATGAAATGAGAGGATGAGGACTACCAAAAATATAAGTGCCTGAGATTAAATGACTGAGTTTTAAGAATCAATAGAAAAGTAAATGATATAATAGAAGTACATCTTATGGCTATTAGCCAAGTATATCTAGCTTCTTCAACAAAGAAACAAGAAAAATTTCCCTTTGGGGGACTAAGATCTATTGTATCAAGGACTGTCCCCAATTCCCATTGTAATGAGCTAAGTTCCCACAAAATACGCTTCTCCATTTATGTTTTACATGCAAACTAATTAACATTACATCATAAGAATGGTCTGGTTAGTTAGCCCTGGTAAACATGTTTCGGGCAGGAGAAATGCCTTTGAACAGTAAATAAAGTGTTTGGCAACTTCCAGCTTTTTGATGAAGTGAAAGTTTTTAACATTTCCATTGAAAAGAATTGACTCGCATAACTCACAAATCATATCTTGTTTCCACTTCAAAAACAATTTTACCCGACAAATCAAACAGAATCAACTTACCCAGCACTTTCAAAATGCCATTCCCAAACACAAACAAATTTTTTTAACCTCATCTCTTCCAAAATCAATTCTTCTAGCATCGATTTTTCCAAAATAAATTCCACCAAAAAAAGAAACAAACATGGAAGTTTGAAAAACTGCAATGGAGCAAACGAGTTACTTACCCTCGATAAGGAGCCCCACGAGAAGGCATTCAGAGTTAGTAGTTGGACTAAAGATTTTTATTGCCTCCAATTCAGCCATTGCAAACGATTTTATAGCCTTGGAAGACCATCTTGCTTTCATCAAATACAATTAGCAATGAACCAACGACAATGGAATAAGATAAATAAGTAGAGACGGACATAATTGGTCGATACTCACTTGGGAATTTCCTGGCCGGGAGAAACACGCTCCGGCTTTCTGCAAACTTGAAAAATCACAGTAAATCTAAAATCCAAAATCCAAAAATGGAGTAAATCAATTTCGTATTGGGAACTGAATAAAGATTACGCGGTGGGGAGACTGAGGGAGGCGGTGGCAGCGAGGTGGCGGCGCTTCCGAATTGACACGTGAGGTCTCACAGTGAAACTACTGGGCCCAACCCTAACTTCGGTTCCAAGCCATGAATTCTCAGAGCCCTTTAGCGTCAAAATCTGACCCAAACGAACGCGAGTGTCGGACCGCAATATCAGGCTCCCGGGGCAATGGTAGTGCGTAGCAGCCATTTCCCAACCAAATGCGATACTTCGGAATCGGATAGAATTCTTTTAAGCAGAAGAAATATGCGGCGTCGTATTGATGGCGTGCTATTTGTTTCGGGGAGGGAGGGGGGTTGAACTTGAAGGTATTGATGCGTGTCTTTTTGGGTCCGTTTATAGGAAATTGGGCTTGGGGCCTCCAAAACTTTTGGAGCCACTTGGGCCGGAAGCCCAGGACTTCTTTTGGGTTATTTAGACACTTTGGAAACAAAAAAAAAACACACTTTGGAATAAATACCAAATACCAAATACCAAAGGCAAATAGGAACAATGCTTCACTTTGTGGCTTGAAAGCATCGGAAACAGGGAAGAACGAAAAAAACAAGAAGCATCGGAAGCAGAAAAGATATGCAAGTTCGATCCAAGTTCACTTTCCAACAAACAATGAACATTCGATGATCCTTCCAATGTACCAAATTTGTTTATGCATGTAAAAGCTGAGTAGGCCACACTGGAATGGGAAGGGCTTCCCACCCTCTTTCTTTGATCTTTGGTACAATCTCCTGTGAGCTCGGTAGCAGCTTCGATGCATGTCCCTATAATGGTTGTAAAATGGGTTGGGACACCCCCTTCTATATTGACACTAATTATTTGATGTGCTGGCAGTATATAATCCATTTGGGTTATGAATAATCTGTTAGGTCCAAATTTGCTGGCAAGAAGTCCCAGTTAGTGAAGTGAAAATTTGTTACTTCTCTGATGTAAAATATTAAAAACACATTTTATTTACATTTTATAGAATAATTCTGGTTTTTTTATAATCTTAACCAAATAATTATTGGCACTTGAAGTGTCTCGCTATGCTTTCACCGATATTTACCCGGATCAAGGGTTGGTAACACTTTAGTGGCCCCTCTAATAAGATATGAAGTATGAAAATTTCTTAAATTCGCTCAATTTTTTAATATTTTGTTTGGATAAGAACAGAAAGAAAAAGAGGAGAAGAACAAGAAATTAAGAAAAAAAATAATTATTTAGATGTATAAAAAAAAGGAAAGAAAATAATTTTTTTTATTTATATGAATGAAAAATAAAATAAAATATATTAGTAATATAAAATTTATTTTATATAAAATTTTAAAAAATTTATTTTTTATTATGTTTTATTATAAATATTTTTATTTTTAAAAAAATTAAAATATATAATAATTTTAATAATTTAAAATAAAAAAATATTCTTTCATTTTTTTTGTTTAAAGAGAAAGATTAATTTTGTTATAGATCTTGTAAAAAATGTTTTTCTTTTTTATTTTTCTATACAAATAAATGATAAAAATTCTTTTTATCTTTATACTTCCTTCCTCCTCATTTTTTACTCCAACCAAACAAATCATACATCTGCCCATAAATAAATGGTAATTAAATAGGGCATAGGACGGACTCAATATTTATATAAGGTTAAAATTCAAGACAAAACTTTTTTAACTAATAAAAATAATTTGTTAAAATAATTATAATTTAATTTAAATTTATTGAAGTTTTTTAAAATGTTAAACTTATAATTTACAAGTATCTTTTGATTTAATTTTTTTGAATCTTAAAATTTAGTTTAAAGTTGAAATTAAAAATAAATATTAAATTTAATGTTGTTTGATAATTTGATAATTTTTTTAGCTTGGAAGTTATTTTTAAGTTAAAAATTATTGAGTGATGTATTTTTAGATCTCGAAATTTTTTTAAAAAATGGAAATTTTATTTAAAATATATATGTATATATATATATATATTTGTTTTTAATGGAGGATTTTTTTAAACTAAATTCATAAAAACTTATTTTTAATATATATTTGTTAACCTTACTTTATTTTAGAGTTTTTATATAATTATATTTTACATAATTTAACTTTTTACGTATAAGAGAAATCTAAAATAAAAAATGAATCAAACTCTATCATAATAAGAAGTGCCGAAGATTTTTTAAAACTTAATTATTCTTAATATGTTAATACTATTTTATCGAGTAATATTTTACTGTTTGCATCAAATTGATGCTAAGTGATAAATACGCTTTAGAAAGAAAAACTGACAGTTATAGTTATTAATTAAAAAAAATCAAGAATTGATATTGTGATTAAATGTATTTTTCTGTATGGGTAATAAATAGAATAAATATTTATTTGAATTTGTATTTGGGTATAAATAAATGCTGGTAAAGTTTTATGTGTACAAATACAAATATGCATGCTATAGTATTCAAAATTATTTACCTGCATTATATATAATGAATATAAATATATAATTAAAATTAAAATGTTAAATAATAAAATATAAGTAAAAAAACCTCGGAATTAAGTTGATCTTTAAAATTTAATAACTTAAATTTAGAATTTTTTATAATAATATTTATACTTTATTAACTTGTAAAGTGTTTGGATAGATTATATATTATATTTTAATTAAGTAACTTTTGAATAATAGAGATGAATGTAGAGATTTAAATACCAAACACATACGGGAGTGGAAATCAAAATTCTAACACAATTATAACATGTACCGTAATTTTTTTTTAAAATAATATGAAAAAGAATTGTACATTATTCTACCAAGATGTTACCCATTGCTATTCCTATTTTTTTCTTTTATTATTTTATTTTATCCATTGTATAAATAAGTAATATAAATTAAAAAAATTATTTTTATTTTATTCCATCCTTTGTTTCTTTGCAATTTACTTACAACTGTAGAATAGCTCCTCACCCCTGGAGCCTTTTGTTTTTGGTGGCCTTTAGTCCAAAAAATATAATAATTTGAAAAATTTGAATAAATATTAAATAAATTAATAATTTCTGTAATATTGTTATAAGGAACCCTGGTAAGAATCTAAAACTTACTCTTTATGGATTCTTTAATCTTACGCTTAGTACATTTTAATAGCAGGATCATAATAAATTGCAAAGTGGTTAGGCTTAATTTTAATCGGTAAATTTTCAATCAAGAACCAATTCACTACTTTATTGTCTGAAACATAGTCAAACCTTTTGCATTGATTATTGCTGATTTTTGGTGCAAAAAAGGGCAAGTATTTAGTTTTTTTGCAAAATATTATTTTTAAGAAATAATCGTTATTTTTTTAATTTAACAAAAATAAATAACTTTCTAAAAATAAAATTATTTAAATATGAATTTTTAAAGAAATTGTCATTAATAAAACTTGTTAAATTACTACTTTTTAACCAAATTTTCTTAAATTTTGAATATAAAATTTATAAATCACCAATAATTTATTTCTATTTACTTGTTTTTGAAAACAATTTTTAAAATAAAAAAATAATTATTCCAAACCCTTTTTTCTCCCAGAATTAAAGAAACCCGTGTTGAAAAAGTGAAATTTGCTTTTAAGTAAGATGTGATAAATTTACCTATAGAACATAGAGAAATAAATTTAAATGTTTTCCTAATTTATTGTATATAAATACAGGGAGAGATACCTATAATTTATTGATTTTATTCTTATAAAAATAAAAAGTAATATAATTAAAAAATAATAATTCAATAATTATAATATAATATTTGACATTCTTAGTATATGTAATTTAAACCAATATTTATTTAAGTAACGACGGTCAAATTAGAAAATGCAGGGGGTGAAGCAAGAAAGTGGGAATAGAAATTGGTCTAAATTCAGAGAAAGGTAAGCAAAGATTTGCATAGAATCATATATTCTGATTCGGTGCTTTAGATTAATTGCGTTAATTATAGTCATCATTTATTGAAACATGTTCATGCACGTCGGAGCAAAACATGCGTCGAGTGTCCCACGGAAAGACATGCGGCGCCGTTGTATCAAAGTTCTCTCCGCTCTCATTCTTGAATCCCGCCTCAAATGGTGAGCAAGGATTTCGAATTTGGTGCTACAGTGTCTTAACGGTCAAAAAGTGCAGAGGGTAGTCTTATATATAGCGGGATTTACGAAAAATCGAAACAACAAGAGGGCCCAAACAATAATAGCTGAGTTGTCAACCACATGGCACTACCTAAGGCCTTTCCTCATGTATTGCCCTTTCGTCTTTTCTTTTTGGTCAGTGTATATTGCCCTTTCCTCTGTGTAAAAAGACACGATGGCAAAACGCGATGCACTGTGGATTCTGGTGTGCCCCATGCACCTTTTTCAGATCCACATCCATATGTTGATGTGGATATAACAATGGGCCAACTACCACTATCATTGGCGGGAACCGCCTCTTTCCGCCCATGTCAATTCTCATATACTCTTCCTTCCTCACAATATCCCAATTCTCAGATCTTGCAGGCAATACAAGGTGTATTTGGTGTAACTTTTTGGAAAATTCATTTTATATTTAATACTATTGATATTTTAAAAGTATATTTATAAACAAATTATTCAATTGATAAAATTAAATTATTTTAACATGCAAATAAAATACTGCAATCTATGAGATTCACACACAGTTTATTTTATCTATAAAAATATTGTTTTTCAAATCAATCTTCCTAACCTTGTAATTAATCTTACGAACATGAAAAACTATCCATACACTGTTGTAACTGGAGTTTCCTTCCTTAACGAGAGTGAAGAAAACAATACGTATCCATATAAGTACATA
The DNA here is from genome assembly GCA_037954105.1 of Canavalia gladiata. Taxonomy (NCBI): domain Eukaryota; kingdom Viridiplantae; phylum Streptophyta; class Magnoliopsida; order Fabales; family Fabaceae; genus Canavalia; species Canavalia gladiata. The sequence goes on along the minus strand of CM075667.1, from coordinate 16,426,016 downwards.
ATCAACATTAAGGATCATGTTTAAATTAAGTGTGATATAGGAAAAATTCATTTTTAATAAATAAAATAGATGATATAAATTTTTTCAATATATATGTAAGAATATACGGTAATAATATTTTTTATTAAAAAATATAATATATCATCAATTTGTTAAATCATGTGATTTTAATAAAAATTATTATATATTAATTTATATTTTATATTTTAGATATTTTAAATATATATAATAATTATAAAAATAAACCAATAAAAAAATAAAAATACTATAATATATTTTAATAAAAAAATTTAATTTCAATATTTATCTTATATAATATATTATTTAAAATAAAAAAAAATTAAAAAAAAAAAGTTCAATGTGAGAAATGGCAGCTATTTTTTTTTATCCGTAGACAGACACTCCAAACATGAGGTTTTTTTTTCACACACTTTTCATCACCGCTGTTTTTTTTTGTATATTTTAATGTTTTTTTAATTTTAAAATTAAATATTTTAAAATAAATGTATAAATAAATTTAAATTATATATTTTTTGTTAAAAATGTAAAAATTATAATTATAAAGTAAACAGTAAGCGGGTTTAGACGATCCCAACATAGGCTAACGACTCCCACCTTTCTAAGGAGACAGCTTCTAGTTGTAGAAATTCTTGTTTAGTAATTTTTGTGGATGTATTTTTTTGACACCTATCATTATGTTTTCCAAATTTATTTTTTAAATAATAAAATACTAAATAAAGAATAAGTATAAAAAACTACAGAAATACTAAAAATTTACTCCTGGTTTGGGCAGTTGAAACAACAGGCAAAGACAGTAGCTACCGGGGAACGTGTTTTCTGACGGGTCTGCATGCGACACAAGGCCCCTCTTTCAGTGGGTCCCAATTTACACCTTTCGGAGTTTATTATTTATTAATATATACATTTCAGAATTTCTTTCTGTTGTTGACTTTAAAAACAAAAAAGAAAGGTAAAAATAAAAAAATACTATGTCAAGACTCAAGACGTGAGTTCACTTACTCCTTTGTCTGACACGGTCGCATAGCTTTCTCACAGTGTTTGGGTTCACGTTTTCTCGCCTCGCCCATGCCACGTTCACGTTGTTAGTCTGACACGTTCGAATTAGTCTGACATGTTCAAATTCACGTTCTTTGTCTGCCACGTTCGAATAATTTTTCATACGTGACTCCCGTTTTCTCTCTTAAAACCTGTATCCAGATGCCAGACAAGCTTTCATGCCATGATGAAAAAAAAAATATAGGTAATAATATATTTTTTATTTGGTTTTAAAAAAGGTCAACTTTTTACGAAGAAAATATTTTTATTTTTCATTTATTTAAATTTCAACCTTTTTATTTTTTATCTAAATAAAATTTTAACGTTTAGATAATTTTTGTAAAATAAAATTAAAATAAATAAATTTATAAATTATTTTATTTAAATGAAAGTTTAAAATGATATAATTTATATTTTAAATATTTTTTTAAAATTATAATAATACTTAACATTTTTCAACACTACCCAAGAACTACAATTTATTATGTTGATTCAAACATTTAATTTTAATTAAAAGTATACCAAACATGAAAACTTTCTCTTAAATTACATTAAACTAAAATAAACCCAATTTTAACATGCACCCAGTTTTCACTCCTGTCCTTTTTTATTGCAGCAATTTTGCTGCTTGAAGGGAGGCATTAATTAATAGGGTTTTATATTTTTTAAACTAAAACAAAATTTGAATTGATATTCTAATTTTAAGCTTTGTATCATTAAATTAATTTAAGTAGATTAAATATTTTTTATTTAAATACGTATATATACTTTTTAATAAAAAATTAAAAAATAAATACATAAATAAATAAATAAATAATAATATATTATTAGTTAATAATACATATCTCCTAACATTTAATAAGAACAATACATTATTAAATTATAATATTAAATTTATCTATCTTGTATCCATGAACTAAAATCCTTATAAAAAAAGTGGTAGTTAAACTCTTCTGTTCGGTTTTAAGAGAGGATAGTTATGGAAACAAAAGGATAATAGCTATTTATATAGGTTTAATAATACTGACCTCGAAATTAATTTTCACTAAACTTGATTTTATAATTTAAATTTGTAATTTTAATACCAATAATCTAATATTCAACATGTATATAATTTTATTTTTAAACTTAAATTTAAACCCTAATATTTAAGATGGAGTATTATAAAAGGGATTTGGTAAGAAAGATATTATAAAAAATATCAGATAGAGTATTAATTGTTTCAAACTGCATTTCATTTGTTTTTGATAAAATAGTTACGCCGTTTTTTTTGTGTAGTAGGAAGTTACTTTTAAATAATTAAAATACTTAAATAATATTATTAGTATATAAAAATTTCTAACATTTAATATTATCAAAGTATTGAATTATTTAATTTTTGAATAATATTATATAAATTTTAATTAAAAATATATTAAAAAAATAAATTCTTTTTAACTATTTTTTTGTTTTAATAAATTAATTACTGATTAAATTTTTATTTATTGTTTAATATTAAGTTATATATTATATTAAAAAATTAATAATAAATTTATTTATATTAAATTATTTATTTAATTTTTATTAAATATTTTTAGAAAAAAATAAATATTATTTTAAATAATATAAATAATAACTTAAAAATATATGTTTTTTTCAATCTTTACAAACTAAAAGGAATGAAAAAAGTATTTATTATTGTAGGAAGGATGGGTTGGAATATAGTTTGTTCATTGTACGTGCATTTGTAATTTTGAATTATTTCATATGAAAGGTTAAAAAATTGAATATGAATGATAGAACTGGAAAGGCGAAGGAGGAGCAGAGGCATAAATGAAAATAAAAATGACTTTACAGTTATAAGCAAAGGTGAGTTATCAAAGTCCAAAGATGCAAGAAGCACAAGAAAAGCGGCCGCAATAGGCGACAGAGGAAAAACCTATGCGAGCGGTGTTATGACGTGAGGGCGTCATAATTTGGGTCGGCGAATCTCAACTTAATGATAAAATTTACTCTGTTGATTTTATTTTGTGCGTTATTTTTATAATTTAATATTTTTTATTTTAAAAATTAAATTAAGAAAGCATAATTATATTTTGAAATGTCTTATTTTAAAAGAAAAGAAATGCATACTTCAGATTGAAAATACTGATAAAAATAAAAATTCAGGAATGAGGAATGAGGGCCCTATCCTGCCACCTGGCTCTACCCCTCTCCTCATTGATTTCACATGTTTCCAGCTGTTGAGTACAGAGCAAGCAAAGCAACATCTAGAGATCCCACGTGTCGTCCATGTTGGATTGTAAATTACGGTGGATTGGTGGAAGAAGACACGTGTCATCCTTGTTTGATTGAAGGTTAAAGGGGGTTAAAAGAGATTATAGAATGATTAGGTGTGGCATGGAACAGGAAAAATGGGAAGCTGGGTCAGCGCGTCAGGCGTTAGTCACGCCATGTGACAGTGCTGCATTACCCAAAACCCTCTTTCTCTTTGCGTATAGACATGGTATCTAATAAATAAACAATAAAAAAATCGTGACAATATCATATCTGCCAAATATATATAGCGGTGTAACTTAGTAAACACGGAGCCAAAGTCTAGAACAAGGTGTGCTTTGTGCTCGAGCCTTGCGGGAAACAGCATAAGAGAGAGAAAGAGAAAAGAGAGAGTGACTATTGCACACTCAGTGCCCACAGCGAAGGCGATATAGTTGGAGGAGTCTGGTAAAGGGGGCGATTTGGTCCAAGAGGTTGTTGGGCAAATAAAAACCCACGGTTTCGGATCATAGGCCATTCTGTATTTGTTTTTGTCATATCAAATTTCAAAAGGACTGACCGGTGGTGCTTTTAGAGCCTTCTTTGGATAACAAGTAGAGTTGGAGACTCTTTCTACAATTGGCCTACCTGTTCCTTCTGCGGAACGGAAGTTCCTCTATTTTCACGCCACTTCTCAACCTTGCAGACCAAAACGATGGAGTGGCCTGCTAGTACGGATGAATACGAAAAGCTCATAATTCGGATGAGCACCCCCAGGTTGTTCAATTACCCTTCCTCTTCATGTGTTGCCCTGATTTCTGCTTTTTTTCCTTTCAACATATAGTTATGTAACTCTACGTTTTCAACCGATCTATAAGTTTTGCAGCAAGAGTCCCGCAGATTTTATACAAATCTAACCCCAATTAGTTTGTTTATTCTTGTTTTTGCTTTGCTTTGTTGACACACTACGATTTTCTGCTAATTTTATTTACTCTCTAATCCTTTTTCTCCCCGAATGGTATAACCTGTTAATTCGAAAAAGGTTAATATTTTGATGTGTTTCTTTTGTTCCTGGGGAAGTTGTTTTTTGGCAGACAGGAATGTTTCCTGTCTTGAACTCCTTCCCGCAAGCCTGCTTGCAATAGTTCAATTTTCAAAATTTTCAAAATAGCTTGATTATGTGAATTAATTTCCAAAAATAATTTATTTCTAGGCCTCACCGACTTTTAAACCTGATTGGTTCACCGCCAATATTTTAAAAAACTTTTTGACTTTTCTTTCCTTATCGCGTCTGCCCCCGCTTTCTTCCAGAACATCCGTGTATTTTGCTGACTTTGACTTTTCTCGGCGAAACAGGGTTGTTATTGATAATGCCGTTTGCTCTGCAACGACTCTGGTCAAGGTAACCTCTCACAAAATTCTTTCCCGTAAATGTAAAATTATTTTGTTTTCGTTTAAATAAAATAAATAACAACAGTTTATATGGTTTGATGAAATCGCAGGTTGATAGCGCCAGAAGGCATGGTATTCTATTGGATGCCGTACAGGTGCTTACCGATTTGAACCTTTCTATCAAGAAGGCTTATATTTCCTCCGATGGCAAGTGGTTCATGGATGGTAAGCTAATCTTCATTTCCCTTCTTCTGCTAAAATGGGTAATAATGCTTCAACCACCCACTAACCTTTGCCTATTCCATGGACAGTCTTCCATGTCACCGATCAGAACGGAAACAAGCTAACGGACGAGAACGTTTTAAAATATATTGAACAGGTATGTTTTATATAGGTTGTAACTTAATTACGATGTTACTGATTGGAGTTTATTTTGTTCCTGTATGGTGTATTTATTGTTAATCTGACTCTGGATTTTTGTTATGATAGTCACTTGGAACCATTCACAATGTGAGAACCAACACTTCAAATGGTCTCACGGCCCTGGAGTTAACAGGAACTGATCGAGTCGGACTTCTATCGGAGGTTTTTGCTGTGCTGGCAGATCTTCAATGTGATGTGGTTGAGGCTAAGGTTTGGACTCACAATGGCCGCATTGCCTCCTTGATCTACATAAAAGACAGTAACTCTGGGTCCACCGTTGAGGACTCTCAGAAAATTAACAGGATTGAAGTGCGGTTAAGGAATGTTTTGAAGGGAGACAATGACATTAGGAGTGCAAAAACTTGTGTCTCCATGGCTGTTATGCACGCTGATAGAAGGCTGCATCAGATGATGTTTGCCGACCGTGATTACGAGAGAACTCCCATTCTCAAGTTTACATCTGATAACCCTGTGGTCACCGTCCAGAATTGGGCAGAATGGAGTTACTCGGTTGTGAATGTTCAGTGCAAGGACCGAATGAAGCTATTATTCGATGTTGTATGCAATTTGACAGACATGGAATATGTTGTATTTCATGCAACTATTAACACCAATGGTGACCAAGCATACTTGGTAATTATTCAACTTCCCTCCATCTAACATAGTTTTTTATTTTATTTTACTTGCTTGGTTGGTTGGTTTATGTTCTTAATTAACTTTGCTGTCCTAAAAATCTTCATTTCAGGAATTTTATATAAGACACAAAGATGGAACCCCAATTAGTTCAGAACCAGAGCGCCAACGTGTAATTCAGTGCTTAAAAGCTGCTGTGGAGAGAAGGGCATCTGAGGTATAGGCTTCCTCCATCTCACTCGTAGTTGTTAAATGGTTAGGAGCGTTAGATATGAAATGACCATGACTAAATAATTTTTATTTGTTTAATTATAGGGTGTTCGACTAGAGTTGTGCACGGAAGATAGGGAGGGGCTTCTTGCAGAAGTGATGAGAACATTTCGAGAGAATGGTTTGAATGTTACAAGGGCTGAGATATCCACCATAGGCAACATGGCTACAAATGTGTTCTATGTAACGGATGCCATTGGAAACCCATCTGATCCAAGAATAATCGAATCTGTTAGGCAAAAAATTGGGTTAACCAATTTAGAAGTGAAGGAATTGCCACTGGTATATCATCAGGAGGCAGAGAGAGAGGATCAAGCGGTTGGAGTTGGTGGGGCCGTGTTGTTGTCTATTGGGAGCCTTGTGAGGAGGAATCTGTACAATTTGGGACTAATCAAATCCTGTTCTTAAGGCATATGCTTAAGCGGAGAGAGGGAATTTAGGAGTGTGAGTGAGTGTTCGATGCAACTTCTGTAGCATAATATTCTTTGCTTCGGACTTGGGCTTTGTGTACATAAAAAGTTCAAGGATGGAATTTGGTGATAGTAGTTGTACTAGTTGGTTGGGTTGGTGGAAACGGATAGTTATGTGTACAGCTGTAGGAGATTGGAGTGCCCCACCATTTTAAATGTTCACTTGAATTAGTGATTGGTTATTGCAGAAGATGTTGTTCACGTCGGTGGGAAGGTTGAGAGATGAAATACAGAATTGGATTCTTGGTGGCAGAGACACAGGGTTAGGTAGAGGCAACAAAGTGGGTTCAATGTTCTTTTAGCACTTAACTTATATGTACATACCCACCTTCTTTTTATGCTATCAATATTAATATTAGCGGCTGACTTCAACTTTTAAATTCAACTCTCCTTTTTCTCACATTTCAACTCTTTTCTTGCCTCCATGTTTTCCCACCGCTACATGTCACCGGTTCATATCGTCAAAGATTTTTCTATTAGATTTATCTCTTCTAAAATGGAAGTGTATTAAATAACAAATAAAAAGTAAATCGACCTTTTTTTTTATTAAGTAATTTAAAATTTTCAAAATCATCTTTATTGGACGGCATACAACTGCAAACTGGAAGAAACTCAAGATGAGGTCTTTGATTCAAGTTCTATTAATTTTCAAGACAGATAAAGATTCAATTATCCTCATCGTGCTAGGCTTTTGGATTAAAATTTGGGAAATCTAATGCATCCGCTTGACACGGACACCCCCTATCACGTGGAATCAACATTAGTTATGTGTTGATATAGACTTGACAGGTTGGAGCACCACATGCCAGATAAGGTGATCGGGACCCAAAGGCATGGTACTGAACCGTAGATTTTGGTACATATATCTCCACTCTCCATTCTAGACACAAAAGGGCCATTGAAAAGACGTGGCTAGCTCTACATGAATAACAATACCAAATATAATATTAATGGATGTGGTTAGAGTCATATTTATTAGAAGCGAGTTCAAGTGTGTAAAGAAACCTTTCATGACTAACGTAACTAAGTAATAAATTGTATTTAATTAGATGAACTTGAAAGTGAGAACTGAAAATAGTTTACAATTAGGACTATCATGAGAACTCAGAAGCTGTAACAGCTTGAACAACTCAATTTTGAGGCATGAAAAAGTGGAAGGAAAATCTTGATTTTGATGGAGGAATTTGAAAGTGAATTTTTTTCACGATCAACTAATACTACAAGGCCTGCGATCTTTTACTAGAGATTTGCATCTGATTTGTGGGGGCGTGGGGCACATGGAAAATCAGCAAAAACTACTGTTTTACATTGGGAATATAGTTTTAGGAAGCTATGCAACTAAGATTTGGTGTAAACATAGCAAAATTTCATGGAGCAAATCTGATACGGCTGCACGATCTTGAACCACCAATTGTTGGTTCTACTAGCCAAGAAAACTAATGGCTCTATACGTCTATGGTTTCTCAATGCTCCTTTGCATAAGCAGGCTCTGTTGAGATGGTAATGTGGAACTGCTTCAGTCAGGTCGCTTGCTAAGCGGAGGCAAAAGCTTAGTGAGATGTCCATTACATTAACATTTAAGATAGTTTTAGGAAGAAAAAATAACTATTTAAGATAATAGGTTCTCATTCATCAGGAGTCACAAAACCAAAAAATACTTCACCTAACCACCAACTTTAGTAGTTTAAAGTTAATAGATATTGTTTATATAACACATTTCTACTATATTTTATATAACATTATTTTTTCTATTTTTCTCCATAACTCCCTATATTATTTATTTTATTACACATTTTCTCTTATCTTTTCCTATTCTTTTATATTTTATACACTTTATTATTTAAATTTATTGCACATATTCAATTTCTCTGAAGTTCACGTCCCATCTTTCACTATTGTAAAAATAGCTTTTTATAACAGGATTTTACGTCGGTTATTTGTCAACCGATGTAGAAAAAAGGCGGTGACATTTTTGTAAATAAATTTGCCACTTTCTACATCGGTTGCTTTATAACCGATGTAGAAAAATAGGCGGTGGCATTTTTGTAAAAAAATTTAAACTTTCTACATCGGTTGCTTTATAACCGATGTAGAAAGTCACTTTCTACATCGGTTGATTTATAACCGATGTAAAAAGTAACTTTCTACATCGGTTATAAAGCAACCGATGTAGAAAGTAAGACTTTCTACATCGGTTGAGTAGTGTAACCGATGTAGAAAGTTCTTTTTACATCGGTTCTCTGAAACAACCGACGTAGAAAGTCTGTTTTCCCTCCTCTTTATCTGATGCGACCGTTGTCGTCCTCATAAGTTAAACACTCCATTTACGAGCTTCTGCCCTAACTCATCGCTGAGCCTCCACAAGTGTAAACCTAAGCACGCCGTCGTCGTCGTCGTCGCGAAGAGCCCCGTCGTCGTCGTCGTGAAGAGCCCCGTCGTTCTCTGAAACAACCGTCGTCGTCGTCTACACCGGTATGTAGCATTCTGGCTCTCTGCTTAGGGTCTCTGTTCCTGTTTCTGCATTAGTGCTTAGCCTTAGGTTCTCTGTTTTGTTAAATCACTATGTTGCTTAGGTCTCTGTTGAATGCTTTGACAATGCATATGACGTTCAATCTGGTTGACGACTGGAGCGGCAATCTAGGTTCCCCATCCAATTAGAGTAGTAAATCCAAACCAAGCGTTGCCCTTGTAACCTGCATAATTTTACAAGATTACCTTAGTAGCATAGGGCCCGTCTTAGCCATGGGACTAGGCGCAGAATCTGGTCATATATATCTCCATAGATTGATCTTGCTTGCTGGCCTTTATTTTCACTTCAAGCACTTGTCAAAAGTCATTGCAATTATCAACAAATTTTTCCCCTGACCATGCCACAGTAAGTTTGTTGGTCCCACTGTTGCGTTGAAGATAGCCACTGATTTGTAGATGAAATTTGGGAAGGTAACCCATAGAGCACAGGAGCAGTTAGATGGTGTTAAGAGGACGAAATAGAGTTGCAATCGATACTGGTCTAGACATTCCAAAATGTGTGGCTCTGATATTGGGAGTGGTAGTTTGGTAAGGCCAAATTCTATGATCAGATTCACAATCGGAACTAAAATATATTCAAAGCTTAGGTCTCTGTTTCTTGTTTCTATTTCTGCATTAGTCTTAGTCTTTGCCTGTTACTTTGTATGAGGTAAATAGCCTTAGTCTTTGCTTGTTTAGGTCTCTGTTTCTGTTTCTGCATTAGTTGTTGTTAGCCTTAGCCTGTTTCTGTTTAGGTTTCTGTTTTGCCTGTTTCTGTTTTTCCTGTACCCTTAGCCTGTTTCTGTTTCTGTTTCTATTTCTGTTTGTGTTAAGGTTGAAATTTGCAATATAAATATGAATTGTATTTATTGTTTCTATTTAATAATTTTTTCATATTTGTTTTCTCTGCTTTTAACAGATACATGGCTGACCCTTCAGAGGTTCCTCCTTCACAAAGTGGGTCTGAGAACCCTTCTTCTCGGCAAAAGAAGGGAAGACGAGCCACACGGTTAAGGGAGTTAACCCTTAGTCGGAGCGGTGAGCAGAGGATTCCCATAGAGTTTGATCAGGCCACTGGGAATCCATTAGGGCCAAACAAGACAAAGTTTAAGAGTTATGTGGCCCTCCTTGGACGAAGCAAGGCCAGTATTTTGAAGAAGGATTGGGATGATGTTGAGATGTGAGTCAAAGATCAAATTTGGGAGACTATCATGGTATTTAACTTTAAAGCTTTAAGTTTTTCCATAAATTTATCATTCACTAACCAATTACATCTTCTTTTATGTAGCCTACATATGACGTACCAAACACTAACTTCCTGAAGAGGAAGTGGCTTTCATTTGCTGGTGAGCGCTGGAGGGGCTTCAAGACACATCTCACCAGCAAATATATATATATGGGTCACTCAAGGATGTGTCTCCTTGTGAGGAGTACCAGTTCCTTGATGAAGACACTTGGCAGAGATTTGTTGAGTCTCGAATGGATCCTGCATTCGTTGTATGTATCTTGCTAATATTTTATTTTTTTAATTGACTAATATAAGCAATATTATGATTAATTTATTTGCTTTCTTATAACAGGAGAAAAGAAAGAAGGCTCAACAAATTTCTGCTAAGAACTTTTACCCCCACAGATTATCTCGTGGGGGTTATGAGTTGCTTCAGGAGAGGCTGATGGACCAGAAGTCGAAAGAACGTCAGCAATCATCTAAAGCAGACCCCTCTACACTTCTCTCTCCACCCTCTCCACCTTCACGCCATGAGAAATGGAAGAGGGCACGCCAAAAGGCAACTGGAGAGTACACATCAGAGCCTTCTCGCATTGTTGCTGAGAAGATTGTAAGTAATCACAAAATTTTGTAAATTTCCATTTTATTTATCTTCAAACATTTACATTACTGATAACGATCATTTTTTGTTTTGTAGGATTCTTTGGTTGAACAAAGCTCACAAGGAGTCTTTGTTCCAACTGGCCGGGGGTACATCTTAAGTACTGCTATTGGCCAACCGGAGCATCCAGGGCGTGTTCGTGCAGTTGGCAGAGGTGTTGGCCTTAGACAGTACTGTGGATTGTCTTCTAGACAGACATCCAGAGAAGGTTTGGTGTCTAGAGATGAGTTGGACGCCATGCGTGAAGACATGAGGCAAGGACTGCGGCAAGAACTTCGAGAAGAGCTCAGACAGGAGCTTAGGCAGGAGCTTAGGCAAGAGCTTAGGCAGGAGCTTGCATCTTTGGGACTTTCCCAAACACAGACACAGGGTCACCATCCATCACCTTCTCCTAGGCGCGTGAGCACAAAGGGAAGCTGTGCTCCGACGGAGGAACAACTACAGGGAGAAGAGGATGTGGATGCAGCGGCAGACGATTATGAGTTATATGTTGATGATCCATATCGTCTGGTAGTAATTGGGAAAGTCTACACCTTGGGTTCAACCATCCATCACCAGCAAATTGATGATGATCATGTTAGAGTGGTGGTTGAACGGGTTGAAGATGCAGATGCTCCTGTTCCTGTCCCTACTCAGGAGGTTCATGTCGTGGGGCAAGCCCCCAACCATTTCATTATATGGCCGAGGAGACTTGTGCAGCGAGTTCAACCTCAGGTATTAGATAATTTTAGCCTATGTTACTAATTTTTTAATATATATATTGTGTGTGTCTATATATATATATATATTTCTTATTATTTTGTGAATTTATCGTAGGTTTATAAGGAAGATCGTGGGAAGAAGATTGATTTAAGTGCTAAAGCAGATCTTCCTGAGCCTTCTCCAAAGAAATATGAGGTTGATTTGCTCACACGTCTATTTGGTATCGCCATGAACTTGGGCGACCAAACTTTGCAAATAACAATGAAACCGGATATCATAGGGAAGCCCACACCTATCCCCTTCTACATTACTAAGAAGGATATATTGGAGTTGGTTGTGGGTAACGATCTCCTATGTGTAACAGTTCTACAATTATGGTTGATGTAAGTAAATTTCTAAACCTTACTTGAATTATTACTTCATTATCAAAAGCTAACATATGAAAATTATTCGCAATATTAGGTACCTGTATCGTATCTGCACTGAAAGAGGTAACTTACACCTATATGGATTCCTGGACCCAGTTCATATGCAGAAAACTGGGAACAAGCCAACTGAGATACAGGGATATCTTCAGAGGAGATTGCAGTCTGATAAAGACTGTTACCTAGCCCCCTACTTTCAATCGTAAGTCAATACTTAATTGCTTTATTTCATGAATTCAATTAAATTCCTAATTTTTGTTCATTGTCATCTTTATTTTGTAGGGCCCATTGGCAATTAATCATTATTTGTCCCAAGCGGAATTTAGTTGTATTTCTATGCTCTGCTTGGCAAAAACCAAAGAAAGACATAAAGGACATTATAGATTTGTAAGTTTTTATGATTTTGGTATTTATATTCATATAACTTGTTATTGTCAAAGGTATTCATTTGCTTTTTATTTTACTGTAGAGCAATGAATGCTCGACTTCGGTTAAAAGGGACACATCCATCAAATATTAAAAAACCTGTATGGATCATTCCAAAGGTAAGTACTTTATTAAAAGTTATTCAATTATTTTATATTCTTTTATCAACATCTCTAATTATATTTCATACTCTTTTTATTTTTTGAAGTGTCCAAGACAACCCGGAGGAACCGAGTGTGGATATTATGTGATGAGACATATGTTTCTCATTGTCTCGGCTTCTATTGTTAACTCTTGACACCAGGTAATTACAATTGTCTTCAATTAATTATTTAATTTTAATGCATAACATGACATGTTCACTAATTTTAATCAAAAACATCTTGTAGATATTTGACAATCCTCAACCTCTGTTAGATGAAGAAATTGATGATATCAGGAGATGTTGTGGGGAATTTCTGATTGAGGTTGCCAATTTGGGTTGAATTCATGAGATTTTTAGATTTTTAGTTTGTTTTTATTATATTTTATAATAAACATTGATGTATTTACTTTAATTATATAGACTCTGTAATTTCTGTATTGTCTGCCTGGTATTCTGTTTATATACACAGGTATTGTGAATAAACAATATGACAATTTCCTTAAACAAAAATAATATTTAAAAAAAAATATAAACTTTCTACCTCGGTTATGACCATAACCGATGTAAAAAGTTACTTTCTACATCGGTTGTGACCACAACCGATGTAAAAAGTCAGACTTTCTACATCGGTTGTCGTTTAACCGATGTAGAAAGTTCAATTTTTACATGAGTTAAAACTTCAACCGATGTAGAAAGTTGACTTTCTACATCGGTTATGGTCACAACCGATGTAGAAAGTATGACTTTCTACATCGGTTGATGTTTTAACCGATGTAGAAAGTGTATTTTCTACATCGGTTGTGGAACCGATGTAAAAAGTCTAAGTTTCTATATCGCCCGCTTCAATACCGCATTTATAACCGATGTAAAAAGTCCATAACAACCGATGTAAAAAGCTTATTTTTCACTAGTGTTTGTACGTAAGATTACACCAAAATATTTTGTTGTCAGACTTGCAAGAAATAGAAGTCCTAGGAGATGGCCCTTACCAGACATCATTGGCAGTGCATGAGTGATGAGTGGGTTGTTAGCGGTTAGTCAAAACGAAACCATGTGAAAAACTAGGAGGAGGTCAATAAGTGTAACGGGGTAGGAAAGTGCTGCAGTTGTTGCCGCTTACTGTATCTGAGCTGGTCTTGTCTGTGTTTTTTCAATTTTCACATGGGTTCTACCCTTCTTGTCTTTCATCTCGTCGTGGACACTGGTACAAATTACAGAGCTTCAACACACTTGCTCTTCTTTGTCCAAATCCTACTTTTAATATTTTGTATAATTAATTCAACATTTTAAAATTAAAGATTATAATAAATAATATTGTGTGAAGTCCAAACTATTTGTTTAAAAAAATTAAGAATAAAATGTTTCATCCATACAATTTTGGATTTTGGAAATAAATTTAAAAATTTTCTCTCTCTTTTTTTTTTACTTAATTTATACTTTTTAAATCTTCAGAACTTGGAAGAGATACAATGATAAATTAATAATAGAAAACTCTATGTTGGGCTCTCTCGTCCTTATTTGATAATATCTTCTTTGGACTTCAACATGAAAGATTAAAAAAATGAGACATGAATGTCTGATGCCGGTACACGCATGTTGCTAGAACTTGCTCAATTTAAAGCCATATATGAATATTATAGTAAATCTAAACACAAGATTTTCAATCAGTCTAAGTGATACAAACAATGACACCTCTGCATGGCAAGACAATGACAAGAGGCACCAGGGTCGCGCCAATTCAAGAAGGCCCAGTTTCCCGTTGCTTATATTTAAAGCCGCGCGTAAGTTCAGATATTTTAAATGAACAAGTTTAATAGTTTCTTAACTGTTTAAAACATATTGAAACAATTGCAAAAGTTCATTCCTCCTTCCCTAAATGGAAGAAGGTTATAATATGCCACTTCTTCTTTCAATCAAAGATTCTTTTCATAAGCTTATTAGAATAACCATTAGCAACATTTCAACAAATTTAAAATATTTAAAAATTTAATAAAAATAAAAATATTTTTATTTTAAAAATATTTTATTTGAATAAAAAAATTTAAAATTTATATATTAATTTTTTTTATTTAGATGACGAATTTTAAATTTATCAATTTTTATTTAAATAAATTAATTTAATTTTACCGTATACAAAATTTTATTTTTAAATATTTAAAAGTTTGTTTTTACTTTTTTTACTCATCCAATAATTTAGATATAGTAATATTTTTACAAAAATATTATATAACATGTTTAAATAAAATAATAATTAAAAAATATATAAAATAAATTATTTAATTATTAAAAATACTACAACACTACTGTGAGTGGATATGAGAGAAAAAGAGTAATAAAAAAGAAAGTTACGATTTAAAAAAAAAATTATTTTCGTTTATTAATTTTTTTAAAAATTTATAAAATTTTAATTTTCTTTAAAAATCCAAATAACATATTTTAATGAAAAATTAAAATTATCTCAAACATTAATTTTCCTCTTTAAAATAATTCATCTAAAAACACAAGGAAAGAAAATTTAATCTCAACACTTTAAAGAGGAGGAATCAGATTCCACAATAACATGATGGGAACCATGGTTTCAAATACAACTAAATTCGTTATCATAATAATGATAACATGTATGTTTTTGTATGACACTAAATTAATTTAGTAAAATACAACATCAATTAATTTTATGCAATGTGATAAAGTAAAATAATATTATCTTTCATTAACAAAACTAATGTTACATCAGCATCGAGATGACAACGAAACTTAACTATTAGAACTTAAAAGATGAAATATTTAATTAATTATTGTCTTAATTCTCATTCATTATCGATCAGTTAATACATAAGACATATATCCAGCCAAAAACCAATTAATCGATTCGTCATTTCAACCGTGAGTTAGTGATGAAGACGGCAATGGAAACAAACAAAGTCCCTTAAATTAGGAAAAAAACTAATGAAATGCCAACAATGGAACCTCTAAACATTTTTTTTGGAGGGATTCAGTGACTTTTTTTAGGTGAGTTGGAAAAAATTAAGAAGAAAGAACAGAGGATAAGCGCCTAAAAATAAGACAAGAGAAACCTTTTTCGTGCTATATATTAATAATAATATAGACTTTGTTACAAGGACTGCTGTTATATTTTATGTAAAGAGAGTATATATATAGCACAGTGGTTGATAGAAGTATAAGTGAGACAAACAGAGTTGAGTTAAGTTGAATTAGGCTTAATTCAAATTTAACTACATAAAAATAAACTTGGCTGAAGCTTTTGTACATTAAGAAAATGAACTTATTTTTCTTGCTTCAGATGAACATACTTGTAATTCTGGAGCTGCTCAAGTTTAATTTGATAAATCTGTTCAAATATAATTTTTAATATTTTTTCCTTAAATTTTTTTATATATTTGTGTTACTTAAATTCAGCTCATTTGTTAGGGAACCAAAAACTTACAAAACCATTAACAAGTAAAATCATATGTAACCGGTAAATTAACTCGATTGATTTTCACCCAGTTAACTATAAGTTAAAGAACCAAATAAAGATGGGCTTCATGACAAGAGTTGTCCGTACACCTTATTGTTTTGAAATCAACAATCATGTTATAAGATTAATCATGCATGTTATAAAATTTCTCTTTTATTCTAGGGAGAATCGGGGGCGGATGTCACCTTTCTATTTCTGGCAGTCGTAAATATAATAGTCACATGCTCAGGAAAAATCCTCCATGGAATTGGGAATTAGAGCAGAAAATAAAGTATATATACCCTGAAGTAAATATCATACATTATTTCTAAGGAATATAATCATGCATATATGGAGTTTATATAGTTAATCATTGATTATTATATGTTTGTGAGAAACATTAATTAGCATCCTAGCTATTAAAGGAACAAATAGCCTTCTATTTTTAATTTTGGTTACTAAGAGATAGAAAACGCTTAATTATGATTGACACATATAGATGGAGGATCTAAATATTATGCTTTACTTCAGAATAACGGCTTTGTCTATTAATTTATGCAATAGCCGGCAGGCCGGATTTGCCTAAAGACAAGATTGGGCATATATGAATATATTCAACTTGCTTCCACCAAAAGAAATAAAGTGAAAGTTCTCGAGCCTGCCAAGCCTACTTGTTACGTAACTTGAATTGATGGATGTATACTATACACTAGCTAGAAAAAAAAAATTTCAAAAAAAAGAAAAGAGAGAGAGAAACACTTGCTATTAATAGTTGGATTAACAAGCAATAGAATCCAACAAATATATGGATTGATCGGTACTATGATTATGAATACCGTGTTGCTACCTAATCGATCTGAAATAGATTTGGATTCGGATTATATATATATATATATATATATATATATATATATTTAGGAGTTAAAAAGATGAGTTATTTAATAAAGTCATTATAGTTAGTAACCTGAAAATTTTTAGAGAATTAAATATAAATATTTACACCAAATGATATGTTAATTATTATATATTAGATCTAAACTGGTTAGTTTTATAATAAGTATATAATTATTTATTTATTTATTTATTTTAAAAATAGTAAAAAAATAGTAATTTATAATAAAATTTTATATCAATTATTTTAGAATCGATGTAAAAAAATACAATGAAATTTTTTAAATAAATTTGATATATTTTATATTTATTTTTTAAATAATAAATGTGAAAAGTACTATATTGATTATTATCTCAACAAATATAAAAATTATTTTTTATATCAATTTTTTTGAAATTAATGTAAAAAATTTTATTTTTTAATTAGGTTTTCATCTTTTTCATATATATTTTTTTCAAGTTGCAACGTCTGTTCTACTGTTATAGTTCTTCTTTCATCTACCATTTTTCTAGCAAAGAAGGTGGTTGTTCATCATTTTCGAATCCAAACATTTCTCCCAAACTTGAAAACCATCCCCAATATGTCGTTATTGTTCATCATTCTTTCCTAAACCCTATTTTCAAACTCTAGTAAGCTTTCATTTACCATTGCAAACTTGGAATTGTCAACATAGGTAAATTTTACATTGTTTTGCATCATCATTGGTATGAATGTAGTTAGCATTGGTGTTTATATCCTGTTCATTGTCAACATGGGTCTTTGAACTTGCCTTCACCATTTTGTCACCCATGTGAACTTCATCATTCCTCGAGGAGCGTTTGTGACTACCATTACTTGCTTTTGAGATATTTTGATGATATAATGCATTTATATATTATTTATATGACAGCTGGTTGGTTGGTTATTTGATTTTTCATATACTTAATATATAGTTGTTTGATTATATATGCTTAATTAATTTTTGGGTTTTGAATATGTCTATCATGCTTTTTTGATGTGAACCTAATTAAAATTTATAGACAAAATAGCAATAGACTTCTCTTCCATATTAAATTCTGGCAAAGTTCCAAGTTAGTATTTTGGTTTAGTGTTTAATTTTGGCAAAGTCTCAAGTTAGTATTTTGGTTCAACTTCGACCAATAAGAAAAATTGTATCGATCATAAGTCCATTGCATGCTTTTATTTTCCTCAATGAACTTAATTATGAGTTGTGACCACCAAATAAATAAGGAATTGATCAAATAAATACACCCTGAGAAATAAGGTGATCATATATCATTGAATCAAGTAAAAACCTAAAAGAAATAAATTCATATAGTAATTAAAAGGATGTTTTAAAAAACTAAATTTCCAAGTGAATCAAACTAGAATTCCTAATCCCCAAGTACTTACTATTTATATTGTAGAGCATCACATGGAAAAGACAAATTGGCATATGCTTAATTAATAATTACCATAATTTAGAGATGATATATTACATAACAGTATGATCCTTAACATTGAATGTGTCATCCAACTCTTTATGAAATCTCTGTTAAGACAAATTGGTTGAGTAGTTGTCTTTATGTGACAAGCACCTTGACATCCATTATTCCTTATGATTTATACTTTTTATCTCTCAAATTAGGTCCATATCACTTAAAGAATAAATTATCACATTTCTTGTGTTAGGTTACACCTAGGTTTGGTTATAATCATTTTTTTGATTTCATGAATTGGTAGAATTTTAATTTTTATGATCATAATATGCTTGGTTTCATGAATTTTTAGTATAAACACTTAAGGGTAAATTGAGTAACCTTAGTATGGAAGAGTGTAATCTTAGTTTCCCGTTTGAGATTGAATCTAATATGTAAACCACTTAATGAGTGAAACACTGATTATATTCAATCTTGAATTGTTCAGGTTGATAGTTTAGGGAATGAAGTTTTTCATCCAATAGAATTTGATCAAAGAATTAGGAATCCTTTGGTGCAAAACAAGACAAAATTCAAGAGCTATGTCGCCCTACTTAAACATAGTAAAGCTAGTATCCTAAAGAATGATTGGGATGATGTGGAGCTTCATACTAAGGAGAAAATTTGGAAAATCATCATGGTACAGTTAACACTTATCTTTTTAATTATTCATGTAATAAACATGATTTTCATTGACTACCTTACCTTTATTGTGTCATGTAGCTTACTTATGATGTATCCAACACCAACTTACTCAAGAGAAAATGACTTTCCTTTAGAGGAGAACGTTGGAGGGAGTTCAAGGCTCATCTTACAAGTAAGTATTTATATGAGTCATTGAAAAATGTTTCTCCATGTAATGAATATAAGTTCCTTAATGATGACACATACTAGGAATTTGTTCAAAGTAGGCAAGATCCTATTTTTCTTATAAGTTAATTTACCTTAATTTCTATATCACTTGCATTTCACTTTACAAATAGGATCTTTTTTTAATTAACTTGGCATATCAAAATCATAAAGAAGAAGAAAGGAATAAGAATTGGTACAAAGAACCTCTACCCTTATAAATTGTCCCGTGAGGGTTATGAATTCCTAGAGGAGAGAATCTTACAACAGAAGCACAGAGAACAATAAACATTCTCTGAGCCAAACTCATCTAGTATGTTTTCTCCCTCATCTTCATTCATTGGTCATGAGAAATAAAAGAGAGCACGATAAAGGCCTTCTGAAAAGTATACCTCCAACCCATCTTGAATTGTAGCTAAGAGGATTGTAATTAATTTAGTCAAAAATTATTATTTTTATTTATAATATCAAATAAAACATTATTAACATTATGATACATATATTTTTGTAGGATTTTTTTTTTTGTTAAACAAAGCTCTCTACGAGCCTTTGTGCCTAGGAAATGGGATAATATCCTCACTACTATTATTGAATAATCGAAGCATCTAGGTCGTGTCGGTGTTGTTAGATGGGGTGTGGGGATACAAATATATTTTGGTTCATCTTTTGCACAATGATAGTAGAGAAATAATGTTACTTTGCACCATATTATCATTCGTAAATTTTAATTTTTAAGTGAATTTAATTTAAAATAAACTGAAATATTTTCACTAATTCTTAACAAAAATTTGCAGGTCTCATTGGTAATTGATAATTATTTGTCTTGCTTTGAACGTGATTGTCCTTTTATGCTCTATTTGTATTAAACCAAGAAAAGAAATTAAAGAACATATTGATTTGTAAATTTATATTATTTGATCGATGATATTTGTTTATACAATAACAATATCTTCTAATTAATTATTTTATATATCATAAAGTAATGAATGTATGCAATCTACTAAAGGGCAAACATTAAGCAATTTTCAAAAAATTAACATGAATAGTTCCACATGTAGGTAATTAAAAAATTATTTATTTAATAATTTATTTTTTATATTATATAGTAATTAATTTTATAATTTTTTATAATCCCACGAATAAGTTAGAGACACAGGATTCAGATATTATATTATGAGTTATATGCTTAACGTTATCTTCACAGGCATTGTTGATTTATAGGCTCAAATAATTTCAATTTTTACACCTAAGTAAGATTATACACATGTTCCTATTTAATTGTTATAATTATATCTAATTCTTAAATTGAATTAGGCAAAGATTCAATAATTAAACTTGCCTATTTGAAAAGGAAATTGACGATATTAAAAAATGGTGGTATAAATATTTAAAAGAGATATTAAATATGTAACTTAAATATATAAAAAAGTATATATAATTTAACAATATATTTTTTTATTATTTTTAAACTATAATTCTGAATTTAGCTGCATGGGAATATATATATATATATATATATATATATATATATATATGAAATGTTTTTAAATAGGTTTTTGGTTTTTGGGTTGTACCAAATCTAAAATTTATTTTAAATTTTTTTTTATTTTTTACATTGGTTATAATATTAACAGATATAAACGACATATTAACCGATATAAACTGCATTAATTATATTGTTAATCAATATAAAAAATATAACTTTATACATTAGTTATTATTATAATCGATGTAAAAAATATATTTTTTACATTGATTGGTGACTCAATCTAAAAAGTTTGAATATTTATTATATTTATTTTTATATTGTCTAAACAACTTATATAAAAAATCTATTTTAATTAATGTAAAAAATTTTATTAATCATTTTTGACTCTCTTAAAATAAGTTTGAAGTTCAATTTCTAAAAAAAAAAATAATTATCGAGTATATATAAAAACACAAAGCCAAGGAATTAACATTTGTAAAAGAGAAGAAAACGATGTTAGTGTTTTATTAGGAAAAAATGTCATTTTCCTTTCAATATCAATGATATGATATTAACGATAATCACAACTCACCAAGTTGCATTAATAAATTAGGCTTGTACGTTAAACGTTACGATCCAAGTGGCATACTTGCCTACTTGCCTCGGATTTCAATGTTAATTTTAATTGTTGTCCAAAAGAAACGACATCAACAGAGGATTATTGACTGCTTCGGAAGAATAATCTTGAGAACCGCTAAGTGCCTGCTTTTGTAAGATTGAAACCCAGTGTAATTTTCAATTGAAAATACAAACTTTGATGAACAAAATTAAATCTCTCTCCTTTCTTTTTTAGGTAGAGAGAATTTTAAAGTGAGAGATTGAGTTCAAGTTCAAGGCCAAAATTTAAACTCAAGAGTACTAAGGATTATCTCACATTAAGGACACGGGTGGTGGAGGTTTCAAATTGTAACTTACTAGATGCGAAACCTAAGATATTTGTTGGATCAATTCTTAAAATGAGACAACTGTTATTTGACATATTATTATCATTAAATTATTTTAAAAAAGATAACAAAAATACATTTTAATATATTTTTATCTTTATTTTTTCTAATCACGAAATGTATATAAGCATTATTGTGCAACTAAATTCAACTAGGATGCACCCGAATTTTCATTCTCTTTAATATGTTGCTGCTACATCATGGGCTTCACATGTTATTGGGAGTGGCCCAGGATTTCTCTCTTGCGAGGGTGAGGAAGCCCGCATTGATTTAAGTTTTTTTATTATTTAAATCACATGTATTTATCATAAACGGTGATCGTATTAAAATTACAATTTTTCATTACATAGTAGAACTAGTTTTTTTAATAATTTTTTACACAAAATTTAAAGCTAAAATTTTATCTATAGAAAATTAAGTATATATCACTTCATCCATATCAATTTTAGGTTTAGATACATTTTTTATTTTTATAATTTACCTTCATTTTAATTTTTTTTTATCATATTTTAAAGTTTTATTTTTGACCCTTGTAATTATATAAGTCTAGATTTTGATTCTTATAGTTTTATTTTAGTTTAGTTTATTTAATTTTATTCTATTTAGATCTTGATCCTCTAATGTTAGACAATGATTGTAATTTACAAGAATGCATGTTTTGACTTATTATTACAAGTGAGGATTAAAATAATTTTTTAAAAAAACTAGAAATAAAAAATTAATATAGGAATCAAAGTTATGTAAGTTATATAAATTGTACAAATATAAAATACATTTTAATTTTAATTTTATCATGAAAATAGAGATAAAATATTTTAGCATAAAATCAAAATTATAAATTATAGAAAATAAAAATATATTTAAATCTTGTTTTTATCACTAAAAAATGTGGAAAAGAGTTTATAGAAGCCAACGGTTAGCATCTTCTTTATAATATTAGAGTTTCCTGGCCGGCCCAAACTTTATTGCATGGTCTGTTATGTGCAGGAATTTTATCGTTGGAAACTTGGAATCTCTTATGTTTTAGTAACATAAGTTTGTATTATCCGATTTTTAAAGGTCACTAAGTACGGAAAATAAAGGTTTTCAAAAGGAACATTCCTGGATATTTTATTTTAAAGATGCTAAAGTTAGCCTTTTCATACTTTCACGTTTTCTATTGTTAATTAATGTTATGCTTGGCTCTTTCAGACAATATAGAAACTGAATTGTGTCCTGCTCCGCCTTTAATATAATTATCTATCTCTCTCATTTTGTTGTTGCATAATATACATACTCATTAGGAAATAAAAACAACGTTTTTATTATATATATATATATATATATATATATATATATATATATAGTAGTTAATATTTTTTTAAAAAAATTAAAATATTATATTCTCATGCAGTCATACTTTTATTTTTAATTTCTTAGTCTGTGACCAAACGTATTCATAGTTTTTTTAAAGAATAGCTTAGAGGAGAATTTGATAGAATTATCCTTTTTCATATGATTAAATTTAAAATGTTTTGAAATAAAAATTGATCTAATATTGAGAATTTTTTATGTTAAATGAAAAAGTATAGTTTATAAAATATAGGTTGTATATATGTTAATGTTCTATTTTTATTTTAAATGTAGAAACATAATAAATCATCATAAATTAATGTTTAAAAACATTTTATGTAAAGAAAAATGCACGTCTAAACAATCCTGGAAAACTTGTTAAGTGTTAGCACCAGGCGATTAACAAAATTAATTCTGCTTGTCTTTTACTTATTTTCGTTCAGCTGTTGGGCCTGTAGGGTTGGTCCGGTTGGATATATTGGCCCGTATAAGCTTGATTTGCGACAGATTATTATAGAATTATTGCGTTACAAACGGATTAGTTAACCTCTCTTAGTTTCTAGCATTTCAATTAGCTGATAGTTTTATCAGTTAAAAAATTTGTTAAATATTTCAGCCATATTTAATAAAATAACTTATTTTAATAATTATTAATTTTTGTAACAATTGCTAACTTTTTAAAAAAAACTATTTCAAATAATTTTTATATTTTTAACTCTAACTAAAATATTTTGTTCATTTATATCTTTAATATATTTTTATAATTTAATTTTTTTTTATAAATTTAATATAATTTAATTTTTTTATAATAATATTACTAATTTTGATAGATTTATTTTTATATTATCATAAAATATTATATTTTAAATTATTTTTTTAATATATAATATTTATTTTAATTATTATATTATTTATTTTATTTTATTAATAATATTAAATCATTTAATAAAAATTAAAATTATAAAATATTACTTTAAAAAAATTTATTTGAATTTTATTTATGTAAAAATTAAAAAATAAATATTTTTATTTAATTAAATTTTAATATATATTTTTAAAATATAACATACTTATTATGTTTTAATTTATTATTTAACCATATCTTTATTTATCATTTTTATATTTATCAATTTTTTTTACTAAATATTTTTTATTTAATTGATAATTAATCAACTTTCAACTAATTTTTTAACTTTTAACTAGCTTATTTGCTTAGTTTAGCCAAACACGCCCTTAACTTATCGATAAGATTCATTTAATTATTTATTTTTACAACATAAAAAATGATAAAGTTTAAATTTAAAATATTTACGTAAAATCATTTTAATTATAAATTTCTACTAAACCAATTCTAATAGTTGTTACAATTCATTTAATCTATAATTTTAATGAATCGAATCAAAAGAGTCTGCATTTAAATGGACCTTAGGTTTTTCTTTCTGGTCCTAACCCATACAGATTTTAGATTATACGGGTTGGCTGAAAGGATTTGGTTGATATACCTGACTATAGGCCTGGAAATGAAAATTTTCTTTCATATTTTTAGGTTCAACATTGAAATTAAAATGTCTAAAGTGGAGAAAATACAGATGGTTGAAAGTGATCTGCAGGAACTCGAGAAAATATTGGGCTTGGCCTATATATGTAATATGCCCCAGTCCATGTATTTCGTGTGAGGATTTGTGGTTGTGTTTTGTAAATAAAATCTTGATTATAACTAATTCAAATTCATTCAAAGTAATAGAATTTAAACATGCCTTTTTTCATTTCTTTTCACATCTCATAATTTTTTTTGTTTGAATTTTAAAGAAAAATTTAGATATAAAATTAAAATATTGGGGAGATCTCTATCAATGAACTAAGAGTGAACCACACAAGCAAATTAAACATCACATTTAACCTAACAAAAATAGAATCTTTTCATGCTAATGTTAAAAGCCTGTAATTTGTTCGTCTTATTAAAACAACGAAACCTAATTCTGATAATTAGTTTGCATGAATATTTTCCAAGTCTTAAATTATTATCATGTTTTATTGTTTACTGTTGTTGTTTTGAATCCTTTTGTATTATTTTGCTTTTATGTTTCTGTTGTTATTCTTATTTGTCCATTCATGAAATATGGTTTGGCTCATCATGCGAAATGAAAGTGGTAGAACACGGAACAAATCTGGTGCCATGAGCTTTAATAAGTATATACTTCTCAATTTTATTCCCTTTCCCTTTTATCCGAGGCAGGGTATAATAGGTCTAAAATCGAATCTGTAAAGGGTTGATACGCTTCACACGCTAAGCACCAGTTAGTGGATGCTTATGTATTTATCTTGGATCAGTAAAGTCGATGATTCAGTGTATAGTAATATGCATTAGCTCATAAAATTATGATTTATGCAATTCTAATCACTCTTTCCAAGGGATTCATGTGTATCAGGGGTGGTAAGCAGTTTTCTAGCTAGCAAGTAACCAACATTAATGGAAGCATAAAAAACAGAAACACATGAATTTCAACAACAAACCCACTGCAACTGTTCCCGTGTCTACTTGGCCGATTCTAAGAAGAAACCAATTGATATTTATGTGTCACTTCCTGCAGGTTTCATCACATTTGCATTTATATTCGCTAGATCTTTATGGCATTTTTTAAATTAACAGTATATTAAAATTAAATTCAAATATTAAACCTAATTTTTTTTCCTTGAAAATGTTCTGGAAACTCTATAAACGGTTAAATATTATTATTTCTCATTTGATTTATTTAGTAATTAATAAATTATTAACAAATTCATTGGGAATAATCAAAGGCATGAAAGTTGAGCATGATTATTATCCCCTCAAATTGAATAATTGAGCAAGTATATTTCTTTTTTCCATTGACTTAGGAGCGAAGCAAAACGATGCTTGAATATAATGCTTTCATTATTATTAATAATAATATTCACATCATTTGTATATAGTAAGACAAAACATTCACATCATTTTTAGATAATAATACAAAATATACAGTACACAATTTCTTCAAGAAGTATTGGTGCGAAAAAAAAATTATATAAATTATTTCTCATATTATCGTTGACATTGTAAGAATATATCAGGTTAGATCTAGAAAACTAGATATAGATTTAATTCAAATTCAAAAACTAACTTGTAAAATATTATATCTTTAAATTATATATACATAATTAACCTTCTCTTTACTATTCTAAAGTAAAACTCGTAATATAAGGAGTAATTAGCTATAATTTAATACAAAGGAGAATGACATTTAAAATCTAAGGGAAGCCATAGAGAACAACTAGTTAATAATACACACATATTAAACCATTTTCTTTTTACGTGTAGTTAACAAATAAAAAAAAACACAACGCCAAATTCCCTCACCCCGGCATCATTCCAAATTGAGATATTGCCAGGTTGTGGTTATCACATATGAAAATGTGAATATTTACACAACTAGCTTGAGTCCATTTGTTCAATGATGTACCTAAACCCCCACAACAGACTTCTGTACATGACATTCCTGTGACCCAATATAGTGCTATGCCAACTTCAACCAAAAAAACAAGGTAGGCTCAATCATATTTATAGTTTCTATCTATAAAGTTTGAGACCAGCTGAAGAGATGGATTAAACCGAGGGCTAGCAGGATAACGACAATTCACCATGAATGACATAACCGTCTGCCATTTCAGATAAACAAATGGAGAATGAGAACAAAATTAAAGTGAGAGAAAACAATAATAATAATAATAGTGGATAGGGAAAAACATGAACGTACTTCTATTTTTTATTTTTAGAATGAATATGAATTGCAACGAAGATGCTGATTCAATCCTCCTTCAAAAGATAATTTGTCCCTTGAATTCCCTCCCTGGAAATTGCAAAGACAAAAAAAAATTATTTAGTACCACCGTTTTTAAGTATACCAACAATCAAAACAAGCTAGCAACTCACCCTAAAGTACAAGTTAATCATGATACATTGCATATGAGAAATAATCAACTGTTCTCTATATACCACACATGTCTGAGAGTTTAATTTGCAGCATTCCACGACACAAGCAAAGAACTGCAATTACTGATCCAATGATGTGTAGATCATCCTGTAGCAAGATGAACATTTAAGATTAAAAGCATCTATTTTAATGAAAGCCATAAAAAATTGACAGACAAATTGACTGTACCAAAATACAGAGAGGAAAAGGGTAAAAACAAGATAGAAGAGTTTGACAAGCCGTTGCATCTTTTCCCAAGAGAGCATGTTGAATATCTCAGTAACATCAACCAAATGCCTTCTTTGTCTGAACCTGATCAAAGGCATAAAATATGCAAAGACTCAAAGTTCAACCTCAACCTATCTTCCACTCTCAAACTAAAGAGCAAACAAAATATTCAAGAATCTGTGATTTCATATCATAAGAAACAAAAAATCTTGCCTAAATTGTTTCTAGATTTGAAGTAAACTTACAATCGGATGTTGAAATAGAGATAAGGAACACAGAACAGTGACATAATCCAATGCCTCGTGACAAGGTAGAAGCCGCAAAGGATAGCTTGTATAATAAATTCAGGCAAAACCGCCTTATTTATTCGAAATGATGAGTCAAAAGGATTTATATAATCAAATTCCAGGTCTGCCAAGCACATTAGCTGCAACAAATGTCGAAACAACTCATTATACCACCAACAAACACAAGTTCATTATAACACTCCTTCAAAAAATACACAAATTAAGTTTGATTTGAAAGTATTGTGTAGAAGTAGAACAATAAACCACCTATAGAAAGCTCAAAACCAGAAACAAAGAAATGACGAAATAATAAATATCAATATAAGGACAAATGAAACTCCTAAATGCAAAAATAAATAAAAAAAACAATGAAAAGAACACAACGAAAATATTAAATAAGCACAAGAAAATTAGGTAGCCTCCAGCAGTTCCCCTTGTAGAATAGATAACATCATATGCAACTTATTTCTTTATATATTGATTTATAACATATTATATAAGTTTCAACAAAATTTGCAATAAATATATTCTGGTAAAAACTCCTATAGCCTGCAACATCATGTTGATAGAAAATGATAAAATGGAAGTTATTGTGTGGAAGGAAATTAAGAAGAAAAAGAAAAACCTGGTAAGTGACGAGGACAAGTAAAGCAATGAGGAGGAAGAAAGAGATGAGCCATGCAAAGAGATCGGCCATGCTCTCCTCTCCCACCTTTCTTTTCCAACGGAGTGGGCACGTTGGCTGGCTTATCCCCAGCACGTGCGAATGTGCTCGGTTTTGCCACACTTTACATTTCTATGCCATGCCCTTCACCACAGCCACAGATAACCACCTTTTTTTCGGAGCTTATTAAACAACAACATTGTAGATTAACGAATAACCATTACACCTGCTACGAGTTAATTATGAATTTATAACCATTACAGCTAATATGCAGTAATTACGATTTGTTAAGTAATTATTAGAAAGGTTAATAGTTTTTAATGATATAATATTTTATAATTAAATAATATTTGTAAGAATTTTATATATTATTAGTGTATTTTAATTAAATTTATAAAATATAAAAAAATTATATGCATATAACATAAAATTAAATTGTATGATTATTAAACTTCAAACATGAGTCCTTTTGTTACACTTTGTAATTATAAATATATTTATATCGATTTATATCATGTTATATTTTTAAATAACATAGTATACTTTAAATATTTTTAGTGAAAATTATTAAGTAAAATATGTATAAAAGTGTATTTTTTTAATTAGAAAAATTATCATTAGAAATATTGAATTTAGAAAGTTTATACTGTATACAGATAATAATTTAAGAAAATCTTTGATGGTGCAATTTAATAAATTTACTTAACTGTTTATTTTATAATTTTTATATGAACCCCGTCATGGTATATTGTTTCTTTCTTTTTTTTTTACTTCATCTAATTTAAATAATGCTATAAATATATCTTACGATTTTTTTACAACTTTGTATCTCATTAATATGTATTTATTTGTTTCTCACATTTTCTAATAAGCAACCGCTGGGCGTAAGTTCCACATAAGTCATCCTCCAATGATTCCCCATGGGTCGCTTTGGAGAACTTATAATTTCCGTCAACATTTTAAATTTATTCTAATAAGTTAGATGTATAGAGTTAGTTAGGAAATTAATTAAAATAGAAAATTGGTTAGTATTATTGAGTATAAAAATCATAACCTTGTGTAATATATCTTTTAATCATTCATTTTATTTTGTTTATTTTATTTTTTAAATTATATTTACTAATATGGTATTAGTATATATCTTGGTATACTCCATGAAAACAAGTGTTCTTTTGTTGCATACAACTTTAAAAGGTCATTATCTTTCTGATTTGTTCTTTATTTTTCTTTTTCTTGCTTTCTTTCCACAGTTTTTTTTTTTTTTGTTATGGAGGAACAAGAAGATCTCAACTAGCGTTTTAACGACTACAACAACTATATGCTTTCTTGTTGTTTGAATCTTTGTTCTGGTTCTCTCAAGTTTCTCTTAGCCTTGGTTGCGAGTTTCTATTGTTTTCTCACAAGCTTAACTCGATTCTATTATGACTATTTCTGAAATTTTTTATGGCTATTTTTTCCTTTTGCACACGGTGGTTAAACATTAATACTGCTTTGTGAGGTTAAGTATTAATCTTGTTTTAGTTCTGACTATGATGGATGTTCAAATACTTAAGCATTAATATTAATAATTTTGTTTTTATCCTTGTTATTAAGCATTGGTTATATAAATTTCTATTTTGGATGGTTAAGTCAAGTTATTGATAATTTTTATTTTTTATAATAATTAAGTATAATTGCTTTTGTTAGGTGGTTAAATATAGAATTATCATTTTTACTAAATGATTAAAGCTTTTATGTTGTTTTGGGATTGATTTTGAAGTCTAAGCATCCTTTTAGAGGAATTTTTTTTTTATTTCAAAAATTTTATATACTTTTCTTTTATTTTAGTACAATGTTGTTTTTAAACTAGAAATTTTTTTGAATATTCTCTAATTTGTAGAGATATTAGATATATAATTAATTAAAAAATTAATTAATATTATTGATTATATAAATTACATGATAATTTTTTTATAATATATCTTTTAATTTTTCATTTTAATACAAATTTTATTTTTTCTTTACTTTAAACTATATTCATTAATAGTATGATTAAATTTAGATATATAAAAATTTATGAAATAAATATTGTATATTCAAATTTATGTCCCATAATGATATGTATAGCGTGTTAGTTATGTCATCAAAAAATTTATCAAGATAATATCCATTTATGAATGTAAAAAAAAAAATATATTGTATTACAAAATTGAATGATACAAAAGGGTATATATAATCTATGCAGTACATAGATGCAACAACTAATAGAAAAATTGTTTGGTCAGTTAGAGTAAATAATAAAAAAAGTTGTGCAAGCTAAGAGGACTGATTCAAGTTATTATCGTGATATACTCTTACAAGCTAAGACATATACATGTCAAAAAGATCAAGATTGGAGAGAATGGTTTGAAACAAAGGAGCGGAAAGCGCCTTGGTGAATATATCTACAAGCTGTAAGTGAGAGGAAATAGGAAGAAGATGAACAAGCTTTTGTTGTATTTTCTCTCGAACTACATGATAATCGAGTTCAATATGCTTAGTCCATTCATGAAAGATGGGATTGTGAGTAAGATGAATGACAAAACATCTGTCACAAAAAATAGAGAAAGGTTGAGCAGGTGTAAGGTTTAGGTCACGAAGAAGGTAGTGGAGCCATTGGGGTTCACAAACCAAAGTAAGGGTCCGATATTTTGCCTCGGATGAAGAGTGAGAGATGGTTGTTTGTTTCTTTGCTTTCCATGAAATGAGAGAATCTTCAAGATAAACACAGAAGCCAATGATAGAACAACGGGTGTCAGGGCAACCAGCCTAGTCAGAATCAGCAAAGGCACGAAGAGTAAGAAAGCCAGAAGTTGGAAAGAATAGTCCCTTCTCAGGGTAACCTTTGAGATACTTAAGAATGCAAAAAGCGGCAAGTTGATGAGGTTATCAAGGAGAGGAAACATATTGACTGAGTTGATGAACAACATAGGAAATATCAGGTCGAGAATGGGTGAGATAAATCAATCAGCCAATCAATTTCTGAGCATCAAGCTTAATGGTATCAATCAGAGTGGTGACAAGTTTTGAACCAAGTAATCCACTGTTAGCGAACAACTCAAGAGTATACTTGCGTTGATTAAGGATAATGCCATCCTTAGACCGAGATATCTCTAAACCTAGAAAATATTTGAGAGGTCTGAGTTCCTTAATAGAGAACTGTGCATGGAGAAAAATTTTGATTTGTTGGATTTCTTGTGTGAAATTGCTAGCAAAAACAATATCATCAATGTAGATACGGAGAGCCATAAAGAACTAAATAGAAGTTTTGGTAAAAAGAGAGAAATCTGATGATGATTGGACATATTCAAAGTAGATGAGAGCTTTGCATACCATTGATGATTAGCCTATTTAAGATCATATAAAGATTTATGAAGCTTGTAGACCTAGGTAGGGAACAGAGCCAAAAATCCAGGAGGAAGAGACATGTAAACTTCCTTGTCTAAATTTCCATGTAAAAAGGCATTATTAACATTAAGGTACTTCATATGTTAGTACTTGACAGCAACAATAGCAAGAAGAAATCGAATGGTGGTGATCTTGGTTGTCAAGAAAAAAGTTTCAAAATAGTTCATGCCTTCAGTCCGAGAGAAGCCCTTTACCACCAAACGAGTCTTGTATCTCTCAATGGTGCCATAAGCTTAATACTTAATCTTATAAACCCACTTCCAGTCTACTTGAATTTTGTGGTGGAAGAGTGGTGATAGTCCAAGTCTCATTTTTCTCAAGAGCATGGATTTCTACATTCATGGCATCGATCCAACTTTGATCTTTAATTGCTTAATAATACGCTGTGAACTCAGCAATAGTAGAGATTTTCCAACAAAAATAAAAATAATTAGGAGAGTAATGTTGGTAGGAAAAGTAAGAAGAAAGATAATGCTTAGAAGAAAAGATATGAATAGAGTTAGCATTTAATCCATAATGAAAATTCTAAAGATATTGAGAAGCCCAACAAGTTATACAAGACCAACGAATACTTTACGAAACATTTTCAATTGACATATTACTAGATGGATGTGTATTAGAAGGATTCTCAATCTCAGGTGTAGAAAAGAAGGAGCCAAGGTCTAGTGGATGGTCAATAACATGACAAAAATCATCATAGTGTTCGTCAGAAATGTTAAAAGAGGAAAAGGGAAAATGCATTTCATAGAAAGTGACACTGCGTGATACTGCTATATTTCTGATGGTGAGATCGTGTATTAGGTAGCTTTTCTTACGAGCTTGATACCCAAGAAAAATACCTTTATTGCTTCGAAGGAAAAGTTTATGCTTGTGGACAAGGATAATGACAGTGTAACATAAGCACCAAAACTGGTAAAAATTAAATGGTTCATTATATAATAGAAAATATTGTGTGTGATTTTGGAGGAGAGGAATAGGTATACGATTGATTAGATGGTTGGCGTGAGCTACAGCAAAAGACTAAAAGTTAAGAGGAAGTTTAGCTTAAAATAAAAAAATCTGCGCCACATTTAAAAGATGTTGGTGTTTTCGCTCGAGAACATCATTTTGCTATATGTAATTTAAACTGATTTAAACTGAAGACCATTATCACTTCTAATTATCTTAATTTTTATCTTAAATTGATTTTTCACTTGATGAATAAATTTTTGAAGTTAAAAAATAATAATGATCTTTAAAAAAAGGAATGAAAAATTACCTCATAGATCAACTTAACAGATTTAAATTATAGTATCAGAGCTCCTTTGAGCTCTAGTCCATCACAATTCTTTCGCATGATTAATTCTATTTTTGATTACCTTTCTAACCTAGTTGATCCTTTTTTTCTACATTCCGAAGAAAATTTAATGTTAGCTCTTGTATCACTATTATTAGATGGCAAAAATTATCACTCATGGTTACACTTCATGAATATGATTCTTCTTACTAAAAATACATTTAAATTTATGATTTTTCTACTAAAAATACATTTAAATTTGTAGATAACACTGTTCAGTTACCTGGTAAATTTAATCCCTTATTCAAACCATGAAAATGATGTAAACAATAATATTATCTTAAATGCATCAATCAAGCTTTAATACTATATCAAAATAATATTTATTTATAAATATAAAAAGAAAAAATATATTAAATTATAAAATTAAACAATAAAAAAATATATATTATATTAATATATAAATATAACAAGAGAAAATTTGTTTGATCAATTAGAGTAAACAACAGAAAAAGCTACGTGAGGTGAAAGGGTTAATTTGGAGGATTGTCATGATAGTTTCTACAACTATTTCTTGATTTTAGAAAGTGGACTTGTTATACTTCGATCCAATCTCTAGTTTTCTATCCAGACAATCAAAACACGGCACAGTCTATGGACTCCAAAAAGATTCCAAATTATCAGTATATTTTTTTCTCTAGTTTTCTTTCATAGAGTACTCAATTCTTTTCTCTCAAAAGTGTTCATACAGTTTTTTTTTTTTTTTTTGGCATAGGTGAGATTGATTTTCAAATAATTCAGGCATCGTAGCGGAAGGAAGGCCAGTTTTGCTTTTCTTGTTTCTACTCTACTAAATATCAAACGGAATCAAGTGTAAATTTAAAGAAAGGAAAGATAAAAATTTAAAATCTAAATTTAATCTGATCAGCTTAGGATAAATTTGTAAAAATTTTAGATCTTATTTTTAATTTATTATTATTATTTATCTATTTATTTATTTTTGAATAAATAATATATCATATATAATTTATTTTAAATAATATATAAATTAAAAATTAAAAATTTAAATAAATAAAAAATTAATAATAAAATCATATCTTTATAATATAGGAAAATTTAATACTTTTATTTAAATGTTATTATTATTATGATAGGCTCAAAATAAAAACATGATAAGTAGATGTATACTTAGATCAACCTTACTTTTACAAATTATGTGTGGATTTAAATATAGGTTGCTTTCAAATTTTTATCAAAGAAAAAAATTTATCGAAACTAAAACAGGTTAAATGGATACTCATAAATTTATATTTTATTGTCATGCTTGTCTAAGTGTATTAGATCATGATTAAACTTTAACGCGAGTTTATAAAGTTTCAAAATCTTGCTTTGTAAGTAAACAAATAACAAATCTCCTACTTTTTTAACATTAATTTTAAATTTTGCATGTATAGGCTTCTACCGTCATCTCACAAAAAAATAGTAATAAAAACAACTCAACAACTTTGTGTTTATATTTACTTAACGAGTGCTATTTTTAAAATTTGATTTGCTTAACATTTTCATTTATTCGTATCGTAATGAGTACATTTCTTTAAATTACATTTAGCATTTAAAGAAAAATTATGTTATGTATTTTTTTGGGGTATTTTAATGTATTTAAAAAATGTTTATCATTTTAAAATTGGAAATATTATTTTTAATAATACCCAGTTTAATAACATTTAACATAAATACTAAAATGAATTCACAATTACATTCTAATTTCTTTAATAACGAGAAGTTCATAAAAAAATTATTTTATCATAATAACTTTATACATATATTATTTTTAAAATTAAATAATATAAAATTACCAAAATTGATTTAATGATGAAGGATTAATATAATATTGTAAATTCAAATTCCATTATTCTATTTGTACATAAAAAAATATATAAAATTTAATAATTACCGCATGAACCAAACCTATTAAATATAACAAATGGTATTAAAGTAATCAACTCGATACCCAGACTAACATAGCGTTATTTAATAAAAATGTAGCATTTAGGATTCAGTCGACTTTCCATATAGTTCAGGATATGTTTAGCAATATTAATATAAAGGTTTTGGTAAATTCCTATTTATCATTTTACTATTTTATAAGATAAGTATTAAACAAAAACTTTGTTATATCTTTTTAAAAATTATTTTACTTATCTTTCTATTATTTTATAAATTATTAAATAAAAACTATACATTATTATATTTGAAATATACAAATATTTAATAATTAAAATTTTTGGTAGGAATAAAAATAGAAACAATTAAAATTATTTCAATACTGAAAGACTATAAGACCATGAAAAATAACTCAAGTTGTATTTGAATGGAAAATTTTAAAATTTTAAAGATTTTAAAATTAACAACAAATAATAATTAAAAATAATCTGTATAAATATGTTTATAATAATTATTTAAATTTTTTATTTAACATAAAAATTATTTAATTAAAATTCTATTATGTTTTAAGATTCATTCCTCTACTGTTTAAAGACATGCAATTTCATAATTTAAAAAATTTTCATCCCAACAGAGCAACTTGATAAAAAGTTGAGCTGCAAAAATTGGCAAATCCATTGGAAAATGTACATTGAAATTCACAAAGAGGCAGGGATACGCTGGGGCACAGCCCTGGTGTTCTGCCTGGAATGCATTGGGAGAACGCCTTCCTCAAATCAAATAAAATGTAAAAATCATTTACCATATGCTGCCTACAAAACAGAGGAGGGTGGCTTTGAGCAGAGAAAGAAATTTCTTGACCCCAAGTTCTTCAACTTCTTATTTGGCTTCAAACCTGCACCATATCAATAACTATCGCTCAGGGGAAAAATAAAGACATTAAGAAGGTAATTGATTGTTCCATAATTAAGTCTTACAATATATGATATGATGAACCATTAGCGTGGAAGAAACTTATGTATACATGTGACCAAAAAAATTAATCAGTATGTTGTCATTCTAATTGTACATCAAATTTTGTATTGCAGACTAGGAATAATACTCTGAAATATGCAACAATTTGATTCTGCATATACCACCAATAGTTCCATAGCATCATCTCTCAGTCGCCATCAAATAAGATAACACGTAGTAGAACCATTCCAAAAAATTATATGAAAAAAATCAGAATAAATGAAAAGGCAAACAATATAATAAAATAATTTTTAAATGTATCTAAAAGTATATGATAAAGATCTATATATAAAATCATTTTTATTAAAAATGTATAATTTAATATATTAATAACATTAAATTTATAATTTTAATAAAAATTTATTATTTATTAATTTCTTATCATATATCAAAACACATTAAAAAATCATAATAAAAGGCTTTAGTAAATATAAAAAATGAAAAAAAAAAGGTTCTTTCTTTTAATTTTAACGTAGGTTTTTTTTTTTTTACAATTTTCCTTTTTTAATTTCTTTTTCACAACAGTAATCTTATTTTATATTTTTTTTCCTTTCTACCTTTCTCATGTATAAAAGATGTTGGAAAATTAGTTATGAGAATAATATAATTTTTAATTTTAAGATATATTTACAATGAGCATATACAAAAAATAAAATAAAAAGTTAAAGATAATTATGTATAATATTAGGTATTATTTTTTGGAAATTACAGTTGACCTAAATCAAGCGGATATATAAAAAAAATAAAAAATGATAAATGTTATAATAAAGAAAGATAAAAATAAAAATGTAAAAATATATGATAAATGAAAATCATTGTTATTAAGTGTTTACGGTGACAAACAATATCCAATACATCTACCAGCTAAATAGAAGCAAAGGCTTTGCTTGAATGCAGAATAAAACAGGGAAAAATAAAATAAATAAAATAAGAATATAAAAAGTAGAATAAGAAAAGTGTGATATTTAAATAAATAAAAATATAAAAAGTAAAACATATCTTTATTTATTCATAGAAAGAAAAAATATAAAAGAACAAAAAAAATTTATGTAATCATAAAAATTATTAAATAAAAAATTTGAATATAATTTTTAAAATATGTTTATATTATATAAAATAAAAACTAAAAAATAATCCACCTTCCCTCCCCTCTTTGGAAGGAAATTTGTTTATATAAAATAAGAACACAAATTTTTTATTTCAAACCCTACCTAACCAAAAATCGCAATTAATTAGATCAGTTTTTTTTTTTTTTCATTTTAATTCCTTTTCTCCTACTTTGATTTAAACAAAGAAAGGCAAAAAGTAACAGTGAAAAGAATAGAGAAAGGGAAGACATGGATGAAGGAAATTACTTTGGAGGGTGTAGGGGGAATAGTGAAGGTGGTAGCACCTTGGATCAGTGTCCTTCAAGAGCGGCCTCCTCTTCTCTTTTTCGTAAATAACCAATGCTGCCTTTACCAAATCACCGACGGTATCTTCAGGAGACATCAGCACCTGTATTGCCCCCAAACTGTTCTCAATAGTCACATTCAGTAGAAATTTTGATGGCTGAAGCAGCAAATCACCAGTTTCTATGGTCGGCAACGGAAATTTGTGAGACGGAGGAGTAGAGACGATTCCACCCATTTGGTGAACTAGGTCTAGGAGTGAGGAATAGAGACAAGAGAGTGGAGTTCACGCTCCTCGCTCCTCCTTGCATGTAAGGCCGTTACGGGTATGAAAATTATTGTTGTTGGAGTTTGGGAAGTGAAAGTGAGGATTAGATGTTTGACGGAAAACTAAAAAATAAATGGAATAAGGAAGCTTCTTGGAAGGTGCTTGTATTTTGTTTGGATTTTGAAGGCTGGGTTCACTGTAATCTGGAGCACCACAATCAAACTGCATTCCCTGACAATTATTTGCCCACGCCAAATCCATTTCAGTCTTCATTTTATCATTTATCACTTATCAGTATCTTTGATTGGTTCCCCGGTCCCACCTTTTTATTCTCCCAATAAATTCTTTAAAGCTCATTTTAATAAACATTTATTATCAATAGATATAATTTAAATATTCAAAGTAATGTATTTAAGGTAAATTTTAATTTTATAAATATTTACATAATTTAGATTTATTATCTCATTTTAACATTATAATATATAATTATATATGATATTTAAATATAAGTTATTTCTAATTAGGAATTTAGGAGTAGTATTATGTTGCTTAAGTCGAGCTTTTTCTCAATCCGAAACAACGAAAAAGGGAAAAAATTGAAATGAGAAGAACTACTTTTTAAATTTTAGCTTTGTTGATTTATTAAAGTAACTTATTCATATTATTATTAACGGTTTTTCAGATCATTATTAATTTTTCTTTGGAAAGTTTCTTCATATAAATTTTATATTTTTCATTTTTTAACTAAAATATTTTTTATTCTTAACATGTTTTTATAATTTGATATTTTAATAATTTTTTTTATAAATTTAATATTATTTAATTTTTTATAATTACTATTTTTTATAGAACTATGTTATATCACCATAAAATATTATATTTCAGATTATTATTTTAATATATTATTTTTATTTTAATTACATTATTATTTATTTTATTTTATTAATTGAAATATTGAATCATTTGATAAAAAATTAAGATTGTAAAAATAATTATTTTTAAAAAAATTAATTTAAAATTCGTTTATGTAAAAATTAAAAGAAATATTTTATTTTTAAAAAACAAAAATTAACTTAATTTAATTTTAATATATTTTTATTAAAAATAAAATTTATCATACTTATCAAATTTTAATTATTTAATTATATTTTTATTTATTATTTTATATTTTATAAATTAGTTCAGTAACTATTTTTACCAAAATTTCTAATTCAGTTGATATCAATTTTTAATTTTTATCTAACATTTCACTTTTTAATTTTCATCTTTATTTTTTAATTTTTAATTAATTAATTTGCTAATTTTATTAAATATATTTTAGATAAAAATTAAATTAAAATAATTTTAAAAATAAAAAATTATAGCAATACATTATTTTATTAAAAATAGAAGAATTAATTTTTTAATAATAATAAAATAATTATAAAATATTAATAAAATATATTTTACATTGTCATCTAATTATAAATCATTATATTATTAAAATTTTAAAAATTTCATAATAATTATTTTAATATATTTACTATAAAATTTTATAAATTGATAATATAAAAATTTCAATAATAATAATAATAATAATTGGAATAATAATAATATTATTATTAACAAATTTATTAATTGATAATATAAAAATTTTAGTAATAATAATTAGAATAATATTATTAGTATTAATAGTATTAATCATACTAATAATAATATAAAAAATTGATAGTATATTTAAAATTATATCAATAATAATAATGTTAATAATTAAAAATTATTCATAATTATATATTAATTATAATAATGTTAATATTATAAATAAAAATATTAATAATTACATAATTAATTACAATAATATTATTCTTAATAATAATACTGTTTCATTTATACAATAAATAGTATTAATTATAATTATAATTATAATTATAATAAATGATAGTAATAATATTATTATTTATTACTATTATCTAATTTGTTGTTTTCCTTTTTCTTTCACAATCTTTTTTATATTTGATAAAAAATATTAAAAAAGATAAAATGTTTTTTCAGTTTTTTAAAATATTTAAATTTAAATTTTTATCTTTTAATTTTAAAATATTTAGTTTAAATTTTTTTTAAATATCTTCATTATAATTTTTATGTTAACTTAAATTACATTAAATCAAAATATATTAATCATAATTAGATGATTATAATTAAAATATTTCATAAAATGATAAAAAAATTTAATAATAATTTTTTTTAATAATATAAATTAAATATTTTAATATTGATAAATCAAAATCAATACTTAATTATTTTATAGAATTTAAAAACATATTTATCTATATAATATTATTTAATTTGTTATATTGATCCTGATCAGATAAATTACACCTTAACCTTTCATGTTTATATCCTACAACATTTATATTGTGTTCCAATATTCCATTCAATCTTATATATTAAACATATTTAAATGTTTGGTAAAATTAGTTGATAAATATAAAATAATAAATAAAATATAATTAATAACATGATAAAATTTGATAAGTGTAATATTATTTTTTATTTTGTAAAAAAATATCTTATATTTAAATTTTAATAAAATTTGAATTCTTTAAAAGGAAAATTATTTTTAAAAGAAAAACTAATTATTTTATAATTTTACTTTTTATCATAATTTTAATATTTTAGTTTAAAAATACATAATTTAATACTAAAAACAAATAGTGTACATTAAAATAATAATTTAAATATAATATTCTATTATAATATAAAAATAAATATATTAAAACTAGTAATATTATTATAAAATAATTATATAATATTAAATTAATAAAAATAAATAAATAACTACAAATTTAAATTATAAAATATATTAAAAAAATTTCTAATTATAGCTCATTAGAGTAGCTTTATAACATACTAAAATTTCTAAAATCATACCTTAAAAATGTCTTAACAATTTTTTTAATTAATAATTTAAACTTTTTCTTTAAAATAAGTCAAACATATTTAGGTTGATTATATTAACAATATTAGTATAGAATAATATAAAATAAATTGTATGCCATTATAGAATAATAATATAAATTATAATATTTTAAATATATTTAATAAAAAAATATTTTTATAAATATTTGAAAAATATAAATATATAATTAAATATGGTAATAGATGGCTTAAAAGATAAATTTTATATTCTTCATCCTTATTTCACTTAAGAGTTAGAACTTGTTCCTATTATTTTAAATATCATATAATTTATTAAATTATTATATATTATATATTTTAAAAAATTATATATTTTAAAAAATTATATATTTTATAATTCTTTTATTTTAATTGATTTCATAAAATATTTTTATGATTTAATATATCACGAAGGAGTGGAAGGTAAAACCTTCACTTTAGAAATTAAATTTTATCTAAATTTATCTTTCACTTTAATTAATTTAAATATTTTTTATAAAATTTGAGACAGATATTTATAAATATAAATTTATTTATCATCAATAAATATAAAAATATCCATTACATATTACCAATAAATATCCATAGTTATAACTATATTAATAGTAAACAAATATTTTTAAAAAATTAAAATTATCATTACATAAAAGGATAACTTTATATGATATTTTTGACATTATTATTAATTTTAGCTTAAAAATAATATTATCATATTTTAACTCTTTAAAGGGAAATAAATTTAAAAAGTAAATTATATTATGATTGTATCATATATTTTTAATATTATTTCATTGTAAAAAAATTAAATCTTTTAAAAAGTTGTTAGTAATTTAGTTATTAAGATTGATCTCAAAGAATTAAAATTAGAATAATTTTTATATGAAATTAATTATTTCTTTTTTTTATATAAAAAAATTGTTAGCAATAAATTCTTAAGGCTGATTTAATAATAGAAGGTTAAAATAATTTAAATAAGATCAAAAATTTAATTTTTTTATTATAAAAAATAATTACTAACAATTTAGTAAATAATTAAACACAATTAAAATAGTTGTATATTATAACGCATCATGAATAATATGATTTTATTAATATAAAAAAGGTATTTTTAGAAATGAAAGTAGGTCGAGTTAAAAGTTTAAGTTTATCTTATTTTTATTATTTATTAAATTTTTTTTATCAATATATGTCATAATTTAAAATTTACAAAATTTATGACTCTGTTTAAAAATTTATATTTTAAAAAATATTAATAAATAAATATAAAATACATATATATATATATAAATTATTTAAAAAATTCATAAATTATGTAAATATATTAATATTATATAAATATAATAACAATAATAAATATAAACATATAATATATATAAATAAATAAATTTTTAAATAAATTAATCAAATTTATTTGTAAGATAAGCATAACTTATTTATTTAAATTTTTTTTAATAAGTATGAATTTATCTATTTATTTAATAAACTGAGTCAATATAAACTTTAAATAATAAATTTATCTATTTATTAAATAAAATATATTTTAAATTTAAGCTAAGCTAAATTGTAAGTTCTTGTCTATTAATGCTCTTGTTCAAACAAATTAAGCTACAAATTTATTATGGGATGATCATATTTATTTTTATTTCTAATATTTATAAAATAAAATTAAAAAAAATAGAAAAATCA
Organism: Canavalia gladiata; assembly: GCA_037954105.1. Classification (NCBI taxonomy): domain Eukaryota; kingdom Viridiplantae; phylum Streptophyta; class Magnoliopsida; order Fabales; family Fabaceae; genus Canavalia; species Canavalia gladiata. Next base: position 16,383,873 of record CM075667.1, on the reverse strand, counting down.
AACATAAACTATTGTTTTCATTATATTATAAATTTATATATCTCTATTTTCTTCTTTTTTTCCAAAGTTTTGCTAAAAATAACACTTGTTAGTATATAACAGCCATATATATATATATATATATATATATATATATATATATATATATATATATATATATATATATATATATGTATATACTATCGTTCTGGGCTAGTTTTCTGTAGACCGAAAAATATTAGGTTGGGCTAAGCTAGTATGAATTAACTGTGTCCTAAGACAATATTAGTCGGATCCGACCTTTTTTCAATACATTTAGTGAATAGGATTAAGATAGAATAAATAATGATAAAATATAAAAATTAGATAAAAAATATAATTAAAATATGATAATTTTTTTATATTATTATATTCTTTTATTTAAAGTTTGAGATAAATAAATAATGGCAGAAAAGATATATATTATATTAAAATAAAATATTTTTTATCAAATTTAAATAAATTTTAAAAATAGTTTTAATTTTTTTTTCAATAGAAATGTGTACAATCATTAAAGAATATGAAAAATTATGAAAAACTAAAGATTATAAAAATTTGTGTGAAAAATATTGAAAAAGTAATATTAAAAACATATTTTAAATTTTTAACTAAAATTTGAATTATATATCTTTTTGCAATGAAATATAATTAAAATAAAATAAGTCACGAAGATTTTAAAATTATATTTATAAATGAGTAAAATATTTTTACAAAAATACGTGTTTATTAAAAATAATTTGCATATAATATTTTTATAAAAAAATATTCTTTAAAAATATTAATTCTTTCATTTGAATTTGGAAAATTTTGCATGGGGACCATACCCTGCCTTTTGTAGTTTAGGCAATTTGAATTACTTTATTTTAAAATTTTGTATAGATAAAAAAAGGTCTTCGAATTTTCAACTTCTAAAATATGAATTACCATTCAATCAATGAACAAACGATGGTCTAGTCCAAAATTTGTAAAATTCAAAACCCAAAAGACCCTCCTTTCTTGTGGAAATGGAAGAGTGAAAAGCAACAGATAAAAAATGGTCGCTTTCTTGAGCCATGGGTTGAAGTAGCCCAAAACACCACGGGATTTTGGGTGTCCCTCATTGTGAGCAAACCATAATCTTCCAAAGCCTATGAGCTCTTCTTACAATTTTGTGAATCTTCCGGGCAATGAAGGACGGGATCAACAATGGAGGAGTTGCAATGGTTGGAGCAGAGCTATGTGTGAGTAATACGGGAGCACTTTCTGAACGAAATGAATTCAAAGTAGATGCATCGTTACTCTTCCGCAGATAAAAACTTCTACTACCCACATCCGCAATGACTTCTGATTTATCCAAACCTTGCGTGCAAAAGACGAAAGCGTAATAAATAATACAATAAGACCACTAGCAAAACAGGAAAAAATGAAAAGCTCTTCGTATATAATAAAGCCAACTTTTTACTAGCCTTTGACATTTCTACAAACATTTTGTAGTCCAAAACTTCGAGAATAAACAAATTAATATTATCCAACTTTCTTGGATATTTAGACCTCGTCATTGTCGAATCATCCATCCAAATTCACTCAAAGTGAAACTCCAAACAGTATATCTTTTGTCCATCATAAAATTGGAGTTTTCACATAAGCTATCGAATGTCAAGTGTATTTTAAGGCATGGACTATATTACGAGTGTGCAATTATGCGTTTTGTGATATAATATTACTATGTTGGCGGGGGGGGGGGGGACTTACAAAGTTTAACATTTAGGTAAATGTGATATAGAAATGATCTTCAAATTTTCACTTACATTCGAGACTGAAATAGGAGTGATGCAATTGGAATGAAGATGCCATATTAGGCTCGATGATAGGGCTCCTGCCTTCTTCTTTGTATTTATCCACCACAAGATTAATAGTCTCCTCCACACTGGACCCCAGTTTAACCATGGTTCGGATTGGTCCTGGACTTCCTTCAACGGTTACATTAACCACCACCTTAGCTTCCTTGTTATACCCCTTTATCTGGTACAAAACATCACCAAGAAGAATACGTGGTTTCTGATCACATATACAACTCTTACGATAAAGAGTAATAAACAGAACTGTAGTTGAGAGTTGGCCAAATTTATTATTAGTAATTGTTTATAAGTCATGCATACTAGGTCGCCACTACACCTACTATTTAAACTGCACGACTTCGGGTTTTACGTGATGTGGATGGTTAAAAAACCTCCACGCTCATCATTAAATAATCAAACATCATAATTTTTTTGGCAACCGCAAAAGATATATATATATATATATATATATATATATATATATATATATATATATATATATATATATATATATATATATATATATATATATATATATATATATATATATATATATATATATATATATATATATATATATATATATATTAAAACATGGGTTACACTATAAGAAAAAGGAAACTTACATAGTTTTCAGATATAACAATCTCCAACACTCCTGATTATCTATTCGCGTCTTAAGAGACCCCTTATTTTACTATCCATCACACAAAATCTTAATAAATAATTATTTTTGAGAAGATTGAAAAAGAAAAGTTGAAAGTAATTTTATACTTGCTTAGTAGTTAGTCTACTTAAATTGTGAGATAAAGTTTTACTAGCAAGCTCTTTCATGTATTATATATGTATTTTTAATTTTCTTTTTGCAACAGGTATTTTTAATTTTGATATAATATACAATATTAAAATTATAAATAGTATACATAATTATATTAAATATAATTTTAAAATTATTAATTAAAAAATATTTAAAATTATTAGATATATAATTAGTTTTAAAATTTTTAAAGAAATCTATATATTCGGGAATAAATAAATTTTCACGTCACCTCTCAAGTTTTAGACTAATTAAGCAAGTCTTGCGTAAACTATAAGCACAACCAGTCACAAGTTTGGGGTACAATTGAAAAAAAAACTACTCTCACTCAACTTTGACCGTGTTCCAATTTTTACCTTACCAAACATTAATAATTTATGTCAAAATTTTAGGAATATTTCCAGTTTGGGACGGCACCATGGAATAAACTCAGTTCAGTTACCTCCTTTCCTGGTTTACGCCATCTCCAATTTTCATTTGGTCAAAGGAAAGAGTATTATTGATGGCAAAATTGATAAAACATGTTGTCAATCAGCATCCTTAAGGGAAAAAAAATTAAATTTTTTATTAAAAATAAAAAAATTAATTTTATTTTGTTAATGAATATTAGATTGCATTGTTCTTGTAAAAATTAAGAAGGAAATAGTAGAAACTAGAAATGGCCATCCTTCTACTCTGCAAAAGAAAGTGGATATATGGACCTCAAATTGAAGGTCATCCAGCACCATAATTTATAATCAGTAAAATTAACCCAAATTCTAGCCTTCTATTTTTGTAAATAACCGGACAGAGTAGCATGCCGTGTTCGTTCTTCGTCCAGAAAAGTAATAATAATAATTTAAAAAGGAGTAGTGTTTGGTATAGTTGAGACTAACCTGTTTACTGTGAATCCGTGGAGAGGAAAAGGGGGAAGGGGAAGACAGAAACGCATCTGAAAACGTGTGAGGGCGGAAAAGTGAGCCTCCACTCCTCGAATAATTAACGCCAACGTCAACATCAACATCACCGTTATCTCGGCGTGAAAGCAGAGGCGCGGATGAGCAACGCTTCAAGATCTTGACAGGCCTTGACTTGTTTTTCGTCCTACGACGGGGCGACGGGGACGGATGCGGCGGCTTAGTTCTCCGGGCGACAACCACCGGCGATCTCGTCCTTTGAGACATACAACACAATTGGCTGATGAGAGTTTATATGTAACGATTGTATAGGTTTGGCGAATGAAAATAGAGAGAGTTAATTTGATGGTGCGAATATGCAGTGTATTATATTTTATATAGAATTAAAAAAAAAAAAATAAGAAGAAAAGAGAATGGTAGTTGATGTGGAGAGGGTAGCTACACCGCGCCTGTCTATAATTTTCGAGTTATTATCTTACATTCCTTGTGGGCTTGCCGCTGGTGTTGTGTGGGTCCCATAGTCGTTTTATTCGTTCATAAGTTCATTTTCTTTTTTGTTACGGTACCCTCTTCCCATTAAGTTGTCACTACTTCCCCATTTGTGCTTTTATTTTTTTCTTTCCTCTCATTTTCCTTCTATAAACATTCGGACAAGCCAAGAACCAACGTCACGTTACACCGGCCACAGATTTATAAATGCTTTTCTTCCTCTTTAACTCAATGCATATATTGATTCTTGATGATAGAGTAAGATAAATTACCTTTTTTTTTTGCCAATAACCAAACTTTATTGTCTTAGCATGTTCGAAAATAGATAATGAATAACTAATGATATCTTGACTGGGATAATAATATATTTATCAAGGGGTGGTTTTCTGATTATAATTTTAAAAATAATGATCTTTCTTAAATAAATTTGAAAGCCAGTTTAATATGTATTTAATACTTTTCGAGAATGGTTTTTAAAATGCAAATGTGGAAGAAAGTATTCATAGTTTTTTTTTCATGCATAGTTGGGAAACTATTTTTCAAAACTATTGAAATTAAAAAATATTTCAATAATGAATAAAAACACAAAATTATAAGTACTAATCGTATTAAAATTAGTCAGCTATTTATATTATATTTCATTTTAATAGATGTCAACCTTTATTATATTTTCAATTTCATCTGATTGGCCAAATTGACGTCTATGTAACCAATATTATATTTTGTATGATTAACTTTGGTTAAAGAATGCTGTCGCCAGTATTTATAATATTATTTTTAAAAGTTGTTTTTATATTTTTTTTGAAGTCCAAGTTTGGAACCATTTTTTTTTAAAATATGACTCGCTTCTTATTATAATATTCAACCTTTTCCGTTTGAGAAATAATAACTGTTTAAAGACCACGATAAACTACCATTTTTTTAATGCTACTGGTCCTTTAATTGTGATGAAAAGACGGGCTTCTTTGTATATAGTAATCTAATCTACCCTTTAATTAATTTTATTTAAGCTTGATCGCGTGACCATATCACGTGAACAAATTTGTTTATCTTCGTTTCAAGCTTTACGAGGTGCATAAGTTTATTATTTATACTTCTACACATGAATTTATGTCTTACAAAGCTTACAATGGAAAAAAAAAACCAAGTATTAATTTTGACTCAGATCAGAAAGTTAGAAGTACTTGATTTTAGATTTAAATCTCTGGGACAGTTTAGCTCAATTTTATTTTACTTCTACTTTTCCTTCATACACATATATGAAAAGCTTAAAATCTCAGAGATCTTGCTATTTATTCATTGTAGTTATTAGGTTCATATAAAATTGGGTATAGAACTCTAAACTTTTCAACATCTCACCTTTCTTACATTTCTTTATTATTATTATTTTTATCACATTATTTATTATATCTCGTTTTTTCTGTTTATTCCCCCCCTCTGGTCCCTCTACCCATATCACCATCCACGTGAAAAATCATAACTCTTGGGGTATACATATGGACAACAGAAGAGGCGAATCGAACGAGATAAGATAACGCACGAGTGTGTTGAGTCTTTCTCCTCTTTGATGTTTTTCAAAACATTAAATTGGAAGGTTGGGTTGGGTATCCTGGGTCATGGCTAGGTATCTTCATGTGGATTAGGAGGCGTTATATAGGCCCAACAATTAGGATAATTTGGGCCTAAGGTTTGGAAAAGAAGTTTAAAAGAATAATATATATTGTAGAAGTTAAGAAGAAAAGATGAAGAATAATGTATATTATCATTGGCTGATTTGTTTTGCTATATGCTTAAAATAGGCTAATCACAATTGCATATACAAAGTTTATTCATGAAAAGCGAAAATGATAAAAAAAATATCTTAAAAAATAATTTAAAATAACAAAAAAAGAAAAATTTATGAGATGATTAGATAACCAATTAATAGGCAACCTAATACCAAAAAAAGTAATTTAAGATATTATAAAATATTTTAACAGACTTGACTCTACCCTTCATGAGCTAAAAGTTTGGATCCTAACATCTGATCATTTTAATAATATTTATATATATTTTAGATAACAATAAAGAAAATAAAAAATATGATTAAAAATTTGTTTATTTAGTTAAAGAAAAAAAAAGTAAACTTTTAAAATTATTTTTGTCTTAAATTTTCTTTTTTTTTTCTCACTTAAAAAAAAATATTTTTGCAAAGACCGAAGAGATAGAAAAAAAAAATGACAATGTAAAATCCACAGATCAAATTAAAAATTAACGAGTTTTAACCTGTTTGTACAACGTAGTTTTACATATGCATATATTATTTTGATATTTCTGTGAAGATAGGATTTAATTCTGATCTGCGCATCCTAAAAACAAAAACATTGTTAACGGAGTAATCAGCATTAAAATAAAATTAATATCAACAAGCCCGTCTAGCTCAGTTGGTAGAGCGCAAGGCTCTTAACCTTGTGGTCGTGGGTTCGAGCCCCACGGTGGGCGTTTTTTTTTTTCATTACAATCGGTCACCTTTTATTTTATTTTGTCGACATAACTATTATTCCTTCCATTTTTTTATTTGTCTCTTTTAAAAAAAAATTGTTTCTTTTGGTTTATTATTTTTCTTAATTCATATAAAGTTTTATTTATTTTCATTAAAATCAGTCACCTTTTATTTTATTTTGTTAACATAACTATAAATTCTTTCTTTTGATTTATTATTTTTCTTAATTCATATAAAGTTTTCTTTATTTTCATTAAAATCAGTCACCTTTTATTTTATTTTGTTGACATAACTATTATTCCTTTCATTTGTCTTTTTCTAAAAAAATGTTTCTTATGATTTTTTATTTTTCTTAACTCATGTAAATAATTTTAAATAACAGATAAATAATTATTTTCATTAAAATCAGTCACCTTTTATTTTATTTTGTTGACATAACTATTATTCCTTCCATTTTTTTTATTTGTCTCTTTTTTTAAAAAAAAAATTGTTTCTTTTGATTTATTATTTTTCTTAATTCATATAAAGTTTTATTTATTTTCATTAAAATCAGTCACCTTTTATTTTATTTTTTTGACATAACTATTATTCCTTTCATTTGTCTTTTTCTAAAAAAATGTTTCTTATGATTTTTTATTTTTCTTAATTCATGTAAATAATTTTAAATAACAGATAAATAATTATTTTCATTAAAATCAGTCACCTTTTATTTTATTTTGTTGACATAACTATTATTCCTTCCATTTTTTTTATTTGTCTCTTTTTTTTAAAAAAAAATTGTTTCTTTTGATTTATTATTTTTCTTAATTCATATAAAGTTTTATTTATTTTCATTAAAATCAGTCACCTTTTATTTTATTTTTTTGACATAACTATTATTCCTTTCATTTGTCTTTTTCTAAAAAAATGTTTCTTATGATTTTTTATTTTTCTTAATTCATGTAAATAATTTTAAATAACAGATAAATAATTATTTTCATTAAAATCAGTCACCTTTTATTTTATTTTGTTGACATAACTATTATTCCTTTCATTTGTTTTAATTGTCTCTTTTTTTAAAAAAAATTGTTTTTTTTATTTATTATTTTTCTTAATTCATGTAAATAATTTTAAACAACAGATAAAAATACTTTTATTTGATCCAAGCACATTGACATTAGTAATCCCAAAAAGAAAAGCTAATATTGGGAGATGGCAACAACTCAAACAAGAAGCTCAAACGAAAATAATATGTCTGTATACTTAAAAATTTTTTTGTTAATTTTCAAAAATTTAAAAATAAGCAATTATTTTATAAAAAATAATCACAGAATTCGGGGAAGTAAATAACTGCAATAAAATTTTAAAAGCATTTCAATTAGTTCATTTTCTTGGTTAGAATCATAGAATCAATTAAGTAATTAATTTCTTTGTTGGTGACTAGTCAATTAATTGTTCTTTTTCTGAATTGTTAATTTGGGGTCCAAAGTGTGAGATACGTACCCCTTAACAATTTGACCCACCATGTTTTTCATATGGGCTGGTGATATCAAGCTTTATTTTGGGCCCAATATCCAAGCGCAAAAAATAAAATAATAATAATAAATAGAATTGTACACGTGTCATACAGAAACTGGAACCACGTATGTTGGTTTGAAACCACACACTGAACAGTTGAAGTTCCCTCCAAGACTTGTGACCGAAGGCGGAAGTTAGCTAGTGACGTTACGATACACGGCCATGGCTTCCGCACCGTCGCCGATGTCGGTGCAGCCGGGTCGAATTCGGACCCTAAGAAAACGGTCGAGCGGAGAAGCGGGTGCGGGTCCCGTTGTGTACTGGATGTTTCGGGATCAACGGGTGAGCGACAATTGGGCTCTCATCCATGCCGTTCATGAGGCCAACAAAGCCAACGTTCCCGTAGCCATTGTTTTCAATCTCTTCCATCACTTTCTGGGCGCCAAATCTCGTCATTTAGGGTTCATGTTAAAGGGTTTGCGCCAATTGTGCCACCGCATGGAACACACTCTTCAAATCCCCTTTTTCTTGTTTCGGGTATCTTCCATATTTATTCATGTTTCACTTTTCTTAATTAACTCTTCAAAGATGTTGTTTTACTTATTATTTTTTTAATTGCAGGGAGAGGCAGAGGAGACTGTACCAAAGTTTCTTAGAGAATGTGGGGCTTCACTTTTGGTGACGGATTTCTCACCGTTGCGGGAAGTGCGGAAGTGTAAAGAAGAGATTTGCAAGAGGGTAAGCGATTCTGTTACCGTGCATGAAGTGGATGCTCACAACGTTGTGCCCCTTTGGGTTGCTTCTGATAAATTGGAATACAGTGCTAAGACCATTAGGGCTAAGATAAACAAAAGGCTTTCTGAATATCTTATTGATTTTCCTAACCTTGAACTTGAACCACCGACTAAGAAATGGATCGTTACTGAGAACCACTCCATTGATTGGGATGATATCATTGCCGATGTGTTAAGGTTAGAGTTGTTTTTTGTGCTTATTAGCTCAAATCAAATAATGTGGATATGATGGTGACTGACCCTCACATGATTATTTTTGTAAAACTAGAAGAGGAGCTGAGGTTCCTGAAGTTGAATGGTGTGAGCCGGGGGAAATTGCTGCAATGGAAGTGTTGATGGGAAGTAAAAATGGATTCTTGACTAAAAGGTTGAAATCTTATTCAGTAGATCGCAACAACCCATGCAAACCCACTGCACTTTCTGGCTTATCACCCTATTTGCATTTTGGACAGATATCAGTTCAGCGCTGTGCTTTAGAAGCACGTAAGTTGCGAACTTCACATCCTCAGGTTTGTTTTACTTTCCCTACAGTTTGCAGTGTTCATATTCTTTCTGTTGCTTGATTTTCTTTTGTTCCCAAAAATGGTGGTAACTCTCTTGGATCTTATGTTTACTATAACTTTCCATTCCTTGACTTGTGGTGTGAAGGCAATTGATACTTTCTTGGAGGAGTTGATTGTGCGGAGAGAGCTTGCAGATAACTATTGCTTCTACCAGCCTCATTACGATTCATTACAAGGAGCATGGGAGTGGGCTCGTAAGACCTTGCAAGATCATGCCTCTGATAAGCGAGAATATGTTTACTCGTGAGTCACATCGGTTCGTTTCTAACTCTATAATGATTTTGTTTACTTGTGAGCTCATGTAGTTTGAGTTTTTTGTATTTGCAGGAGGGACCAGTTGGAGAAGGCAAAGACTGCTGATCCGGTAAGTTAATCTTTCATAGATAATAATAATTTTCCCAATTAAAACCACCCCACGATTTCAAAGACTATCACACTTTCCTACTCATAATAATTTGCTGGCCCTTAAGCTCAATTTTTCTCAAAGCTCTATATTAATGCATTATTTCGCTTGAGATCTTTCTAATCATTGGGTTTTTTACTACCTTATTTGGCATTTGCCTTAATGAGAATTATATCGTTCTGTTGCAAATATCAGCTCTGGAATGCCTCTCAGCTGGAGATGGTTCATTATGGGAAAATGCATGGTTTTATGCGGTGAGTAACTTGATGAAATATGTCTCCTTTTCATAGCTTTTTAAAGAATTTTAAGTTGTACATTCTAAGTTTATGACACTTGTTATTATGCAATGAAGAGTATACATAAACTCTTTATTTATTTTACTTACAGCTCTAGATCTTTATAGGATCTCTTTCCCTTCATATAAAACGAGTTATAATGAAAATCTGGCCTAACGGAAGGCACATAGAAAATGCAGTTTGTTTGGTTCAGCAAGTTGCCATGTCCATGGATTAGAAGATATTGCATAAAATCACATAACCTTAGGCAGTACATCTTCCTTGACAAGACTGCTCTTGTGTATCCAATAGATATGTTATCACCCACCACCACAAACTTGCTTTGACACAAAAAGCATCTTTATCTTGACAAACTGATGCTGTGACAGCAGCCTAGTTTGTGTGTGTGTGGAGGTGGGGCGAGGTAGAGAAATAGTGAATGATTTCTTATAGTAGAAGAGTCTACAGTATTTACTGAATATCTTCCTAGGTGTGCTAAAATCTTTCATTTCTATATTTTATTACGCATGATGCTTTATAATATCTTAGCAGTCACACCGTATCTCTTGCATATAAAAATAGCTTCCAAAGTTGAACCTTATAGTTACGTTTCTTTCCTCAATAATAAAATTCCATGTATAGAATGTACTGGGCAAAGAAGATACTTGAGTGGACACGCGGACCTGAAGAAGCCCTTGAGATATCTATATATTTAAATGATAAGGTAATGCACTAACCCTTGATTAAAATAGAGAAGTAATCTGATTTCAATTCAGTTTTTGTGAGACAAAGGTTGATACAATTTGTTTAAAAGACCGCAATTTCAACTGACTGCAGTATGAATTAGATGGGAGAGATCCAAATGGTTATGTTGGCTGCATGTGGTCAATATGTGGGGTTCATGATCAGGTTCGTCCACATTGTTCTCGTTTGCTACAATTTAATTTGAATGTTGAGGAAGAATGAAGCATAGTATTTTGATTTTTGGTCCCTGCTGAGCTGAGTTGGGCTTTCCTCTTATTTTCTTGAAAATCGAAGGAACTGTAAAATTGAGAGTTAGCAAATCATCATATAAAAATATACCGGAATTGTAAATTTTCTTCTAGAATTCTCAATTTTGGCACTTCATCATTCTATGATGCATTTCAGGGTTGGCGAGAGCGGCCTGTTTTTGGGAAAATCCGATACATGAACTATGCAGGCTGCAAAAGAAAATTTGATGTTGATAGATATATTGCATATGTCAATAAATTAGTTGGTGAACTGAGAAAGAGGAAGGCTGAAAACTCGCTATCTCAAAAGGAGAAAGTACATCGCCGTTGTGATCCTGAGGATTGAAGAAGCATATATATGCTGCTAAGTTTCTAGGCTTATTTTGTACTTAGGTAGAGTTGCGTAGTAACGTGCCTTTGTTTGGCTGATGATATTTGGAGCAGGAATGGTCTTCTAATTTCTAGAGTTATGAATACCGCTTTCTTCATAGATATGCACATTTTCTTTACGTTCGATTAATGAGACTAAGACTGCTTGTGCTCCGATTTGAATGAGTTCGTCAAATTGACTTAGAGGTCATAGGAAACCATTAGAAATGCTTGTTCAATACAGAGTGGCAATCAAACTATTAGAACTCTTCAGTTTCCTTCATTGAGGCAGTGATCTATAAAAAAAAATAAAATTCTCGTCTTGTTTATTATTCAATTCTTTGGTACTTCTTTTCGCAGTATGATTGTTGAAGTGAGTACAGGAACATGGCAAGAAGAAAATCTCGCTGACAAAACGTTTGAACGGTACAATTCTTTTGGACCCGAAAAAGGGTACTATTTCTTCGGATTTCCCTGCAGAGGGGTTGAAAGGTCGGCTTTTTTTTACCCTCAACGTGGTTATTAAAAAATGTAATACCTGAACTGGAGTAGTTTCTAAACAAATTTTGATAGGAATTGTAACGAATGTATACGACCTATAATAAAATGTGATATAAAATATATTTTATTATGTATCACATGTTTAAAAAAATAATGATGTTTAAGGATATTGATAAGAATTATTGGATTGTAACGTGTATATATATATATATAATTAAGATGCATAATTTATGCGTTTTATATATTTATCTTTTAATGAGTATAAAATGTATAAAATTATACATTTTATGCATAATTATTATGATGTATAATTTTATATGTTTTATGTTTCTTTTATTTAACAAGCATAAAATTTATAAAATTATATTTTTTATTCATTAATAAAATATATAATTTATATATTTTATGCAGATATCAATTATCAAACATAAAAAGTATCTTATTATAAGTTTTATTAATAAATAAAGTAAAATATTTAACATAATATTAAATATGTACAAAAGAGTACAAGGAATATATAAATACCTTCCGACCCATGCATAATCTTTTTCGAGAGGAAGAGTAAAAATTCGCAAAGTCATTGGCATTTTGTGAATTTTTGACTCGTTTTGTTAAAAAATTTTTTGTAAGCATTGACAAAGTCATTAATTTTTGTGATTTTAGTTTCGTATGAAATTTCTTATCTTAAAAAATTATAAAAATGTTTTTGATTTTATTTATTTTGAATATGTTAATTTGTGGAATTTTATTTTATAAAAATGGAATTTAGTAAAATTTATGGATGAAATTAGTATTGTTGTATTTTTTAAGGTAAAATTTTTAAGATGATGAATGTGTTACTTTTGAAGAAAAAAAATCAACTCAAGTTTAAAAAATTATAAGTTTAAATGAATTTAAGAAAAAAAATTATAAAAAATAAATAAATTCTAAAACGAAGTGATTTCTTCTTTAATAGGTAGATTTTTGGTTTCTTTTAAAGAAATATAATACAGTGAATTTCAGATAAACGTAGATGAAGATGTTAAATATATGATTAATATATTTAAGAAATACTTGAAGCATATGTTGAATTTGATAGATTTGATAGTTCAACAATATTGATAGAACATAGTTTGAATGATATAACTCAGGTTGAAGGTGATATAATTATATTAATAAATATTTTAAATTAATTGATTAAAAAAATATTATTAGAAAAGTAATTAGTTTTGTTATTGTTTTATTTTAAAATTTAATTAGTATTGTGTTGGAGCATAAATTTATCATATGATTATGATCAAATTATTATCTATCGACGAAAGTAGTAATGAGGATGATGATAATTTAAACGATAATAAATGTAGCTAAAAAAATTTAGGAAACATTGATGATGGAAAAAAATCTAGTGTTTTAGGAAGGTTAACTCCAAGTTCTTATGTTGTCCTCTATGCATCATGTGCTTTATTGATGAACAAATTAGGCAATTGAGTAATGAATAGATGCTAACTATAAAAAAAATATTAACTTTTTATATATAAATAAAATTAATAATTTATTTTTTATATGGATATGAGAAATGATATTTTGGAGCACTAGCTCCCACTACACCAACATTTCATTGTAATATCCCGATGAAGAGAGAAACTTTTCTGCAATTGATGCACATTCTAATTCGGTAATTAGTGATGAAATGTTTGTTGGTTTATAATTTGAGATCAAAGATGAAGTGCAATTTCCATTTAGACATTATTCGATGAAGGTTCATCAAACTTTTGTTGTGATTTAATCCAAGCCAACATTTCTTTATGTTTGTTGTCTGAGTCATGTTAGTAGTTGTCCATAACGAATAAAAACAATTAAATCAAAGAGATTTAATAAATGATACGTAACAAAATGTGGTGGTCAACCCATTTGCGTGAATGATTCTCTTTTGCAAAACCATAATAAATTGGATTTAGATTTCATTTGTTCATGCATCTTGGGTATGTATTGCGCAAATTGTATGTATTTTATGAAGGTTATTTTTTGCTTGATTTTAACTTCTAATTTCATTTGGGTTATTTATTAGGTATGATAAATCAAGAACCATCTTTTTATATATCATTGATACAAGAAAGAATACTAAGTTAATATGTGTACAAGGTATCATACAAGAAAGCTTATGTGAAATAAAAAATAATCATTTGGTTGTTTCAAAATTGTGATAGATCATATGATTTATTTGCAAGATAGTTACATAAGATTATTCAATATTCACCATGGTTAAGGTACAAATTTGAGACGAAATATGTTATAATTAGTGACCAAGTTGACAACAAATGTCAGATATTTTTTTTGAGTTTTCTAGAATTTTAGATAGTATTGTGACACATTTAATTATTGCAAACCCTTTACATGAACTGATGTAACTTTCTTACATGAGAAATACAGAGATACGTTATTGATAATCAGGACTTAAGATGGTAATAATTATGTACTACCAATTACTTTTACTATTGTCGAGGGTGAGATATTGAATGCATAAAGTTAGTTTCTAATGTTGTTAAGAGAGTATGTTACCTAAAGAAATAAAATTTATCTAATATCTGATAGACATCAAAGTATCAAATCTACTGTGAGTAATTTGCATTTGGGATCATGTATATTGCATTTGACATATTGCATGCAATTTCAATCATTCATTCAAAAATTAAAAATTCAAGCAAGAATTGTTTAAATTAAGTAATGTGTAATTTTTTACTAAAAAATTCATGGAGAGTTTTGATTATGGTTTTTATTATGATTCTTGTTTAAATATAATCTTTAGTTTACAGGTTACACCACATGTAAAGAAGTATTTGATAACAAACTTTAAAAGTTTTGACAAATAAGCTTAGATGTGACTAATGGATTGATGACATCTTGAAGGAAAAATAAAGTCTAGCCTATGATAAACATAGAATACGATACGATCATGTGACAATGAACATGTGAGAGATGGTTAATAAAATATTGAAAGGTATACATAATCTTCCAATCATCATTCTTGTAGAGCATATTTATAGTTGTTTGGTTGAATATTATGTGGGAAAGGGGGTAGGAACCTAGATTGAGATTGATCATGTTCAACAGTATTGTAAGAAGTTAATGGATGCAATAAGAAAAAATTAAGATGAAGTTTGTTCTCACCAAGTAATGGTATACAGTTTTCATGATTTAAAGGAAAAGAAACTTCTAATTCAATCACTTAATAAGGTGGTAACAAATGAACAATAATTTTTTCAAAACGATATTGTTAATGTGGATGATTTTCAACTCTTAAAATACCTATGCTCTCATGTGATAGTTGCATGTGTTGTAGTAAGCGTTGATTTTTGTTAATTTATGGATGATATGTATACATTATAAAAATATACATAGTGCATATTCTGTGGATTGGTAGTCAATTGGTTATGACAATAACTTACCACATGTTGAAGATTGGATCCTTATCTCGGATGAAAAAAAATTGAGAAAAATGGTAGATTGAAGTCTACATATATAAGAAATGAAATGAATTAAGTTGAATTTTAACCTAAGTAAAGGTGTTGCTTCTATAGAGAGATGAATCATAACCAATCTTGATATCCATGAAGACTATATGCTGAACGATTACTACAATGATTTAAGCTTATTATGAATTTATAATCATCATCATTATGTTGTTAAAGTACTAACGTTGAATTTGTAATCATGACTGTTATGTTATTGTTTTTATGATGTTTATAAAATATTAACATTGCTCGTATATATTATTTATATTATTTATAACATTTAAATTGTGGTTGATTTAAATATTTATAATATAATGAATGACATAATGATAAAAATACTCAAATTATGAATGTAAACATACTTAAAAGAGATTTATATAACATTTTGTATGATGTAAACATATTTAAGTAAGCTTAAAAGGATAAACATAAACCATGAAATAAAACAATTTTTTAACATATAAATAACTATCATAATAACATTAAACAACATCATGTGAGCTAAATTAAATTTTAATCTCCATCACCTTTGTTTCTTCTAGTTCATATTATCTGTGTATGAGGGTTATCTTTGATGCCTTGGTTAATCTTATCAAACATCCATTATGGAACATAACCAATATATCAACATTTAAATCAATTTCTTGCCCACTATACTCGTGTAAAATATTTGGTTTGTGAACATAATCATGCATGAGATAGGGAGGTGTGACTAAAGGTGGATCAATTGGTGAAGGTGTGTAAAATCTAAGCTGAGAATGTGAACCAGATCCTTCCTAATTGCCAACAAAACTCAAACCTACCCCAACATTAGGTCTAGATAACGAATTAGCTCCTCCTAAATATGTCTTGGGTGATGGAAAATCTAGTGACGTGAATAGGCCAAATGCTAACTCTAATGGAGCTCTCTCAAATCTATATTAAGGATCAGTTGAAAGACTTGTCTAGGTTAGACCTACACCTACCTATCATCAAACAAATGGGTTACCTATTTTTTTTTTTAAATGGACAACTTTACCTCTAAAATTGTAATAACGTTGAGAAGGATATGAATATGTTGCCATTGGTGAAGGTGGAACCTCTTGTGTAGGGAAAAATATTGTGCCTCGAGCCTATGTGAAAATGATGGAATCTATGGCTTATGTTTAACTCGCCTCCTTCGATGATGGAGTCCTTGGCATTCAACTCTAGTCTCTAAAATGTTAGGTCTGACCTTTGTCTAAAGGTCGACTTATGTAGGAGCAGGTACATTCAACTTAGCCTCTGCAAGGCGATCCTATTTCGTATGCATCATCAAGTACATTTGTCAATGATAGCATCCTTGATTGAGAAATCTTGATACTCACATAGTGGATCATTTTCCCTTCATTCATCTAAAAAACAAAATTAAGAAAAATGTAATCAAATATGGAACATAGATGTAAATATTTATAAAGGGATAATGATAAATGTTATTTAAATACTTACCACTTGTCCTTTAATTGCATATTCTTTCGTTGTCCAACAATGTATATGTAAAATGTATCGTTGCATGTAATCAAAGTTAAAACTCAATAAATCCTCTGAAGGCACATCTAAGCATACATATTGATGTTTATTATTCCATATCATAAAAAAAGAAGCAAATATTCTCATCCAATTTTCATCAGTTTTCTCCTTCAACATCATGTCATGCACCTCTTCCAATTGAGATGAAGGTTGGGGTATATGTTGGATCATTCCAAAGTGTCTTATCGTCCAATCAAGTTGATATCACTCCAATATATTAAAATAAATAATGGTGCCATAAGAGTTCATATATCCATCTCTTGTCTACAAGCACTTGACAAGTCATTTATGGCATGCCTATGAGATTTCCATGTGATATGAAAAAAATAAAACTTAATTTAAATGATGCCTTCGTAATACATACACAAAAGATATATCTAAAAAAATAACATAGTTATTTGATCTTATCCCATATATTCAAACATGTGTTTGTAAAAAATGATATTCTATCGGATAACCTTGACTAAACTCCTCTTTTATGTGTATTGACAATGTGTCACAATTTCCAATAATAATATTAAACAAACAAAAATTAATAAAGAAAAGTACAACATTAAATAATTACATTGTTCAACATGACACTATTGGATATGAGAAACCAGGATCAATAGACGTAATCAAATGAAATTGTTCTCAAGCCTATAACAATAACAATAAGGTGAAATTGTAGATCTTCTTATTATAATATGTGAAAATACATAGTTCACGGTACAAATATATTAATGCCAACTATACTGATTGCACTAGTCCGAATTAGTAAAGAATAGTCCAAATTAGTAAGGAAAGAGAGTAAAATGATTGCAGAAAATCACCCCACCAAACTAACAAAGTACGTCAGCTTGAGCAAAATAGTCTAGCTACACTTCATTCTCCATGTGCTCCTCAACATCTCCAAAATTTTAAGGAAACTAACTCATCTTCAATGATCCTTTCATAGTCTCATTCTTTGAAGGTGATATTTCTAATAAGTTCTCTACAACATGTTGCCATACTCCAAGTGACAAACTTCCAATAACAAATAGCTCGTTTATTGGCAAACCATCAGCACTTAAACATCTTAGAGAATGATAGTGCATTCTTCCAATAGTATGTGAAATGTATGTATTTCAATCCTCGATCGTTCCACCAATGGTTCAACCAAAGAAGCATCACTATGGATAAATTATAGTTGGATTACAACTAAAAAAAAATTGATTCTCCATAAACTGTCCATTATTTACTCCAAAATTGAAGCAATGTTATTGTGTTTGGGCCATAATTTTGCTTTCTTTATCTTAAATTCCTACAATAATTTTAGTTAATTTTTATATAAATTATAACTACTCTAAACCAATTAAAATAAATAAATATTAAGTACAAAAATATTAACTTAATAAAACAATGAATATATCTACACAATATATAAACTAAAAAAATTAAATAAAAACTAACTAATTAATATTAAGTAAATATATATTATATAAATAAATAAATAATAATTACTATCGAGTAAACATTAAGTAATAATTATTGGCTAAATAAATACGAAGTTATAACTATTAACTAATAATAATAAAATAAATTTACTAACTGATAAATAATTATTAAAAAATAAATAATATATAATAATTACTAACTAATAAATATTAAATAATAACTATTAACTAAATAAAAATAAGTTATAAATTTAAAGTCACAAGTATTAACTAATAACCAATAACTAAATAAATTTATTAACTAATAAATAAATAAAAATATAATAATGACTAACTAATAAAATAGGTAATAATGATTAACGAAATAAATATTAAATAATAAATATAAAGTGATAAATATTAGATAAAAATCAATAATTATATAAATTTAAACTAATAAATAAATAATAATTATTAACTAATAAACATTTTCATAATTATTAACTAAATAAATATTAAGTAATAATTATTGAGTCATAAATATTAACTACTAGAAATTTATTAATAAATAATAACTAAATAAATTTAACTACTAAATATTTAGTAAAAAAATTTACTATATAGTATTAAATAAATATGTACTTATAAATATTTATTAATACATAAAAATATAGATTAAATATTTAATATTTTACTGTTTTGCATTAAATAAAAAATATATTAACTAATAAATATTTGATAATACATATTTACTAATCAAAATTAAATAAATATACATTAATTGCATAAATATTAAGTAAAAATATATTAGAACTATAAATAATAAACAAATAAACTTTAACTAAATACATGTTAACTAAGTATTAAATAACTAATAAATATTAAGTAAACTTTAAATATTACCTAATAATTATTAACTAAAAAATATTACTAACATTGCTAAAATTTCTAAAACTAACATTACTAAATTTCTAACAAATAATTTTCTAAACCATTAGAGAAAAATTTAATACACTAAACTAAAATACACTAACATTTTTAAATTTTCTAGAATTTCAAATATTTCTAACATTTTTAACTCTAAACTAACTATATATTCAACTATAATTTACTTAAAATTGTTTGAACTTTTTAAAAATTACTAACCTTATTTTTTTCCTTTTTTACATTAAGTTAATTCAAATATAATACCTATAAATAATTTTATTAACCTTTACCAAATAAAAAAATAAAAAATAATAATTTTAGAAAATATGAAAAAAAGAAAAATTATCTAAAACCATCCTACATATCATTTTATAATAAAACACATAAAGTAATGTATTTTATATAAAGTTGGATAATTAAAAATAAAATATAATTAATAATATATTTTATTTTTAAATAAAATTTATTATTAAATACGTTATATCTTTCGATCTCAATAATCATTTCAATAATATTAAACGTTATTTTTTAAATATATATAACATAAAATAAAATATATTTTACATAACATATTTTATTATATGTTATAATTAATATTACAACCTTTATCAAGAATTTATTTTAAAACTATCGAGATATTACTCTTTTTAATAATTTTATTTGGGTGAAAATTTTGAATTATCTATTTTAAAGAATAAAATGTATTTATAATCATTGATTGAAAAAATAATAATTAAAATTATAGTTAATTTTAAATTTTTTATAAATAATTTAATTTTATTTATAATATAAATTTTTAATTAATAATTAAAAGAATATTTTATCTTCTAAAGTGTATTTTTTTTATTTAGAGGAAGCTAATTCAATTTTTTCGTACAACTATGTGGACATGTTTTTCGTGTTTATAATTAGTTTAATCTTTTGACATTTTTTGAGGGAAATGTCACCAAATTAATAAAGTTGTCTAAATTTTTTTATAAAATAATTCAAGAACATATCATGTTTTAGTGCTTGATTATTTCGATGTTATGTGAAAACACGATTTCAAAGGAGAATCTTGTTATTTGGATATAGTTTCAAAAATGGTTCAACGTGATAACACAGCCTTTGACCCTATTTGGTTATATCTTAGATTCAATTGACCCGAACAGTGATAAAAAGGGATAAAAAACATTGGACGTTAAATACGAGATATTAACGTACATTTAGTTAGAGGGATACTTTTTTCGTTCTCAAACTGGGTTTCTGTGTTGTACAAACAGACATATAGAACACCATTAACTGTGAAATATATCTTACTTTTTAAGTACGTATAATAAAAAAAATATTAAGTTCTACTAACTCTGATACGTTCCTTTTTAAGTTCCACGTACAAAAAACGAAAAATACTAGTCTAGCATTTCGCAATTTTATAAGCAAGTAACTTCTAATCTAACTGATAAAGTGATCTTCGTCTTAATTTAGAGTTATACCATGTAATTCGTTTTGCACAAAATCATGATGACTGAAATCTGATGTAGTGAAGTGTTGAAATGGTCAAGTTCCATAGTTTGCTCAGCATGAAATGTGATTGAAATATGGCAATACTATTGTTTTGAAAATCAAATCGAATTAGTTGACCGAACCGATTGAATTAACAATCAGATTTTTGTTTGAACTAATTGAAATATAAAATTATTATAAAAAAAATTGATAATGATCCAATAAAACTGGTTAAAACTCGGTAAATTGGAGTTGAATTGATCAAATCAGTAAAAAATCGATTGTGTATAAAATAATATTATTTTAATATTTAAAAAATAAAAAGTAAATTTATATTATATTTTACTTTGTATGTATAATTTAAATTTAAAAATTAAAATATATAAATTTAATTTTTAATCATATAAAATAATGATATTAATATATTTTATTATTATATTTATATATTTTTATATTTTTTAATATAATATATATTATAAATATTTTAAAATAATATTTAATTAATACTAGTTTAATTACAGTTAAACCATTAAACTTTTGAACAAGTATATTATTAATTTAATTTTAAAAATCTTTACAAATACTCATAGAACCTATAATATTACACCTACTTTCTTGTTAGGTGTGTGAAATAAACATGGATAATGAGCAAATTTTTTCATTTTCAATTTTAATCTACAACAAAATGTTATCATTTATCATCTGAGCTATCTATTGATAACAAACATACTTACTTGTTTTAGTATGGATAATTTAATCAATTTAAATATTATTTTTTTTTATTCACATTTTTATCTATTTAGAAGATTTTTTTTTATTTTCTATCGATCTAAATAATATATTATTTTATCTATAATTTATTTTTATTTTATTGTTTTTATTTTTTTACCTTATTTTAATATTGACCAAATCAAAGTGTTAGTATCAATAACAAGAAAAATAATATGAAACATCATCTTACAGCAGAAGAAGTCATAGCAGATGCAACGAAAATATCAGATATGATAGTGTTATATAGAGGACCTTTAGTGACGAGAGTACAACTATAACAACTTTAATAGGTTCATTTGAAGAGAAAGTGACAAAAAAGAAATAAGGAGAAGAAGGTCAAGGGACTGAGGAAGGAAGGTAGAAGTTAAGTAAAAGTTGATGCTCTCATAGAGAAGATCCACTAGATGCTCTTAGCGTCAATGATAACCAGAGAAATAATATGAAACATCATCTTGCAGCAAAAGGAGTTATAGGTGTAACAAAGACAACAATAGATCTGATAATGTTATATGGAGGGTATCCAATAATGAGGGTGTGACTATATAACTTCAATGGGTTCAGTTAAAGTGGGGAAACTGAAAAAAAATAAACAGATAGAGTAACCTCCTCCCTCTTCTTTCTTTAGTCTTCCCCTTCATTGTTTTGTTAGGGTTTCTTTCCTTGTATTTGCTATTCCATTTTTAGCTCTCCTTTTGTGCTGCCTCCCTCATCTTTTTTCAGTTTTCTCATCTTAGTACTCTGTTAGGGCTTCTTTTTTGTGTTTGTTTTTCCTCTTATTATTATTATTATTATTATTATTATTATTATTATTATTATTCGATTTAAATAAGATATCATTCATTCGATCTCGTCCTACATAATTCAACTTTATCTATTTTTTTTCATCCACTTTAATCGAATATGACTTGACCTAATTGATGCCTGAAAGTAAATCTTCAATTTCGTCGGATTCAATCGGTCTATAAAATTTTATTCATTTATATGTAAGAGGATCATTGCTTTACAAATAAGAATTGAATGTACCTCAAACAAAATTATTCTTACAAAAAATATTTATAAAAAATTAAGCTAAGTCATTTGTTACGTACAAATACTTAGATTTGATGCAATTTTTCAAACAATTTACCAAAAAAAATATTAATCTCCATTCTTTCTTATGATTCAAAATATTCAAAACTAAATTGAATAAATTAAAATTATTAAATTTTAAAATTAAAAAACTAAAAATAAAATTAAACATTTTTTCAGTACCATGCATGATGCTCTCTTTTGAGATTTAGTTTATCGAAAAAGTGTATTATTTTAAATAAATAAAAGATAACATGACTATTACTAAAAATAAAAACAACAAACTTCAATAAATTCAGGATTTATTGTGTATATTTAAGTAAAATAATTTGTATTCCTACAAATTTTTCTTATTATTAAATAAAATTATTAAATATTTGTATATTTTTAATATATTAAATAATCAACTTTTTAATTTTAAGTTTACTCTATAAGATAATAGAAAGATTTTTAGGATCACATAACAAAATTCATTTAAGAAATATTATTATTTATTTTTCTCACTGTTATTTTTTTTTTCTTTTTTTTCCTTTTTTGAGGGATGAGGGGTTTACAACAAGGTCAAATTGTTCACGGAGAACAAGAAGGTTATTCCGGTTAGTAACAATGAAGATTGAACTTACGAAGCTTATTCCGGTTAGTCTGTCGCAAGTATTCGAATATCCAAAGAATTTGTAATATTGAGATAATTAAACTATTTTATTACAACACAAATATATTTTACAAGTAAGCAAAAGACATCTAGTTCTCAAGTCCTTAACGTCATATCTCAAGATCATCTACTGAAAGCTCATGCGTCCTTATCGTCTTCAATTTCTGCAAATGAAAAATAGCATGCAAGAATGGTTATGGCAAATTACAATTCCTGGCTGGGATACACATTATATTGCAATGAAGAAGGCAAAACTTCAGTACCGTAATAAATTGTGCAGGATCATCAAGACTTGATGAGCCCAGAATAATTTCCCTCTTCAGCTTTCCGGTAAGCTTGTGGCAAACCCTAAGCTGAAGATTCAATTAAAATAACGAATCAGACCAGAAAATCAGAGAAAAAAAATGAATAATACAATCTCATTTTATTAGGAAAAAAAGTTCAAACCTCAGATCTGGTTGCTCCACCAACAATGAATACAAAAAGTCGTTGCCCCATCCTTTTGAAATCACTCGATGCATGTCTAAGAACTGAATCACTGTATGAATATAAAAACTTGCATGTGAGAAAGATGCCGTTTGTTGTCAATTTCAACAGAGACATGGTATTTCCCTATAAATTATGGATAAAGTAACAAGCTTATGCAAACGCAACTCAGTAGTGAAGGGCAATAATAAGCAACCACGTAGAGCCAGAGGGAAGAACAGGGTCAACGGGTAAATAAAGAAAAATAAACTGATCTCATCAGAAGCAATGATTAGATTACTGGGTACTGATAAGGAAAGAAAATAAAACCTTGAATATCCATCATCAGAGCCTCGTGGTCGAGCCCAAGTCGGTGTGCGTCTTGATCTCATCGAATGAGGATTTTGGTTTACAGGCCCAGAAAACGATGTGCCGCGGTAGGATGGACTTGGATCATTCAAACATGGATAATCTTCCTTTGACAATTCATTTTTCGTGATTTTTTCAATGAGTTCCTGGATAATCATCGACTCATCACACACTATGCTATAAAACTTTGGGATAAATATGGGACCAACAGGATCATCATGAAGAGATTATTCTAATAAATTAAAAATTGGTCACCATATGGAAATTTGAGTTTGCCTTTTTTTTTTTCCTTTATATGACACAATTACAATGATATTAAAGGAAAGAACAGTTAATTGGTGTTTGTAGTTGGAATCTTCAAACAACAAACTACATCCTTAATGCTCAACTTTATGCTAATGCTATCTTCTCCGTGAAATTTTCATCACGAATGCATATTCCATTGGTGAAGAATGGGGAATCGTATTAATGTAATTTGTACCTCTATGATAGGATAAAAGCGTGATAGTTGCCATTTCTCTTCTTCCCCGGGACGCTCTTTCCTTACAGCACGCTTCTTCTGACAACTTAAAAGAACACTTTTCAGACAAAAAGTAACTTTGAAAAAACATATTTAATTTAGAAATGACTTTTACCTTCTGGATTTCAAACTTAAGACTGAAAGCCGCGGTCATACTTTTTTTGGTTTCTAGTTGTCCCCCAAGCATTCTCAAATTATGCACAGCATCCATATCCTCTTCTGTCAATTGTGCTACCTGAGAAGCATTTGAAAGGTAAAAATCGGATAACATCATTACAGGTGCTAGGAATCATAACATTAACAGCATATTTATCTTTAAAATATAAATTGCAGAGCAAGTGGAAATTAAGTTGGTACCCAGTATGAACGAAACAATACCTTCATCAGATTCAGACCCTTTTCTCCCTCAAATTTCTCAGGATAAACAGCTGCAAGAATCATTAACAAGCGCAACTTATTTTCACGAGTTATATCCTGCACAAAAGTGGTGTTTATAAATTTAAAAGATGAAACAGGCAAAAGTTGCATGTCTAATCTCACTACTCGTATCTTGCCCTAAAGCTATCTTATTTTGATATATGCATCGATTAGATGTAAGGAACTGCCCCTCTAAGAATTTCTTACTGCATTTTTAGAAAAAAATTTGATCACGTCTTTCGTTGTTGCATCTCCAAAAACAAGATCTTGCTCCAGTTGGCCAACTTCCCTCAGTCCTGACTCCATAATGATTCTGTTAATTTTTCCTGCAATCTGGAATAAGAAATCCATCATTTTAAAGCTATGGCAATTGGCACCTTTGATCATAATCAGACCCACTGTTGTTAGTCAATAGTTAAATAATCTTCAATCACATTATGTGGCTAAAGGATTTAATAGGCCCCCTATTGTTTAAAGCTATAAATGAGTTCCTATAAATGTTTTAAAAAAAATCAATTGGGCCTCTGTAAGGTTAGACTGGATTTAGGGACAACATTAAAGCTTTTTTTTTTGGTGAATATATACGGACATTTATAGTTTTTAAAGAGAAAGGGCCTTCGAATTAATTTAACCTTATTATATTCATTGGCACACAATTTATTCTTATGCTAATCAACTGTGAAAAAAAGGAAAATTCTTTCAGAAATATCAAAATAACACGTGCAAATGTTCATTTGTTCTGTTATCTATCAGCAAGAATCATGATAGGAAGCAATAGTATGTTAAACAGAGAGGTAGTAGTCAAGGGAAAACAAAGCCAAAATGATTGCCCAATCAGCCAATTAAAAATATTACCAGTGAGTATAAAAAGATTTTTCCTTGAGGACAAATGCAGACAGTAGAACACCTCGTCTAGGCAGCTTCAGAGTGTAGATAGCACATTTATTTGTGCAAACCATATCATACAATCATTCCCCCCCTCCCCCCAAAACATATCATACAAAGTACAAACACTATAAGAGAGCAAGTTGTATAAAAATTGCATTACAGAAGAACTAACCTCTACATGGAGGGAGAGCTTATCAATTTGTTCACTGTATTGTGGAAGTGCTTGAACCATCTTTTGTAATTCCCTTGTTGACATTTCACCACTGTCTCTATAAATACAACACCAGTTGGTGATTTAAGTTTATTCTGACATGAACTAGATGAATACATAAACACTTCCATCAAATAACAAATCTAGGCAAGTTAAATTAATAACAGAGAAAACTACAGGGTGGCAAAGTGTCCATTCTTATATCACAGTGGGGAATCAATTCAAGTCAAACCATACATTTTTATTAAAAATAAATCTACAAATTTAAAAAATAGGCAAAAAAATTCCTAATTTCTGATAATGGCTAAACCATTAATTTAGTTCTGCATCAATATCCTCTTATATAATAATTCCATTGCTGAGAAATCCCTGGATAATTATCACTCACCTTGAACCATGATAGACTTGTGCAGCTTTGTTCTTTGAAATGAAGTTGGTCATCTTCTCGTGCAGTCGCTCACTAGCCTGCATGGTTATCAAGATCAAAGGAATTCATGTGGCTTATATCTACGATAGTAAAGGCATAAAAGCAGGACGTACATCTGCAATATGTGCATGACGAAGCTCAAGCCACACAGGATCATGATCCTCCAAAAGAACCTCTTTTCTCTCAGGTGGACCACCGGATTTGCCAGGAACCTTAAAAATACAGTAGATTTGTGTCTATATACAAGAGTGAACACAAATTCAAAGAGAGAAAGGGAAATTGTAGAAGTTACTTCGTGAACATATTTATTTCCCTCCATATCCAGCAAATCATGGCACATAGCGTCATAAGTCCATTCATGTATCACAGGAGCAATCTGCAAAATCAGAATAAGATCCTCATCGTAAACATGACAGGCTGACAAAATAATATTACAAGTCAATGACCGACAATTGGAGGTAAGAAACCTGATCAATAGATCTGTCAAGAATGAGCAATTCGCAGGTCTCTGTCTGAGGAAAATTAGGTATACTTTTTTTATATTTCATAAGACAGTCCCAGACTCCAGCAGCAAGCTTTGTTGGAATAAGATCACGGAAAGTAGTCATCGTGGTTGCATCTAAGGACTTGGCAGCACGAAAGCGAACAGAAGGAAATTCCTAAAACGAAATAGTTACATGCTTCAGAAGACTTCTCAATCATGTGTTTGAACAATTATAAAGCACTGACTACAATTCATTGTATCCTTGTCACAAGGCACTGTGCACTTACTCTTAATGAAGCAAAAACTGTAGCAATTCTTTTAGCCATCACATTCAAACATGTAACACCTTTATGATTATTCTCTTCATCCCCAAATAGTTCCTCTAATGCTCTCTCATTATTTGTGATGAAACCCTGCATCAACATGACCACAAACAC
Organism: Canavalia gladiata; assembly: GCA_037954105.1. Lineage (NCBI taxonomy): Eukaryota > Viridiplantae > Streptophyta > Magnoliopsida > Fabales > Fabaceae > Canavalia > Canavalia gladiata. The sequence continues at coordinate 16,356,409 of CM075667.1, read as the reverse complement.
ACCCAATATTGAAGGCATCCAATAATGAGATGATGATGCCATTAGAAACTAATGAATTCCTAATGAGCACAATTAAAAATTGATAGACATTTCACAACAAAAGGATCTCAACAACCAGCTTTCATGAAAGTTGAGCTCCTACAAGATATAGTAAAAGATACACATGAATGATCAAAATTGTCAATTTGCATAGATGGAATTTCTAATCCACATTTTCCGCTTGTTAACTTTTCACTTCTTGGAAGGTGATTCAATTTATTCCACATCAAGCTTCTAACTCTGCAGAAACAGCAATCTGCAATTAAGATTGCTTGTTCAGTTTATGCAGTGTTTTCAAGCACAGAAATTGTTTATATCTGGGGAAAGTTTTCTTCAACAGATTATAGATTCTAATTAATTTAACTGGAAGAAAATCCTGATTCATCACTTGACACTCTTTCATGGCTATGTGGAACTGGACAAAACAAGAAGCACTTCCTCATGTCATAAGTTTTGAAATTTATTAACAACCAAAAAGGAAGAATACATAATTACATTCATGTTGAGAAAAGGTGATATATATTATAGATGGACAGTGAAAAAATTAATGTACAAGTGTGTAAGTAACCACATACCTGGCTGTCTATGGGAAAATACTCCAAATTCATCTGCATAATGTCATACAGACAAGGGTAAAAGGATATTAAGTAATGACATTATTTGGGCACAAATATGAGATTAAGCACAATCTAGTTTTTAAACAAAAAATATTCACCTCTCTCAATCCACCTAATCGGGGCAACACCTTTGTATCTTTCTTAATCTCCATAATTAATTCCCTTGAAACAGTTGAACTGAAGAAAACAAATGCCCTAAAGGAACAAGGAATAAAACAGGCTTGAAAACAGATAAGTTGAACCCAGGATGAACACACAGGAGATTTTATAATGATCAACCACGTACTTCTTGTATAAGGGTGTCCTTCCAGACATGTCTGACAAAAACATAATTACACTGCCAAAAGAAATGGAGACAGAAAATCACTAAGTATGGACCAACTCAAAAAAGTTGACAATTTAGGCTAACTAAATTCCACATCAAAGCAAATTGAAAACATCTTACAGCCAACAGAATGTGGCATATTTATCATTCAACAATTTACATTGTAAATGAAAAATTAGAAGGCACAGTAATGCATCATCATGTGATCTACAGAGAACAAAAAGGAACATTCAAACAAAAACAATAAAGTAAAAAGTAATGAAATAATTCAAGACATATTTGGAAGTAAACATAAGGAAAAAATTAAACAAAGAATCAGTTTAATAAAAATAAAATAAAAAGGGAAGACAATTTGCAAAGAACTTAGGAGAGAAAATATAAAAATTAGAACAAAATCAACAAACTATAGCTTTCTAAAATCAAAATCCAAAACAATTATATTCCCTAAAATGCTTAGTAAACTACTTGTTTATCAAGAAATTAGTTGCATATTCATAACGGACTGCACAATAACAGGAACAAAAAAAAAAGAGCAGATATGTTACTTCTCTCTGGTTGGCTGGATGAAATATATAGCATCAAAGCTGGGCAATGGCTGCCTTCGCTTGTATATGTCTTCAACCACTACAAAAAAAAGGTAAGCAAAATCTCATGACATACAAGAAATAGAACTATAAAAAGGAGGCCTATTGGATGAGGCTGCTACCATTGTGATGTTTGGAAAGGGTCAGATGTAAATAACTTCCCTTATAGGGGCTGTTCACAAATAGGAATAGGAATAGAAATAAGTTAGATTGTTCGTTAGGGACTTATAGCATAACCTTTAGCAGGCCTAAATTAGGCCAAGCTTATTTACTAAATAGGTTTGTCAAGATTACAAAAAAAAGTAGACTCGAACTATCTTAAAAAGACTTTACCTAACAGATTGGCCTATTTAAGTAAACATAAAAATATAATAATATCATTATTAGGTCGAATTATTATTATTATTATGATTACTATTCATGTATTGTTTTGAGACTATATACTTGTTTTATTTAAAGGTTTAAGCTGGTTGGTCTATGTATAAGTTTTAGCATATTAGTTTAGTCAGAGGCAAGCTTTTGACCTATTTGAAAGATCTTAAAAATAGGCTTGTAGACTGAGTTTTTAAACAAGTCAGACTTTAAAAAATGGCCTATATCAAGTAAAATGGATAGCCCTTAGGCCTTAAATTCAAGAGTCAAGTCAGGCTCTCAAGTCTTGCAAAGCCTAGCTGAGGTTAGCCTATTTCCACCTCTATTCATAAATCAATGCAATCCACTACAAACAGCCAAAACCAATAGTAAAATCGAGATCAGAAAAAAAAAATTAGGTTGGTTTCCAATTTCAGTTTCAAAAACTAATCCAAAACAAAATGAGCCAAACTCATACACAAACATATATAATCTTATTTATGAAATTACCAACCAGCTTGTACTTAAATATTTATTTACCTATTCTTTGTGAGAGAGATGTGCTTAAACTTTTACAAAGGTATAGAAAATAAATGTATGTATTTTTTGTATTTTATTATTATTATCAATAAGAGTTGGTTAAAAACCATGAATCTTTAAGGAAATATTCACATGTCATATGCTTGTTTATGTTTAAAGCATCTATGTGGTACAAATTTTAGTTCTTTTTATTTCATTCCTTTATTCTTAAAAGTTCAATTTATGTTTTTTAACCCTTTTAAATATACCTCTTTGGGTTTTGGATTATTTTTCTCTTTTTTGGTGTCTACATCAATCTTTTTAGTTTCTTTCTTCCGTGATCTAAACTCCTAAGTGATGTCAAATTATTTTGATGTTATCTATATGTTTCTTAGTTTTGGATTAGTTTGAAATATGTTCTTATGTCTCCTTTGTTGTATATTTTTGTGTTTATTGAAAAAAATAGTAATAGAGTGTGCAGAACAGCAGAAGTTATAAAAGAGGATAAGATATCTTTAACAAATCCACAAAATAATAGCAACAAGATAATCAGTGACTTAAAACGCTTGTCATAGCATTGATTAGATTCTTTTTTAAGTAATTCAATACAAAAATGAACTGTATTTATTGCCTCCTAAAAAAGACACAATAAAATCCAAAAAAAAAATCAATTTAATCTTAACAACTTCAATTAGATTTGATCAAATTCAAGCCTCCTAAAAAAGACACAATAAAATCTAAAAAAAATCAATTTAATCTGAACAACTTCGATTAAATTTTATCAGATTCAAGTTTAGGGCCAAATCAATTGGATGGGAAGATACGAAAATCAACGCAATGGGAACAGATAATATTTGTCTTCAAAACCAATTCAGTCTTATCCGCTAACTCCCCTACTTACTTAGGTGAATGAAGAGGCTATTTCTACAACTAGGACCCCATGAAAACCAGGTGACAAGGCAGCAACCTTATATTGCCCAAAGGCTCACCATTTATACAAAAAATAAAATTAATAATACAAGACCTGCACCAATTGTTTCCTAAAAATTTTCTACTATTGTCATATCAATTGGAATATACTAAAAGTTTCTGACTTAGCAAGGACAAGTGATTAAGCATAGTCACCTCAAATTTAATAAGTGTGAAAACAATTGAAGTTTCTATTCAAATTATAAAGGAAAGAAACTACCATTAAACTCTTAATAATAGTTAATTCTACAAGAGAAAAGTGGGTGGCAAACACACCCTTAAGAGTCATTATAGAAGAGAGCAAGGGGGATGGGAAGGGTATAATTCCCCCTAATTCAGAAATTTGAAGTGTATGAGGGGGAATATCTTTGCTTTTACATATTAAACTTGACATTTACTATTAAAACAGCATGGCACATTAAAATAAGAGGAAATTATAGGGAAAAACAATTGATTAATGGAAAGTAGAAAGAAAAATGACTAATAAAAAATCGATATTCTGATTCTTACATGAAACGCCTTCATCGGTGATATCAGCCATCTTGCATGAACGAGACATTATCTTTACAGTAAGTTTGTCCATTATTAATACCTGCAGGCAAGCAACCCATGAATCAGTATAACATGGCAATCAATAAATTCAACTTTTACTTTATACTTCTTAGTTCTTTAATTCACCTTCAACACTTCACTCAGATGTAAAATATGTTTAGACTTGGCTGCATGTATGCCAACATGCAAGCATATCTTCCTGCATTAATTGCACTGAAACTAGTCCGTAGTGCATAGTGCATGCTAGTATGGATATCTAGATGCAACATATAAAATACTGATGATGATCCCAGTTCCAATATATATCCAGTGAATAAAGCAAGCATTTTAGACTCATGAATTATCTAATTAATTGTTAACTACAAACTTTAAATAAAACATACAGAAGGGTGTGTCCCTCTGTATCCAGAGTAAAGCTAAATGAATTGAGGTAGAATTCATTAAACTAGTGGCATCATATACCTTCCAAGTTGATTTAGAATCCCTTGTTTTTGCTGATCTCAGCATTTCATGTAATAATCCTGGAGATAGCATTAATAAACAGAAATTAAACAAGTTTATTTAATCAGAAATTGTCAAAAAGCTAAAAAGTGAAAAGGAACAAAAGGACAACAAGAAAGGATGCAATACTTGCAAAAGCTTGGAAAAATAGCACCAAAAATAAGCACTTCAATAATTCAAGACTTGTTTGAATCAGTCTACCCATTAATGCAAAGGACAAACCAGTGCCCCCATTGATCTGGTGATGAAACTAAAATACTAATAGCAAAGAAATTCGTATGACATTTGCAGTAACAAATTGATCTGTCAACACTTTAAAGAACTATAAAATGATTCAAAGTGATTTCATCCATCATGCAACTTTCCCTCTTTTTTTTCTTTCTTTTTACATGGACAAAAGACATTAAGAGAAAAAAAAAGTGACTTACAAAATGGAGGATAAGACAACTTATTGAACAGAAGGGTGGGGGCGCACATTGAAGTCATCAATCTTTCCACATGTCTATCATGTTGGATTAGTCTTTATAATTTTGTGGATTAGCATTATTTGTTTATTTACAATATTGATTGATTATTGAATAATATTGCTCATTGAAATTGATATCATGGTATTTAAGTTATGATGGATAAGTGCTATTGTGCTTTTGATGTGAATGCTGAGAGTCCCTGCTCTCATCTGATAATTGCCTCCCCATTAGGCAGTTTTGACACATATTTTACGCTTGTCAAATAGAGGGCAGTTTATCTCATGCTGTTGGTTTCTCTACAGTCTTTTTGCTTGCTTTTGGGAACTCTCCTAATAACACATAGATGGGTTCATCCCCCATGCCAGGTACACAAATCCTAGCTTAATTCTCTAGATAGATAATGACGGAACATGCTAAGATATTGTGTCTGCATGAGAAAGGTATGCAATTAAAATTTCCATCTTTCTAGACATATCAACCTGAAATAACCACGAACTGAGCACCATAATGAACCTAGGAAGACTAGTTGATCCCATGGAAGAGGCAACAGAATAAAATCACCCTGATAATTCGATCACTCCTTTCCAACCATTAGTTAATGTCACACGCTATTGTACAGCACCAAAAACCATACTCCAAACTTAATAGACGGACCCGAAACCTCTGAAATAACACAAGAGGAAGTGCATATTTTGAATTCACAAGAAAGCTGCCTTAACGTGATTGTCACGTAGGTGATAAGAGTCCAAAAGTAAAAAATCATGCGCCAAAGATAAACTTCGACACCGATATTGTGATCAAACAAAGTAACCAAAAGGCATAAGTCGGAAACAATGAGCAATCACTGGTGACGAACGTCTAACAGGATTATATATATTTGGGTTGGGTTTCAAGTGTAATTCCAAAGCAGAAGAGATTAACCGATGACGAAACAGAGTAAGTTACAAGCACAAGAGAAAAAGGTGTTGAGTGAGTCGAAAGCTCTAAGCGAAATGGAATTAACAGGGAAAAATAAGAAAGATTAATTTATAAAGGGGAAAGGGGCTTACGCTCGCGGCTAATTTGTTTGAAATTTTTCTGGTCGCAGCCATAAAAGGAGGTTTCGGAATCCGACATAGACATGCTCGCTATGCAGCCTTCTCACACTTGATTGATCTCTCTAGAGATGAAGAGCACAACCGCGGATCGTCAAAATAATCACAAACACAAAAAAAAAAAAAAAAAAAAAGATTACGCAGGAACGAATACCCCCACCAGGAAGAAAGAAAAAGATTTTGAAGTTAACAAAATTGTTTATTTAAGCTTAATAATTTAATTAAATTTGAAATGAAAATTCATAATGGAAATGAAGGAAATTACTATCGTTTAAATAAATTTAAACAGAAACGCATCAGTCATGATTCATGACGTGTTGAATCGTCCAAATTCCAAAGATTGAATTGAAACTCCAAATTGTTAGAGACCGGGTCGGATCGCTTTTCCAGAAGCGGAGTGGACCGTTGGATGACGACGTCATAGACTCTTAACCGCAGCTGGACCCCACCACCACAAACCTATTTCTGCCTTATGCTGCTTCTGTAAAGTCTTTTAATTTAATCGAAATGCAATGCAATAATGGTTTAAATTTTTATACTATTATTTATTATTTAATTGTAAATTATTAATTATTCTTTTTTCATTATTCATTATTCATTATAATAATAATTTAATTATAAAATAAATAAATTTAAAATAGAAATATTAACCAGAGTTCTAGTTAAAAATCAAAATCAAAATATTTATAAAAAATTATAATCCAATAATTCTCAATATATTTTAATACCATTTTAAAAAATTTATTTTAACCAATCTATTCAAAATACTGATTAAAAAAATCTAAAGAATAATTAAATTACATATTTGTGAAATGTGATTTAATATTTTTCTTAACAAAGAAGAGTTAATTTGATTCCTTTGATAACAACAAAAGATTACAAATGACTTTTTTTACATTTTATTTTTATTCAAATTATATATGTGTTAGAAATTAAATAAATTAACAATATATTGTACTTTTTTTATTATTTATTGGATAAAAATTTGGGATGAAAAATGAGACAAATACAAAGGATTAGATGCTAACAATTGAATAAAAATCAAAATTATATATAAATAAGATATGAAAGTTAAATATGTAATTAAGTCCCCTAAAAAATTGTAGTAGCTAAAGATAATCTAATTTCTTTATTATTTATCATGCCACATACTAAAACATAGAAACTAAATGTGTAATTAAAACCATACTCTTTTTATGACTTTATTCAATTGTGGTAACTTGAAGACAATCTAATTTCTTTATTATTTGTCATGCTATCCTAAGCATGAAGGCAATTATATTGATTGGATTATTATTTATTACGCGACATTATATGCATAAAGCCAACACTTTTATTGGTTAAAGACAAATAATGCTTTAATTAATTGTAAAAGGAATTTTAAAGCTATTTCATGTATAAATATAGAAAAGAGTATAGAAAAATCATAGTATGGCACACATTTACTGTAAGTTTAAACGAATCATAGCTCGAAGAAATATGAGGCATGAGTTCAGAAAAGTCATAGCAAGATTTGTCAATCTTGATACGATTAAATGTAAAATAATAAGTGGATGATATAAATAAATCATCGTACATGGACATATGTGAATGTTACATATGACATCAGCATTGATTGAATGAATTTTGTCCTCGATTTTCTTTTTGTTGGAAAAAAAAAAAACACTTTACATAGGTTATTCTTGCTAACGTTTTTTTTATGTAGTTATGCTTGCCTTTTCTCTTTATTTAAGTTGACATAGGACTTTTATTAGAACATATAATTGTGGTATATTCATTACTCAACTTTCATATTCATAGTACTACAGATTTGCTTCATTGCTGTGAATTAAACTCAAATGATTTTAGTATTTGACATATGAATGGTTAGATTTATTGTTTTGACAATTTATACAAAATTTATTGAAAAATTTAAGATTATTCAGTATAATTTTTTTTATGCGGTAATTTTTGTACCATGTGTGGATGGAGTATTTTAATATTTTAAAAAATTTAAAAAATTTAAAAATTTAAATACTTTTAATTTAAATATTTTTATTTTAAAAATATTTTATTTAGATGAAAGAATTTCAATTTATTATATTTAAATTTTTTTATTTGAATGATAAAATTTTAATTTATTAAATTTAAAAAATTTTATTTAAATTAAATAATTTAATTTTTATTATATACAAAATTTTACATTTAAATATTCATACGTTTATCTTAATTTTTCTTTTACTTTTTTTTACAATAAAATTTAGATTTATAAATATTTTTATCATATAACATATTTAATTAGAATAATAATTCAACAAATTACATAATTAAAATGATAGAAATATACAATTATATAATTTAATAATAAAAAATTTATTTCTAAATATGAGAGATGAAAAAGAAAAATATAAAAGGACAACAAAAAATAATAATAAATAATAAAATAATATAAATATAAAATAAAAATAAAAAATAAAAAAATTTCAAATTTCATATATTCTGGAGGAATTTGAAATTCTCTTTACACTTTACAAATTCTTTCAATTTAAAATTTCTTACAATCTAATAGAAAAATAGAATATTTTAATTGCTGAAATTTTAAATTCTTTTAAAAATTATTTTTCGTCTTTAAAATGACTCATCTAAACATAAGATAAGACAAAGAAAATTATGTTTACGGTGTTATTATTATTTAAATATATAATTGAATTTTTAAAATTTAAATATATAATTAAATTTTTAAAATTTAAAATGTATTAGACACCTTATCATTAATGTGATGAATTATTACAATATTTCATCATTTTAATTAATATTTATATTTGATGGTCACATTAGTTACCTAAAATAAAGAGAAGCAAATTTTGGCATGTCAAGCCAATTATTTTGATTATGAAAATATTGAGTTTTTTACATATTTGTTGCTGGCGGAATCGTTTTAAATTAGATCTCACATATGTTGGCGTCATTGAACTACTTTTTCATGTGTTGAAGTTGTTTTTTTTAAGCACATTAATAACAGTTTTTAATAACGAGGTATATTTTTATTAATTTGATATATTAATATTTTTCAATAAATTTTTAATAATGTGTAGTATTTTAAAAATGATTATTCTTTTCGTTGACACTAATATCAATCTTACAATTATACAATAAAAAGTGACTAAAATTCACCTTAATCTTGAAATTTGTTTATTTTTGTATATTCAGTGTTCACCATTACTGGCCGTTTGCGATTTATTTATAAAACATGCCTTGTGCATTTCATTATGTTATCATCTATAATCTTAATTATTAAACATTTTAATAATATTTTTATTTTAATATATTCTTTCTAATTTTTTTAATGTATTGTATTTTTTTTTTCTTTTCATATCTTTCATCTTTACATACAGTTTCATGTGTTTACTCCGTGCTGCGAGCACAAAAGCACAAATCCTCTGATATTCGACCAATGTTTCAAATACAGCGGGGAATTCGAGAAGCAGAACACAACAGCCAGCCTGGTGGAAGGATTTAAAAACTCAAAAGTGTGGTTTGTGAAATTTTCAACCGATAACGAGCAAAAATCTTTACGCGGATAAGAATTTTCCAAATAGAAGTAACAAAGATCGGTCGTTGAATGTTAAGCAGTCAACAAGACCAAGGAACTTGCTTCAACTTTAAACTTTGTTGCTGAATAATGGTTTCTATCCCAACTGCAGGGGCATGCTTTGATTATTCAATTAAAGTTCGAACCCCATTCCAAACAGAAACAGGTTATATTGCAAATATATGGAAAAGACAGAAAGAGAAACAATAAATGTTTACATTTTTAAATAAATAAACAAATAAATAAGGAAGGTCTGGCTCATTCTGAGGGAGTAACAGGAGTGTGATCTATACACTGCATTGATGGTGTATTTACAAAAGGGGAAAAAGAAAGGAAGTAGAGAGCTGAGACAGAGAATTCATCTTCGAATAAAGTGGACGTCCCCTGATCGTTGATCAACATGCTTAATCCATCTGCTGGCACGTGCCATGAGTCCTGAAGAGGAGTTGTTACCCCCTGTGGCAGACAAGTGTGCCATGTCAAGTCCCTTCCCTACGGGAAGAAATACCGAACGAACAAGACGCCGCGATCCTTGTGTCAACACGCTCCGCCACATAAAACCGGAACCTGTCTTAGATGTCGAATTTGCGTTCTTGCAAAGCAGAACAGCACCCTTGCTACTCAACTTGGCAAGCCTCAGTACTCTGGAATAATCCTTCCTTCGAGAATCTACCACCAAGAAATCTATCCCAACTAAACCATCCATAACCTCCTCTGCTTCTCCCACCACGATTTCCACCGACATACCCGCCTCACCCATTCTTTCCGCATACTCCGTCCTCGACCGTTCATCAGCCACTACGCACACGTGTCTTCCGCCCGTGTGATGGCTCGCTATGGCTAATCCCACACTGGTTGGAATAACACCGCCCTGTGACCATGTTTCCACTATTAACTGCGCGTTCCACCCCGCAGCCATGGCGGAAACCAGCTCCGCCACACCTGATTCGCGGAAAACCTGGCACTGCAAATGAAACAGAAAGGTTAGAAGCATGAATTGAAGAGGTAACAAATTAAGCTAAAACGGTTGATTTGATAATTGTTGCTTAATTGCTTTGCTTACCGATTGGACTGTTTCGATGTATGCTTTGGATGCTCTCTCCGGTGACCAAGATAGTTTCATTTCGTGGGATGTATGTGCGTGTTTGTGTTGTGTTGTGTTGATGTGAGTGTGGAAGGGGAATTGGGGGCGTGGGTTTAATTTATGTGGCATAGGTACACGCGATAAGGGTAGGGACAAAGACCGTTGACTTTTCATCCTTCTCTCATCCAACGTATTGGATTACGATTGCGGTGGGTTCAAGGGAGAAGACCAACAGCGTTGTTACTTGTTACACTCGTACCTAATTTTCTCGGTGCTTTCTTCGTCAGAAATACTCCCTATATGATCATGGCAATTACGAGAATGGCAAACGACTAATTACCACCCAACCTTTTTCATTCCCTCTCTGTTGCTGGTTTTGGATTTTAGTGCGGTTTTGTTCATGGTTGGCTTCCTCTTTTCATGACTTGCAATTGGAGCCTTGGGGATAATGGCCATTGTGCTGATTGGTCAGTGCCACAAAATATCAAAGAATATCCCAGTGACGCAAAAATATCAAATCTTCTTTATGTTTATTTTTATATCTAATGATCGTGACTGTTCTTTATAATTTTGTTTTGACTAATATCTGACTTTAATTAAATTCTGTCTAGCTTTCGAATATCTCAGTTCTTGTAATTTTATTAAATTTTTAACTACCTTTTTATAATTTAAAACCTTTGTTTAAATTCTTATAATTTAAAATTTTTATAATTAGATCTTTTTTTATAATTAAATTTTTATAATTTTTCTTCAATTTTTTAATCCAAATTTTCGCCACACCCATGTAACTCATTACTATGTTCCTATTTTTGTCATAGACTTCTTTTTATAATTGATATGAATTTTGAATTCCAAAACTTTGCACAATCTCAACTTTTTTTGTGTGTTTATTTTAATATTTAAAGGAGTTGTGATGGATGTTCATATGTTGAAACCATCTATTACTATTCTGCTGACACAAGTTTGTAATGCATGTGACCTAAACACGCTCTTACAATATGAACAAAAGTTAGGATGTACTAGTTACGGCGTTAAGGACAATTATGGCTATAACGAGGTTGAAACTGGTTACATTGGTTGTGGAGTACTAGTTGTAATTACTGTTTCAACAAAAAAAAAATCTGGAGGAGATCTTGGTTTTGCAAGCGGTAAACATTGGTGAAAATCTCGTTTGGCTATGATGGTTAGATTTGTAGCAACCAAAATGATAGAATGGACATAAACGATGATGAATTTGTTGAACAATTTGAAGATAATCATGTGAAGAAGAATAATGAATTTTGCCATAAAAAATTGTTGGAATAACATTCATTCAAATATATACTGAAAAACTTAGATGAGGAAGATGAGAAAATTTATATATATATATATATATATATATATATTATAATCAAAATAATATAATTTTTTAATATATTTAATACTTAAAAATGTTCTACATTTTTAATTGTTTTTTTAAAATTGCTGGATGTGGTATTTTTTTTCATCTAAAATCTTACCTCTTTTTATTTTATGGAAAACTTTTTTATTTAAAAATTCTTATTTTTATAATTTTTTTATTATAAAATTTATCAAGTAACAAAATTTTTCAGATTTTTTTTTTCTATAGTTAGCATCTAAATTTTGTTACACTAAAATATGCATTGATATATATAGTGAAAATTTTATTTTTTTCAAAATACATTTACAAAGTAAATATTTATAAAGTAATAAAACAAAAAATACATTTACAAAATAATAATAATAATAATAAATACGTTATTGATGATGCAATAATAAAATTTTGACATACAATTATTTAATTTCTAAATATATTCAAAAAATTATATTATTATGATTATAATAATAAAATTTATACAAAATCTTTATATATATATATATATATATATATATATATATATTCAACGTTTTGTTTAATTATTGGATATAGAATTTGAATAAACAATATTTCAACAAAAATTTGTTGCTAATTATAACAAATAGCCTAGCCGCTAATGAAATAATAAAAAAATTGAGTCAATGTAAGTTTAGTTTTGTTAATAAAAATATAAAATTATAAGAATTTAATTAAAAATTGAAGCCAAACTTAATTTAAAAATTTGTTACAACTATAGATATTAATATATATTTAACCTTGTTTTAAAAAAATAATGATTTTAAAAGAAGGTTTAGTTATAATATATTAATAATATAAAAAAATTATACTGTGGCATTGATCGTCATATAATTAAACTATAATTATTTTTATAGTAAAATTTTATCTTCCGAAAGGTTAAAAGACAAAAACTAGAAATATTTTAGTGCAATAAATAGTTATGTTATTAATATAATGAATAATTATTTTAAATTTTTTTTATTATGTAAATTTTCCCTTTTTAATCATTTTAATATATATACATAGTATATAAGATAGAAGAATCGAATCAAACTCTTTAATAGATAAATTTTAATTGAATTTTCCTAATGTTCTTAAGTTGTAAATCATCATATTATTAAAAATTAAATTTTTATGATAAATATATTAAAATTTATATTTAGAATAATTTTAATCAATTTAAAATATAAAGATATTTATTTTGATTATCTATTAAAATTAGAAAAGTATTAACTTTGATTTTTATAGCTAACTTAAATATTTAAAATAATTTTTTATTAAAAATAAATACTTATTATATTAAAAATATAAAAAATACTAAACATTTATTTTTTAATAAAAGTTTATCACATATAGATGCTAAAAATAATTATAAAGATTGAATTTAACAAAATCGTTTTAAATTAAACTTTGAAGAATATTCTTACAGCAAATATTTTAAAGTAAGTGTTATATTAAAATCAAGATTATAAAATAATTCCATTTTAATACATTGTTTTATATGTAAAGTAAATGAGTATTTTATCTTGTTTCGTTCAGGCCAAAGGAGTTAGTTTAAACGTGTGTTGGGATTTATGTTAACATCTACTGGATCCAAGTAACACAAGCAAATAGGAGAAGGAGTAAGTTACATGTTATAAGCGCATGCATGATTAAATTGGACATGTATACTTTGGGAAATGGCTTGAAAGTAATAAGATGGGGAATTTTACAACCAAAAGAAAGGTCCAAGGAGTTGGAGGTCGCAACTCGCAAGGCACAAAAAATAGAAAGAACCTGGACACACAAATTGGAAAATTCCAGAAGGAAAATGGTCAAATAGAGAGACCGTTTAAAGATTAGTTCCAGAAAGAAATATTTGTCTTGGGGTTCTGAGGTCACTGCATCCGTATAAAGGATGAATAGGATTTAAGTCCTGTTCAAAAGTGGCCAGCACCATATTGCTAAGAAACAACTGAGTGGCTTGGTTACTTCATCCCACCACCGAGCCGAGAAACGCGCACAACCTTCTATTTTGGTCATTTTAAATTTGGCCATAAAGAAGAAACTAAAAGGTCAATGACCACACCACTTAGGTTCCCATTTTCCTCTCGTCGTAATTAGTTGATTGGAAAATTGGCCTTAATTGTCATCGGAAATGTACACCCTTCTCATCTCATGTAATTCTAAGAGGTACCTTTATAGATTATTATATACCTCCCCATAGTTAACTAACCAAGCCCCTGACATCAATCACCTTGTTATCTAATATATTATTACTATTTCTGCGAGCCGTAATGTCATTCTCATTGACCAAAGATAAAATTTAAATATAATATTACAAATATTTTTATATTCTTTTTTATTTAAAACTAAAATTGTAATAACTAATATAATAAAATTTGATATTATAAATTAATATTGGTTATCAAAATAAAATTTCAATTTCAATTAAAGAATAAAATAAATATATATATATATATATATATATGATCTTGCATTTAAGTTTTAGCATTAATAAAACATAAAAATGAAATGAAAAATAACAATTATTTATTATAATATAACTTTTGTTTAAAATCTGTTATTAAATTTTTTGTCACCAACTTTTTTAAAAAGTACTGAAATATTGTTTTAAAAAAATGTTGCATAGTTATTATAAATTTATAATATTTTAAGAAAATAATTTTTTTATTTAAAAATTATAAAGAGTTTAGATTTAATAATCTAGAAATTAAAAAAATTTAATTTTTTTCTTTAATTAATTGAATTCTTGTGTGCTTAGTAGGGATGGAAGTAAACAAGGTTCTCCGACAGAATCTACGGTTTCGCTCGTTTAAAACCTAGGCTCGACTCGTTTAATAGATAGATATAAAGTCATTTTAAATAAACAAGTCAGTCCTACGTTTATTAAAAAAAACCTATTTAACTTATTTAGGGTCTATTTATATTTATATATTATATATTTATATTTATTTTAATATATTATATTTATATAATATTTATTTTATATTTTATTTATCTATAATATTAATATATATATGTTTTTTGTCTATTTAATAGTATTTTTATATTGTAGATTTTAAATTTGTAAATTTTTTTTAATTATTTATTTATATAAATTTTAAATTTATTGATTAATTTTTTTTGTAATATATGTTTTTAACACGTAATAGGTATATAGACTCAAATCTCGACTTACCTGTTTAGATTATTTTGTTATCTTTTAAAAATAGCGAAGCTTAATTATCGGCGACAAAGGAGGAAAATCTTTACATAACAACGGTGAATCAACTTATAAAGGGGTTGACAGAACAAAACAGACTTTTTTGACCCAGGTAGCTAAAGTGGGAAACAGAAAATAGTGGCCTCCTTTCCGACTCCGAACCACCCAATTATCAGCATAGACTAGTCACATACGTCATCCGTACATTCAGTATATTCGTTCACATTATAATAGCTAAAAAGCATGTACTTCTCCTAGTTTCAACTTGGCCTTCTCTGTCTCCCTGTAAACGAGCAAAAACGTGCGACACCTAAATTGGAATACAATTAACCTAAATCAGAAAGCTTGACAATTTGCGGCGAACAATAACTATAATATTGATCTTACGAAATATTTTATTTTTTCTGTTACATTACCTATTTTATGTCTTTTTATTTATTAATTATGAAAAATGTACAAAAAATTCTCAAAAACTATTCAAACATAAACGTGGGGAATGCGGTACGGTCAATGCTGTTATCATTGTTTTTAGATGAAGTTCAATTAATGTCCTATTTCTATACATATGCAATAAAACGTGAGAATAACACTACGAAGGGCTTCCCTTGGCTGCCAGTCTGTCAAAACAACTTTTTCAAGTAGAAATTGGTGTAGTTAACGTTTGCGGGTTCGGGGTTTTGGGTGTGAACGCTCTAAGTTTATGACAGATGGATAGGCATCGCCCGCAAATTCTTAATTAAGTACGTACGTGTAGGTACGTACGTGCAAAACAGGCAAGACGTGTCCTTTTTCGTTCGTGGACAATGAACACAGATGTGAGACCGTTGCCGGCTCAAGACAAAATTAAAAATTGAAACAGAAAGAATGATGGTAGGCGTCACCATACAATGCGAAGAGTAGGAATATCTGAGAGCTTACTTTTCTCAACCTACCAACTGATCTTGGCAGTCAACATTTAGCGCAAATATTATATATATATATATACACGATTTGGATAAACACTGCAGTGTTCATTCTTACATTTGTATTTGAGAAAAACATCCATGTTAATACCCATACACGTATGGATATGGATAGTAATTAGAAGTGTTCATGACACGTCTCTTACTAATTTGGCTCGGTATACGTCCGAAACTAATTTTTATAGATTTAAAATTTTAAAATAATTCTAATCTATTTTAAATATAAGTTTGAATGATATTTTAGAGCATCTCCGTTACAGTTAGTGTTCTATATTCTCTTGACATTTATACTTTTTAACAATTATATATTGATAATAAAAAAAGTTATTTAATGAATACTATTTTATCTAGCATGATATTTTATTTATATTAAAATTATTTATTTTGAAAATACTATGAAATTACTGTAAAAAACAATTTATTAACATTTTAATGTTAGATTAACCTTTATTAGTATATTTTTAAAACAAAAAAATTATTAATATATATTTTGTTTATAATAATAGTGTGATATATTATACTCGCACATAATTTTGTTAGTACTAAATATTAATATATATACTAGTTTTAATTATTTTAAAAATAAATAAATATCAATATTTTTCTGATTCTAATATATATAAGAAAGATAGTTTTGTTTTAAAATATATTAACTATTAATTCTTTTAATATTTTTTCTTTGTTGTAAGATTTATCTTAATAAAATATTCATCTACTTTCCATACAATTCATTCAAACATTTAATATTATGAATATTTTAAAATAAAAATTAAATTCATAATACTTTAATTATTTTAAATATTTCTATTTATCTTGATAAATTAGTTATTGACTTATTTTTATAAAAAAAACAAAGAAAGTATTATTACTATTAATAACGTTAATATAATGTGTTATTTGTTATTATGGACTATAGACCTTTAAATTCTATACTAAAGATTTGTCTTTTGTTAAAAAAAATATATTAACAAGTATTACCTAACAATTGAGAAATTTTATTTCAATAAATAAATTTTATAATAAATATATTCTAGTTTCAGTTTTATTCTCTTTTTAATTTATAATTTAATTATATGTAATGTTAAAAATAATAAATTATACTAATAAATTAGATTAATCTAATTTTATTTTATATAATAAATTTTATTAAGTTTAATATCTATATATATATATATATATATATTCAAATCACTAATATTGTCAAACATTTAAACAAGGTAAAAATAACAATAAACTCATTTCAACCGCCTCATAAACACGCCTAGTAGCTACTTCAATATTTATATCCTTATTCACGAGGATATTGCTTGCGCCCTGAACCATTACAACACATTTTGTTAACTTGAATATGGTATTTTATTATTTATCTTTTTATCACATTAATAAAATGTAAATGATATCTCAATACTAATATCAATAATGGAAAGTTAATTAGATTAATAATATATTTAAAGTAATTTAAATTCTAATTATAAAGTATTATATATAACTTTTTAACTTCTTTTAAAATTGAGTTTTATTTATAAAATATAATCAAATATATTGTACGGATATAATAAGATTAGATAACAAAATTCATACCCACATCAATAAACGTAAAAATTTTATAAATAGTTATCTACATTCGAATTCATACCTATTTAAATATTTTATCTATTATAAATAAATTTTATAAATATTTTTTTTATAATATAAAAAACAATAAAAATCAAATTTAAAATTTTATATTATATTATTCTAATATCTAAAGCCTTACTTAATAATCCTAATGGTTTTATAAATATCTTTTAAATCTGGCCTAATTATTGTCCCTCTTATAATGAGATGGACTTTGTTTTTGCATCTTTGCTTTTTGCACCTTCTTTAATTTTTTGAAATTTTTTTATTATTATTTTACTCTTAACCCCTTTTTATCTCTTCTGCAAAAAAGTTTTTTTTTTACAAATATTCGTCTATTTCATAAATTAATTTGCGGAATGTAATTTTTTATTTTTTGTAAATTAATTTACGAAATATTACATTTTTATATTCTGTAAACTAATTTGTGAAAACAAAAAAATTACATTTTAAAAATTAATTTACGGAATACACCGATACATTCCGTAAATTAATTTGCGAAAAGTGTTTAATGTTCTACAAATTAATTTATGATCCGTTCGTCTTCTCCGATATTGCTTTTTCAACGTTATTTTTTTAGTTTTTCCTTTCATAAAAAACAAAACCTAACATAAATTCGATTAATAAAAAATAAAGTATCACAATGACAAATAAAAGAAAAAAAAATAGAAAAAAAAGAAAAAATAAAAAAAAACTAAAAAATTAATAGATAGAGATATTTTTATTTTATTACGGGTTGCAAAAAGAAAGTTTAGAGGTGAAAAAAACAATCCCCTAACGATACACTTCTTTCCAAATGTGTCAACTTTTCATCCGTTTTGTCATTGAGTTCAGGTTTAATTGAGCATGGATCCTCTATTGTCATTTGCAAGAACATGAGAGGGTATGGGCTTCTCACACAGCATTGATATTTTTTAATTGCATATTTGGATCGGTAAGATTTGCCACGGTTCCACCCCATATGACCAAATAAAGTTTGTATTATTTATTTACTTTTATTTTTCTTTATTCATTATATCCTTGTTCTTGGAAGAAATATGGTCTTTTATGAACATAAAATAAATTGTGGTTATATTGATTTTATTTTCTGTAATGGAAAAATATTTTAAAAGAAAACCAACATCAAACTCAATAGTAACCTTCTAAACACATGATGAATGTACAAACAGAACAACGGGCCATAAAAAATATATTTTTAAAATTTTATTTATTTATTTTTTAATAATTATGATTTAAAAATAATTATCATATCATCCAATCGATAAAGATGAAATTAATAGATGTTTGCATAAAAGTTTTTATTAATCAAAGTGATTATTTTTCATAAAGATAATCTTAAAAATAATATCTTTTGTAGACTAATCTAATTTGATATTTAGAATATAGTAATTTTTAAATATATAATAAAAATAATAAAATTTGAATCTAAAATTTCATATAAATTTTTATTTTTTCAATACATTAACTTTGTTGACTTAAAATGTAGCAATTGATTAAAAACAATTCTGCAAAAGTTTAATAATATAAGAACATCTATGTTTAAGCATACGAGAAAATAACTAATACATTTGAATTAGGAAAAAAAAGATATTGGCAAGTAATTTCTTTTTGATATTTTTTCTTTTTTATAAATGATAACCTTGAAATTTGATCAAAATTTTAAGGCATAATATATATATATATATATATATATATATATATATATATACTGGAATTTTAATTATATGGTATATTCTTTTAATTTGATATCTTACATGATATTTTCTGAGAACATTTTTGGTTTTTTAAAATTTATTAATTTATTTTAAAAAATTAATTATTTCATTTATAAAATACTTTTTTTGTATTTCAAAAATTTAATCTATCTTTCAATATTCTTATAATTCTCAAAAAATATACAAAATAGAATTTTTATAAATTAAAAATTCTTCTTATATATATTAAATAGATAAAATGAAAATATACATGAATATAATATTTAAGTAATAATTTTTTATTAAATATGTATATAATTATTCTGGTAATTCTTCATAAAATTAATATTATTTTTTTTACTTTTATTATTATATACAATTAATAAATCACATAATTTAATGAATGAAATATTTGTATTATTATTAGTTAAAAACATTAGATACTTCAATATAATAAAACATTAAATATTTTATTAATAATAATTAGTGAATTAAACTATAAACAAATATTTATTAAATAAAGGTTTTAAATTTATGAAAATAAAATAAAATAAAAATATTTACATACAAACTAAACTAAAACTATAAATTACTTATTATAAATAATATTTTTAAATTTAATTTTAATATAAATTTAGAATATATTATAAATTTATTATTTTATGATGATAAGTAAATATTATTTTATAATTAATTTATATATATATTTAATAATTATCATAATAAGTATATGTATATATATTGATAAATTAGATTTTATTATTTTATCCGGTTTTAATCTTTAAAATATTTATAATATATATTTTTTCTTCTAAACATTTATGATATAAATTTTTAGATATTAAAAATATAAAAAATAATTTTATTTTGATTTTATAATTTGATATGCCAATTATTTTAATATTATTTAAAATATTTATTTGATATTGTAATTTTATAATACCTAAATTTATATTTAATATTATTATATATTATTTTGATATTTTATTTTAATTAGCTACTTGCGTAACTTTTCTGTCATACGCTATATAAATATATATATGATAAAATTTAGTTAAATATATTTTAGTTAAATTAGTAAATATCAAAATTATGATAGAAACCATAAGTAAAGTTTTCCAACTTTATGAATAAAAAATAAAAATTATAAATTTAAACATATTTAAGTCTTGTATTATATATAAATATTATTAAACACAACCCATTGTATTTATATTTTTATCAATGTAATTGTTTAAACAATTCTGTTAACTAAAAAAATATTTTTTAAACTATTAAGATTATATACCAGAGAGAGATTGAAAATTATAGAACTTTATTAATTTTTATCTTGTACCAAAAAAAAATTTGACAGGTCATTTAATTTTTCATTTATGTTGTGAATAATATAAATTAAATTTATATATTACCATTAATTAGTAATATAACTTATACATAAACAATAAAGGAAACTGGCTACACTGTATATGAATATAAAATTTAAATGATAATATATTAATATATAATTTGCATATATATATATATATATATTACATTGAAATAAAATAAATAAATATATCTGGATTGAATTAAATATACATGACGCAAGTTTTTTATACTATATATAGTTTGTTATTCTATTATAAATTCTTTTAATGTTTTATTTTATTTTATATTATAAGTTCGTTACTTTTTATTTTCAATATTCAGCCAACCCTTTAACATGAATACAAACGCTATTAATGCTGATAATTTTAAGTTCATTTATTGATGTACAAAAGTTAGTTTCATTATTTATGCTTAGTATTGATTAAAACAATATTTATATCTTGATTTTTATTAAATTTTGCAATAAACTCATACATCACACAGATGGTGAACTAGTTTATTTATATAAGTGATGAAATTTTAAAGTTAGAACAAAATTAAATTCTAAAATATTTATTTGTATATAAATAGATAAAATTAAAAATATTTTAATTAAATTAAAATTTGAAATGTTTTGTTATAAAGAAGGTTGATAGCTTTCTCTGAATGATATATACATAATTGCTGGATGTAAAAATGATTTTTTTTTAAAAAAAAGATTTTTTCACATACTTCCCATACTAACACTTTTTGCACTTTTCCGAAAATATCCTTTAACAATAGTTTTGTATTATCTAACTGATCATCATGGTTAATAGTGTAAAAAAATTGTTAAGTAAAAAAAAAAGTATTGGTTACTTAATTACACGTATGATTAATAATGAAGGAGAAAATGGATAATCAACTAACATATGTGATTCATCGATTATAAATCTAATTAATCGATTAATAATTATAGTTTAATCGATATAGTTATTGTAGTTATACTAAAGAATCAACGTTTGTTTTTTATCCTGTGTCAAACGCATCATTCTGGTTCTCCTGGCCCCCTGGCCGTTATAATCTTCATACATTGCTTAATTAATTTGGCCAGAGACTCTCACCTTGTGTGTTTCGTTTTAATTTCTCTTTTTTCTTTTAACCCATGCCGAATATTCCCCATGTCTCTTGCTTTCTATACGCCTTCACCTAGCATGCTTGGTAAGAACCGTTCATTAGGAGAATTTTACAGAGTGGCACACAGAAAAAAGTGCAAGTGTGGGTGAGTAAAAGAACTTGGCACTTGGCAGTAGCGGACGAGTGGATTACTGGATTCTCTCACACGACTTTCATCGAACACCTATGCATCTCTAACGACGTGTCAACAAACAAACTAACCACGCGCCCTTCTAAACTCCAAAGCCTGTGTTGTGCCGACCAGTTTCTATTTCTTCATCTTCTCCTCCTTTTCCCAAAACAGCAGTCGCCATGAATCCCGTAGCATTTTCCAAATCCTTTGCGCAGCGTTGCAGAGGCATTCGTTGCACCACCTGGAAGCAGTTTTGTGACCGTTGCGAAACCCAGGTCCAAACTGCTGGCCCCGTGGCTTCTCTCCTCAAGTCCCGTTCCGTTATTCGCTTCCGCGGTCCGGACACCCTCAAGTTCCTTCAGGGCCTGTTGACTAACGATGTACGGAGGTTCGGTGAACCCATCGGTGAAAAAACCGAAAATCTGCCCACACCCAACGTGCCTGCTGCTTCCATCCCTCCTATTTATTCTGCGCTATTGACCCCTCAAGGGAGATTCCTGTACGACCTCTTTCTCTATAGGCCTCCAAGGTCCAATACCAAGCTTGATGAGACCGGAAGGGGACCTGAGTCCCGCACCGATGAACCCTTCGATCTGTTTGCTGACGTGAATGCTTCTGCTTTGGATGAGTTGTTGGAAACCTTCAAAAAGTAAGTTTACTAATTCTTTGTCATTGATTCTTTTCTTGCAATTGCTTTGATTTGTGCTTACTTGCTAAACTTCACATGAGTGTTTGTGACTCTATTCGGTGATTAGTTTTACGACGCTACGAGTCAGGAATACAATTCATTTTTGTTAGTTGTAGAGAAGCATGCACGGCAAGAGCTTGAGAGAGAGAATTCCATCACTTCCCATTACCAAATAGTTTTTGCTTTTGGCAATTCATTATTGTTAGTTTTTTCTCTATTACCCATTAGTTAGACATCATTAATATACCGTATCTCATCTGGAAATAGCTCCATGACTTGCATTTAGCCTCTCTTTCGAACGATATGCCTAGGTTCTATGTGAACTAGAGAAATCCCTGTATCAGCCAATCTCTAACATATCAGCTGTGTGGGCAATCATTGTCTCCTACTTCAAATTCATTTTAAAGTTATGGTTCTCCAGGCACAATGGATAGGGAGCATTATGCAGTCTATTAAATACTTCCAATTTCTAAGCAAGCATTGATTGAATGATTATTGTGTTTCCATATAATAAAGACTCTACTTTTGTTTCGTTGGCGGTGTCCTAGTATCTGCCTTAAATGTTTTAGCTGGTAGACATTGAATCGTGTAGCAACAATGATGTTCCTTGCACCTGGAGCATCTAGTATCTTTCTAATCGTTATGTTATGCCGCATATGCTTGTTATAAAGTCTGTTTGAACTTTGAACTGACCGTTAGCCTGGACAAAGTAGATCGTTTGGCTTGCTTGAGCATCTTATTTTTTACGTGATCAGAGAAAGCCATTTATATATTGAATGTGGTCTTTAATTGCAGAATCTTTTTCGTACTCTTCCTACTCTTATTGTTTTAATGATTCTTTTTTCTGAGATTTGGTTGCAGAGACCTTAACATTTTAGTGCTGCAGATACCGGTTGAGGTCAAAGGTTGAGATTGATAATGTGTCAAACGATTTCTCATGCTGGCAGCGGTATGGTTCTGGCCTTTCTGAGAAGTCCTCACATGTAGAGGAACCAGAAGCAGCCTCTGTTGGCTGGGGTGCTGGCGTGGATCGTACTGCAATGTCATCTTCACATGGGAGTGATCATGGATGGCAATGGTTTAAGGATCCCAGATTGGTCTGTCTTGGTTTCAGAGGGATCTTCCCATCAAATATAACTCGTCAGTTATCTAGATATTGTTTCAGTCTTTTATATTCTTGGTTCCATGGATGGCAAAGATTTGTGTCTACTTATTGTTTCAATCTTATACATTATTGTGACAAATCTCTAGATATTTTGTCTAAAAGATTGCCCCTCATCTCTACCTGTTTCAGCACCTCTGATTGAGGTTGACAAAGAGACTGATGAAGAGAATTTTCTTCTGTGGAGAATAGAGAAGGGAGTAGCAGAAGGATCAACTGAGATTCCGAAAGGTGCATATTTCTTTTCCCTGTAAAAGCTCCTCAGAGGAATTATTTTGATGAATTCCTTGTCTCAGCTATCTTGATTAATTAATCATGTCCAGGTGAGGCAGTACCGCTTGAATATAATCTTGCAGGCCTTAATGCAATTAGCTTTGACAAAGGGTGCTATGTGGGCCAGGAACTCATAGCTCGGACACACCACAGGGGGGTAATTCGGAAGCGTATAGTTCCTCTAAGGTTTATTGATAATGACGGGAAAGGTAATGCTCCAAGGAGTATGTGACTTTAGTATTATTATCTACTATGTAATGATGTACCCTGAGCCCTTCCTTTTCTGCTATTCCAGAGTTAGTAAACAAAGTCATTCCTGGCTCAGAAGTAATGAACAACGCATCTGGCAAAAAAGCTGGTATAGTGACTACTGCCCTAGGATGTCGTGGGCTGGGGCTGTTGCGACTGGAGGAAGCTTTAAAGGGGTCTGGTGCCTTGTCCATTCAAGGACAAGAGGATGTGAAGGTTGTTGCTAGTAGACCAGATTGGTGGCCTTCTGAATGGCTTCAAGATCATCAACAGCACACTGCTTTTGCCTAAGATGCTCCATGGCCAAATCTTTATATACATTTTGTGGTTGAATGAATAATTTGTTAAAGGGATGTCAACGTAATCCAAATGCTCCAAGTGAGTGAATAGTTAGTATTAATAAAACTATAATAGGAACCATGAAGACGGCAGTTGTAGATTTTCTGGCAGAATGAGTTTCAATACGGTAATGTTAGTTTGCCATTTTTCCTCCTTAGAAGTTAACGTAGAACAATTTTGTATGGCAAATTAGAAAGGAATCATATTTAATAAAATTATTACCTGTTGTTTCGACAATACATAATTGTAAACAGTGCATTTGTGGCTTTAGATTTTAACCAGTTATAATGCTTCAGAAAAACGATGTAGCATAAAAATGTCCATAAATTTGATAATCAACTAAGCGTTGTTGAGAAATAGTGGTAGAAATGGCTTGAATTACGGTAGGCATTACTAAATATGAGCCTGATTTGTTTTATTTTTATTTTTAAATTAAATGGTAAGTTTTGCTTGTTGATATAATATGTGCCTTGTTTTAAGGCTTGCCTTAACATTCAAAATAGTTTGATTTGATAGAAAACTTAAAAATTTATGTGTAGCTAGGTTTATTGAACAAAGTTACAAATATGTCATTGAGAATTTAATTGAAATAATAATCTATAAGTTTTTTATATTATAATCTACTTATGAATCATAATACAATAAGCTATTAATTTTTGTAATAATTATATAGTAAAAGTATATTAAAATTAAAACTTGTTTTAAATAGATTAATAAATTTATATTTATGTGTTAGTTAGTAAATTCAATGTTAAAATAAATATATATTTTAAAATGTTATAATAAAATTTTAATGTAATATTTATATTATTAGCAGTAGTATGATATTATTTATATTTAAATAAGATGATTTGTTAGATTTAAAATAAATATTTTAAATGATTTGTATCTATTTTTTATAAGTTATTGAAAAAACTTTGCTTTCACTTACTTAATATTAATAATTAAGTAATTAAGTTTAAATTTTTTAATAGATCAATTTGAATTAAATTTTAAGTTTAAATTTTTTAGTAAATCAAGTTGAATTAAATTTAATAAAAAATCGAATGGTTAAATAATTTAAAATTTTTAAAAGTTAAGTTTAGATTTTTTTAATGTTTAAATTATTTAAAAATTTTAAATTTTAAATTTAAATTTGTTAATAAATTTTTTAATGTTTAATTTATAAAATTTAAAGTTTTATTGTTAATAAATAAATTTAAAATCTATACAAATAATTGATTAAAAAATTTATAAAATAAAAAATTATTAAATAAACTTAAATTATATATATTATATAAATATAATATATTAAAATAATATAATTAATATAAATATATAATATAAAAATTAATAAACTTTAAATAGATTAAATAATTTTTTTATAAATTTAAGTTTAATTTATTTATTTTAAAAAAAATTTAACAAAAATTTATTTATTAAATAAATTAAATTAATTTAAACTTTAAGTATCCTAAGCCTCTCCATCTTTCCCTACTACTTATTCTGTCAAATTAAAATAAAGGTAAACCCTTTTTTTTATTAAAAAGGACTGGGACTATTCTGATTTTGGGCTTTTGCCGCTAGGCCATTTTTAATCCAGTAAAGAAAAGTTGTGTATTAAAATATAAACTTGTTGACCAAAAAATAAAAATTTAAACTTTTATGCAGCGTTAGATTGGCGGAAATGACGGGGAAAAAATTAATTGTTTAAAATAAAATGGATTTTATTTTATTTTATTTATTTTTGTTTGTTGTCTTATATAACAGAAATGAATTAATTTATATGGAATTCACGAAAATATCTTTTCATCTGACTAGCTGTGAAAATGGATGGGGAAGAATTTTTTAAATTTTATTTTAAATTATTAAATATTTTTTAAAAATAAAAAATTATATTAATAAATATAGTAAAGAATTAATTTTATTTTTTAAATTTATATTACTAATAAAATTTTTCACTCATCAAAACAACATAAGAAAGTTTTTTTTTATCAATCCAAACAACTTTTTTTTAATTTTTTAATTTTTTTATTTTCTATTTTCCAACTCATCCAAGCATTAAAAGAAGGAAACCGAGCAAAAGCCTACTTTGGGATAACTTTTTGGTAAGAAATTCAACCTCATCTTTCCATTTTCTTATATCTTTTTCCCCTGAATTTCTTTAGACATCAGTGTAGTGGTAGTCATATGTAAATTTCCTAATGGGAATTTTTACAACGCTACTTTAGTGATAAAGATTCTATAATCGTAATCTAACACAAAAAACAAGAAATAACCATTTTGAAAATATATTGAATATTTATAACTCCTCGTACAAAATTAGAAACGTTCTTTAGTTTTGGTCACCCCGACCTCGTGAAGAAATAGTGCAAATGCACAAATAAACAATCCATGGTGTGTTCATTTTAGATTTAGAGAATCCAAATAGACAGCATATACTTTCCAAGCAATTCTTGCATGAACTTGGACATCAATTTTTATATTTTTCAACTAAACAATTTTTCAGGTGTCTTGCTACACATAGCTCACTGCTGTAAACTGAGTTTAGCGCAGAACAACGAAGAATTAATGTCTTTCGAGCTATTCAACAATAAGCATTAAGCCACGAAAGTGATGCTAAGATCATTACCTCAGGAATCCCTTCGATTTCCAATAAACTGAATAAAGAATATCCTTTAACAATCCCCATTTTTGGTAAAAAACAGGATACAGAAGTCCATTTAGATGTACAATTATTTGGCAATGACTAATTTAGCTAACTGCATATGCTCATGGAAATAACAACCATGGATGAAACTCAGCAATTAGGAAATGTTTTAACTTTTAACGTCTTTAAATACCAATTGAAAGTAGTAGATGATTATAAATGAGCAGGAAACAAGCTCAGCTCCTGAATCACATCCACCATGGTTGGTCTTTGGTCAGGAAGTTCATGAGTACACTGTATTGCAAGCTTTGAAAGCGTTGCTGCTTCAGATTTACAGTATCTTCCCCAAAGATTCGTATCAACAGAATCATCAAATCTGAAAGATTCAACTGCCATCCGTATGGAACTACCTATTGTTTTCTTTCCAGATAGAACTTGAAGAACAATAACCCCAAATGCGTATATGTCACTCTTCTCAGTAAATCGTCCAGTAGTAATGTATTCAGGAGCTAAGTATCCCATAGCAGCACTTACTTTTAGTGCTGAGAAAACAACATCATCTGCAAGAAGCTTGGGGAGTCCAGCATCCATGATCAACGGGTTGAACTGATGGTCAAGGAGAACATTTTCCACTGAAATATTCTGGTGAATTATTGTAGGTTTGCTTGCTTCATTGCCATGAAGATATCCAATACCTGGTCATAAATAGCAAATATCAAACTGAAAGAAGAAATAGATGTTATAAGACAGTCTCAATTGTTGGAATGACTACACTGTAATTCCTAGTCTGCTTTAATGTCCTTTCTGCAAAATAATCATTGTTGAAGTTTTTTGTCTGCTGTGATTTATTTGCAGAAAGGACATTGTTGGAATTTTCCTTTTGGCTGGAAGTTTTTCTGTTGTACATGAGCACATGTACTATTCTTGTTGTTCTCCAATTAAGAACATCAACAATAACTGTACTACTATATCTAAGTTTTACCAGACATGTATTAGAGTTAAATAGGAACAACTAACCCTTTGCAATGCCCTTGATGATAGAAACCCTCTTGGACCACTCAAGCACATGGCCATTTCCATCTTCTATGTCAAGATATTGAGACAGGTTACCCATGGTAGCAAAGTCATAGATAAGGAAACATTCACCTCTACTCCTTGAGCAACAAAAACCTCTCAGCCTAACAAGATTTTCATGTCTCAGAGAGGTTAATAAGCTCAACCCCTTTACAAATTCAGCTTCCTCGGTTTTGCAACATGTCACACTAATGCTTCTAATAGCCACAAGAGAACCATCTCTGAGAACTCCTTTGTAAACTGCTGAGAATTTGCTCTTACTCAATAGATTGGCTTCGGATAGGTACTGTGTTGCAGATTCAACTTCATCCACATTATACCTAAATTGATTTAGATATTCATTGGATAATCCACCAGCATCAGCAGTTTGACCATTAGACAATGGATCCCATCCACTATAATACTCAACATTAACAAGTGCAGATGGGCTTTTTCTGTAGAACTCTTTAGGCTGGTCAGGGCTAAGTTTCCCTTCGAAAGAAGAACAAGCCGTACTACTAATCCTCTGCTTTTGACGGCGGTATCTGACGAATGTCAAAAATCCAGCACATATGAATGTGAGAGTGACGATTATAACACCTGCTGTGATGACTGTTTGAGGAAACCTTCTTGATTTTGAGCAGTGGGTCTGGTTACAGTGCCACTGGATATTTGCAGGCTCTGGGAGAGCCTTCGCGGGATTACTATTTCTGTGCTGGTTTTGATCTGAGGTATCAATATGGTTGACATTTAAATCTTGATCTTTGTTGCAAGCTCTCAAATTAGAAAACCCAACTCCACATAAACCAGGGTTGTTTGCACCTTGAAATCCTTCCCCAAGTCTCTTCAATGCTTCATTTTCATTTTTAAAACTTTAATCAGTGCAATACACTAAAATGTACAATAAGAAATTACAAGGAATATTTGGGGGTGGGAGAAGGTACAAGGTAGAAGATTTGAAGTCAAGTAAACTTTGCTACAAGGACAGGAGGATAGACGCATACCCGAAGGAACAATTCCTGATAGAGAATTGTTCTGAATGTCTAAAAGTTCCAAATGTTCAGTATGTGCTAGTGTTGCCGGAATCGTACCACTAAAGTTGTTGAAGCTCAGATTTAGCCTACTTAGCTTCTCCAAGTTCCCCAAGCTAATAGGAATTTGACCACTTAATTTGTTATATTGCAAAGCAAGAGTACTAAGCTGCTTCAAGGAACCCATCTGTGTAGGTATATTCCCCACCAACTGATTATCACCCAATTGCAGCACTGCAGACCAAAAAAAAAAAAAGAAGTGAACTTGGATCAACATACTCATCGAAAACATTAAACCTATTTCTAAAGTCTAAACCTTTTAATTGGGTTCATTCTATGAATACACGTGAGATTTCGAAGTACGTTCAAGTCTAATGCAACATCTAACAGATGTCAACAATATTTGCACGTGTCACAATGCGGAACTACTTTTCCCCTTTAATCCAAACATAGTACTATTCCAAGGAAGAGGAGAGTGTTCAAGTGGAGAAAATTGACGATATCCATGTTACAAGCTTGATTAACTAAATATCAAAATACATGTCCAAGCATCTTAAATAGCCCACCTAGAGGTATCTTTTTCAACTAAAAACACATAAACTCACAACAGCCTATCCTGTGTAGGAATACTAAAGCAGTATGAAAAGAAAATTGATACTAAAAGACTAAATTGTATATACTTACCTTGCAGACTAGCCATGTTGCCGATCTCAGAAGGAATGTTTCCAGATAAACTATTCACATCAAGATAGAGATCAACCAAATCAGTGAGATTTGAAATCTGTGGGGGTATCTCACCAGAAAGATTGTTATAATGCAAGTATAAGCCTGACAAACATTTGAGATCAGCAACCGCTGGAGAGAGCCAACCCGAAAGACCCTTTCCCTGCAAGGATATGTTGGCTACTTTTCGGTGCTCGTTACATGCAATCCCTTGAAACAAGCCACTGCATGGATCACCATCACTGATCCACGAGCTAAGGATCTTGCCCTGTGGGTCCAGAGAGGACTTCAAATCCATTAGAGCTCTAAGCTCTGTGTTTCCAACAACCCTCTGTGGACTGGGAAATGCTACAAGTAAAAAAACAGAAAGGAAGAGAAGAACGGAATTCATGTCTAAAATTCTCAAACGGAAGCGGAAAGAGAGACACCCTTGTGAGTTTTTATCTAAAAAAATCTAACTTTAGTTTTGGGGTCTGTTGCAACATGTTGTTGGTCAACTTGTTTGATCTTTCTTTGTGGACTTATGAGTGTGGGAATTTGTTAGTTTGTGGATAGATAGAGAAGGTGTAAGGAGGAGAAGAGTTTTCAAAGAGGGTACATAATTAATTGATTTAACTTTATGAGTTGCTGACAGTGAAAAGCAAGTTGGTTCACATTGCATCTCACTGAGTGTGATGAAAGGAGCAGGTTTTGGGGGGAAAATATGATTTTAATCATTTTATCATTACAGTTATGATAGTCGGCGAGGATGGCTTCCACTCCTTGTGAAAACATTTTCTATCTTGGAATTAAAGCCTGATTAAATGATGTGGGTATTGCGGACCCACCACCTTTGACTATAAGGTTCTTCAATCAACATCCTGTCAAAAAATACAACAAAATGTTAGGTTTGTATTTTAAATGGGATATAGTGAAGGAAAATGTTAGGTTTTTATTTTAAATGAGGTATAAAGTGGAAATATTTTTTGGAATAAATGATTATGCAAATTGAAGAAAGTGAGCATTTAAATGCTGTAACATACTACTATTTACTAGAATTTAAATCCAAAATATATTTATGTGACCATTGCAATGTTTAACTTTTAAACAGAATAATTTTAAGATGTGGTTTTTAATTTTTATAAATTTATTATTTTAAACATTAATAATATATAAAAATGTTTTAAAATCTTTTATTTTAAAAAGTTATATAATTATTGTAAAGTTTATTATTGTAAACCAATAATCATAAGAGGGAATCCTCACGTTGCTGAACGGAGCAGTTTCTGTGTTTTGTTTGAGGAAGAATATTTTTTTTTCTATCAGCAGAATATTTATTGTTCTAATAGAATATATCAAGTATCGTTAAATTATATGGTATAACTTGCAGGCCTGATAAGGATTTATGGTTTCAAAAAAATAAATCATAAGAAATTTTTAAAAATGAAGATTAATTTATTTTAAAAGTTATTTTTGTAAAATACTATCTTAAAAAATAAAAAATATAAATTTAATCATTAAATAATATAATAATAATACGATGAATGTTGATGTAAAACTTGATCAATATTAAATATTTATAAATATTTAATTTTATAAATGATATTTATTTAAATATATTATATGTTAATTATAAAATAATTTATAAAACTTTATAAATGTGATATAACGTAGTAAAATTTTTAATTAAATAATTAAATTGTTATAAAATTTAGCGTTTATAAAAATATTGAATTAAGTAACTTTTTAAAAAAAATCTAAAATAATGTGATGCCTACACAAATTTCAAAAAAAGATCAACATAGGACAAAGTAACAGTGAAATTAGGCAAGTTTAGGAAACCATCTGGTGGTTTGACCATGAATGCCATCGCCCATGACACGTGTTGCAGATATGTTGCTCCTCGATTAAATCAAATACTAAAAGAAAAAAAAACAATAAAATAAATAACCTTCCGATAGAGATTATTGTCATTGGATTTATATATTCATACTACAAATATATAATTTTATATATATATATATATATTTACATAATCTATCATATATTATATTTTCTCTTTTTTTTTTCTCTCTTTCTATGTTCATTAGATAATATATTGTATATTTTTATAGTAAGATAATCATTTTCCCTATCCTTGCACGTTAAATTTGATTCATTTCAACTTTGAAGTGTTTTCAGGTCAAGTAAAGGAACCTACCCTTAACCTAACCTTTGGCACCTATAATTAGAACTTTACAGCTAACGATAAAGAAAATATAAATAGAAAACTCTGAAGTAATAAGCAAAATGAAGTTATTAACTTATTAAAATATTATGCGTGATAATAATAATAATAATAGTAATAATAATAATAGTTTTTTTAAGTGAATTATATATTAAAGTGTTCATAACTACTATTCACCTTTCAAAATTCAACCTCGTTTCCAACCTTCGCAAAAATCCTCTTTGACAATGTATTGCAAAGGGACAAAAAGATAACTGTATCTCGCTCTCTCGGATTCTCCTTAATTAAAATATAACAAGATTAACACGAGACTGAAAAAATATTGGATTAAAGATTTGTATTATATAATAAGATATTAATAATTAATATTCTTCTAAAAAAATATATTAATGTTAAAATTATTTATAATAAAATAGAAATTAACATAATTTCCCAATAAGATACTGGTCTTCATTTATAAACAGTGTATTTATGCATATGCAAACTTTTTTTGTTACAAGGTAGAACAAGTTCCAGACTAAACTAAATTATTACAAAAGAAAGACACCCTCTTAAGCCATAAGGTCATCTACCAACAAAGGACCACACTCCACCGGTGGGTTGTCCAAAACAATAAAAAAAAGAAAGAAAGAAACACTTAATAGGCATATGCTGAATGAGATGATCAACAAATCTGCTATCTTGTTTCTTTCTTGATGGCAACGAGACATTTCGATCCTTTTGTTTCAAGAAGTTGATAGTTATAACAATTAAAAAAAATGAATTGTTTGTACTTTGTGATCAGAAAGTAATTAAAATGTTAATGCTTTATAACAATTTTATTGGGCATGACACTAATGTTTTAAAAATAAAAAACAAAGATATCCTATACATTTGATGTATGGTTAAAAGATAAAAAATTAAAAAAAAACAATATAATAAATAATTTTTTTTTATAATAAATTCTACTTTAGCTAAAATTTTAATTATTGATATAATAAATTTTATACATTTAATCGTTTTAACCTATGCGCTTAGTGTATAGGATAATAAAATC
The DNA here is from genome assembly GCA_037954105.1 of Canavalia gladiata. Taxonomy (NCBI): domain Eukaryota; kingdom Viridiplantae; phylum Streptophyta; class Magnoliopsida; order Fabales; family Fabaceae; genus Canavalia; species Canavalia gladiata. Next base: position 16,322,859 of record CM075667.1, on the reverse strand, counting down.
ATTTTTTTCCTGTTCTTTAATTTTGTTAATTAAGCCGGTTAAAACCAATCAATTTCGGTTTATGATACAAGAAATTTATGATACAAGAAAAATGTTGGTTAAACATTAGTGCCGCAAAATATTGGTACGAAATTGCCATCTCAGATGTTCTCCTACGCATACTTTATTTATTTGCTTTAAAATGTGAATAGATAAATTTTAAAAAGTTTACCCAAGCCATTTATTACCAAGAATACCTTTTTTTATCAAACAAAATGTAAAGTTGATATTTATATATTTTTATGAGATTTTTTTCCGTAGAACAAGCACTAAATAATTTGAAACACAAAAACAGAAAAATTCTTTTTAAAACTTGAATAAAAGACCATAATATTGATATTTTAAAAATCTTTTATTTAAAGAAAATGACAATATTATAATAAGTTTATTCTTTTGAAGAATACAATTATCTTTTTGTAATGGATTAGCCATTAATATGCAAGAGAAACGCATGGAAGATGTGTATGGATAGGGACAATTGTCTCGTAACTAATCTAAAAGATTATGTGTGTACAAATATGTATAAGAATATCATCACTTAAATCGCACTTTAGATAGTAGGTGCTAGACATCTTTTGAAATTGGAAAAGTGAGAGGGGCAGTGTGTCATGTGGGATCATTTTCAATGGTCTACACTTTTTTTGTTTTTTGGTATATCAACGCTCTACTTTACAAGACACTTGTGTATCATCAATCAAATACTTATTGTTAAAGGAAAAAACAATAGACTGACCCTTTCTTTCTCTGTGTGTTCATTTTTCGTTTGTTTTTCTAGTTGTCATTAAAATATGAAAATGATATATCTGATTGAAGCAAGATGACGCCACCCATATCTCCCCACCATTCTCGACATAATTGAGAGAAAAAAATAACAGATATTTTGAAAATTCAGATTAATTTGTTTTTACAAAGAAAAACTTCGGATTGGACCTTTAAAGATAATTGCTTAAAATTTATAGTTCTTTAAAAACTTGCAAACACTAGGAAATTCCTTCTTTTAATTGTAATAAATATTAAAATTATAGTTCTTAGTCAAATTGGACCTTAAACACTCACATTGTACGACTTCCTATCTTTTTTAAAAGCACATCAAGTCTATATTTTGCCTTTTTTTTTTTCCACAATCTGATAAAAAACAAAAGGAAACAATTCACGCGCAAGGATGATTGATTAACAATAGAAGCTGCTTAATGTCTGTTGATTTTTTATTTACTCCTTTTGGGTAAAAGGTGAGAAGATGTTGAGTGAGATGAACTTCAATTATGTTTCCTAGCCGTAAGAAAAAATTTTCAAGATTTAAAACTTACCGCCGAATGCTGACCGACTTCATGATTGGAATCGTAATAATTTTGTCCAGCAAGATGATTAGGCCTAGGTTAATGAAGCCCATAAAAATGTCCGGAGTAAGCATGTCAACTAGGCCCATTAGAAAGTTTTCATTGTTAACCAGCAAGCTTAAACAATAAAATCACATCCAATAAAAAAAGTTTAATTAATTTTTTAGTTTTTTATTTCTGTTCTGCTGCCTTTATTTTAATGATTTTTATTTTCCATTTATACAATTTATTAATTTTAATCTCTATCAGTAAAAAATTTATTAAATAATAATAATAAATATATAATTTTAATCCTTAAAAATACTCTATTTTTATTCTTAAAAATCTCTACTGAAGGTGACACATGATGCATTTTGTTGAGTAATGTTCATTAAACATGTTTTACGTAATATGATGTAATTTTATCCACTTTCAACAAATAATTTGTTTTAAATCTACATTTTTTAAAATATTTTTAATAATGAAATTATTTTAATTAAAAAATATCCTCCAAAGACGTGTATTATCATGTTAATTTTTTTAAAGATAAATTATTATCATATTAATATTTTAATATTGTTTTAAAAATGATCTCCTTAGTAACAATTTAAATATTTAAAAATTAATTTAATAAAAGAACTTTAAAACCAAATTTTTTTTTAACGAATAGAGTAACGAAGTGGAAATCTAAGAATCTGACTAGTTTGGAAAGCAATATATTGATAACGAGTTAATGACATAAACAACCACGATTAATCATTAATTTTTAAATTATTTAAAAAATATATTATTGCAGTAAAAAAGCCACAGAAAAGGAAGAAAGAGAGGGAGGGAGTAAATTAATTTCAATTCCCAATGACCTGACATTTCTCTCGCAAGCAGAAATAATCGATGACGAAGCTGGGCCGTGCCCTCAGTCCCCACCGCCACCCTATCACCCCTTCGTCTTTTTTATATTTTGATGGGCGTAGGCTCTACGGGCCCAAATGCGAGTTTCCACCCCAAGTAATTGCTTACAAGGTGACCAGAACGACGTCGTAAAAGGGTGAATGAATTGAAAAAATTAAAAAAAAAGGGAGGAAAAAGTAGCATACGACCATTATTATCATCATATCTGAGGGGGGAGAGAAAGCGAAGAGGGAGTAGAGCATTTTGAAGTTCATTGTGTTATTGTAGGCTTTGTAGCTGAGAAGGGAAAACGGAAAAAGGAAAAGGAAATGGGTAAGGATCTAAGCGATGACCAAGTTTCTTCGATGAAGCAAGCTTTCACTCTCTTCGACACAGACGGTGACGGTCGGATCGCTCCTTCGGAGCTTGGGATCCTCATGCGGTCCCTCGGAGGCAACCCGACCCAAGCCCAACTCAAAGCCATCATCGCCGAAGAGAACCTCACCACTCCCTTTGACTTCCCCCGGTTTCTCGATCTCATGGCGAAGCACATGAAGCCCGAACCCTTCGATCGCCAGCTTCGTGACGCCTTCAAGGTTCTCGATAAGGACAATACAGGCTTCGTCTCCGTCTCCGAGCTTCGCCACATCCTCACCAACATCGGTGAGAAGCTCGAGCCTGCCGAGTTCGACGAGTGGATCAGGGAAGTCGACGTTGGCTCCGATGGCAAGATCCGTTACGAGGATTTCATCGCCAGAATGGTCGCTAAGTAAGACTAGATTGGAATCGCTTTAAACCTTTTCTTGCTCCACCTTTTCGGTATTGCTTCTGTTTAATTTGTGATGTTTGCTCTTCTTACCATTCCGTTCAATTAACCAAGTTATGCTTCTTTTTTTGTGTTATGTGGCTAACCGAGGTGGTTTTAGGAAACAGTGGATATTCAATTTGGGTTTGTTTGTATGATGAGATCTGATTCTGAGGTAGTCTATATATTGTATGTTGTAATTCAGACCAAGTCATGGTTGGCCAAATTTGTGTATCTAATGATCCTTTGTTCCTTTTTGTATCAAACATGCGTTTTTAATTTTCCGCCAAGTGGAATGAGGAAGTAGAGGGCTGTGGTGCAATCTTACTAAATAACCATTCCCTATTCTGTGTGAAATTCGTACACTATGTAAATGTTCGCATGCGTGTGGGATTTCTATCTTGCGTGAATGACGCTCCAGGTTTGAGAATGATTTCTCTGGCGTTCCCCCCCCCCCCCCTCTCTTCTTTTGCTGCATATTTTCTAGTTGCATCGGAGTTTTCTTGTTGAAGGAAAAGAGAAACGCACTCAATTCTTTAAGGAATAAAGAAAACATTTCATTATAGATTTTTTTTTTTTTTTTTACTTTGGATTCGGTTTCCCAGAGATCGCATAAATAATTCAATAGTAGTTGAATGTCGATCTTACAGAGTGGGTTTTTTCCAGTACTGCTGCTAGGTTTACAGATTGATTTGACATAAACAGCTGCCTATGGCATTTGGATATGAAGATTAGATGGATAATGTTTCTAGAATAGACATTTGATTGTTGTCATTTTTTTTTGTACTTCAATAGTTTTAGTAATGGTCTAAATATAAGATGTTAGAACTTAGTTCCTTTTACAATTCTTGATCTTTATCAGTGTTCTTTTATCTTGTCTGTGCATTATTGTAGAGAACTGTGTCTTAACTACGCCTTACAGAAACGATCTAGTTCTAAAGTGGCATCCACAAACTATTCTGTCATTTAACAAGTTATTCTATATCCTGGAGCAAGCTTTAAGGAAATGATCTAAAAATGTTTGATTGAATGTAAAGTAATTATTCTCGTATTTATAGTGCTTATTGCAATCTCTTCAACCTAGTGCTAGAGTGGCATAAATTCCTATGGTGTAAAGAATAAGAGTGAAAAATTACTATCTGTCAGATCTAGATCTGAATAACAATTATTATAAAGGTGTTTGCGAGTAATAAATAAGACATTTGTAGCATATGTCAATGAGGATTGATATATTCCATCCAACGTCATGGTCAGACTGGATTTTTGTTAAAATAGATTTTGCATGTGGAATTGTCGATGTGTGATCTCCATGCCAGTTGATATCAGTTGTTATCAGGATAGAATATTGGGTGATACAGAAGAGAACCTCTACTGAATATGGGTGTTTTATGTCTAATGCAGTAATATTGGACTCATGTTCTTGCATCATTATTTACCTCTGAAACATTAAGCTTCAAGATTATCTAGTTTTGAACCAAAGTGCATGTTGAGATAAAGTTCAATTTTATACTTTTAAGCATAGAATGCGAGAATTGAAAATATTGAATGTCAAAAGTAGACACTTCAACCCATTTAGGCACTTCCCAAACATTTGTTGATGGCTTCTAGAACAGGAATGGAAATGAATTATGACTACTTGATTGATTTTTCTTTTAATGCATGTGTCTGTTCGTGCGCCCATGTGTGTAGTTTTTTATTTAAATTTTTCATTAGGTGTTTTATGTAGCGTTGTAGCCTTACATTTCTTGTATTGCTGTGTCATGTTATGTACGCTGTTTCTTGATTATCTGCACCCTGGACACCGCCCCTCGTAAGACTTGCTACTTTTTTCTTCCAGATGGCTGCTATAACTTGCTATAACTGAGGATACTTTGTTGTTATGTTGTTTTCAATACAATTTGTTGGAATGCTAATATTATGTTCTGTGATTTCCGTTTGGACTCTTGAACCTTTTTGACTAGCATTTTATTTATTGTTTTAAAAATAGGGATTATTAGACTTTCCTTGTGTGCTGCTGTGAAGCTATGTTCCGGCGCTTTTACCAATCCGGTGCAATTTTTAAAATTATTTATAAAAAAATAATTTCCTCCAAGGGGTAAGAACAATGTTTACTACATTAAAAAAATAATAATTTCCTGCAATGGGGGGTATATTGGATAGCTCTTTAGCAAAGGATCTTAGATAGGTTGGTTCTATACTAGACTACTAGAAGGGGTCTTTTCTGACTCTACTATTGTATTTCCAAAAAACCATATGATAGTGTTACTCCCTCCATATCATGGAAGAAAGCATATTCAACACAAAATAGTCGGGTAGGACCAATGTTTACTACGCATGATTTTTTGTGTTTGACATGTGATGCATTTATTAATGTGTCTTGCATAATGCATAATAAATGCGTTATACATATAACACATTTTTAAGATGAGTTAATAAATGCATCAAACATAGATAAGATGTTTTAATAAATATGTCATACATCAAATATAAAAAGTGTAAAAAAAACAAAAAATGTGGGTAGATGATAATCCATGTCGTGTTTGGATCAAAATAAAATAAAAGTAATTAAAAAATGTAATATAAGTCATAATATTGGTCATTTTTCAAAGATCTTGAAAAATAATTTGATTAAATTTAAATTTAGAAAAAATTGAAGAATTTGTAATTTATTTGGGTAAAAAAAATGAAACTTAATGAATTTATAATATTAAAAATTAATTAATTCGTTACTTCAATTCATAAGCGAGATTATCATAGGTTAAAAAATATATTTTTTGATTTTTTTTTTGAATTTTTATTTAGTTTGAATCCAATCAAATAAATGTCAATTAAATTTATGATTTTTTACTAGAATAACACCTAAAATTTAAATTAATTCATGTTCAAATAATTAAGTATTATTTAAAGTTTTCAAATTAATTTTTAAGAATTGAAATCATTAAATTTATAATAAATTTCATAATTCATTTTTACTTATAAACTAGAGAATTAAACAAACCCTAGTTTTAAAATTGTATCGTAAGATGAGATTAAATTAATCATTTAATTTTATCATTACAAACATCAATTTCAATGTATAAAAGGGAAAGAAAAATAAATTATAACAAAAATTTAATTAAAATAAATCTCAAAATTTCTCACTTATTAAATTAAAACTAACGAGCCAATCAAGAAAATTAGATTTTCATGAGATTTTTTATAAAAAAAAAGAAGAAGAAGAATGAGAATAAGAAAGATGACAAAAATTAAGACTTTATTGAGAATTGTGAATAAGTTGTAAGAGCTTCCCATTGTATAATCCTAGTTTGCTTATTCAAATTTGAAATTTAAATTTAAAATTTAAAATAAAGATAAAATTTGAGTTGGTTCTCTTGTTCTTCTAGGTTTGTACTTGTATTCTTGTTTGACTTTGTTGTTTGAATTCAAGTTATGCATGAAACATGAAACCTTATCTCATGTCTATTTTTTCGAATTTTTAGGTGCGTTAACACCAAATTAGGGTATCCCTAGATATGTTTGTTTTACTGGAACATAACTTTTGTAACCCTAGATATGTTTGTTTTACTGGAATATGTTTGGGTTGTTCGGATAAAAACTTTGAATTACGATTCGACTTAAATAAGTTTATGATCCATTGAGGTTGGACCACATAGGGATACATGTTATCTTAGGATTTTGTCTCATCTTTCTAATGTCTTTTGAATCACTTCAATATCAATTTTATATTCCACGATATGACCTACACAGTGAACAAATGCCAAGAGACATTAAAATTTGAAAATTAACCATTTATCACTTAAATCCAATGAAGTCTACTAACATAAAAATCACGCAAATTGATAAGATTAGACATGATTAAAACACAATTAAACCCAATACAAAATGAAAATAAATGTATAAAAATTCATTTATCAAATGTACAAAAAGCATAATGGTAAGAAATGTATATGGGATTACAATGTATGAAGACTTGAGTAACATACTTTCCAATTAATCCTTATTCAATATAGTGAGCAAGAAACATGAAAATACATCATAGGGTTAAAGAAGTTAAGATAATCATAAACACATCTTAAACATTTAAAATATACAAAAGAGTAAATCAAATCAAATTGTGGAACAAAAGTGATAGAGTCCTCATTATACATACTTTCTTACTCTCAGTGTTTAAAGTTTGTGTTTACACTTAAAAAACTTATGAAAGTAGCACTACTATAAGTTTGACAAGCCTAAAGATCACTAGGACTTTATTAAGATTGTAACGGGGTTAGGGTAAATGTGGATGAGAGAATGAACTTTTGATAATAACTAAAGAGAATAAAGGAGCAATGAAAAAATTCAAACAATACATAAAGATCAATCTCAAATACATGAATGATAACTCCTTTTTTTTATCTTTTATCTTTTTTCTTTTCTTTTTTTTCATAATTTTTTCATCTTTATTTATTTATTTTTATTTTAACTATTTATTTATTAATATTTTTTTTACTTGCCAAATTTTCAACAAACACATATACATTTCTATACTTATTCAACAAGTTGCATCTCAACATGTATGAATTAAAATACAAAACGGTATATAACGTTACTCGTTAGTATTATAACTCATCACGTAATTTTTAGAATATTTAGAATTTTAAAATATTGAAATAATTTTATATGAAACTTTATTGAGTTAAATATCATTTTCTTAAACTCACATGTGCATAGGATTCAAGCCAGGTTACACCTAAACTTGTACGAATTAAAACACAGAACCGTAAAGAATACTACTCGTTCGTATTAGAATTTATCATGTGATGTTTAGAAAATTTAAAATTTTAAAATATTAAAATAATTTTAGATCAAATTTTATTGAGTTAAATATCATTTTATTAAACTCACATATGTACAAAGTTCAAGCATAGCGTTAATTGCATCTGAACCTATACGAAATAATAAAGAATGTTACTCGTTCACATTAAAACTCGTCATGTGAATTTTGGAAAATTTAGAATTTAAAAAGTTATTCTTTTGGATTTTGAAATAATTTTAGAAGAAATTCTTTTTTAAAAAAAATTAATTTGAATGAGGATTTTGTTTTATTAAAAATTTTTAAATACAATATTTAATTAATTTTTCTAAACCTACATATGCACAAGGTTCAGGCTAAGCGAAGGTTTCACCGGGATCTATACGATTTTTAAAATATAAAACAGAAGGAATGTTACTCGTCTCTATTAAAAGTTTATTGCGTGACATTTAGAATTTTAAAATTTTAATATATATTTTCTAAAATTAATGGTAATAGAAAATAATATTTAAATATTTTTTCTAAACCCACATATACACAAGATCCAAGTCAAACAAAGATTGCATCGGGACCTATACAATTCTCAACATAAAAGACATTAGGGTATGCTACATATCTATATTAAAAACTTGTTGCGTGAGATTTAGAATTAAGGTATAAGGAATTTTAAGAAAAAAAAAAGGGTCAGTTTTATTTCAAAATTATTTGTAAAAAATGGTGAATTTTTTTTTTTAGTTTTTGATAAAACAAATTTGTATAAGAAAGTAAAAAAATATTTTAAACTTATTATATTAAAAAATATTTATTTTTAAAATATAAATTTTAAGTTTTCTTTAATGAGTTACAATAAATTTGACCTAATTTAAACATAAAGGATAAATGAATTTGACTCAATTTAAGCATAAAAGATAAATGAGCATGATCTAAATTAAACAACAAAAGTAAAGAAATTAAAATGAAAAAAATGCCACATGTGAGAATCAAATTTGGAACTAATTTGTTGCTTGAAATAAGCTAACAACTAATCTATTTTTTAAACTTAGAATTATCATTTGTGAAAATTAACTTAACTAAAATTTGAGGCGCAAAAGAGTGTTCATCAACTTATAACTCATTATCTCTATCAATCTATATTTGTTTTAATTATCTTAATTTGACACTTTTATAATTTAATAGCAAAATGAGCTATTAAAAAAATGGAACAACTATATGCCTATTTGGGTCTTTTCTAAAAAAAAGAGAGGGGGAAGGAATTTGGGGATTTAGGGTTAAAAGGGATTGAGTGAGAGTAAGGAGGTGGTCATCGTAGCTGGAGGGAAGATGAATGACCAAAGTAAAAGGGGAGAGTGCCTCCATGCATGGTGGCTCTGGAACAATGAAACTTTAGAAATACTTTTATACTCTACTTGAATCTCCTCCGTTTATCTGAAATTGTCTTTAAATTATTTTCCATATTGTCTTTAAATTTAATGCAGCTTGTGTTCTAACTTCCAAATATTTTTGAAATGCTGAATTCATAGCCACCATTATAGGGAGACGAAATTTTGTTGAAGAAGAAGGATAGGAGGGGAAGAATCAGATAAGAATGGTTTTAATACTCTAATTAGATGTTTTTGATTGATTTTTGATCTCTCTTGGCTATGTATCCAATTTTGAAGGAGCCTATACGGAGGAAAGTCTTTCTTCTGTGAAATCTTATATGCATTTCCTTGCCAATTTTGTGTTTAAAGGTCACACTAAGTGAGTTGTGTCAATGGTCATTGTCATCTCGGTTAGCAGATGACACTATGCATATTAATTTTTTTTTTTATAAAATCTAGGCGGTTACAATCTACATCTATCTTGTATCCAATTTGCAAAGATGGAGTTGGATTTAAGAATATAAATATTTATCTTTATCCTAATTTAAATAAGATTATTGAACTATCATATTTTGTCAAAAATATGATTTTATTATTAAATTTTTCAATTTATTTGAACTTTTAATATCTATTTCATATTTATTTAAATTAAAATATATTTGACATATTATTTATTTAAAAATATAAATAATAAAAATTATAAAATAAAATATGAGTTTTTTTTAGATTTATTCAAATTTGGGTTGAAGTTGGATTTTAAAATTTCATCATTTTTTTTAACTTGCATTTGCTCTTATACTAATGTTTAGTTAAAGTGTAGGATTTGCTCTTATACTAATGTTTAGTTAAAGTGTAGGATGAGGAGAGCAAAACTCAACACTCCCCTCACGCTAGATGTTCAATCCATGAACATTCTGATACCATGTTGAGAATTAGATATGTGTTTAATTCAATCCCAAAAACTAGCTTATAAGGTGAGGGATGTCCTTATATTATATATGCATTGTTGATCCCTTTGATCAATATGGAACTTACAATATAAAATAATACAATTATACATATGTTAATTTTACTATCAATGTGTTCAACTTTTGATTTAATAAATGTTTTGTCTTAAAATTTATGTCAAATTTTTTTATTTCTTTTGTCTTTCTTTACTCTTTTAGAATTCAAAATAATATGATGAGAAAAAAATATATTATAATCAATAACTTAAATAATATTAATATTTTAGTTGTTTGATATTACCTTTTTAAATATATTTTATTTAATTAAATTTTTAATCATTAGTTTTTTTAAATAATGGAGTTTGAATTTTTTTTAATCATTATTAGTAAATAAACGTAAACATTTATTTATAGGTAACAAATGAGAAATAATGTTGTTTATTTAAAATCTATATTTTTTAAAAGTATAAAAAATTTCAAATATTTTATAATAGTAAATAAATAATTTATATTGTAGATAGTTAACGGATCTTCTTTTAAATTGCAATTTTAAAAGTAGTTTTATCATTGAAAACATAAATATGTACTTATCATAATTCTACAGTGATGATAGTTAAACGAAACAACGTAACTTGAGAAAAAAGAAAAAAAAAAAAGAAAAAGAACAATTGAAATCATTTATCTTATTTACTCAAAGATTAATATAGGGATTTTTTTAAAAATATTACAAAAGTATATAGTTCATTTCCTTTAAAGCAATACATCTGATATGTCTATTTACTTTTTTATATAATTTAAAAATCATTTTAAAATAAAAATAAGAAAAAAAAAATTAAATGTGAAAAGGAAACTACCAAAATATAAGTACTATGAGAATACAAAAAAACTACTGTAAAATAAGAGATCGTAATTTTTATATAACTTATTTGTAAATAACATTGAACCTATTGTCATAGTAATTTATCTACGATATTCAATACTTTTCAATACAACACATACACAAATATATTAATGAACTGGTCTTTTCTGGAGGGGTTTATTTTAGAGAGATAAAAAGATAAAAACACATGTATAGATCTTAATATGTATGTAAAAGATAGAAAAATATAAAAATAAGAATAAAAAAACTAGAAAGAAGAAAATGATTTTTTTATCCTACATTAATAACACAATATAATTTGTATTTTATTGCATAGCTCAATCCGATCTACTAACAATATTTATAATATATAATCTTTGGATCATAGATATTTTATCTACGTGTTCATATATTTATATATATATATATATATATATATATATATATTTATTTCTATCCATGTATGTTTATGTAAAAATTTACCCTTGCTAGTTATGAATTATGACTGTGAGTACCATGTTCGTACCATATCCTGTAAAAATAATATAGAGAATTATAATAAATTATTACCAATCAAATAATTTTTGAATTTACATGATTCACATTTGATGTATATTTAGTTTTTCTTTTTTTACTTCCAAGACATCAATTTCAATTTTCAAAGATTGCAATATCAAACAGGCCTTTTAAAATATTTTAAACTCGCTTTATAAATATATATTTATATTTATAAATTAGTTCTATATATATATTTAAATATAATAAAATGGAATTTTTAATTATTTTTATTAAAAGGCCATATGTTTAAAAATAAAAAATATATAAGATGACATCTTTCGAGTAATTTGCATTGCACGCATAGGTGATGATAGTATGCCATGCGAAAATTCTCAAAAATATAAAAAAAGGGCATACGAAAAACATATAAGTAAATGGTATATATAAAAAAAATTGAATTTATCCTTTAATTTAGAACGGCGGTGAGACAGACAGTGTTACAGCTAGGGTTTTGTTAATCAGATCTTGTGTGGTGGAGTGACAGACGAAAGCCATGGGTCGTATGCATAGTCGCGGGTTCGTAGCTTCAATTTCACCTCTCTTTCGCTTCCCTTCATTTTATTCTCTTCGCTTCGGTTAACGAGTTGTTTGGTTTGGTTGCAGTAAGGGTATTTCCTCCTCTGCTTTGCCCTACAAGAGGACCTCCCCTAGCTGGCTCAAGATCACTTCCCAAGACGTAACCATAACTATTCTTATTATTATGTTCAAGCAATTCAATTCTTATGCATCGCAAGTTTATTTCATGATTTTGATTTGATTGATATAGGTCGAAGAGAATATATGCAAGTTCGCCAAGAAGGGTTTGACGCCGTCTCAGATTGGTGTCATTCTCCGAGACTCCCACGGTATTGCTCAGGTCAAGAGCGTCACCGGCAATAAAATCCTCCGCATTCTCAAAGCTCACGGTCTCTTTCTCTTTTGGTTTCCTCGTACGTTAATTGGTGTTTGTTATTATCGGAAAACTGAAGAATTACGTTTTGTTTGGTGCAGGACTTGCTCCTGAGATACCGGAGGATCTGTACCATTTGATCAAGAAGGCAGTTTCAATCCGTAAGCATCTGGAGAGGAACAGAAAGGACAAGGACTCTAAGTTCAGACTCATCCTTGTCGAGAGCAGAATCCACAGACTTGCTCGCTATTACAAGAAAACTAAGAAGCTCCCCCCTGTGTGGAAATAGTATGATTCTTATTACCCTTTTTCGACTTGATTCCCCTTTAATAGTAACATTCTATGCATCTCTCCGAAATTTTGCAATGTATGTTATACCACGCTAGATTTTGTATTGCTTTTACTTTTTGTCCAGTAACCAATGTTTATACGGTTTTTGCAAGAGATTACTGATTAAAGATTAACTTGTGGAACACTTCAAACCTTTTGAAACCTGGATTTAACCTAGGCATACATACGACGTTAAGGAAGGGGAAGTAATCAAAGGATAAATAAGACGGGAATGTATTTTTAAGAAAGGATTTCCGCCCTTTGTTTGGATCGCCAAAGTTGGGTAATACCATAATGTCCTCTTTGGTGCGTTAGCACACAAAGGACCTTTATTGGTGCATTTTTGGGTGAATACAAATCCTCTCTTGATAGATGCTTTAAGTTCATGACTTCATCCTTCACCTGGAGTACATCTTATTGCAAAAATTTCATTTTTATTTTTAGTCCCTGCTCTGTCATCTTGGGCAGAGTTAGAATGTTTTTGCTTTTGCAAGTAAATTAAATGGCGTGCTTGATTGAGGAGGTGGAAAGTGGAAAATAGATGACAAGATAAAAATGATTTTCAGCCACGAGTGAAAAGGAAATGCTTTGCATTTTTCAGCCCCGGATGTTGATTGTAGTATTGTACTAAATAAGTGTAAAGTGGTTTTCATTTTAAATTTATTTTGCCATTTTCCACACACTCAAGTACTTTACCAAGCACAGACCAATTATCTCAATTACTCTTATTATCACATCACCTGTTTAATACCTGGTTTTCATCGTAACTCCTTTTTTTATGTTGTTTTTTTTTATATATATTTTTTAACCACAACAGGTTTTCATAAGTTATGCACTTGTGCTCATATCACTGTAGGAAAAAAATTTCATATTAGTGTTGTTCACTTGTTCGAAAGATTATAATTATTTTAACTTGGGTTCTATGTGGACCTATACACATAATAATGTTTCTCTATAGGCTATTGTTTATCAACATAATAATGTTCTATGGATTTGTGCTCATATTACTGTAGAAATTTTTTTTTTCATATTATTGCAGTTTACTTGTTCAAAAGATGATGATTACTGTGTTGACCTAATGCTTAATAATGTTTCTCAATAGGCTATTGCTGATAACATTATGGTGTGTTTCCTTTCCTGTCATTTGTTATGCACTTTTGTTGGAGTGCACAGATCTGTATGATGCTTTTTAAGTCTCCATGCTCCTCCTGGAACTTGGATGCTTTGCCTTGTTTGGTTTGCAATTTCACTGTCTTTTACTGTTACTAATGACTTTTAACATATGCAGCGAATCAACAACTGCCAGCACCTTGGTTGCTTAGGGAATGTATCAGCTCATACTTGTTTCTTTCCGGTTGTTGGACTAGAATCTGTGGTATCATCTTGAGGTTAATTTGGAGGCTAGGTGAGGGATGTGGTGTCTTAATTTTTGTTAAAAACCGCTGATTAGACAGGACATTATTTTATGCTCTTTAAACTGCAGTTTATGGTTTTCATTTCTGCATTCTCAAGTGTTTCATATATTAATTGCACTTTGGACGCAAGAGTTTGCTCTACTGGAAACTTTGATTAATCAATGGTATTTGTCTTCCTCACATGGGTGTTACCCGGTAATGTTGGAGTTTCTTCACTGTCTCGGGTGCTTACTTGCCCTAGGCAACATTGCGCCATTGAGTTATTCTTATGCACAATTAGTGTTTTTAGATTGCTAAATTTGACCATAGTTTATTTGGATTCGACCAATTTTTTGTAGGGCGCATTAGTTTCGAAGGAACACTAATGTGGCAAGCAAAAACAAGTGGAGGGTTAATATGATTTATTAAAAATAGATTGAGGATCCTAATACTATTTAGGGATTAATTTAATGATTCATATAAATGTTAAGGTTGAATTTGGAGATGCACTTGAATTGTCTCTGATAAAGTTGAGAGAAAAAAATTTGTGTTGGAATTGGTTTTTGTATTAGAGAATACAAAAACTGATCCAAAAATATATATAAAAAAGACTCCAAGCCTTCTGGAGTCATGAACTAGATGGAAGGCTGTGAGTTGTCCTCGGTGCTTATTTATAGTTGATAAAAACGTGCGTTTTAAATTGCCAGAGTTTAGTCTTTCCATGAAGAGTAAATACCAACAGGGAAACAATTCTTGGTGTGTGAGAGAAAAAGGATTAAATTTTTCTCGGAATAACTATATTAAAAGTTATTTTGTTTATATTTTTAAATGATTGAATTTTATCAATACAAAATTATGAAATTTTAAAAAATTAATATTTTATTATATAATTTTATTTTAATAGATAATATAATATTTTTAATATATGTTAATTTAAATTTATTTAATAAAATAAATTTTTTAAAATTAAATATAATTTATATAGTAAAATTTAATTATTTAAAAAATAGTATGAATTGAATAATTTTTAACATAAGTTATTAAATAATAAAGTAATTTATATATATATAAATATATATATATATATAATTTTAACACATTTTTATTTATTGCATAAATTTCGTTGAGTTTTACTGAATAACAAATGGGGAAATGATTTATTTACTGAGCCCCAAATATCAGGGTCTTAGAAAATACTACCGTTCTTATTTATCTATGTAAAGACAGCATTATATAGAAAAAAATTTAAATTATTTGATAAAATTTCCTTAGTTTAAATAGCATTTTCTGAAAACATTTTTTTCATATATAAAAATTTAAATTTGAGATCTTCGAAAAAATTGAATATTTATTATTTGAAAATTTTTAATTTATCCTTTATTTTATTATGCTTTTCATTTGTTTTTATATACAAAAAATATATTATTTTAAAACAATATTATCTTGAATTTTTAAATAATATGATAAATAAGAATAATGTTTCTTTTTTTTTTTAAAAGATAAATAACAAATATTTTAACCAAACCTAGTCTTGTAAAATATCCGATTTTTTTACAAGACCCTTAAAAAGTATTATTAGTCATTATTAATATAGAATCTTAAAAATATTTATATTATCATTTTTATGTTTACTTTTTATAATTTTAATAATTTAAATGTGATATAATTAATGTTTGATAAAAAAAAATTTTAAAGAAAAATTTAAAATATTGTTCTGTTTCTTTAAAAAATATATATTAGTTAATATTATATGTAATTTGATAAGCATAACCTTATAACAAGTATATAACATTTGCTCCAGTCAAATTGCGTTTTGATATTAATAATATTCTGTATCACTCATTCATCGAGACGTTGCTGCCACGATACGAACGGCGTGAATACGCGTCTGCTGAATGACGTGTGCCAAGTTGCACCAACTACACCACTGGCTTAAATACAGAGTACCAGTACAAGATACCAGCACACGCAGGCAAGCACTCTCAACTAACATGCATGTCAATGAGGATTCGCAAGATCGATATGATCTCCAAGACGCAATCATTTGGGATTCTTTTGATAAGCAATTGCACTTTGTGGCGCCAAACAGAAAATTCAGCGGCCATCACCATACGCCTAATTAAAGCTAGTTTGAACCCACTAAAGGGTTTCAATAGGAAAGTCAAAAAGAGAAGAGAGGTGCACAACACAAATAAGGAACACCAATAATAAAAAAGTGTACAACGGGAAACGTAGAAAGGCATAGAGTCAATGATTAAAGATTGAAGGTGAAAAAAAAGTTTAAACAAAAGAGAGAGAAAGAGAAGACATGATACCAGTTGTTGAAGTGTGCAATAGGGGAGGAGACATGAGACAATGTTATGCAGCAGCAGAGATATGAATCACCAGACCCTCTTACTGTTAGAGAGAGAGTAAAAGTCAAGATACCAGCGCACAAACTTTCTAAGCCCTGCTTCTAAATCAGTAGTAGGCATGTAAGCAAGTTCCTTGTGCGCTCTGCTAATATTGGCATGAGTGAACTTAACATCTCCATTTCTAGGCATTGGCATCACCTTTCTTTTAGCCTTTACCTTGAGAAGCTTCTCCAATATGTTAACAAGCTGAGTAACAGGCACAGGCGAAGTATTACCCAGATTATAAATTCTATACTGAGCAGGCCCCTTCTTCTTTCCCCCACTCCCAGTACTCTTTTTTGCCGTATCCAAAGCCCCCAAACAACCCTTCACAACATCATCAATATAAGTAAAGTCCCTCGCAACGCTTCCACCCTCAGGGGCTTCATAGATCGTTATCTGCTTTCCCTTCAGAATATCCTTCGTGAAGAAGAAATACGCCATATCAGGTCGACCCCAAGGACCGTACACGGTGAAAAACCGCAAACCTGTCATCGAAAGACCATAGATATGATTATAAGTGTGAGCGATTTCTTCACCGGCTTTCTTAGTCGCAGCATAAAGACTGGCAGGTTGATCCGTTCTGTCTTTTTCGGAGAATGGCACCTTAGAGTTTAGCCCGTAAACGGAACTCGAAGACGCGTACACAATCGCGGGTTGCGGGTTCGCCGATTTACAAACCTGAAGAAGGCTCACGAAACCCGCAATGTTGCTGTGAACATAGGAACCGGGGTTTTGCATGGCGTACCGAACACCGGCTTGCGCAGCGAGGTGCATAACGTGAGTGAAGGGTACCACATCGAAGAGCTTGTGGAGGAGTACGGAATCGTTGATGTCTCCCTCCACCACGAACACTCCTGCACGCGCCAGAACCTTCTGGCGAGCGCGTTTGAGGTTCACGTCATAGTAGCGGTTGAAGTTATCCAGGCCGAGGACGCCGTCGCCGCGCCGCTTCAGCGCGAGGGACACGTGGCACCCAACGAAGCCCGCTGCGCCGGTGACGAGGACAGTGATGCCAGAAGCGGAGTTCCTACGCGCGGATTTGCCGACGCGCTTTTCCCAGTTGGGACCGCCCCAGGAATCGCGGCGAGGGGCGGAGGGTGGAGCAGTGGGAGGGGAGAGAATGAAGAAGAAGAGGATGAAGGCAAGGAATATGGAGGACCATAGAGTGAGTTTCGATAATCGAAGGCGATGAATGTAATAGGGTTGATATTTCTCTGGCTTTAATTTGCCCGGTGTTGATGGTATTGCTATGCTGTCCATGTGCGCGATTGAATGTTTCACACTCTCACATTGAAATTCTAATAATTCTACTAAAACCCTAATTTAAGAACCCCACAACTTTTAAGTTTGGAACTGAAGACAGAAAGAAAAGGGTTTCGTTGATTCTCTGGATCGATCCAATTCGGATGGTGAAATTTGAAATAGGAAAATGATTTTAGGTAGATTGAGAGCGAGAGGCAGATGGTGGGTATTCTCAGACTTACAAACTTGGAGTTGGAGGGGTTTTGACTTTTATTGACTCTTCCTCTTTGGCTTTATGCACCGCTACCTCTTATTCGTTGCTTTTGTTGACTCCTTCTCTTTTGCCTTCCAACTGATTTCTATGGCCGAGTGGATTTATTTTGTTTATCTGATAAATCTTTCTTTTTCCACTTACGCCACACCGGATGACCGTTTCTCTCGGGTTCTTTCTTGTTTTATGGAATAATGGACAGAATCGAGATTAAAATAATAAAGAACATATCATTGAAAGGCCTCTGCACCCAAATTCAAAATTTTTTTAGTACTAGCATTTACCAAGTGCATGAGAAAAATGTTATTCGTAGACAATGGCCAAGTGCAAGTCAATAGACTTTACCCTGTCAAAGCAATAGAAATAAGCACTCGTAAAACAATTCAAAAATGCCCCTAAATTTCCTCCCCTATGTGCTCCTCGATTCAACTGAGGAAGGTTGGAGGGTAGCATATAATTGATAAGCACTTGACGATCAATGGTAGGTGATTTCACTACCATGATAAGCCTATTCCCGAGCAGCAGCGTAAAAAAAGATCAAAACTCTGAAAATTCTCTACCCAAAAACGAGGCGCAATTATTCAATCCTTTAAACGAATGATTTTGATTGTATCCATTGAAAGATCAATATTTCACTGTTTATCTAACAAACCAATAATAAATATATTTTAAAAACACGCAAGGGCATAAATAATCCAGATAGTTCAATAATAAACGTAAGAGCCAGAGATTGTTACTGCTCGTGAATAAACCGCCTTGGAAATTGTATTATATTATGCAAAGAAAGTACCTGTGGGCATCATTAATCAATTTAATCATGAACTTTATATTTCTATATATAAATTTTAATTACTATCTAAATGTACAAAATTATACAACACGATTTGATTAAATTTGTTCTTACTTCACAACAGCTAAGGACTACCTCTGCATTGAAGAGGCAAATCGTCCAACCACGAATCATCCATGAGTGGGGGTGAAGATTCAATTTCAGAGGGCCATTCACAACTACAATCTATTTCATCATAGATAATGGGTCTAGATTTTGCTTTCCTACATTCGAAAATGGTTTGTAACCAAAGATTGCTATGCACAAAAACCAAATCGCTGAATTTTTCCAGCTCAACTCTGTTACGTTTTTTGTTATGTATACTCTCGAAAGTGCTCCAGTTCCACCTGTACCAAAGGGAACTACAAGGTTGGCTTAGTATCCGCACTGCAGCTTTCTGTAAAGTGGGGATTTCATAACCATAACTGGCCCACCAGTCACCTAGACGTCCATAAATTAAATAAGCAAAAGCATTTTGGAGGAACAAAAAACACGATGAATGTTCAATTGAGAAAAAGGACAATCAGCTGGACTCTACACAAGAACATAAGTTTGTTAAACATCTAAAGCCACGCCCATTTTTTGTGTTAGTTCATAATATCCATAATACTTAAAATTCCTCTGGACACAATACAAGGGCTGCAACCAACCATTTTCTTACTTCTCAGCAAAAACACACTTGAGTCTGGAATTTTTGTCTAAATGAGTGTAACAAGTGGCAACCATTTTGGCATAGCAATTGATATGATGCAACAATGACAATAAGGGAGCGTCAAGGAGAAGTACAACAAACTTTAACAATGACCCACTTTACAATACAATGCAAGGTAGTTGAAGCAGAGACATACCTGGGGCGTTCAGTGTTCTTCCCAGGACAGCAAAGTCAGTCCCAAGTGCACCTTGGGCGTTGATGTAAATAGGAAGTTCTTTGGTGATTTCCATTTTGTCTTTATCCGTAGTTGTCATCCTGAGCATGGCTTCTTGAAAACCACTCCTCATCCTCAAATCTTTCTTGAAGTTTGGATTGTAAGAAATTGAAGGATTAAGAAACGCAGCTGCAGCATGTAATGATGAATGAAGCTGCATATTCCATCTACGATCAATTATATCCCAGATTGGGATGTATTTCTCTTCAATTCCCTTATAATAGGCCTTGATCACCACCTTTGCCCTCTCAATTCCTTCATATATATAACCCATAGCTGGCATGTCACCATCAACCATCCGCAGGAATTTAACCAGAGGCTCCGAAACACTCACAGCTTCATGTGCATACTTCCAAAATCTATCTGAATAAAGCAATGACTTGATGGCATGTGCATCTGGACGTCTGCTATATATGGAAGACAACCACTCAGAATGAGAAAACATATGCTTTAAATTATCCTCATGCATCACTATAGATCTCAAGGAAAGGAAATTAGTGACAAATCTAGTAATTTTTGGCCTGATTAATTCCTTCCCACCAGTGAACTTCCTCATTATGTTCAGAATCCAAGCATGGCTATAAATGTATTGGGTGATTGTCTTTGCCTCTTCCAGGACTGTGTTTACCCAATCTTGTCTACCAATATCCTCTAACATCTTATCAATACAATAAGCAACACAAGGAGACCAAAACAAAAAACTATATCTTGCTATCAGAAGTCTTGCAGCACAAACATAACTAGTACTAGTATCTGTTATAACCTGAACAACATTTTCGACACCAACTTCCAGCACAACAGACTCCAGAAGCTCAAACAAGTAAGTACTGTCATCTTCATGACCTGAAACATCGACTGACTTCAAGAACCATGTTCCTTTGGGGCATGCAATAGAAAACACAGCAAGTGACCCTGTCCTACCATCAGACCGGTTATCACATAAGACTGTGCATCCTGTTTCTTTCCACTCATCTCTGTACTTTTTGTAATCATTATGAATATCAGCCTTCACTTTTTCCAAAAGAGTAGACCGTAATTTCTCATAACTAGGTGCTTTATAGCCTACCCCACACTGGGCTACAGCATCCACCATCTCCTGATAATACACGGATTTAGAAGCACTAAAAGGAATAGAATTATGAAAGAAAAATATGGCAAGTTTTCTATCAGCATCATCCTGCTTTTGCTTTTGGACATCATCAATTAATGGCTGGCCACTTGGTGAAGGATGTGGAAATAATAAAGATGGACAAGCACTACCATTCTGCCCACTATATCCATGGTTATGATGGAAACCGCCACTGGCAGAGGAGCTATTCTGTTGGCCATTTGCCACAGCAGCTTGATCTGCCTTCTGTTTCTTGGAAGTTTTTGGTTTCTTAGGAGTGCTTAATATACTCTGGATATGGTCCCGTACATCACTTGGAACTTCTGTACATGGTACAATATCTTTATTTTTAATTTGAGCCAAGTGAAATTTCATTCTATATACACCTCCACTGAATTCCCGATGACAATAATTACATCGGACCTTCTGTCTAGTTGCGTCAACAAGGACACAATGTTCCCAACAAGCATCTCTTCCACGAACCATTATCTTAAAAATGCACATTGCCTCAGTAAGATTCTTATAAAAGTATAACATGTTCAAATAATTTCAAAAATATGTAAATGGTAAATAACTAAATGATCACTGAAGATGACCACTAAGGCTAACAAGAAAATAGTTATAATCAAGAAAATTGAGCATAACTGAGTGTAACATATAAAATTCAGCATAGACAGAGTCTTTGAACAAATCACAAACCAGAACCTTACCATATCATTTGTCAACCACAGAATCAAACTTTATCTTTCCCTATGATAATCAGCAATAATTTTCAGCAGTGGTGCACAATCAGATTCATTTACTATGAAATCCAGATTACAATAGTCAAACCAAATGAGCAAAGAAAACAACAAGCAAGTTTGGTCTGCATTTTCATTCAGCAAAGAATGATGAAGAATTGTTGAAACAAAACAGACATTGAAAAGTATGAAAGACATCCAATTGTATTTCACACAACCAACTGCATGCCTATTTTAAATATTGGCACAAATTAGCAGATCAATTTATCACAAGCAGCAAGAACTGCATGTTAATTGTGTTCTTTTTCTTGCTTAGGAAATAAAATAAAAGAAGTGTTTGATGGGAGTGGCTCATTGATTGATTAAGGTATTATTTATAATTTCAGTTGCAGGTTCCAATTTGCTCTATGAACCAAACCTCTAATTTTTTTTTCTTGTTCTCCGTTCCATTTAACCCTTCCAAAAGCAGTCCTTCCCTATTTTTAGCAAGTAATTATGAGATATCTCTGCTATGTTGGGAGTTATAAACTAAGCAATGTTTCATGAGATAGTCCCAACCTCCAAGGTTGATTGTTATCAGCATGTGAATTATCCTTCCCAATCAAGTAGGAGAAAAAGAATGTGCATCATCAGCTTATAAAGATTCAGCTCTAACTAGGGTTTCTATGCTAACCGTTCTGTTGCACAATAACTCCAAAAATTAAACGAAATTAAATCAACAACTTCGCCTCTAAAGTTACCACTCGTGACTGTTCAATGGAAAGCACTGCATTTCAAGAGGGGTAGATAAGTACAATATCATGGCCTGAGCTGAAAAATACATTCATATTCAAAATCGAAAAAAAGAAAGAAAGCAAATAAGATAGAAAATTATGTAAAAAAAGAAGGACAAGGGGCAAGAAAACCCATAGATAAGATGAGGAATTCATGAAGGAGAAAAGGTACCTGGAGGATCTCAAAACACAAAAGCAGTGAGAGCTTCAAGGCGATAGGTCCGAAAATTTTGAGGTTGGTGAGCTGAAGAAAGGAAAGTTTAGATGAGATAAATGGCTATATACGCGTGCAGCGCTTAGTAGAGTTGGGTATCGACAAGAATAAATGGATAGAAATTGAATAGAGTACGAGTTGAAGTGTTCGGATACTGCCAAACATGTGATTCGGGTGAAATTAACTGTTTGGAATGAACGTCAAATTACAGGATTTCCTTTTTCGTTCCAGGGATATTGCTTTGATGGCTTCGAAGACCAAGAGGGGAGGGAGTGAAAGGTCATAGGGATGGACATGGAGCCTATAAATGAGGATTTTAGGAGATGAAACGAAAACGGAAAAAGCAAGACATAACAAGTGCGACACAGAACAAGAACGTGAAGCATGCTTTCTAGTTTGTTGCTCCCCGACCTGTTCTGAAATGAGAATTCAGAAGTGGTTCTGACAATAATGTCAGAGCTGTTAGTTTACTAAACTTGTTTTTTATTTTTCAACCCGATTCTCCCACAGACAATAATCCCACAAATCTATTTATTTACATCTAAAATGTTATTTAACTTATTTAACTCGGGTATGTAGGTAGGAAGTGATAATCCATTATCAAAATATGGTAACCGTATCTAAAAAATATAATCGATTAATATATACATAAGTAAATTAATCACATTTATTTACGTTAATCTATGACAAAAAAATATGTATTATATTATAAATTATAAAAAGTTAAAAATAACATGTCATTCTTAAAAAAAATATATAATTATTCTGGATCCAAACTGTTAGGCCCTCTGCTCAGAAGAGTTTAACCGCGCTTACTATATAATAATCTTCACGGCCACTATACTAATTGGGCTGATTTTCATTCAAGGCCCGTTTCAACCTGCATACACACAATGCTCTCCATACACTTGACTGTAAGGTACAGCGGAAAGGTTGATATCCACTTACATAAAAACAATAGATGGATGAGTTAGATCGTTTTTAATTAACTGAGTACTGGATGGATGGCATTTTTTGAATATATTTTCAATGGGTTACAAGTAGATTAATGGATTGCTTTTGATGATGTCATTTTATTCCAAATTCAATTTTATCCAATCCATCAAATTGCTACTCTTTGCCTTATTAGTGACTTATCCATACTTGGATTCAATATAAAAGGTATGCTAACACTCCTCAAGATATTTTCATCCATAGTTACTTACTTTATTGAAATATATATTGACATAAACGTTGAAATGCTATTTGTATATGCTTTCATCTTCTTATTTAATATTTTGGTAGATTGCAATATGAATTTACATTTTTTAAAAGTTTCAACCCAGATTGTGAACTATAATTTATAATGCATTAAAAATATTAAATTTATTAAAATCAATATAGTAGATATCTTAAAATTTTGATAATGTTACTAAATTCTCATGATTAAATGAAATATTTGTATATTAACAAGTTTTAAATATCTTTTAATAATATTTTATAAAATATATGTTATGTAAGTATTTTATCATAAAATATCTTATAAGTAAAAAAAAATTAAGATAAAACATTTTATCACAAATTATTTAAGATCCAATATAATTTAAAATAAAACGTCTTGTTACAAAGTGTATGTTGGTTTATTATTTTTAGTATGTGACATACAAGCGTTTTAACATTATATAAATTTTAGTAAAGTTAAATCTCTGTCCGGCTTATTATTTTTAGAACGTTAAACAAATTAGCCCATCCCAGCAACCAATTTTAGACTTGCCTGTTTTATAAAACAGACGCAAAAGCTTAATCATTATGAAGCAAAAATGTCATGAAATAAAGATAAACAAATTAACCGCATGCGGAGAAAAGTTTTCCAATAATAACTAATTGAATTCAAACTTTTTATAACTTTTATATGTCTGAAATGTCCTTTAAATTGAAAAATAACTCATTAAAAAAAACCTAATACAGAGAACGTTATTTTTAAAATCAAGATATTTAAATCGAGACATGCTTTTAAATTAAAGAAGCAATAAAAATAAAAACAGCTTATTTCAATCCCCTACTAAAGATGATCAATTGACCGTGTCATTGGTCCTGGAAAGAGGGAGATATATTATTTAGGATAAACAACTGAGATAAAAAAAAAACTATTTATATTAAAACCCATGTTACTTATAAACACCCACGTCCACTTGTATTATCATTTATTATACTGACGTTTTCTTTATTAAATTATACCAATATTTATTTTATATAATTGATTGCATGTTATTTTATAAGAGATAATTTTCTTCAAATAATTATAAGCTAGGGATGATGAATCTTGGAAAACAAGACTAGACTCCGCTCCCCCTCCAAAAAATATATTTTATAAAAATTATAAACATATAGGCCTTAATCTTTTATATAAAAAAATATGTATTTGTAAACTTCTTAATGCTATTATATGTATTTTAATAAGACTGAAAAATTAAGATAATTAAATCCCTTAAATATATCAATTTGGTGGATGCATGGTCACGATGATATATCTGACCTGAAAGGAATAATTTTTTACTGTTAGTTAAAAATATAATTAAAATACATTGACAATATATTTTAATTAGTTAAAAGTTAAATTTATTACCTAAAACTTTTTTTAAAATATAATTACTAAAACATATTTTTCAAGTAATTAGTAGCATTTTTAATAGATATTAATATTTTTTATATATAAATTTAAATAGTATTTAAACATTTCAGCTTATAATTAATTTGTTTTTAATATATTTTTATAATCTAATATTTTATTTATTCATATATTTTGATAATTTAATATCATATCCTTCTTTTGTAAAAATAAGAATGATTTTGATATATTTATATTTTATATATTATTATAAAATATTATATTTAAATCATTACTTTAATATAAGTTATTTAATTTGATTATTATATATTTTATTTTTAAAATAAAATTAAAATTTTTATAAAAATTTAAAATTAAATAATAATTTTTAAAATTTATTATTTAACATTTATTTAATTATAAATTTAAAAATAAATAATTTTACATCTAAAATATTCACTTTAATATTGATATATTTTATTTAAAATAAAAATTATTTATAATTATCAAAATTTAATTTATTAAATAATTATATATTTATTTATTATTTTAAATATGTTTGATAAAATATTTCAGTTGAAAATTTAAGTTATAAGTTAAAAAATCTATTGTGATATTTCAGCTTTCTTTGATAAAATAGTTTCTTTAAGTATTTTTTTATATTTTTTAATTTTTAACTAAAATCTTTTGTTAAATTTATTTTAATATATTTTTATAATTTTATCTTTTATTTATTTATATATTTTTATATATTTAATATTATTTAATTTTTTCATAATATTATTATTAATTTTGATAGAATGATTTTATATTATTATAAAATATTATATTTTAAATTATTATTCATTTAATATATATTATTTATGTTAATTATTATATTATTTATTTTATTTTATTAAAAAATTGAATCATTTACGAAAAATTAAATTATAAAAAATTAATTTTAAAAGTTTTATTTAAAAATTTTTTATGTGAAAAATAAAAAATTATTTAATTAAATTTATATATTTTTTGTTAAAAAATATTATATTTATCATATTTTAATTGATTATTTAATTATATTTTTATTTATTATTTTAAACTTATTAACTAGTTGTTAAATAGTTAATTTTAATAAATATTTTTAATTTAATCAGTAATTTATTATCTTTTAACTTTTGGATGTGTTTGATAATACCTATTAAATTAATGAATAAAATTAAAATAAAAAATAAAAATAGATCATTCATTTGATTTGAATTTAAGTATTATATTTTTATTAATAATTTTTTTAATATCTATATTATTTAAATTAAAATTATTATTATAATTTTTTAATATTTTTAATTTATTATTTTTTATATATATTCTATTAAAAAATATTAGATAAATAAATTTATAATTATTTTGATGATTATATATTATAAAAATATTTAATAATTTTTTATTTATTTTATTATTTATAATATTTTTTAAAATAATATTTTTGAATAAATATATTTATTTGAAATTTTATAAATATATTTTAAATATTTATCAAAGGATATTTATTTATTTATATAATTTTTATAATAAATATTAAATATTTTATTATAAATAATTAAAATAAATTATTTAATAACTTTAAATATTTTAATATTAATTAATAATATTAAAAATAATAGTTATAATAAAAAATTATCAAATATACTAAAAATAAATTTAAAATAATTATTTTCAGGTAATAAATAAATTTTTAAAAACTAATAAAAATAACGTTCAAAAATATATTACTTATTTTATTTAGTTATTGAAATAATTATTAAGTTAGATATTATTTTTTAATTTTCAATTAATTTATCTGTTAATTTTATCAAACACATATTTGATTAGATTATGAAATTTTAATTTTTATTTAACTTATAAAATTTCAACTAATTTATAAATTTTAACTATTTTTGGTATAGAACTTAAATCTAATATTTTACTTAAAAATAATCAATCATGTACTATTAAGTAATAATTTTTTTCTGTTTTATTTATTATTTAGTCGACTAGAAAACAACATTACTGTTAATATTGTTCAATTTTTAGAAAAAAAAAAAGATTTATATTTAATAGAATAAAAACTTGACTTAAAAAACTCATAAATTTATAAATTATTATGAAAAATGACGTTATATATGTGAAATTTTTGTTATTAAAAACAACCAACGATATAAAATATAATATTTTATGAAATTAATCAATTTACATTAGTTCATAACATATTTTGTATAATTAACTCTAAAATTTATGTAAAATTTATTCTTCATTAGGGATGGAAGCAGGCTGAGCTGAGCTAGGCTTTGAGTGTTCAAGTCTGACCTGTAAGCCTGTTTAAAAGCTTACATTACAAAAAAAAATCAATAAATAAACTTAAAGTCTATATAAATAATTAATTAAAAAATCTTACAAATTTAAAGCCTACAAAATAAAAAGGTCATTAAATAGGCGTAAAATATATATATATATATATTAATATTATGTAAATAAAATATAAAATAAATATTATATAAATATAATATATTAAAATAAATACAAATATATAATACATAAATATAAATAGACCCCTAAATAGGTTAAATAGGCTTTCTTATAAGCTTAGATCTGACTTGTTTATCTAAAAAGACTTTTCAGTCTATCTATTTATTAAACGAGTCGAGCTTAACTAGACTTTAAACGAGTCGAGTCGTAAACCTTATTCACTTCCTTGTCGGACGGCCGTATTTACTTCCATCCATATTCTCCATCTAGACACATGTACTTTTATTTGATTATGGTGGAAATATGATAAACTTTAAAACTCTTCTTTTAAATATTTTACATAACTACATATTTATAATTGGGTTTTGAAACACTAGTTGAGATGCATCAATCATCCATAAATTGATCCACATATAAACTTTAATTTTTTTTTTAAATATTTAACATAACTACATATTTATAATTGAACTTTAAAACACTAGTTGAGATGAATCAATCATCCATGAATCGATCTATATATATATATATATATATATATATATATATATTTCAATCTTTTTTTTTTATTTTACATATGCTATATAATTTTTTTATCTTTAAAATTTACACAAAATTTTTTGTATTTCACAAAAATATTATACTTAGATCCTAAAATTTTATTTTTTTTAATCATACTCGCAAAAGTATTATTGTGACAAATTTAAATATATCATACAAACATTTTTTTTAGTATCAAAGTTTCTTCTATTTTTAAATATCTTAAAAAAAATCTATGCAAGATGGAAATTATAAAATACTTATATATAAAATTTTAAAATAATATAATAGCATATAATAAAATTGTTAATAAAACAAATTATAATTTTATATTTTCAAAATATAAAAGATGGTACAAGTTCACTATAATAAGAAGATTTTAAAAATTTAATTCTATGAAATGTTATTATTCGTTAAAAATGATTTCATTTTTATTTTTTAATTCTTGAAAAAACCTTTTTTGCAGATTAATCTTATTCTATCTATAATAATTTAATTAATTCCATTCTTATTTTATATTTTATTAAGTTTTAAAATAATTTTTATGATATAAATTACAATTTATTTTATTATTTATTTAATGTTATTTTATTTTTTATCTTTTAAATATTTTAATTTTTTATTTAATTGTAATTTATTTGAGAATAAAGGAAAATTTATGTAATGTTTAAAATGCAGAAAAAATTAGTGTAATATATCAAATTTGATTATAAGAATATTTTTATCATATTGAAAAAATAAAGATTTAAAATTTAAGAATAATATATTCATGAAATCGAAGTACTTTTTTTTTTTTATAGATTTTTAGACATAAAAAAATATTTTGTATAACAAATGTAAAATAAAAAGGAAGATTAGAGTAATTTTTTCATACATATAAAGTTATTTTCTAAAATATATTTTGTGAATTGTTAGACAATACAAAGCATAAAACAAGAAGATAAATTGTTCAGCGAAGTTGTTGATTATTATAATAATATTTGTCAACAGGAGATGCGAAAACAAAAATATGAATCGAATTTGAAGATGAGAAACAAATTGTAAATTGGGAGAAGGCGGTGAAAAGAAAGAGATGATGGAAACATGTAAAATGAAGCCTGATTAGTGAGAATGGTGATGATTGAGAGGTTTCCTGGAACTTGTAGATTGGAACACGCCACGGAGAAAGATAGAAGAGGAGTGCGATTGACAGAGTGGTAGCAGAGGTGAGAAATCCTTGATGGTAGTTTCGTCAATAAATAAAAATTAAAGTAATTCTGTTTTTGTTTTCATCTTATATAATGGAACAAAGATGTTTTATTTTTTAATTATATTTCCTGTTGAAAGATGCCAAACATATAATAGAATCTCATAAATAAAAATATTAAAAAAACTTTATACCTTCAAATAAATTTATTTGACCTGTAAGAAAGAAAGAATGCATGGTTAGCACCGCAGAAGACAGTCGTTTGGAACAATCCTCGAAGATCACGGGAGGAAAGAAAAAATTCTTAGGGAGGGTGGGGGGTAGGTTATTGAAAGAGTTGGCTAGATCGTGTTTTGTGCTTTCTAAAATGTTATCATGATTAGCTCCACTAAGTATTTAAGCAGTTAAGCTAATTGGGGTACAATCAGGTTCAGAGATACCCAATGAATCCCAAAGTTCCTTAAAGCGCAATTTTTTTATCCAATGCTGACACCATGATTAAGAATACTTTTATTAGTTTATGCCCCAATGATGACAAAGTGAATAAATATAATTGTTACAAACTTTCCTCACGGACAATGCGGTCTCCATTGAGTTTTTCTTTTATCACTTTTTTCAGTTAATTTGTCCAAAGCTAGCCAATTACATGATTCCTTTCTTGCCACGTACATTGTAGTTAAAACACAAGCAAATAGAATATCTCACCCCCCTTGTTGGGAATATATTATGATCAAACCACTTGGTTAGTGCCTAGCTAGATAAGTTTCCGCGAATACCATGCTGTTTAGAGACATTTCACAACGTCTCAACGCCTTTATGCACATCTCACTCCCTCAACAATTGAAACACATTTAATACCTTGCGGTAAACTTGCATATACGTGCATTTCAAAAATTGGAATTGGATCTATATTGATTGTTTTTATCCGTGTTCAATATAAAACTTTTAATACCCGTTTAGGATTATATATGTAAATGATCTATTAACAGATTTAAAATAAACTTTAATATCATATTAAAAATTAAAATAAAATATAATCTAATCTTAAAATTTAATTTATAAAATAATATTTATCTTCATTTTATATATTCATAATTATTCTTCCCTTTAAACAACCCAAGACTTCTAATAATATAAATGCAACCAAATCTCCTTTATTCTTTGCTATCTATTTTCATTCGGTGAAGAGAGGGAGGGGTTTGATTCATCAGTTACCTGCGAGGGATTAGACTAGATGTAAATACCATAATTATTTCATTTTCAGTAATTCTACCATAACCTTTCTTGTTTGGCATGACTACCAAGTTACACGATTGTCAATTTCATTTTATAGATCCCACCATATCCGCTTTTAGAAATATGAGATACCTCCTTTTACAAAAATTATAACATTAAACAACTATAGTATTTTAGAATATAATTATTATGCATAATTTTAATAGTTAAGTTTGACAAAAGAACAAGAAATTTGGTTTTTGAAATTGGTTGTAGTAAATTATTCTAACTCGTAATATTAAGGGTATGTTAATTTGATTCATGGTTTTGATAATATTTTTTATACATAATTTTAATCTATATCAGTGAATTTGATTTTTGACTATACAACCATGCAGCAATTAATTTGGTTCGTCATTATGTCACATATCTATGTACCAACTAATTTGGTTATTGATTATGTCACTTATAAATTAATTTAATCCTTATTAACATGATCATTAGCATTAAGGATTAAATCAACTTATGGTAGTCAAATCCAAAGATCAAACTGATACTAGTGGTTAGGTTAAAAAATAAATTGATTAATTCTGTTATAGTAAAGACTAAACTAACTAATAATACTATTTTTAGAAATTAAATTAGTTAAAAATTGAATATTTTTTACAATTTAAAAAATTAAATTTGACGTATTAGCAAAAAATACTACTTAAAATATGAAAAATGTTAATAAAATTTGGTAGAATTAGTAGATGATTATATCTCTTAAATATGTTAAAATGGGTTTAAATTTTAATTATTTGTATGAAAAACACTTTATTAAAAGAGATAAAACTCATTTGAATGATTTTTATATCTTAAAGAAATTAAATTTTGACTGTAAATTAAGAAATATTGTTAATACATAATAAAAATATTAATTAAGAAATTAAAATTAAAAATATTATTAAAATATATTTTATTATAATTTTCAATACCTTTTAACATATTTTTAATAAAAAAGTCTTTTAATTTTGTTAACCTTCTTGTTAAGAGCCTTCTTAGTAACACTAATTGCTTTGTTATATGATTAAAGAATGGAAAGGGGTAAATTATGATGGAATTGATCATTTAAACTAGCAAAAGTTGAGGAGTGGGTGACAGAGAGTTAGGAAGTGGGACTGCTGTCATTTGGCGACTGGTCACGCATGTGATAGCAGTCAAGCACTATGCATACATTATAAAACATTTATAAAAGATATGTATCCCCAGAAAAGAAACAATTAAAAGGACAAAAAAAGCGAAACACTATTGCGTTTCATTAGAATTAGAAATTTAGAACGTCAAAATGTTATGATGTCCTGCAAAACAAGACTAATGCTATGCTTATAATAAATTTTTACAATCCGTTTATCTTTCTTTTATATAGTATATTATATATATATATATTTATTATAAGAATTGTTGTAAAATTCATTAAAATTATCTAATATAATTTAAATTTAAACTTTATTATTTATATTGTATATTAAAAAAATAAAATTATTGTAAAAAAAATGTAAGAATAAAATTATCCAAAACAAAAACATGCGCTCCACCCTCACCGGTGGATTCAATGTTTATGGCTATCCATTCACCTTTGTGTGACATAAACCAGAAAATGAAAAGAATATAGCAGAATTTATAGCCTCAATAAATAAAAAAGATTTTGCCATTACTTCCAAAATAAACATGTATATACAATAGGTTTTATAATCACAAAACCCAGTAGCAATTTGACATTTCCCATTTTCTTGTGCCTGCCATACACAAAAGATTGCAGCATTTACAAGAATACAAGTAAGGTGGCATTTTGGGGATTTTGATGGGTATCATTTGTATGATTTGGTTGGTGAGGAGCCTCTTAAAGGAAAGGTTCGCCGTCAATCTTCAAGGAATATTATGTAACATACTAGCTTGATAAAATTCAACACCAAGAACCTAAATTCAAGCCCATGGTATTCTGGTACGGGAATAGATCCTCTCTTATCAAATTTTATATGACAAAATCATGTTGAAATTTTGTGCTTATCTCCTTTTCTTTTTAAAATAATAAATAGATAAAATGTATCTCATACTTAATTAAAGAGATAAACACAAAATTTGAACATAAAATTTAGACTGAGAGGATTTATTCTTATTTTGTGGCGCACAGATTTGATAGCTTACTCTGTTTCATTAGGACAGCTCACTTTACCAGATTTACTGCATCCTAATGCCCTTTTGTTCCCATTCCTATAGTTTGCGGTGCATTTGAGTCAAAGTCGGTGAAAAAATTAAAACCAAAATCATGAATACCAAAGTCCTGGCACTCCAACAACCAAGCACAATTATCCTCCCATATTGGCAAGGCCATGTCATTATTTGTATTCTCTGCTTTTGGTGGAGTGTCCCATAATGTGTCCAACAGAGGAGTTTCATCCTGCCACAAACTGTTTATTAGAGATTCATCACTGCAAATGCTACCCAGCAAAAGGGATTCTTCACAAGAAGAATTTTCAGCTGGTGATGAGGTTGAATTCTCTTGTGAGTTGACGACCCCATCGTTTTCCTTAACCTGATGGATGTTATCAGCTTGTGGGAAATGGTGTGCAGGGGATGAACTTTCCTGGGACGAGATTTGTTTGTTAAGAGGTTGATGGGTAACAGGATCAATACCCATCTTAAGGAGCTTTTTCTTGATGTGGGTGTTCCAATGATTTTTAATCTCGTTGTCTGTCCTTCCTGGTAACCTGGCAGCAATCTTGGACCACCTGAGACATACCATCCACAACCATCAGTCATACATCAAACAAAACTCATGTCCGTATCCGTAAGTTATGTCTCAGCATTTTCTGATAAGCTTCATGTCAGGGCCTTTCTTGGTCGCAAAGGTAACTACTGAAATCAAATAAACCGTATAGATTGCTTAAAGGAAGATATTCAATTCAATTGCTCTCATTTATCTTGTAATTAATCCCAATATGTCATTGTTCTTCACCCAATGCTCATCTCCAATTTAATAACGATTATGATATTCTCAAACTCATTTGTTTTACATCATTTTCCATTATTATCCTTTTACTCTCTCTCTCTCTCTCTTAATTATATCTTTTACTTTTTTTTATTCTTTCTCATTTCTCTCTCTTTCATTAGGATATATCTACTTTAAAGAGATGAAAATAAATAAAGATTTCATTTAAGATAAAATATATTTTTATTTTTTTAATATAATTTTAAAAAGTTATTAAATTTAATTTTTATAAATTTTGAAATAATTTATGCTATCATTTTATGATGAGATAATATATATCCAAATATATTATGTTATTTATCATTTTAAAATGGTTGATGGCATAATATAATTAAATATATATCATGTTATTATAAAATAATAACATTATTTATTTTTAAAAAATTAAAATGAAGATAATTTTTTTTAAGGATTGATGGAAATTTAATCATATTACCATAAACTAATAATACCTTTAGCAACGTACAAAAAGACTGATAATTATAAACCAATGATTTTCCTTTAAAGTTAAATAATAAGGCAAATATGTCCATATAATTTATGCCTATAATGTTAAAATTATTTTGTCTTAAGTTACCCTGTTTAAAACATGATTTCAAATGTAGCAATCTTTAATATTATATGGTTTATACATGTAAGTCATGGTAATTAATGGGTAACAACATATTTAATTCAACTTAAGCTTAGAGAAAAAATAATTTGTTTAAAAAATAGAAAAAATGAAACTTGGAAGAAGAAGGTTTAAATTAAGAGAAGGCAATGCATGATGAATAACCTGTTGCCAAGACGAGAATGGAGATCGATAACAAGCTGCTCTTCTGAGTCGGTGAGAAGGCCTCTCTTCAGGTCAGGGCGAAGATAATTAGTCCAACGAAGACGACAACTCTTACCACAACGCCTTAAGCCAGCAAGTTTGGGCACAGCACGCCAACAACACTGTCCATTGGTTAGAATAAAGTTTATGAGCTTCTTGTCTTCATCAGCAGTCCATGGACCTTTCTTCACCCCAAGTTTGTCACAGCAAGGTTGCCTCCCCATACCACTTGATAACTATCCAATACAAATTAATTGAGTTGTGATGACCCAAAAGTCCCACACCCTCCTTTATATAATAAGCCCCACTCCTTTTCCTGCTTAATTATTATTATCTGAAATTATAAATATGCATCCCAAACAACACTCAAATAGGAGGCAGAGAAAAACTCAAGAGGAGGTTTTTGGGCCCCACCAATGTGTTGTGAAAGGTATGTGCGAACTAATATGGGGTGTTCTGATGTTTCTCGCTGAATAAAATGGGTGACGCTCAAAGATTTGTGACCAAAGACAGACCTACATGTAAGCATCCTAAAGGGAAAAAGAATAATGTGTAAAATGATTAATCTTTTTCAATTTTCCTTTACAAATCCACTGCCCTGATTGCACTCTTACTCAACCATTTCGTCATCACCACGTTTACGTGTCCTTATTAGCACTAGATTATGATGTAGTGTACGTGATTTTTACAAGTCTTTGCTATGCACCGTTTGATGTGATGAAACTATTGCTATTTCATGTGGTCCAAGGAGATTTGATCTAACGCCGTAAAATCATTGACCATCTAGCAGTGTGTGGGACAAATATATAGCTGCCCTTAATAGGTTTGAAAATGTTAACATACACTTGGACTTTTAATTTTTAATTTTTAATTTTTAATTTTTAATTATATATTTGACATTCTTGTTATTTAGGAATAGACAATGATCTCTTGTGATTCAGAGGCCACAATTTTGTTTTTCTTCTAATTTTTCCCACGTTACAAATAATGATTCCCACTCTCCTTTATCCGTGACACAACGGTTCTGGAGCCTATCAATAATGCATATTGTTGTGATTTACAGAGACAAACGAATATGCCGAATATATAGAACCACACGCACCACAACTCCACAAGCCACGACTTCTGTATATTTAAAAGAATGACTAAAGGATTAAAAACAAATGGTTGAGGTTAATTTCACATTTCACTTCAGTTACAAGGAAAATGTGATCAGGTTTCGTAAAAGGAGTTTCCATAGATACCCCTAGTGAGAAAGCGATGCGTTTACACTGTACAATGCCCAACACTGTGCTGATTGAAGCAAAATGCAAGCATATTTGCATTTATATATTTTCTTTACTGTAAATGATAATACAATTCCACTCTTGCGTATTCTGCATAGCGACATTTCAAAATAACAAGATAACGCTTTGCTAGAATTTCTGCTGTATTAGAACTTGTTTCTCTTTCAAATAATGATCTTCCCTGGCCAATTTTCACTTGTCGCAGAAAAGATAGAAGCAGCTTAAAGCTATCTATGGCAATTTAGAGGGAAAAAATATTATTATATTGAGTAGGAGAGGAATTCTTTGAAGAGTTTAGATATCAAGCCACACAATTCAAATTGGTGAATGTTACTTTCCTGCTCACCATTATGAGGCTTAGCAACTTTTTTCCCAGTTAATTTTTAATGTATTTTAAATTATTTTTATTTTAAAAAATAAAAACATCAATAATTTTTTAAACTTCATTTTTATCTTTTGATATCTTCACTAAATAAAATAAGAGAACATTATAAAGTGTCATAAAGATAATATACTTACCTAAATCTTTCTTTGAAGTCAAAAGTATTTTAAAATTAGCCGGAAATAAAATGAAAAAATGGTGTCCTTATGAATTTGTCTAACCTCTGAAAATGAAAATAGGTTAAATCAAATTTTATATGTTTAAAAATTTTAAAAATTAAGATAAAGTCTATTATCTATTATAATTTTTTTAATATTAAAATCTGGTTTGTTTTAAAATTTTATTAAAAATTTATAATATAAAAAAATTAATATATAAATTTAAAATTTATCAAAATAATTAATTAAAAAGGTCTGTAAATCTAAAATCTATAAGATAAAAATGTCAATTATATATATATATATATATATATATATATTTAAACAAATTATTTAAAATTCTATTTTGAGAATAAAAAAATTAACTAATTTTTTTAAATTAAAAATAATTTTTTAAACTTTTAACAAATTATGTAAATATATTAATATTATTTAAATATAATATATTAAAATAAATATAAATATAGATATAGATAAATAAACTCTAAATAGTCTACTTAGTTTTTTTATAAATCTAAACCTAATTTGTTTATTTAAATTTTTTTTAATAAACATAAATTTATTTATTTATTAAATAAATAAAACCAAATTAAATTAATTTTAAATAAGTTAAATTGTAGATCTTATTAAATGGTTGCATTCACTTATATCTTTACTAACCTTGTTCAAAAAACGATCTTTTAAAAAGTGCGCATTACTACAAATTACAGTTATTATTTGAACTAATTAACCTTTGGATTATGTTTAACTTGTTATTATTTCACCTAGCTAGACATGATATATAGCTGGATGTCTACATTTTACTATCCAAACAACACCGAAGATATGCTAATTCGATGGACAAATCCTAAACCTTTTCTTCCTCAGTTATGCAATATGTATCACTCTTTGACACGGTATCATAAAAATGCGTGGATGTTATATTAAAATTAAACCTCAGACTTGGTTTAGTATCTTTGACACGGACTAGATATGAACTTGTTGATGCTAACACTAACCATAAAGCAGGCTGTGTTTTAATTCGATTGTCCATCTATTCTTAATTAATGATAGATTGTTCCATTCTCAGATCATATTGATCCGTACATTGACCGAACTCATTAGCATTTAAATACGTTTTCTTTTGGTACATATACACTGATCCTCTTTGATATCGGAGGGATCCAATTTCGAAAAATAAAGAGAAAGATGTATTTGTAAAATTTATTCTATATGTAAGAGAAAAAAAATAAAAAGATATAAAATAAGAAGGAAATAAATGAAAATAAATTC
The DNA here is from genome assembly GCA_037954105.1 of Canavalia gladiata. Taxonomy (NCBI): domain Eukaryota; kingdom Viridiplantae; phylum Streptophyta; class Magnoliopsida; order Fabales; family Fabaceae; genus Canavalia; species Canavalia gladiata. The sequence goes on along the minus strand of CM075667.1, from coordinate 16,285,230 downwards.
TATCCATCACCAAAATAATATAAACCGGTTTACATAATGATTTGCAACCTTTTACTTAACCATGAAAAGAAAATGACTAACATAGTTTTACACAGATCATTTAGAATAACCAAATAAAAGAGGCTGGCTAGTGGCTAGGTTGATAACAAGCTAACAGCACCTACCATGTGCGAGAAAAAATGGAAAAATTATATTACTAATTCTTACACTTTTTTTATCATATTTTTTACAATTTATTTTTATTATTTCATTTCTCTCTCTCTCTCTCTAACTTAATTGTAGAAGTAACTGTAAAATTTATGAAAGGAAAAGACCAATGTCTTCGTTCCGTGCGAAGGAGATCATATCTAAGTCAAATCTTTTATAAAAAACTAGACCTAATGATGCATACATATCCTTGTAATGGATCTATCATGCGACTCTTTAATATAACATTTTATTACATGGCATCTTCGATCAGTTTAAGTTAGGGGTAGTTGCCACCTCAATTTTTTTTGTTTTTGACATGTCTGTTCTCTACTTTTTGTGGAAACGGCCACACTTTTTTCCTCATTTTTTAAATAATGGTTCACGTATATCACATTAGTATCATCATTTATTTAATATTTTTTTATTGTTTTTTCTTAGCATATTACATTAATTATCTCATCTATTATTTTTTTTCAGTATTTGTACCTAAGAAGAGTGCACATAAGGAGAAAAAAAACATATCTTATCCGTTTCTTCAAGAGGAAATGTTAGAACCAGGGTGCTTGTCAGACTGAAAATAAAAGTGATATAAAATATTATATAAATAACATACTTTAAAATGACTCTGTTAAAAAAATGTTTCGAGACAAAAGAAAAAAAACACTTGCAGTGTTTTTACCTTTCGTTTGCTCCGAACAGGATTTTGTCACGAGAAAATCTGGACAAAGAAAACGCATTGGTCAAAAATAGACAGAAAGAAACAAAATGGCACGAAGCCCGCCTCTGGTTTAGCACATATTTGACAAAATTGACAGATAAAATCATTAAAATTTAAATTTAAAAATTAATTAATTAAATTATTTAATAAAATTAATTATTAAATTAAATTATAAATACTAACTAAAATATAATCAATTATTATGTTAGAATTTTAAATTTGATAATTTTATATGTTTAAATAATTATAAATTTTTATATTTTAATTTATTTAAAAAATTTTATCATTCTAAAATAGTAAATTTTATAATTTTAAATATTTATTAAAAATAAATGTTATAATCAAAATATGTAATATATTATTAAAATAATAATAAAAAGGTATTTTGAAATCAAAATATATTATCTAACATTATTTAATAAATTAATACTATTATCAAAGAATGAAAGGATTTTAAACTTTTGAATATATACATATAAAGAAAATATAAAAATATAGTAATAATAAAAATAAAAAATAGCTATTTAAAAAACGTTAATGATGATTAAAAACACTTTTACTAAATAGAAATAAAATTTTTAATAATGATTTTAATTTTAATTTTAATTTAACTAAAAAATGTTATCAAATATATTTTTAACTTTTTATTAATTTATGAAAAAACTAATTAGAAGAGAGAAAGTTATTCTATAATTATGTTGACCTAATTTTATTGTAATAACTTAAAAAGATAAAAAGTGATTTGAGTAATTTATTAAATTTATTATGATAAAATTAAGATTTTAATATATTTTTAATGAAATTAGATATAGTTTTTTATTTTTTTGGATTTTAATTTTTAAAATTTTAACTTTTTTTTAAAATATTTTTTTAAAGAAAAAGTTACATCAAATATTATAATTCTGGAAAAACAAAATCCTTTACAATAATCATATAGGCATCGGTGCATCAGTCCACCATATAACATCTGTAGAGTAGTTGTAGAAGATACAGTTATATGTGCGATCGAGTTTGCACTTCTTGACAAACTTACATGTAAAATTCTTGAAATTTCTAGCTAGTAGATGCAATCGTGTATGACCACTACTAGAAAATTAAAAATTTGCAACCGAATTTTGTAACTTCCAAAATTCGGTCACAATTAGAGACTGGTACAGTGACTGATAACGAGTACAACCAAAAAAATAAAAAATTTTATTTAATCACCAAATTTGGTATTGAAATATCAGTAGCAAAATAGTAAATTAAAAGTGGTAGCTAAATTCGATCGCTAAACGCTTTTTAAATATATTAACATTTATTATTTTATTTTGTGATCGTATATACGGTCGCAAAATTTAGATTCCTGCTTTTACGTTTTTACATCCTCCCTTGTCTAAGTTTCACTGTGCTTTAGGTAAAAAAATTTCCCCTTTTCGTTTCTGAAGTTCACAACCCCTTCAGCACTGTTTTCTCCTGCGACGTCGAGTGGCTTTTCACGTTTTTCTGTCTGAAGTTCACATCCTCTCTTCGGCGATGGCAAGTGTATCTCTATTCTTCCTTCGTCGAGTGGCTTTTCATGTTTTTCTATCTGAATTTCACGTCCTCTCTCTGGCGACGGCAAGTGTATCTCTATTCTTCCTTAAAATATGAATATTATTGTTGACGTTTTCTGATAAAAAATCCTAAGTTGTGGAATCCAACCTGAGGTATGTTATATTATAGATAGAGATCTAGAACATAAAATCGTGAATGAAAGAGCGTGATGATTCTTTCTGCATTCGAGATGTTATTTTTATAACAAAATCAATGGATGCCGGAGAGCCCCTTATTGGATTTGAACTGATGACTTACGTTGTACCATGACGTTACTCTACCACTGAGTTAAAAGGGCCCTGGTTACTAAATAAGAAACTAGCCAATATGACTAGTAAATCTGTTTGTTACTGCATATACTTATTATATAAATGGGATTAGAATATATGTACATAGGTGTATATTTTATTCGCATAACCACTCATCAAGGATTTAGCTATAATCAGTGAATCCGTTTCTAGAATAATGTCTCCAATATTGTGTTCCAGGAAAAAATTAAGGCTCCATCTGACAGCTAAACATTCATTAAGCAAAGCATCTCTCCTTCCTTCTAGAAGATGATAAACAACATAAAACATAGCCCTTTTATGATCTCGAATTATAAGGCAAAGACCAGTTCCATTAGAGCTTATTTTGCCTATGTTTACATTAATTTTCAAAAATCTTGATAAGGATGGAGTCCATTTAGAATCACGTCTAGCAGGGGGCACAATGATTAGCCTTTGCTGATGTTTCTGCTAGCACTCCAAAGTATCATAAGCAATGCAGATGGTCCGGGCCATGCTTAGTTGAACAACTTTATAGATAACTCCATTTCAAGTTTTTCAAATTGTCCACAATAACATACACACATGATAGGTGTTAATATGGTTGAAAATAAAGAAGTTGATAATGTTTTTGTTAAAAAGTAGACAAATTAAAAAAAGTTTAACTCAAAGGATAGGAAAGTGGAGAATAAGTTAAAATTGAATTGTATTCATAATTATTGAAACATCAGAGTTTAAATAAAGGAAAAATATTGAACTTTTCCTATCTAAATGTCATTCTCAAAATGGTTAAAACTGAATTAAAAATAAAACTACCATTAAGTCACTAAACGCCATTTTCAAAAGTGGTTGAAACTGAAAGCAAAATAAAACTATCACTAAGTCACTAATAGCTAACTTTAAACAACCAAGTTTGACTTCAAAAGCAGAAAAAAAATGGAGTGGACTGAAAATGAAAACCCATCTAACACTCCTCCTTGGCATTTAGGTGACAAAACATCAATTCTTTGTCTCAAATCTTCAAATCTTTTCTTTGGTATTAACTTGGTAAAAATATCAGCTAGTTGGTTCTTGGATGAGCAATGAACAAGCAACACTTCATTAGATTGCTAAACTTCTCTAATAAAATGAAACTTGATCTTGATGTGTTTGGTTCGTCCATGAAACATTGGATTTCTTGAGATTGAAACAGTTGAAATGTTATCACATATTATCTTGGTAGCTTCTATTTGTTCATGCCCCAAGTCCTTTAGCATCTTCCTTAGCCATATTGCATAATTTATAACAGAGGAAGAAGCGATATACTCAGCTTCTACGGTTGATTGAGTTGTAATTTCCTGTTTCTTAGAGCTCCAACTGAAAAAACTTGTTCACAAGGAAAATAAGTATCCAGAAGTGTTTTTGGAATCATTAATGCAGCCTCCCCAATCACTATCAAAGTAGCCCACCAATTTCATGATTTTTTCTGCAGATTTTGCAAAGAAAATTCCAAGTATATTGGTTCCTTTAATATATCTTAACACTCTTTTAACAGTCGCAAAATGTGTTTCTCTAGGTGAATGCATAAACTTAGAGAGGAAACTTACAAGCAATAGAATGACTTGGCTGCTTGCAGTGAGGTATAGGAGACTGCAAACTAAGCTTCTATACATAGTTTCATCTACTTTTTCTGAATTTTCATCTTTGCCAAGCTTCAAACAAGTGATAATTGGAGTGTTTATGAATTTGTAGTCTTGCATTTTGAACCTGTTTAAGATATCAGAAATATACTTCTTTGACATATAAAGATTCCATCATTAGACTGCATTATTTTCATGACAAGGAAGTACTTCATGACTCTAAGATCAATCATTTCAAAGATTTTCTCCATTTCATCCTTGAACTTTTAGATTAGTTCAATTTTGCTTTCTGTCACAAGGATGTCATCTACATAAATTGAAACAATTAAAGACACCACCGATGACTTTCACATAAAAAGTGACTTTACTTTGGCTTCAGTCAAAACCAAACTGGATGAGATGATTGTCTATTCTTTCATACCATGTTCTTGGGGCTTGTTTTAGTCCATACAAGGCTTTCTTTAAAAGATAGACTTGATCTTCTTTATTAGGAGTTGAGAAACCATTTGGCTGTTCTACATAGATCTCTTCAGTAAGAAACCCGTTTAAGAAGGATAATTTGATGTCAAGTTGATGAATCTGCCATAAATTATGAGTTACAAAGGTAAGAAGAAGCTTGATTGTGCCATACCTTGCTACTGGATCAAATGTTTCTTGGTAGTTTATACTATATTGTTGTGCATAATCTTTCACCACCAGTTTAGCTTTATGTTTGAAAATTGGTCCATCGGGGTTGAGTTTTGTTTTGAAAACCCATTTTACACCTATGACTTTGCAATTCATGAGGCCTATCAACAAGCTGCCAAGTTTCAATTTTGTTAATCATATCTAACTCATCTTGCATAGCTCTCCTCCAAACTTTAGAGTCTTGTGTTTCAGCATAGCATGTTGGTTTAGAGATGACCAAACTACATCTTTGATAAACATCTTCCAAAGTTCTTGTGCCCCTTACCGGTAGGTCATCCACTAGCTCATTTATTGCAAGTTGAAGTTGTTTATTTGGAAACAATTCAAAATGAGTATTCCTCTAATTTTGCCAATCCCAGATAGCTTCCTTATCAAATTTTACTTCTCTACTCAAAATTATTTTTCCAGTTTTTAAACAGAAAATTTTGTAGCCCTTGGTTGATGAATGATAGCCCATGAAAATACCTTTGTGAGTCTTATTGTCTAGCTTACTTCTTTTAGGTTTTAGCACTTAGTAATAACATATACACCCAAAGATTCTGAGATGGTGCATTGAAGGTTTGCTATCACTCCATGTTTCATATGGAGTCTTATCCTATAAGGCCTTTGTGGGGAGCCTATTCAGCAAATAAACAAAGGTATTGACTACCTCTGCCCAAAACAGATTTGGCATCTGTTTTCAATCAAAAGACACTTAACCATCTTCATTATTGTTCGATTCTTCCTTTCTTGTTGTGGTGTATATGGTAAGGTTAGTTAATGTTCAATGCCTACACTATTACAAAATTTTACAAATTGAGCAGATGTACATTTTCCACCATTACTAGACCTCAAAGCTTTAATTTTCAAATTACATTGATTTTCCATTAGAGCTTTAAATTGTTTAAAAATATTAAAGATTTCACTCTTGAGTTTAATGAAATAAACCCAACACATTCTGGTGTAATCATCAATGAAGATGAGAAATTATTTAGTACCATTTATGGATTGAGTTTTCATTGGGCCATACACGTTAGTGTGGATAAGCTAAAGTTTTTTCTTAGCTCTCCATGCTTGATTTCCTTGAAAAGATAGTTTTGATTGCTTGCCTTGCTGACAAGTCCCACAAACTTGAGCATCATATCAGATTTTAGGCATATTTACCACCAACTCCTTTTTGTTCATTTTTGTCATGCTTCTATGATTGAGATGACCGAGCCTTTTGTGAGACAGATTTGTAGTCATCTCCGAAGCACTGATATAGGCCTGCTCAACTACTTTTCCCAAGTCTACTGTAAAAATTCTTTTGTTCATCTGGATGCAGAATAATTCTACACTAGAGGGATAAAAATCGGTACACTTGCGATCCTTAAAGTGCATTGAGTAATTCTTTTCGAGCATATGTCCAACACTCAACAAATTTTGGCCAATATTAGGTATGTATAGAACATCATGAATAGTTTTAATACCCGAGATTGTTGGAGCAGCCACTAATCCTCTACTTTTGACTTCTAAAAACTCTTCATTTCCCACCTTTACTCTAGACTTGTAAGTACCATCAAGGAAACTGAACATCTCAGCATCATTAGATGGGTGGCATGTGCAACTGCTATCAAGAAGCCAAGCATCAGACAAGTCATTTGTTGAAAAGCAAGAAACTAGATAGAGTTGCTCCTTCTATGCATCAGCTGCTTCTGCTAGTTATGCTTGTAAAGGTTTTGAGAATTTGGTTTTAGATTTTCAAACCTTGGTTACGTGCCCCAATTATTTGCATTTTACACATATAGCATCAAGCTCCTACCAACAGTATTTCTCCATATGCATTGTCTTTTTACAATGCTTGCAAGAAGGAAACAACCTCTGTTTTGAATTATTACTACTTCCACCATTATGCTTACCATTATTCTTCCAATTAAGTTGTTATTTTCCCTTATCAAAATGCTACTTTTGAATAGAAAAGGCTCCTTCAATGAACCTACTCTCTCTCAAGGCTCGTCTTTTCTCTTGTGCTTGTAGAGCACTCATTAGTTCACCTAATGAGATTTTGCTAAGGTCCTTAGATTCTTCAAGAGAGAAAATTTTGGATTCAAACCTCTCAGGAAGAGTTACCAGAATTCTCCATAATTGTTTTATCTGCAAAGTCTTCATCAAGTAGTCTAATATTATCAACAATTAAGGAGATTCGACGAGCATACTTACTAATCGTTTCATCCCTATGCATATGTAGATATTCGAATTCAGGTTTCAGGTTTAGCACTTGCATTCGATGGGTTCTATCATTGCCTTCATATTCTTCTTTCAATATGTCTCAAGCCTCCTTTGCTGTTTTACAGGCCATGATCCTATAAAACATACAATCTGCAATAGAATTTTTTATAAGGGACTTGGCCTTGAATTTCCTTGCTTTTTCTTCACCATGGAGTTTTATCTGAGCCAAGGTAGGATTTATTGGTTGGGAAGGTAATGGGCTATCTTCGAGCACTGTTTCCTAGAGGTTATAGGATTTCAGAAAATCTTCCATCTTCACTAACCAAATATGATAATTTTCACCACTGAAGGTAAAAGGTAGGTTTAAAGGAAGGCTATTGTAAGCCATTAGTTTGTGGTTGAAAAGAAAGGAAAATTCTGATCCTGTAAGATCAACTATGACTTTGATACCACTATTGAAAATAAAGGAGTTGATAATGTCTCTGTTAAAAAATAGACAAGTTGGAAAAGGTCTAACTCAAGGGATAAGAAAGTGGAGAATAGATTAAAAGTGTCACTCTCAAAGTGGTTAAAACTGAATTCAAAACAAAACTATCACTAAGCCACTAAGTGTCATTCTCAAAAGTGACTAAAACTGAATGCAAAAAAAAAACTAACACTAAGTCACTAATAGCTAACTTTAATGCACTAAGTTTGACTTTAAAAATAGAAAAAAAATGGATCGAAACTGAAATGTTAACTCATCTAACAAATATTAGTATCTTTCTTTATTCCTAGGGGAGACAAGAACCAAACTACTCAGCCATGCACATTTTAACATAAGGTGGCCCTCTATATCATCAAAATTTCCCCTAGCATAACCTATATGTTTAGTTGATCGATAACAGATGATAATTCAACTTGTTTTTGTTGACTCAATAAAATATTAAAATAGCACAACTTAATAGTAAAAACTCCCTTGAAATTCCATCTCCCAAAAGGTTTATCTTCATGTAGGGACCAAGGAATTGGAATAGAAAAAATGTTTTGTGCTTCAGATTTATGAAAGATGTTAGTACAAGAGGAACATTCCATTGGTTTGTGGTAGGACTTATTAAATTAGAAATTATGGCTTTAGGGCTCAACATTTTAGAAACCAATACCACTCTACCATTATGATCACTAGGAAACCATGGATCATGTATTGGATTTTTTCCATTTCCAACTATTCACTTTGAGCCATGCTTGACCCATTTTCTTACCTCCCATAGACTTCTCCAAGTATAGCTTGGTTTGTATCTAAGGCTTGCATCTCAAAGGTCCTACTTGGAAAAATATTTTTCTTTTAGAATATGAAATAACATGCTATTATTTCCATGATGTAGCCTCCATCCGTGCTTAGTTAGAAGAGCTTCATTGAAAATACTAAGCTTGTGAAAACCCAAACCTCCTTGGATTTTAGGCTTGTATAAAGTATCCCATTTCAACTAGTGCAACTTGTGTTCTCATTGTTTCTTTTCACCAAAAAATTAGAAATGATATTTTCAATTTTGGTACAAAAATATTGTGGAAGCTTAAAACATTGCATGATATATGTTGGAATAACTTGTGTTATTACTTTAATTAGCACTTCCATTCCAACCTTAGACAACAATTGACCATTCCAACCTTTAAGTTTCTTCCACACATTTTCGTGTACTACATTAAAGATGTCCTTTTTAGATCTACCAATGCACATGAGGAGTCCTAAGTAGCGATTTATTGTAGCTTTCTTCAGCAACCTAAACTTACCTCGGAATAGTGTTTGTTGATTGTCTATCACATTGGGACTAAAATAAATTTTAGTCTTTTCCTTAATAATTTGTTGACCTAAGGCTAACCCATAATCAAATATTATAGACAATATATGGCTGGCCTCTTCTAAGTTTGCACACGTGAACAATAATGCAAAAACAAGGTGGGTTACTTTTGAAGTTCCTCAAGTCACTCTAATGCCATGAATGAGATATCCAAAGAAAGGTAAAATTAATATCTGAGGGGTCCCTACCATTATTCAAGAACTGAAGCACCAAGTCAACCACTTCACTTTTTGCAATAATCCAGTATTTTTTATAGAAAAGAGCAGGCAAGTCATATGGGCTTGAAGCTTTCAAAGGGTGCATTTGTTGGAGTGCAAGAAAAACTTCCTTTGTTGTGAAAAGTCTTTCTAAATATGAAAAATTGTCAACATATAATCTATCTTTTATGACCTTACAATAAGCCTGATATGAACGTGGACACCATGATAAGCAAAAGAGATCATCTAAAAGATTATCTACAAGGAATGGAAGGTCCTATAACAAGAAATAGCAAACGTATGGAACAAACACTTGAAGGTCTCATCAAGGAAGTTCAAGAAAAAGTCTACGTGGATCCAAGCCCAATTCCAACATGGTTTAATTTATGTAGTTATATCATTGAAGATCTTAAGTGATAAGGTTTATGATTTGCTATAGATCGCATTCGGATTTGATACCTATTTACAAGTTACTTGTTTTAAATTAGTTGCAATTCAAATTGTAATATAATTAGAATTTCTTATTTCTTCTCCATTTTTTTACTAGATTAGGTTATCTATATTATAAGAGTTAGGGATTCAGTGAAAGGATAGATTTTGGCGAATAATAATATTTCTCTTTGAGAGTTTTCATCTTTGTGTGAGTTGATTCCCTTGGCTCTTGGGCAAAGAACTACCCTTGATAATGTTGGTTTTTCTGACAGGTCGCAGTAAGGGTCACATTTCTCTTGATAACTTCAATTCTCTCCAATAGGTCGCGGTTTGTGTCAAATTCTTTTATCTTATATTATCATACCTTATCTTATCTTATCTTATCCTGATTTTCAAGACGTTCCACTATTGTTTTCCGCATTTAGATTCATTCGCGTAGGGTGAATCATATCATTTGGCATAAGAGCTTCGACTCTTGGAATTAGATGTCATCTATTCCTTGTTTTATTTTATTCGTGTCTCTTATTTTTCACTTTCCTTCTTATTCCTTTTTATCTTTTGCTTTAGGGTTCTTTTTTCTATTACCTACCCCATAAATTTTCTAAAAAAAAAATTATATATTTGTCTTTTGCAGCATTAAAGTTTCCATCTACCAAATATTCCATAGATAAAAAAAAAGTTATGATAAAAATTAAAAAAAAAAGAAAAAAGAAGTTGTGATAGAAATTCAAAAAAAAAAATTCAAGACAATTGATAAACAAAACTAGTCTTCATTCAATATAATATTTGAGTTTTTATTTCTTTGAACAATATTTCTTACCTTATTCATCTAATGTATCTGTGACCTTTTTGTTATCTATGGAAAAATCAACTTGTAAAGTTCTTCGTTCAAGGTCTTATAAAGAGAATCGAGAGGTAAAATGCAAGAGTTGGTTAGAGCATTATAGAAAAAGTCAATTCGAGTGTAAACACAGGTGAAGAGCGTTAATATTGAGGGTAAACACAGGTGAAGAGCGTTAATATTGAGGGTAAACACTAAGTGAGTGATTGGTGAGGTTTTATTATACTATTTTATTTATTTTGTTCAATTTGCAGCATTGCCAACATGAGTGGTGAACTCTATCAAAATAAAACAGATATAAAAATATTCATAAAATCAGTTTAAGATTAATTCCAATAGTTGAACAGGAGGTTGGAGGATATGAAGGCTTGTTCAAGGAGGAGGTCTCGGGTTCCTCATCGAAGTAATCCCTAAAGATTACTTCATCGTGATGAAGAAGCAGATTGGGGTAGAGCTTAGAATCAGACAATGAAATTTTTAGAGAAAGAAGACGATATTGAGAAAAGAAAGATTACAGCTTGGGAAGTATTAAATTATCCCTTCCATCATTCCAATGAAAGAATGAACATGAAACTTATCTGGAGTGGGAGAAAAAAGTGGAGCATGTGCTTGATTATCACAATTACTCAGAGGAGAAAAAGGTAAAACTAGTCATTATATCTTTTAACGATTATGCTAATATATGGTGGGATCAATTTATGCTTAATATGAGGAGGTATGGAAAAAGACTCATCCAAACGTGGAAAGAGATGAAGGTAGTCATGAGAAGAAAATTTGTGTCAAGTCACTATCATAGGGACTTGCACCAAAAGCTGCAAAGTCTTACTCAAGGTGCCATAATTGTTGAAGATTATTATAAGGAGATGGAAATTGTCATGATAAGAGCTAATGTGAAAGGGGGACAAAGAAACCACTATGGAAAGATTTATTGGAGGGTTAAAAAGAGATATAACTGATATGGTGAAGCTACAACATTATGTGGAGATGGAGGAATTGCTTCATAAAGCTATTCAGGTGGAAAGACAACTCAAATCTAGGAGCACTCATAAATATGCTTCTAGTTTGTCATGGAAGTTTAATTGGTCCAATAAGAAGGAAGATCCTAAACCAAATGAGGCTTATTTTAATCAAATAAAATTTTTAAAAGAATGTAAAATGAGAGAAAAAGAATTAGAAAATCAAAAATAGTAAAGAGAGAGAGAGAGAGAGAGAGAGAGAGAGAGAGAAAGAGAGAGAAAGAAAATTCAGGGTGAAGAAAAAGGAGAAAATCAAGAAAAGAATGAGAGTAAAAAGAAAGATAAATAAAAAAGAAAAGAAAATGCGTATTTGCTCACAAAGGAGAGGTCAAGAGTGCTTTGAGGGCAAAGAAGCAAAATCTTGTCTTGTACAAGGATATTTATTTTACTAATAATCATGACTCTTCTTTCCCTTGTGTGGTTGAATCTTTGTTGCACGAATCCGATGATGTATTTCTTAGAGAACCACCAAAAAGTTTGCCTCTTATAAGAGGCATTGAACACCAAATTGATTTTATCCCTAGCGCTACGATTCCAAACCGACCAACCTATAGAACTAGTCCTGAAGAGGCCAAGGAGATTCAAAGGCATGTAGAGGAGTTGATGCAAAAAGGCTATGTGAGGAAAAATCTTAGCTCGTGGGCAGTTTTTGTTATCTTGGAACCGAAGAAGGATGGGACCTAGCATATACACATGAATTGTAGAGTTGTCAACAAGATTACAAATTCCAAGCCTGTGACATATTTTAATGAGAAAATTAGTGGAATGCCACTCAATTATCCAACCTATGATAAGAAGCTCTATGCCTTTGTGAGAGCCTTACAAACTTGATCAAAGGAATTTACCATCCATTTTGATCATCTTCAGGTTGAAGTTTTTAAAGTCGTAAGGTAAGCTAAAAAAAAAAGACATGCCAAGTGGCTAGGATTTATTGAGGTGTTTACTTATGTTATCAAATATAAAAATGAAAAGGAAAACATTGTAGTTGAAGCTCTGCCACGAAGGTATGTATTACTTATGACTCTATAAACCAAATTACTTGGATTTGAATTACTAAAAATCATGTATGCTGATAATATTAAATTTGGACAATTGTGGGAAGCATGTCCTGAGCATGATTTTGAAGACTATTTTAGGAAAGGTGGATATTTATTTAAGAAAAATAAATTGTGTATACCTAAGTGTAGCATAAGGGAAATGCTTATTAGAGAGGCTCATGGGGGAAGATTAATGGGACACTTTGGCATTCAAAAATCTTATGATGTTTCACATGAACTTTTTTTTGGCAAAAAATAAAGCATGATGTTAAACTTATTTGTGAAAAATGTATTACTTGCTTACAAATAAAATTTAAAGTAATGTCTCATGACTTGTATACACCTTTACCTGTTTCTAAATATCCATGGACTGATATTTCTATGGATTTTGTACTCGGGTTGTCTTGGACCTTAAAAGGAAAAGATAGTATTTTTATCGTTGTAGATAGGTTTAGCAAAATGACACATTTTATTTCTTGTTCTAAAACTAATTATGTCACTCATATTGCTAATTTGTTTTTCAAAGAGATTGTATGTTTGCAATGCTTACCTAAAACTATTGTAAGTGATCGAGATGTTAAATTTCTAAGTCACATTTGGACAATCTTGTGGGGTAAGTTAGGCACTAAATTGTTATTCTCTACTATGACTCATCCACAAACAGATGGGTAAACTGAAGTTGTGAATAAAACTTTAGACATCTTATTACGTACTGTATCAAAAGAATTTAAAAGATTACGTACTGCATATAATAGGATTGTTCATACATCTACTTTCTTTTCACCTTTTGAGATTGTATATGGATTTAATCCTTTATCACCTTTAGATGTTTTACCATTTCATAATAATGACTCTCTTAATTTGGATGGAAAGCAAAAGGATAAATTTGTGCAAAAATTACATGCCAAAGTTCGCGGTAATATTGAGAAAAAGAATGAACATTATATTTGGCAGGAAAACAAAGGGCGCACCAAGGTGGTCTTTGAACCTGGTGATTGGGTGTGGGTTCACTTGCGAAAGGAGCGGTTTTCAAGTCAAAGAAATTCCAAATTACATTCTAGAGGAGATGGTCCATTTCAAGTTATTGAAAGGAACAACGATAATGCCTATAAAATCGACCTTCCAAGTAGCTATAGTAATGTGAGTGCCACTTTCAATGTTTATGATTTATCCTTATTTGATGCAGATGACCTTCAAGATTCAAGGGCGAATCCTCTTGAAGAAATGAGGAATAATGTGAATATGGGCACTATGATAAGCAAGAGAGATCATCTAAAAAATTATCTACAAGGAATGAAAGGTCCTATAACAAGAAATAGGACCAAACGTATGGAACAAACACTTGAAGGTCTCATCAAGAAAGTTCAAGAAAAAGATTGTGTCGATCCAAGCCCAATTCCAACATGGTTTAATTTATGTAGTTATATCATTGAAGATCTTAAGTGATAAGGTTTATGATTTTCTATAGATCGTGTTAGGATTTGATATCTATTTACGAGTTAGTTGTTTTAAATTAGTTGCAATTCAAATTGTAATCTAATTAGGATTTCTTATTTGTTATCTTTTTTTACTAGATTAGGTTATCTATATAATAGGAGTTAGGGATTCGGTGAAAGGATAGATTTTGACGAATAATAATATTTCTCTTTGAGAGTTTTCATCTCTGTGTGAGTTGATTCTCTTGGTTCTTAGGCAAAGAACTACCCTTGATAACGTTGGTTCTTCCGGCAGGTCGTGGTAAGAGTCACGTTCTTCTTGATAACTTAAGTGCTCTCCGGCAGGTCGCGGTTTGTGTTGGGTTTCTTATCTTATCTTATTTTATTCCGATTCTCAAGACATTCCATTATCATTTCCGCATTCCACCTTATCCCTGCTCAAAGTCACTATCCTTCCTCTTCACAATGGAGTTTATTACACTACCAACCTGATGAATATCAATACCTTCTAATTGAGAAATATGAATAACACATATAGCCGTAATTGCATTTCGCGTGACATATGTTTCCAACGTTAATACCTTCTAATTGAGGAATATGAATAGCACACATAGCCTTAATTGCATTTCACGTGACATACGTTTCCAATGTTTTGCTCGGCCTATGAACCCTGTTGAACTCTTCCTTGGGTCTTCCATAAAATTCTTTACTTGCTTCCCACTTACCTCATCCTTCTTCATCTTTGTAGATATATCGATTTTATTAATGATGTTAACTATTAACTCCACTGCTCCATCTTTGACTTGGACTTAAGAGTTACAATTTAGCTAGTTCAATTGTGTCCAAAAGGATAAGAAAGATCTTATTGTGTATGCACACAAAGCTCTAGCATCAGGTCAATAAGCATCACAACATCACTGCGTATTTGTTCTTTAAGCCATCCAAAAAAAGACCGTCTTAGGATACTTTTGTGTTCCTGTGAGGTGGGGCTCGTAGTCACAGAACATAAGAAGGATTCACCCATATTTGCATCTATATCACCCTCTACATTCGAACAAGCCTTCATAGTATAACCAATACAGCTGTAGATATAACAAAAATTTGGCAAGCGTTCATATTGAAAGGTAACCTAAATCTTTTGGTCCCTACTAGTTTTGATTCACATTCCTTTTTTGATTGGACAACGAAGATCGATATTGACCTTTAAGCGCATTGCTTCTCCCCATCGATATTCATCACTCCTGTCTCAATCTTCCAAAGAACTCAAGACTCGATCAATCTTTTCCACAACTGCCATGTTTAAAAGTTGAGACGAACATTTTGAATTCAAACCTAAAAAGGTAAAGAAAAAAGATCCATCTTTAATGATTGTTTCATTTCATCAAAAGGTTCAAGGATCAAAATATGTCTATGAAGAAATCTTGGTTACCCTTTTTAAAATAAAATCAAGAGATCACGGTTCATAACATTCTTTGTTTTCCAAATATTCATCATTGTGGTTTTGAAGACCTTGATATTAAAACTATCAAATATCCATAACTTGCCAAAGACCTTGATATTAAAACTATCAAATATGCATAACTTGTCAAAGACCTTGATATTAAAACTATCAAATATGCATAAATTGCCAACTAAAGATAAGGCAACTCATTTCTTGCTTGTTTGATCAAGAACGTCATTAGAATCAAGTTACACATATGGTCAACCTCTACCTTTTCTAGTGGCATAATTTTGACCTCAAACAAAAATCTAGATAAAAAAATCTACTAAAACAATACCTCTTATTAACAAAAAAAACAATGATCAAACTAGGATTGGATTCCACAAAAATCCTATTCAACATCCATTACAAGGAAAATCACCCGAATATATATATTTATGATGATATACATATATCTAACTATGTTTATTAATATTTAAATATATAACATATATGTTATTAATGAAATGATCATAAAAAATATTTTTAAAATTTATAAAAATTGAACCAGTAAAATTTTAAAAAATAAAAAGTATATTTAATTATATTTAAAGAGATTATAATCTTACTTTTTTTAAAAATTAAATAACATTTTGTTATAATATAATTTTAAATATTTTTTAATTTTTATAAATCTAACAAATTTATTTTTAATTTTTCAATTTTATTTTTATCCTTAAATTTTGAAAATTTCACTTTGAATCCTTATCATATTATGAAGTTATAGTTAAATATTTGTTTACTTGTCTAAGTACATATTTAATTAAATTTCGTTATATATATACATATTAATTTATTATATATATTTTTATATTGATTTAGATAAAATATTAAAATATTATATGATTCAATAATAAAAGTTATAATGTAAATCTTTTTATGTGACATTTTTTAATACATACAGAATATTGACATACATATGTAATTTAACAGAATATCTATTAATAAAATAATAACTATCTAATAAGAAGTTAAGAGTAAAAATAACAATTAAAAATTAAAAAACTAAAAGCAAAATTTTTTATATTTACAAAACTTAAAACTATATTTAACTCTAATATGTCTTGTCTAAAGGGCAAGTCTACGTGTCCAACCGTATTCAAATACTGTGTTGACTTGCAAGGCACTATAAGTAAGACATTTCCTTGCATCATTATCTGCGATCTTCGCTGAACCATAACCATACAACTTCGCCGTAAGGAAGAAGGAAGACTGCTGAACTTCAACTGCTGACGAATTTACGGATGATGAAGATACGTGGCTAAGCGATCTTCATACTTCATCCGCGTATGAGTTCCAGATTTCCGAAGAGAAAAGGAGTTTGAATTATTTATTGTAATTTTGGATCTTTAAAATTAGATTATGTATAATTTTTATTTTTTTAATAATAAGTTCCTCATCTTTTAAAATTTAATGAATTTTATTATCTGTATTAATTACCTCAAACTTTCAATTTTTTATTTTTTCTCAAATTTTTACAAATTAAATTGATTAATTAATTTTTTATTTACTTAAAATTTATCAACTAAAATATTAGTTTTAAAAAATAATATCAAGATATTTCACTCTATATTCTAATACTCCATTTTATAAAAATTTTAAATTTTATCAAAATTTTACTAATTTTTTACTTTTATACTTTAAAATTTATTTTGTGTTTTAATTTCATTACAAACCTTCAAGAAAATGGGATAAAAAAAAATAATAATTTAGAAGTTTTAACTAAAAACGGAAGAAAATAATTTTTATAAATTTAAAAAATAAAAACTTTATTAACTTAAAAAATATTAAAACTATACATGATTAAAATTAGAATAAAAAATATAATTAAATATTAATTTATAAGAAAATGAATTTTGTAAAGATATTACAAAACAAATATACCATATATATAGTTAGTACTCTATAGAATAATATGTATAATGATATATTAAATATTAGTATAATATATTATATTATTAGTATAAATCTTTAAATTTATGTAAATAATTTTTTATTATTAGATAAAATATTTATCAACGAAGATCATGTTAATATTTGATAGTTTTTATTTATTAATGAATGATTTTATTTTTTTTGTGTAGCTAGAGGGAGATTATTAACTTTTTTCTTTCTTGTTATTATAGGATATAGGATGGATTAATCCAATAATCAATTTAACATGGCCGAGTATACAATAATACATCATGTTTACAAAGAAAATTACAAATGCAAAACAATCTCCTTTAATTTTAAGTCTTTGACAAGTAATTTCAACGTAATCTTTTAAATTTTGTCAATTGGCTATATAAATCTTAGCACATGTTTAGAAGATATTGAAACTAAAAACAGGGCATAATTATTTAAAAAATCTAGAAAAACTATTTGTTTTAAAATAATTAATTAAAATATGTTCCTCAATTGAAAAATAAATTACTTCAGTCAACATCACACAAATTCATGTTTTGACTGGAAGGCAAAGTTATGAACAGGTTTTCTCGATTAGCAAGTAGCAAATGTCTTCTTTATTAGGCGGTTATTTTTCAATTTCAATAAATATAAATATATATTAAAAATAATTTAAAATATATTTAAAATATATTTAAAATACATCAGTTAAAACTTTTTTTTTAAATTAAGAATGACATGTCCTTTCACTTTTCTAATTTATTGAAGAGACTGGTTCTTAGCACTTTGTTTGAAATAAAAAGTAACGAAATAATATATATATATATAATAAAAAATATGGATTATTTAAATATAAAAAAAAAAGAGAAAAAGTTGTTTGCACTAGTTTTAAATAATTGAAAATACGATAAAAAAAAAGTGTCCACCCCCTCTTCCAATTTCAGATATTCAGGTATAATATATTATTAAAATAATATATTATATTATTAGTATAAATCTTTAAATTTATGTAAATAATTTTTTATTATTAGCTAAAAACTTTATCAACGAATATCATGTTAATATTTGATAGTTTTTATTTATTAATAAATATTTTTTTTGTAGGAAGAGGGAGATTATTAACTTTTTTCTTTCTTGTTATTATAGGATGGATTAATCCAATAATCAATTTAACATGGCCCGGTATACAATAATACATCATGTTTACAAAGAAAATTAGAAATGAAAAACCATCTCCTTTAATTTTAAGTTTTTGACAAGTAATTTCAACGTAATCTTTTAAGTTTTGTCAATTAGCTATACAAGTCTTAGCACATGTTTAGAAGATATTGAAATTAAAAACGAGACATAATTATTTAAAAAATCTAGAAAAACTATTTGTTTTAAAATAATTAATTAAAATCCGTTCCTCAATTGAAAAATAAATTACTTCAGTCAACATTACACAAATTCATGTTTTAACTGGAAGGTAAAGTTATGAACAGGTTTTCTCAACTAGCAAATAGCAAATGTCTTCTTTGTTAGGCGGGTATTTTTCAATTTTAAGTAAATATAAATATATTAAAATATATTTAAATTATAAATTATTAATTAAAGTAAAACGTAAAACATATACATTAAAAATGTTTAGAATTTTGGAAAATATGTTTTATTTTTTAAAAATTAAGAATGACATGTCCTTTCACTTTTCTAATTTATTGAAAAGACTTGTTCTTACCACTTTGCTTGAAATAAAGAGTAACGAAACAATATATATATATATATATATATATATATATATATATATAATAAAATATGGATTATTTAAATATAAAAAGAAAAGAAAGGAGGAGAAAAAGTTGTTTCCACTCGTTTTAAATAAGTGAAAATACGATAATAAAAAAAAGTGTCCACCCCCTCTTCCAATTTCAGATTTTTAGGTATTAAAAATTTAAACCAAACCAATTAATTTAACTAGTAAATTATGAATTAATTGGGTAGTCAGACTAAATCAGATATTGGATCAGTTATGCAAACGAACCGGTATAAACCAGTTTAGCTGACCAGTTTTCTTCAAACTTATTGGCTCCTAAAAACTCAAACAAATCATCCATTTCTTATTAAAAAAATAATTTTTTTCTATATTTTTATAAATTTAAAAGTATAATATCTAAACTGATGTGGTCCAATTTAATTGTATTATATATTATATTTTATTTAATAAAATCAACAATTTATTTTATTATGGTATATTTATTTTTTATGAATCTTATAAAATTATAATTTGTACATTGGTTACTATAATAATTATTAATTAAATATTTTTTATAATTTTTAAATTATATAAATATATTAAAAAAAGTCTTTTTGGAAATGGAATCATAATAGTTATTTTTCCTCATCATTAGAGGTGGACTGGACCAAATATGACTGGAATCACTCAATTCAAAAGCTAAATTTTTGTCTCGGTTATCTCAGTCAGGTCTTGGTTAAATCTGGGTTAAAAGAACAGATTTGAATGGTTTGAAATGGTTGGGTGCAGATTTAAAAATATATTTCGTCAGTAATCGAACCCAACAGAAATTCATACGAACATACACTCGGCCTAATTCTATTGAGCTACTTCCTTATATGGCATACAAGATTACTGTGCCACCTGGTTATTTTACATTTAAACTTACTTTCTCATATTCCTCTTGTGCTTTGCTAGGGTTTGATAGTTTTGAACCATTGAACCTTAATCTGTCTCAAAGGTAACTTCTAGATTCCAAGTCAGGTCACTACTCTTTCATCCCTTTTTTTTTTCTTATTCTTATTTTATGTTTTTGCATTTTTCTCTTATTTTCATCGCCAGTTTCTATATTTTTTTTCTTTATTTTTTATTTTATGTTGTCATTTTTTATTATCACTTTTCACTTTTCTTGTTGTATATAAGTCTTAGCCTATTATTATCATTTATGCCAACATTTTGTTTGGTAAGATTATTCATCTTTATTTTCAAGTAAGGTGTTTGCTCTTCTCCTTCATTTTTTATTTTTTTTTATTTACCTGAAAAATTTATTCTCTATTTTTTAGGCTCCATTTATGGTTGCATTTACACAGGATATATATATATATATATATATGAATAGAGAAATACTTCTTCGGTAAACACTTAACTTAAATGTATTTGACTATTTATAAACCTGTTTACAATTTTTTCCAGCTAAATGCATGATTATTATGATGTGTTTCCCCCTTTGCTTCTTCAATTTTCCAAACCAGGTCAGAAAGGTCTTGAAAGTGATGACAGATATGATATTAGTCATAACAAGAATTAATTTAAGTTGTCTATTTAGTTGTTCCAATATTATTCTGTGTCATGTTATGGGTTATAGTAATCTCATTGTTAATTATGATCATTGGTCAATTACAACTGTTTATATTTATAGAAAAAGATAATAAACATTCAAACATATTTTGATTCTTTAAATAGTTAAATGGATGAATACTTTTCAAATTTTTTTGTTAGCTTGTACAATTAATGATAGGATATTCTCAAAATGAAAAAACTAGATGAAAATTTGATTAATTTCTAATACATAATGACAAAATGAAAAAAAAAATTCAAACGAAAAAGTGAAAATATATAATATGTAACTTGGTAGGTATAAGGAAAAAATGTATCCTTATTCAAACCCTTTTAAAACTTTTTATTTAATTTTTTTTCTATGGCTCGTACCTATTTAATGAAATTTAAAATTTAATTAAATATTTATTAAAAAATTTAAATAATATCTAATATTTTAATGATGATAAAAAATATATGTAAAATTATATATTTAGACAAGTATAAAAAGAAAAGTATATTTATAGTGTTCAAGCATCTAAATGTCTTAAAATGTTATAAATGTCTAAGCGTCTTAAGATGCTACAAGTGTCTTATTTTGAAATGACTATTTAATAACCCGTGTAGCTAACCTTGAGAAAAGATATGTGTTTTCAATAATGGTGAAGACACAAAGTAACTATCAAACAATTAATGAAGAACTGACTTACCTTACGAAAAAAAAAAAACAAAAAAAAATTATCATGTCCAACAACTGCTTGTTTGACTCCCAACAACTTTTCACTTAAACCAAGATCATTCATCTAATGGATGTGTAGAAAATGTTGGAAATCCACCTCACCCTCTCAATAGTTACATTATCCACCTACATAAAGAGAAAAACTTATAAACAAGTGACAATAGACATAACCAAGATTCTTTATTCATAGGACACTGTAAATTTTATTTTTGTTTGTTGTATTCAAATTGTATTGTTGTAATCAAAATAAATAGATAGGAAATATTTAGTTTGTATTCCTTGGATATATTAAGTCTGGAAAGGCTAGTGTAGAAAGATTAGGGATTATCTTTTTAAAAGACTATATTGTCTTATAATAGTAAAAATATCTGTTGTGTGATAACAAGAACTAGATGTAGCTTTTTGATTGATAAAGATGAACTGACACGCTCGTCGTAAACGCGCAAAAATAATTTCTAGATTTCCCCCAAACTATTGGTATAGTATAAGGTGCAACTTAGGTCATCTCCCAAAGACCATTTCATATTCTTAAGCAAATTAGGAGAAAGTTAGAAAAAGGGGGTTTTGTAAATATATGATATTAAGTGCTAAATACAAAATATAGAATGAAATTAATTTGACTTAACAATTATCAACTCAAGAAATTCAAAGGCTATTTTCATAACTAATCATTGATCACTAAAATCATGCATTGTGTTTATCAACCTAGGATCATCTGGAACCCCTACAATGATCCTTGAATTCTCTACTGAGAAACATCTCAGAATTCAATTGATTATGATCAACAAGATTTAGTAACCACTTAATCTTTCATCTAAACCAATTTTATAATCAGAATTCAGTTGAAGTAAGTAATAAAATGAAAACCTTCAATTAAATTACTTAATTTCTACTCTTCAAACTTTTGGAAAATGATTTACCAATCAAAAACCAATTATAAATCAATTATGCATTAATCAAAATACGTCAACCGATCAAACTTTGATTAAAGAATAAAATTGAAGAATATAGTGAAGTAGAGTAGAAACCACTTAATAAGCATGTAAATAAAGATCAAGACCTCAAAGTTAAAATGAAAATAGCTTGAATCCTTGAATTGAAACTACAAACCTAGCCTTCCATGAAGGAGGCAAACTAACAACAAAGAAAAAGGCAAACTAACAACAAATAAATCCTAAGCCTTCCATGTAGGAGGCAACTAACAACAAATAAATCCTAAGCCTTCCATGTAGGAGGCAACTAACAATAAAGAAAAACTAAGCCTTCCATGTAGGAGGCAAACTAACAAGAAAGAAAACCTAAGCCTTCCATGAAGGAGGCAAAACTAACAAGAAAAAAAGAAAGAAAGAAAGAAAGAAAGAAAATGGTATTGGAGTTAATCTCCAAGTGGTGTGTGTTTCTCCTCTTGTAAACCCTTCTATTTATAGAGGATTTTTGAGGCATCATCTTCAGAAAGTCACCAACTAGGATATTACTTTTCCACTCTTTTATTGCTTTCACATGGGCTTTGTTGAAAATGCAAAACACTTTTGAATTTTTTTGTCACCAATGAGCACAACAATTTTGACTTTCTTGCACCGCAATTTCGGATGTTCACATGTCCGAATTAGAGCTTGACTTCTGAACAAAAGTTGTAGCCCCGGATCTTAGTTTTCCACCAGATTTGATTTCATCTCAATATGACTTCTGTATCTCAAGATATGGTCGGATCTTTGCACACTGTTCAAATTCCACGTCAACAACACTATCTCATCTTTTGAGATAATTTCGGAGTCCTAAACATCTCATTTAGAGTCTGCTCTTGCTTTGTAACTGTGGACACTTCCTTAAGCTTTCATTCAAGACAGATTTCATGATTTTTGGATGTCTAAAACTCCTATTATGCTCAAAATACTATAATAGTGTCATTTTAATCGGGTAAGAAAAGAAATTCAATTAAACTTCATATGAACCCAAACTCATAAAATATGACAAAGACCACTTAATTGAACATATAAGAAGTCTTAATGAGATAAAAGTGAGAGATAATTATTTATGAAATTTATGCTTATCAAATTCCCCCACACTTATCTTTTGCACGTCTCGGGCAAACTTAAGTTAAGGATTGGTGACTATTTTTTTTTTTAAAGAACATCAAAGTTTTGATTTGATTTCTCAAGAATTCACAAAATTTTATGAAGCATTCTTTCATCACATTTTTGAAATTACTTAGAAAGGCAACTTTAATTTGAAAAACATAGATTGAGAAAGATAAAACCTCACATGATATGCTCTGAATCTCTCAAGTGTTTGATTTGGTAAGTGTTTCTCTCAAATTCAATCAATGAAAGATGAACTATCATAGGCTTGCATATCTTCTACTTCTCTACTACTATGTACACATGCAATGCACAATTCAAGAGGTCTTTATTTTGGTTATAACAGGATTAGAAAGATGAAATGACATATTGAAGAGATACAATGTTAGACCAAGGAAAATGGTGAGGATTGAGAACTGAGTCTAAGTGCAAGTGTGAGAAACAGATATCAGTTCTTCATTCTTTTTTTTTCTTTTCTTTTTTTTTCAATATAATAGTTTATTTATTAATTTATTGCTTCAGTTTTTTTTTTCAACCATGATATTGATGAACACAACAATAATCTCCCCCACACTTATTGAAACACTTATGGTATGATAAATCCAGTATTCCTCACCTTCTATGATCAGACAAAGTTGTTTTTTTTTTCTGATTTGTGGTGAGCTAAAAGGAAGAAAAGGCTAATCGGCTCATAGGGATGATCAAAGGATAAAATTATACGGTTTGGTTATTTGGCCAAGTGGTTTATTCAAGAAAAAAAAGTGCCTCAATCATTTTTGTACAATTCATGTGAAAATGTAGCTTCAAAAAGAATCAATGCAAGTTCTGAAGTAACATATTCCATGGATGAAAATCACACAAGAAAGAAAACAATAATAAGGCTCAAAATCTCACAGGTAATATATTTATCAAATCTAATCTATCCAGTTCAAATATGTGTTGCCAAACTAATTAATCTCGAAATGTAAATCATTTTGCTTCAATTATTTTATGAAATCTAAAGAACAACAAACTTCTACATTCAAATTTTTTTTTTTAATCATAAGATGCGTATCAAGAGTCAAGTGTAACTCCTTACTCAGCCATCTTACTCAAAGCAAGTTTATGATTCTAACCTAATTTTTTTTTGTTTTTTTATTTATTTTTTTTTTGGGTTTTTTTTTTGTAGATATCGGACCATCCTCCCTCCAACCTATCCAAGACATTGTCCCCAATGTCTTAGATAGAAATTATATAACAGGAAAAGAAATGTGACAAAACCACCAAAGTAAGGAAAAGTTATAACCGAAGAGTGGTATCTGGTTCTCTTTTGTCTCTGCCATCCTGATTTGGTTGGTTCACCAGCTGCATTGCTTGACTGAGCTCAGATGTAGGATTTTGCAAAATCTCAAGTAGTTGTTCAACAGCTGAAGCAGATACTATGATGTTGCGCATGGATTGTGGCATGAACTCCTGCTCTACTGCATGATCTAAAAAGGATATCAAACCATTATAAAAGCCATTAATATTCAATAAGCCCAAAGGTTTTTTATGAAAATTCCGATAGGCCCAAAATATAATGGTAAAAATTTCTTCCATCGTTCCAAGACCACCAGGTAATGCATTAAATGCATTAGAATTAACCAACATGTGTCTCATACGGTCATGCATGGTTGCAACCTTCAATTCAGTACCCAGGGTCAAGTAGGAGGTGCTCCCATTTTTTAAGCCAACACCTAAGACGTTACACCCCTTTGTGAGTACAGATCCTGCAACACATCCTTTTAAACCCTGAATCCCTCCCCCATAAACAAGATTGATTTTTCTTGCAGCTAATGCCTTACCAAGGGTATAAGCTGCATGTTGAAATTCTCCATCCTTTCCAAGGTTAGACCCACCAAAAACACAGATAGTATTGATCCTATCCATATACGGTGTTTCTGTCTTTTTTTTGAAAAAATATGTCATAGAGGTTGATAATTTATAGGGACTCAATATCAGACAAGGAGATCGCTTGAATAGTGCGGGATCAGGATTTGGTAGCAAAAGTTTGAATTTTTGTTGCAAAAGTTTGAATTTTTTGTTCAAGGAAAAGGTGAATGTCAGAGGGGAAAGACTTTAAGCAGGGGTGAAAATTTCAAAAAAAAACAAAATGGTGGCCCAATAAATTGAAAAGACAATGTAAATGACAAACATACACGCATGAGAATGAACAGTAGTTGTGATTGTGGCTCACATCTTCCTCTGGTTTTACGTCCAGTAACGGCTGAAACGCCTTCTAAGAGTCGAGGATGTGCTTCCCATTCAGTTTTCTTGTAAACTGACAACAGGGTCTTTTAAAGTCAGATTCCCAAAACTATAACGTGCTTTTTCCTTACGGAACAGTTCAAACAAATCAAGAAGAACTCCTTGTACATGCCCACTAGGATGCGTCTCAAGAGTCTGAATGATATCATCCAATGACTCCTTACTCAGTCCATCCTTTATGAATTGAATTTTGTCCTCTCGATTTCTTGAAACCATTCAAAGGTTCTTGCATCTTGTGTTACAGGTCCATCTTGCACACCTGTAGCAAACTCCAATTCTTTTTGCCCTTCTCTTCTTTGCATAGGAACTTCTTCCCATACCTGGCATGTTTTTAACAAATGATTCTTGAAATTCACCTGCTAAACGTACCTTAGCTTCAATGATCCAACGGACATCTTCTGGAAGGCCTAAGAGTGTTAATGCCCTCAATCGTTCAAGTCTGCAATTGTAAATGTCTTTAAGAAAATTTCTGGGGAGAGTAGGGAACAAAATTTTGATCCTGGTGAGAGCTTTCTCCATTTTTTTCTTAAAACACTCAAGTTATTATTCCTGCAAGCTCAATGTGGTGTAATAGTTGGGATGATTTAAGAGGTGAAGAAGGAAGTTGAGAGATTAGTTGAAACTTATAAGCGAGGAATGTGAGAGAGGGGGAGAGAGAAAGAGAGAGAGAGAGAAAAAAAAAAGAGGGAGAGAGAGACTTCTCTTGAATTTATTGCAAGTATGTGGCATTGTGCAAATGCACTTCTTCTACCGTGTGCTTTTGAAAACCTTCGAAAAATGGTTTAAGACGATGTCCATTCACCTTGAAGATTTTTGCAGTTACCTCATTTTTTATTTCCACTGCACCATAAGGAAAAACATTAGTAACTACAAATGGTCCTAACCATCTAGAGCGTAGCTTACCAGGCATAAGCTTTAGCCGAGAATTGAAAAGGAGAACTTTTTGTCCAACGGAAAACTCCTTTCTTGCCAACTTTTTGTCATGAAGAGCTTTGACCTTTTCTTTGTAAATTTTGGAGTTTTCGTATGCTTCCAATCGAATTTCTTCAAGTTCCTGCAATTGAAGCTTCCTATGGATTCCTGCTTGGTCTAGATCCATGTTGCATTTCTTTATTGCCCAAAATGTTCTATGCTCTAATTCAACTGGAAGATGACATGCTTTACCAAAGACAATCCTGTAGGGAGACATGCCAATGGGTGACTTGTAGGTTGTCCTATATGCCCATAACGCATCAACAAGGCGCAAGCTCCAATGCTTCCTGTTAGGCTGAACTGTTTTCTCTAAGATTTTCTTGATCTCTCAATTAAAAACTTCAGCTTGACCATTTGTTTGAGGATGATATGGGGTGGAGACTTTATGCATGACTCTATATTTGCGGAGTAGGGCTTCCATTGTGCGGTTGCAAAAATGAGTACCTTGGTCACTAATTAGAGTTCTAGGAATGTCAAACCTGCTAAAAATGTTAGACCTGATAAAATTTGCAACAACTCGAGCATCATCAGTACGAGTGGCTTTTGCCTCCACCCATTTTGAAACATAATCAACAGCTAGCAGAATGTAAACAAAGCCAAAATAGACAGGGAATGGACCCATAAAGTCTATACCTCATACATCAAATACCTCACAAAAGAGAAGTGGTTGTTGGGGCATCTCATTTCTGCGCGAAATACTCCCTATTCTTTGGCACTGCTCACAAGTTATGCATAATCTGTGTGCATCACGAAATATTGTAGGCCAATAAAAGCCTGAGTCTAGTACTTTTCTAGCTGTCCGTTGTGGCCCAAAGTGTCCACCACAAGCTAGGGAATGGCAAAAGGTAAGTACAGACTGAACTTCATGATCTGGAACACATCTTCTAATGATTTGATCACTACATGTCTTCCAAAGGTATGGTTCATCCCATATGTAGTGTTTGGCATCACTTTTCAACTTGGCAATTTGCGATTTGGTGAAGTGTTTGGGTATTTCTTTAGCAACCAGATAGTTTACCAAATCTGCATACCAAGGATCCTTCCCGTGCAAATGATAGAGATGCTCTTCTGGGAATGAATCTGCAATTGAAGTTTCTTCACAAGGTTGCTGGATCCGACTTAAATGATCTGCTACAAGGTTCTCTGCACCACTCTTGTCTTTAATCTCTAAATCAAATTCTTGCAATAGAAGCATCCAACGAATCAGTCTTGGCTTAGCATCTGCCTTCTTCAGCAAGTATTTCAAAGCTGCATGGTCAGAGAAGACAATAACTTTAGATCCAAGCAAATAGGAGCGAAATTTATCTAATGCAAACACAATTGCCAAAAGCTCCTTCTCAGTAGTTGTGTAATTGGATTGGGTTGCATCAAGTGTGCGAGAGGCATATGCAATGACATGAGATCTCTTGCTAACTCTTTGAGATAGTACAACACCAAGGGCATAATTAGATGCATCACACAATAATTCAAATGGAAGCGTCCAATTAGGTGGTTGAATGATGGGAGTGGTTGTCAACCGCTTCTTTAGTTCACCAAATGAATCCTTGCATGCTTGATCAAACACAAATTTGGTATCTTTTTGTAGTAGTTTAGAAAGAGGTTGTGCAATCTTGCTAAAATCCTTGATGAATCTTCTGTAAAAACCTGCATGACCAAGTAAAGAACGTACTTCTCGCACATAAATGGGGTAAGGTAGAGAAGTAATAATGTCTATCTTGGCCTTATCAACCTCTAAACCTTTGCTAGATACCAAGTGTCCTAAGACTATACCTTCTGTTACCATGAAATGACATTTTTCAAAATTCAAAACCAGGTTAGTCTCAATGCATCTGTCCAAAACTTTAGAGAGGCTTTCTAAGCATGCATCAAAAGAAGAACCATGTACAGTGAAGTCATCCATAAACACTTCCATGCAACTTTCTAAGAGATCAGAGAAAATGCTTACCATGCATCTTTGAAAGGTTCCAGGAGCGTTGCATAGACCAAAGGGCATCCTTCGATAGGCAAAAGTACTAAAAGGACAAGTGAATGTGGTCTTATGCTGGTCTTCTGGGGCTATATGTATTTGAAAATAACCTGAAAAACCATCCAGAAAGCAATAGTGAGATTTTCCTGCTAATCTTTCCAAAATTTGGTCTATGAAGGGTAAAGGGAAGTGATCCTTGCGAGTAGCTTGGTTAAGCTTCCTATAATCTATGCACACTCTCCAACTGTTTTGTATTCTGGTAGGGATTAGTTCATCATTGTGATTTTTGACTACAGTCATGCCAGTCTTCTTAGGAAATACTTGCACCGGGCTTACCCAATCACTGTCTGAGATGGGATAGATGATACCAGCTGCCAAAAGCTTACCTACTTCCTTCTTTACCACATCTAGGATGGTTGGATTCAAACGCCTTTGTGGTTGTCTAACAGGTCTGGTGTTTTCCTCCAGCAATATCCTATGCATACAAGTAGATGGGCTAATGCCTGGAATATCAGCCAAAGTCCATCCAATTGCTTGTTTATGGCTTCTTAAGGTTTGCAACAACCTTTCTTCCTGTTGTGGTAGAAGGTTCTTTGCTACAATGACAGGAAGCTTCTCATTTTCCCCCAAATAAGCATACTTTAGATGTTCAGGCAAAAGCTTCAACTCCAAAGGATGTGGTTATATTATGGAAGGCAGGGATCTATTTGAGATTGAAATGTCTGCAACACTTGCATCTAACATGTCATCTTTCAACGAAGTTTGGTCTACAGCATTAATCCTGGAACACACAATACATAAATCAAATTCATCACATGTGCAAGTAAAATTATCTAAGTAATCTAAATCAAAATCAAAAAATTCAAAAAGTAGATTGTCAATAGAATAATCATCCGCAAGAAGGTCTATGGCATCAAGTTGAAAGAGTGAATGATTCTCTATGGGATGCTTCATGGCTTCAAATATGTTGAATTGGATGATATCATCTCCAAATTCCATAGAGAGAGTCCACCTATGCACATCTATCTTTGTTTTTGCAGTTTTGAGGAAAGGTCTCCCTAGGATCAAGGTTGCTCTATTGATGGATGACTCATCTTCCATATCCAAAATGTAGAAGTCAGCTGGAAAGATCAGCTTATTCACTTGAACTAGCACATCTTCAAGTACTCCGGCTGGATGTGTTGTACTTCTGTTGGCTAATTGAATCACCACACCAGTTGGCTTCAGTTCTCCCAGATTCAAAGATTTATAAACTGATGAGGGAATAACATTAATGGAAGCACCTAGATCCAGCAATGCATCACCAAATGTAGAGTTTCCTATTGTGCAAGGAATGGTGAAAGTTCCTGGATCTTTACATTTCTGAGGGAGGCTGGGTTGAATTAAGGCAGAAACATTGCGTCCCACACTAATCTTCTCATCCCCTTTGAGTCTTCTCTTATGCGTGCACAAGTCCTTTAGAAATTTGGCATATTTGGGAATTTGCTTGATAGCATCTAGAAGTGGTATGTTGACTTCCACTTTCCTGAAAGTATCTAGAAGCTCCTTATCCAATTCTGCATGAACATTGGGCTTGGATTGGACCATTCTATTTGGAAAAGGTAAAGATACCTTCTGATCAGCACAATTTGGGGTTTTTGTCTCATCAGATGCTTCAAGTGCAGATCGTTTATGGCAAACTTCTTTTTGTTGATCATTCGATGTCTTATCGAAGGCTGGTGTACTTTTTTCATCAGACTTTCCCTCTGATTCAGATGGCTCATCAGAGATATCTCCAGGTGTAGAGATAAATGCTTCTTCTTGGTGTGGATTAGTCTGATTGAAGCTTTGTTGCTTTAAAATTGTAGGGTCTGTCTGCACTTTCTTCCCACTTCTCAAGGTCATGTCATTCACACTTTTGGGATTTATGACAGGTTGAGAAGGTAGTTGACCATAACCTTGAGATTTCAATTGGTTGACAGTGGTAACCAACTGCCCAATTTGAGTTTGTAAATCCTGAATGGTAGAATTTACATTTTGTTGAAACTGAAGATTGTTGGTTGCTAATTGCTTCATCAAATCATCAAGAGAGGGTTCAGAAGCATTAGAAGGTACAGATTGCTGCATATGCTGTTGTTGTTGTCTGAATGGCGGTGGTTGGTATTTGTTTTGGGAGTCAGATGTTTGAATCCTTTGTTGTTGTGGAGAACCATATCTCAAGTTAGGATGGTTTCTCCAACTAGGATTCTATGTTCCAGAAGGTGGTTCAAACTTTTGTTGCTGATAATGTTGAGGAGGCCTGTATTGTTGTCCTGTGCCAAAAAGACCATTTACTGTAGCCTCATGTGTCTCACTTTCTTGCAATGTTGGGCATGCATCAGTAGGATGATCTGCAGAAGTGCAGATGCCACATGTTTTGGTTTTGTCAACAACGTTAAGTTGCTGTTGTTGTCCGATGGCCAACTGTCTTATGATGGAGGTTAGCTCTTCAATTCTGTTCTCCAATCGTGTATGGTCTGTCTTAGTGGTCATTTCATGGACTCCTTTAGACAAGGAATTAGTTCGAGAATTGAATTGCTGAGAATTTTCTGCCATGTTGGCAATCAAATCTCGAGCTGCTGTAGGAGTTTTGTCCATAAGTGCTCCACCACTAGCTGCATCAACCATGCTTCTGTCCATTGGCATGAGTCCTTCATAGAAATACTGAATCAGTAATTGATCACTGATTTGATGGTGTGGACAAGTGGCGCATAGTTTCTTGAATCTCTCCCAATACTCATAGAAAGTTTCTTGGGAGTTCTGT
Source organism: Canavalia gladiata (assembly GCA_037954105.1). NCBI lineage: Eukaryota > Viridiplantae > Streptophyta > Magnoliopsida > Fabales > Fabaceae > Canavalia > Canavalia gladiata. The sequence continues at coordinate 16,253,695 of CM075667.1, read as the reverse complement.
CTGATGCCGCAAATCTCTTTTCTGATAGCTGCTGTTCTGGATGCAGGGAAGAATTTCTCCAGGAATAATCTCTTCATATCATTCCAGCTTGTAACAGATGTTGGATGTAGATAGTACAACCAGTCTTTAGCTCCATCATTTAAGGAGAAAGGAAATGTCTTCAACTTGGTATGATCTTCAGGAATTCCTTGTGGCCGCATTGTGGAACACACAATGTGAAATTCCTTCAAATGTTTATGAGGGTCCTCACCTGCAAGGCCATGAAACTTAGGTAGCAAATGTATTAATCCAGACTTTAGTTCAAATGGTGCATCAACATCAGGGTATTGAATACACAACGGTTGATAAGCAACATCAGGTGCAACTAATTCTTTTAGGGTTTTATCAGCCATGTTCTTAGCAGAATATTTGAAACTATCAAAATTTAAAGATGAAAAATCACTACTGTTACTTTCTTGGTTATTACTGAATGAATGCCTTCTATGTGCTCTTTTCAAATAGTGGAATGTTCTATCAATCTTAGGATCATATGCATATAAATTTTCAGGATTGGATCGGGTCATACACAAAAAGGTGAATTCATACAGAAAATCCAAGAATATATATCTAAAGTAAAAAAAAAATTGTTAGAAAGATTAAAAATTTTATACAAACTCCTAAATGAGTCTAGGAAACTAAAATGGTCCCCGGCAACGGCGCCAAATTTTTGACACGCTCGTCGCAAACGCGCAAAAATAATTTCTAGATTTCCCCCAAACTATTGGTATAGTATAAGGTGCAACCTAGGTCATCTCCCAAAGACCATTTCATATTCTTAAGCAAATTAGGAGAAAGTTAGAAAAATGGGGTTTTGTAAATATGTGATATTAAGTGCTAAATACAAAATACAGAATGAAATTAATTTGACTTAACAATTATCAACTCAAGGAATTCAGAGGCTATTTTCTTAACTAATCATTGATCACTAAAATCATGCATTGTGTTTATCAACCTAGGATCATCTGGAACCCCGAAAATGATCCTTGAATTCTCTACTGAGAAACTTCTCAGGATTCAATTGATTATGATCAACAAGATTTAGTAACCACTTAATCTTTTATCTAAACCAATTTCACAATCAGAATTCAGTTGAAGTAAGTAATAAAATGAAAACCTTCAATTAAATTACTTAATTTCTACTCTTCAAACTTTTGGAAAATGATTTACCAATCAAAAACCAATTATAAATCAATTATGCATTAATCAAAATACGTCAACCGATCAAACTTTAATTAAAGAATAAAATTGAAGAATATAGTGAAGCAGAGTAGAAACCACTTAATAAGCATGTAAATAAAGATCAAGACCTCAAAGTTAAAATGAAAATAGCTTGAATCCTTGAATTAAAACTACAAACATAGCCTTCCATGTAGGAGGCAACTAACAACAAATAAATCCTAAGCCTTACATGAAGGAGGCAAACTAACAACAAAGAAAAACTAAGCCTTCCATGTAGGAGGTAACTAACAATAAAGAAAAACTAAGCCTTCCATGTAGGAGGCAAACTAACAAGAAAGAAAAAATAAGCCTTCCATGTAGGAGGCAAACTAACAACAAAGAAAAACTAAGCCTTCCATGTAGGAGGCAAACTAAGAAGAAAGAAAGAAAGATGGAAAATGGTGTTGGAGTTAATCTCCAAGTGGTGTGTTTCTCCTCTTGTAAACCCTTCTATTTATAGAGGATTTTTGAGGCATCATCTTCAGAAAGTCACCAATTAGGATATTAATTTTCTACCATTTTATTGCTTTCACATGAGCTTTGTTGAAAATGCAAAACACTTTTGAATTTTTGTCACCAATGAGCACAACAATTTTGACTTTCTTGCAGCGCAATTTCGGATATTCACGTGTCCGAATTAGACCTTCACGTCTGAACAAAAGTTGTAGCCCCGGATCTTAGCTGTCCAACAGATTTGATTTCATCTCAATATGACTTCTGTATCTCAAGATATGGCCGGATCTTTGCACACTGTTCAAATTCCACGTCAGCAACACTATCTCATCTTTTGAGATAATTTCGGAGTCCTAAACATCTCATTTAGAGTCTGCTCTTGCTTTGTAACTGTGGACACTTTTTTAAGCTTTCATTCAAGACATACTTCATTATTTTTGGATGTCTAAAACTCCTATTATGCTCAAAATACTACAATAGTGTCATTTTAATCGGGTAAGCAAAGAAATTCAATTAAACTTCATATGAACCCAAACTCATAAAATATGACAAAGACCACTTAATTGAACATATAAGAAGTCTTAATGAGATAAAAGTGAAAGATAATTATTTATAAAATTTATGCTTATCACCTTGCCAGAGTTCACTGCATTAGAGTTTGGACCGGGACACTAGGAACTTTGTGGCAGGTGGTATGGCTGCCTATTTCACTTATGAATGTTTGGAGATGAAGATACATTTAATTGGAAACTTAACGCTCTTGCTAAAATTGTGAATTAAATGTAAGAGGAATTTTTAATATATTTTCCATTACTATTTAAGTTTATGAAAATCTTATTAATTTTTTTTATTTTCAAAGTGATCTGGTCTATTCTTAAAATGATAGAATTTAAATAAATTTTAATCAATCTTAAAGAAAATATTAAAAAATATGTTATTAGCATTTTTCTAAATAAATTATCTGACCAACCAGTAGTTCTTCTTATATTAAATGGGGGTAACGGGGAGCTGCTATTAATTAATGTCTACGTTTAAAATTAAATGAGAGATATATGTCAAGAAAAAGTTAATTGTTTGAAATTATGGTAAAAATATATCTCTATATATAATAAATTACGAAGGTATTAGATGGAATTTGTTTACTTTATTTTTATCAATAATTATATTTTTTTTACTTTTTACTCTCTATCTCAAATAAATTTCTTGCTTTAAAGTAAATCATTTCAGATTAATTAAAAATGATGGGTTTGGGTATTATAAAATTAAATAATATTTATTTGTGTTATTTATTTAAAATATAATATAATATAATATAAGACATTGTCTCCGTGCGTGTTTAATTTAAAAGGTATGAAATAAAAAATTATCATAAAAACTCAAAATATTAAAACAATTATTTGATTTGATTTGATTCCTGAATAAGTTCAAACCTAAGTTGAATCCAAGTAATCAAATCATTCCAATTTCTATCTACCATACGTCACAGAAGGTAGTCATTTACGTATCCGTTTATACTATACGTGCATTTACGTAGAATTATTAAATTGTGCTGAGGCAACGCCCCGTCTCAATCTAAATAATAAACGTATTTGGACCATCGTTTGGATCTTTAAAAATAGTGAACCAAATTTAATTTTATGGAAGTATTAAATTTATGGGCTTAGTCTATTTTACATGATGTTTTAATAATTTTTTTAATTTATGGAGTTAGTCCATTTAGGTACTATTTTAACAAATTTTTTAAACTACGTCTGCTAGATATGAAAAAAAAAACTAACTTTTTTTAAACATGTTTTTCAATTTAACACATAAATTTCAGACTCAAAGTACTCATTTTATCCTTTTTACAATAAATAATTGCTAATATTTTTTTATCCTAAATATAAGAAATATAATCCTATTTTTTAATATATTAATTGTTAAATTTTTATACCATTATTTTATCATAAAATTTATTTTAACAGGATATTTATTTCATTTTTTATGTAATAAATTTAAATATTTAATATTATAAATATTTTTAAAATAATTTTTAAATTTATAATATTTTTAAATTTTTTATTAATCTTGATAAATTATTTATTTATTTCTTATTAAAAATATCGAAGAAAATATTAAACATCAATTATCAACAAAATTTACAACAAGCACTACTAATACATCATGATAAATATAGTTGACACTACAATTTAACTAAATCAAATAAAAAAAGACAACATTCAAATATTGGCTTTTCTCATATGTGGAGTCACACACTCAACTAAACAATGCCGTTTTTGAGCTATGGAAAATAACATAATGATGTGAGCAGTTCAAACCCGTGTGGGCACCTCTAATGGATATATTCGGAGGATCCATTTTATTGGCTTCAGGGTAATCCGCACACAACTCAACTTTCTTGGTAGATTTTGTGGAGAAATTTAGTATCTTTAACTTATTTAGATTTTATAAATAATTTTTTTATTTAAGAATATTTTTGTTATTTTTTTAATTTGATTATTGTTTTTTAATTTATTTTTATTTTATTTATGAAAGAATTAATTTATATTATTATAAATAAGTAAAAAATTTAATTTGTATGATTTTTAATAGTGAATGAGTAATTTATACTATATTAAAAGTTGGGGACAAAATTATAAAAATTATATGAATTAGAAATTAGAATATTAGTAAACTCTCTTGTGTAAGATGTGATCTTCCTTGATTTGAGATGGTTGATTTTATTTAAATTTTGATATTCATATTTTGTTTGAATAAAAAACAATAAAATAGAAAGAAATATAAAAAAATATAAAAAAATAAAATAAAAAAATAGAAAAAAATGAAAATAAAATAAAAAATTGGATTGTTTGAATGAAATAAAATTGAATGAAAAGGTATTTTCTTTTCTTAATTAATATTTGGGTAGTTTTAATTAATGTGAAAATAAAGATATATATTTTTTAGTTTATTAACATAAATTTTCTTATGTCAAATGGAGGTAATCTTAACTAAGATTTATTTGGATTGATTTTGAGTTTTTAATTTTTAAATTAATTTTAAAAATAAAACTTGTTTGATAAAAATGACTTTAAAAAGGTTAAATTTAAAAAAAAAATATTATTAAATTTTATTTTTAGTTTTAAAATATTTTTATTTTTAAATTTACTAAATCTCACCACTATTATAGTTACCATCACTACTACACAAGATCTAACATAATCACTATCAAATCATTACTTTCACCAACATAATTATTACCATCATCATCATCTTATTACAACCATCATTGTCACAACTATCATTATTTCATCTTCATCTTACGAATATAATAATAATAATTTATTTTTTATTATTTTAAAATAATTTATTTTTTATATATTAAAAAAAAAAAATATATATATATACATATATATATATATATATTATTTAATAAATAAAATTTATTAAATTCATAATATTATAATATAATTTTATATTATATAATTATCTATAATATGTATTATTTTTATTTAAAATAAATATTAAATAATATAAAAATATTATAATAATATATAAATATATTTATTTTGAATATTGATAATCAAATAATATATAAAATAAAAATTTATATAATTATATAATATTTTTTATATTATGATTACTATATCATTACTATTATCTCAATAACATTACTTTTACCATTACCATTATATCATAATAATAATAATAAATTTTTATTTTATTATTTTGAAATAATATAATTATTTATCTATTTTTAATAGATTCTCAAATAAATGATACTATTGATATATAAAAATTATATTTAATTTATAATAATAGAATATAATTTTATGTTATATAAATTTTTAAAACAGTATATATTATTTTATATAAAATAAATATTAAATAATATAAAAAATTATAATGATATATAAAATTATTTAGCTTATATATTAATTATCAAATAATATATAAAATATAAAACTGTATAATTATATATTAAATTTTATATTATAACCATTATCACAATTACAAACAGCATCATCAACATAACAATAATAACAATATATTTTTTATTATTTTAAAAAAAATTATTTTTTTAATTATTTATTTCTTTAATTTTGATATAATAAAAATAAATAACATTATTTTATATATAAATTATATTTAATTTATAATCTTATAATATATGTTGTTTTTATATTAAATAAACATTAAATAATACAAAAATATTATAACGACAATATATATAATTATTTATCTTAAATATTCATAACCAAATAATATGTAAAATATAAATTTATATAATTATATAATATTGTTTATATTATAATCATTACATTACTATCATTATCTTATAAATACTGTTATCACTATCACCATTACTATAATAATAATAATAATAATAATAATAATAATAATAATAATAATAATAATAACAATATTTAATTTTATTAATTTTAAAATTTTAAATTTATATTATTTTAATATATTTTAATTTTTTAAATTCATAACAAAGTAACATAATAGAATGATTTGATTTATTTTTCCAACAACTTTTAAAAATTAAAAACTAAAATTAAAAATTGAAAATAAAAATTAATTTTAATTTAAAAAAAATTTAAAACTAAAAACTATAAGCCACTCCAAATGGGGCATAAGATTTCATTCAAGATGGTTGCAAATTTTTAGATTTTGATTTTCAAATTAATTTTAAAAATAAAACAGAAATAGTTTTAAATTAGTTTTTAATATATTTTTAAAACAATGTTAACTCAAATCTTTTAAAAAAAATATTTTTTGATTGTTGCTGTGTTTAATCTTGATATATTTTCATTTTTAAATTTCAAAACCCTACCACACAACCTCCTGTCAAATCATCGTGATCGTCACTACCTAACCATTAATCTCACCACTATTGTCATTATATTATAACTATCATTATCATTATTATTGTAACTACCATTATTATTATATTTACTTTTTCCATTATAATAATAATAATAATAATAATAATAATAATTTATTTTTTATTATTTTAAAATAATTTATTATTTATTTATTTAATTATATATATAATAAATAATATTATTTGATATATAAATTATATTAAATTTATAAAATTATAATATAATTTTATATTATATATGTCATAACTTGCCGATTACTTATATTCTCTTAATATTACTCGCACATAATTCATTGCGTACATGTATTAGTACGAAATAGTCGTACATTCATGATGTACCTGATTTTCCAATCATACGTATATTTAAATAAACAGATTTCTAATATATATATATATATATATATATATATATATATATATATATATATATAGGAGGGATCAAGTTACGCAAGAATAACTTTGCTTAGAGTTACTCCGCTTAATAACTCTCATATACAATTATATTTCATCAATCCAACCGTTGAATTAATAAATTATATTATATAAATCATCCTTGCAAAATTTTACAAAATTTGAAAAATATTTGATATTTTATTAAATAAATTTAAATTAACGGATGTTATAAAAGATATATTATCCATTAATTTGATTTTTTTTTTAGATATCAAACATTTTTCAAATTTTATTAAGCGGAGTAACTCTAAGCAAAGTTACTCTTGGAATAACTTGATCCATCTATATATATATATATATATATATATATATATATACATTCTCATTCACGTTACATCAATTTCATAATCCCAGAATATAAGTAGTCTAGGGTACTATGACTTAAGTGATAAGATAGGTACATACAACATATGTTATTCTGTCTAAACTAAAAACTACAGGATCCATTTCTCTTCTTTGAATTGGTACTTCTGCATCATAGTCGTGGCCCCTGATCAGAGTGAGAATTCTTGCCTACTTCCTAAGTCGATGATCACCTCAACGTCAAAAGGAGAGTGACCTACATTGTAGACTCACTAAGAAGTCATAGTTACACATATAGAATGTAAAAGAAGTGAGTACAACACTTTATCTTAGTAAGAGTAAGGATAGGAGTATTACATTAAATTATACTTTAACATAAAGAACAAATAATTTTTTTTACCCTCTCAGCAAACTATCATAAAACAAACATCATATGCAACGTATGAATGAAATTATTCTATTATCTCCTCCGCAAATTTCTACAATGACAGACTCAAGATTAAGTTGAAATTATTGCATCGTATATCACAATAATTTTCACTAATTTAAAGTTGGTCATCCTTATAATATGCAAATGCATGTGGGCTCAAACATCTTCACAACTTTATTAAAATAATAGGGGTATCAGGATCTAATTTCAAATTACAATGTGCCTTTGACAACACTAAAATCATCATCATTTTCATTTCACAACATTATGAAATTGTTCGACCAGTAATGATAATATTCAAGATCTTGCCGAGGAAACTAAGTTCGATCAGAATAGTCCTAACTACAAGGAGCAACCGTAGGCCATTGAGAGGCTCAAACCCAGCTTACGTACCCCTAGGCTCAGAAATTTCCCGATCCTTAGATTTCCTAGTTTCCTTTCACAAAAGGGATTGCAAATTATCCTCCATTACAGTTTACAAAACGCTTTTATGCATATGATATATGTCAACTAATTATTCTAATTTCTATCTCGGTCACACTTGAAGGTCTCGCCTTCTTCTCAAGGATCAGCACCTCATAGTCCTCAATCAATTGTTTTATTGTTCAACTCTATATGTATATATTCTTCATGTTTAATTATGTACTTTCCACCAGCTTAAACGAGGTTCCAACCTTCAATAAATATCCTTTAAAACTTAAAGAAATAATTTTATGTAAATTAACTACTAATATAATCTTCTTTAATAGTTTTATATTTTATCTCTTTATACTAAGATTTAAATATAATGATATATATATATATATCCAATTAAATACTAACTTTATTTTTTTATATATCGTAAAAATATATTGGTCGAAAAAGTAATGTCAATTATAAGATATTAGATTTTGAACATTTTATAAAATAATAAATAATTCTCTCTTTCCACCTAGCCTTTTAATTGGGTACCTTCCTAATTTTATTATGTGAAAATATATCTATATAATTTAAATTTTATTAAATAGGATCCTATTTTAAAAATTTTCTCTACGGTTCCTCGTGTAAATATTATAATCCTTATAATTTAATTAATTTATATAAAGGTATATAATTTTATATTTCCTACAAAATTTATTAACGTAATTCGTAAATAAATATGTATATATTTTTTATCATCTAAAATTTTTATATCATGTTCTCACCTAAAATTGATCAATTTTATCCCTAACTAATCCAACCACCAATTTATAATTATATAATATTTTATTTATATTCAAACTTAAATATAATTACAGATAAATTTTAAATTATTACATAATTGATAAAATTTTATCCTAAAGTAAAAGGTTTTAGAACTACCCCTATAAACAATTAAATTTCATCCATAATTAAATTCAGATATAATTAAATTCAACCTCTAAATTTAACAAACAATTAATGAATTTCATTTTAGAGTAAGAAGCTCTAGAACTACTCCTATATTCTACTTGAGTCTCCTCCTCTTATTTGAAATTTGAATATCGATGTAATTTTCTTTAATTTCTTCAACGGACTCTCGAACCTCAACTACGGCTCTATAACTCAAGCTTCGTCGATTGCGGTGGGGCAGGTGGCAGCGTGCATGCTGCCATCAAATGTCGCTTGCCACCTTTTTTTTTGGATATTACAATATAATTATTTATAATATATATTTTTATTTAAAATAAATAATAAATAATATATAAATGTAATTATCTTGAATATTGATAAATAATATGTAAAACAAAAATTTGTATAATTATATAATATTCTTTACATTATAATAACCATACCACTATCATTATCTTATAAATATTACTCTTATGTTCACCACTACCATTACAACCATCATTGTTATCGTAATAATAATAATTTTTATTATTTTTTAAAAATTATTATTTTGAAATAATTTCATTATTTAATAATTATTTATCTATTTTATATATTCACAAATGAATGACATTGTTTTATATATATAAAATATATTTAATTTATAGTATTATAATATAATTTTATATTATATAAATTTTTATAATATAGTTATATTATTTTATATAAAATAAATATTAAATAATATAAAAATATTATAATAATATATAAAATTATTTATCTTATATATTGATTATTAAATAATATATAAAACATAAAATTGTATAATTATATAATAATCTTTTTATTATAACTACTATCACCATTACGATCAATGTCATTACCACAATTATCATCACTACCATCATAATAATATTAATAATAGTAATGATCATAATTTATTTTTTATTATTTAAAAATATTAATTTATTTTTAATTTTTCTTTATCTAATTTTTATATATTAAAAAATAGACTATATTATTAAATATATAAATTATATTAAATTTATAATATGATAATATAATTTTATATTATATAATTATTTATAATATATATTATTTTTATATAAAATAAATATTTAATAATATAAAAATAATATAATGATAATATGTAAGTTATTTATTTTGAATACTGATAATCAATTAATTTATAAAATAAAAATTTATATGATTATATAATATTCTTGATATTATAAGCACCACATCTCTACTATTGTCTCATAAAAACTATCTTTATTCTCACCACTATTATTATCACCATAACAACAATAATAATAATAATAGTAATAATAAATTTTTAATTTTATTATTTTTAAATTTTAAATTTATATTATTTTTATATAATATTTTTGAATTAATACTTTTTATATATTTGATTGTAAATTTATAATAAAATGATAGAATACAATGATTTGATTTACTTTTACAACACCTTTTAAAAACTAAAAGCTGAATGAAAATAAAAACTAATTCCATATTTTAAAGAAAATTTATTTTATTTTATGTTAGGATATTTTTTTACTAATTTAAAATAAAGAACTGTGAGGTTAAAATTTAGGCAGATTAGAGAAGATTTATCCTTACAACAACCAAGGAGACCACAAGTGCTTTGATGCGTGAAATCGAAATGCTTAACATAAGAAATCAATAGTTGATGACAATTTTGTCGATCAAAGAAGCTATTAGTATTAAAGAAAACAAAGCTAATTCCTTAAATGAAGATTCAATTTTGGGGTTTGACATGTATTATATTCGAGTTCATCGTAAGAATGAATGGTGGACTTGCAAGTAACTGTGAAAGGAGAAAGTTCTTAACTTGATATATTGATTTGTTTATTGGAAATCATATAAAGAGTTCAAAATGTAACATCAACGTTTAACAGAGTAGTAGATCTGGAGAGAAAAAATAATGTTGCTGCTGGAGATAATGAAACAAAAGTCAAGAATACAATGGTCCATGTGATTGTTGCAAGAGTCTTTCCTAGCATTTTCATGCCTCGGGAGGAAGGATCATTAAAAAGTGGATCCCTCAAAAAATTAAATCTTCCACTTAAATACGACAAAATCATTTGAATGTGCTTAAGATTCATCTTCCATCCTCTTTTCATATTGAACCTTTCCTTCCATTGTCTTTCATGCAATCCAAACGAATCATTAGTGAACCAAAGGAGATGAGATAGTTTCAATAAAAATTTGAAGGGAATTGCTATTAACACTCCTAAGATAAATAATATTTTGTGCCTCTCATTTACAACTATTTTTATATCCTTTTTTATATATATTAAAAATTAAATTTTGAAACATAATTTACATATTATTTTTCAAAAAAAAATAGTTTGAAAAAAAATATGCTTGCAAAAATATAATTTCAAAAAGTAAGATAGATTTCAGAATTATAATTTCGAAGTTATATATTTGGAAACATGTTTATTTTGTTTCTTAAAATTTATTTGTAGAAGATAACACATACATTGAAGAATTATTTTTTGGAATGAAAAATAAATTTAAAAAGTTATATTAATATTATATTTTGAAATATTTTTATATTTTACTTATTCTTATTTATATAGATTATAATAAATAATATATATTATAAATTATAAAAAAATTAATAAATAATATAATAGAATCAAAATTACAAATATAATTGAATAAATAAAATATAGAACTCAAGACTCATTAGTATTAAAATAGGTAAAAGTTTCATAAAATGTTATGTCATATATTCATAAAATATTATTACATAACGTTAAAAATACATGTAAAAATTAGGTAGTTTCATGTGTTCTCTTCTTCCGTCGTTAAGGAATGATTTTTTGGTTATCTATACATATTATGTTTAATAGCTTATGTAAAAAGTTTTCTTCTCGTGTGCCTTCTGACATGGACCTTAGGTCAATAATTTATTATAGTATCTCAACAATGCTTTCAACTTTTTCTAAATATAAACATGATTAATATTCAAAAAATATTTACATAGATTGAAAGACATTTAGTCATACTTAAAAAGAGAGAGAGCATCTTGTTATTGACTATTCTACTTGGTACATCTGTCCGTGTGGAATATTATGCAGTAACATGATTCTCACATGAAGGAATTATATTCAAATGTGAGATACTACGACACTAATCCATGTATCCGACAGTGTACTAGACCTCAACGGAAACATCACATTTGACCTCTTGTGGCACTGCTAACTCTTCATAATGTTGGTAACCATCATCTATATCATCTAAACTAGTAACCATATTAAATAAATCAAATGGGGATAGAGGTATGCCTTAAATGTGACTGTACTCACTTAACACACTCTTTGGTAGATGTGAATAAAACATACCATCGCATTTGATTAACCTAGAATACCAACATATCTCATAGAATGACGAGTGTGCTTTGTAACTCAGATATGGTGTCCAAGTGATTTCATATGCATGCAATTTATCCAATGCCTCTCTGTATGGATAGACATTTCCTAAACCACGAATCACCATTAACCACATCGACACTGGTATATCTTTTCTAAACTCCACGTTCAGTTGGTGAACATTGATAAGTCGAAAATGCTCAAAAATTTATGCTTGAAATAAATATTACAAATGATTAATTTTATAAATTAATATTTTGTACATATTATAAATAAATGCAAATTAAATCTATTAATACCTATAACAATGTCAAATAGTCTCCTATCTATCAAATATTACGAAAACTCGTATCATTAAGATATTCATAAAGGTATGTCATTGCAGTTGTCCTCCATACATATCATCCGATTGTATGAAGATTCCAGAACAACTCCAAGTACACTACTCCAAAAAAATGTTAACTCATACATGAAAAGATAGAACAACCTATTGATCAAAGTAAACATACCTTGGTAGTAGCATCCAACTGACCTTCTTCGATGCAACATTCGTACACGTCCTCTAGCCAACTAAATTGAACCCTACCTCCACAAATGGATTGGATCTACATGTTTTCCTCCTTCAAAGATACATGTAACAACACTTGTAACACACCACGTACGACATCTCTCTGCATCGAATGAAGGAAGAACAACTCATTTGTTACTAGTATCTATAATAGGGGAAGACACATCATCAAACATGATATATGTCTCAATGATTCGTTTCTATAAAGGTAGACACTAACTCATGATACACAGTGCCACGATTGCAAATAACCAACAATGCTAACCTAGTCTTATAAAATATCACGAACATAATTGTCATGTGACTCTTTCATCTTACATCTATGTGAATCTGTCTTTAACACATTATGATCCTACATAAACAAATTTTACACTCAATTCTTTAATATTACTTAAAAACAAAAATAAATAAATATTATTTTTTTTATTCCATGATGACGGAAACATGGTCACTGTACAACCAAAGCATAAAAATATCGACAAGACCACCAGAAAAAACCTTTTGATATTAGAGTGTTGTCTTTCCTCTGCATAAATGTTGTGGGTCTCGCTTGTTCCTCATAGGCTACATTTGTAGTACATCCTTCATTGCATGATGCACATCCTCTACCTCATCCATCTTTGATTCTTAGTGGCATGACTAAACATTTTAAAACCATAATGAATCAAATATGTCAAATCGTTAATTAATATAGATTCCAAAAATAAGATTTTGAAATACAAATTGATTTTTGGAAATAAGATTTTGAAACTTATTCATTGAATTTTAAAATTTTATTTCTGGAATGATACAATTTATTCCAGTAACAAGATTTTGCAATGAAAAAAAGTAAGTTTCGTAATGTTATTTTTGAAAATCAATTTATATTTTAAAATCTTATTTTTCACACTTGTGTAATTGATTTTTCAAAATAAGATTTTGTAATATAAAAATAAAATTTCATAATATTATTTTTGAAACATAGTTTATCATTTCTAAAATAAGATTATATAATTACATTTTATTGTAAAATCTTATTTTTAAAAGCTACTATCTATGTACGAAAAGTTGACTTTAACAAATATTCATCATAGATGCAAAGGGATTGAGAAAAAATCAGAAATGAAGTTTGAGATTAAAATTTTATCTTACAATAGAAAATATGAAAATAATTCAAATAAAACTTAAACTTAGAAAAGGAGAAGAAGAATTTAGAAAAAGAAAAAGTAAGAGTAGAAAAAAATCTAGAAATAAAAGATAAAAAGATAAGAACGAAAAGATAAGGATATTTTAAAATTTTAATAACTTACAAAAATTAAAAAGGGATATGAAAAAAAAAGTATAAATAGCATAGTTAATTTCAAAATGGATGGTTTATGGCAAAACTCCTTTCTGCACAAAATTAATAGTTTTTTTCTTCCGTTTTTTTTAAACTGTGCTCAACACTTGCTGACCAAATTTTGTGGGCCTACTTCTTGACGGCTTTAAAACCCAGTTGCGAGTCATAAATTGGGCCTGAAATTTTATTGCGGAAACGTCACAAATAGAACTCTCAACTCAGTTTTGAAAAAAAAAGGTAACTTTTTTCACTGAGCAAGCTTTTTTTTTAGAATAAAATTTAAATTTGATTTTTAAATATTTTATACTATTTTCTAGTTAAAGTTTTATCTTAATAATAAATGCTGACCATAAATGTTAATCTTTAATATGTACATTATCGAATCAAAATTTTATTTTTAATTAAAAATATCAAATAAACGCATAAAAATCTGCATCTGAATTTTGCATACATAGGGGGGAAAATAGACTACACTAGTTGGATAACTGAGCGAGTAGAATATTTAGTAGGACTCTATTTCATCATAATTGATGATTTAAAATTGAAGTTCCTAGTAACATAGTTGCACAAAAAATTTAATCATGTATTTGGATAGAATAATTTTAAATTATTTAATTATATGTACTTAAATGATAAAAAGTTAAAAATATTATAAAATTTTAACAGAATAATTTTTATGTTAAATAAAAAATTTAAATGATACTTGTTTAGAAAAAATTTAAATTCTATCACATTTGATTTTTTTAATTAGTATTTTTAACAGTATTCATACTTCATTTTTTTTAATCATTACTTGCTTTTTAATAAATAATATTTAAAATTTTAAAATCTTCCACCTAAACATAAAATTAAGAAAAAAATATTGCATATAATAAATTTTTCAATTTTCCACTAGATGTCAGTGTGTTATTTAGATGTTAGTGATCTAGATAAGAAAAAAGACTAAACTAGATGGTACTGTTGATAAATTAAATGGCACATAATTCATAGATTTTTTACAATTAATGTCAGAAAAGTAAATAATATATTTTTCTTCTGAAAGAGGTTTTACATTCTTCTTCTCTTATATCTTATCACATATAGTTTATTTTCTTAAAAGATGAATAGGTTTTATATTTTATAAAATAGTTTTTAGAAATTTTTTCTATTACAATACTTTTTTACATAATTATCAAATAATTTAAAATATCTATTATCAAATTTATTATTTGAAAAATAAAATAAAATAAAATAATTTAGACAAAAATTAATGATAATAAAATATTTAAAATGTTAATATATCTTATAAAATAATAAAATCAATCAAATTTAGAATAATCAAAATTGGTTGATAATAATATTAATAATTGTAAAAAATATTATTAGAAAATACAATATTAATTATTCAGAATGGTTAAAAGTTGTATTTATATTATAAACAATTGATAATAAGTTAAGCATCTCTACAAAATTAAAAATATTTTACTCTTTAAAAAATGGTCAAACTAATTCGGATGCATATAATTAAAAAAAAATTAAGGTAATGATTTTTTATTTTTTAACTTAACTAAAAATATTTTTGAGACAATTCAAACTAGAATAGTTAGTAAAAAAAACTACTCATATGAGATTCACGAGTTACAAGTATATATAAACTACTTGATAATTTCCCTCCCTAACAAGTAATTTTCAACCGTTACTTAATGCCCGAGACTTCAAGTGTAGTTTTGTTTTATTTTTAATATACAGTCTTTTATTATGCGTGCAAAGGTATATAATAAAAAATAATAAATCATATTTTTATTAAAAATTGTATCTTTTAATATTATTAATATATTAAATTATAATCAATAATAAAATTTTATCATATATTTTTTAACATATGTTATTAGACAGATATTAAAAAAATTACATATTTTATATGTTTGAAAATTTCACTAGTCGTGCAGCAACATTTATAATAGTTGTGTTTTCTTATTTTTCTACATGTAATATTTATCAGAGGTGTATTATTGATTCTATTTTTTTATTTTCTAATTCACATTACATATAATATAGTAAAATTTATTATTTAATATATTATATAATATTAAAAATATATAATTTCTATCGATTTAACTACGATTAATTCAAAGTCAAATTAGTAAATTGTGGTTTATTTAATAATAATACTAATCTAAAAAATGCAATTATATAACAGACTATAGTGCGTAATGCATGGGAATTCATTCAATAATATAAGAGAATTATTAACTCTAACAAAGGCTGGGGTCTCTGAAGGGTAAACTCCGTCCTTCCTAATTAAACAGCGCACAGAGACATAAGAATAACACCAAAGAGAACCCAGTGCTTGTAACCCTGTAAGCACCTCCATCATCGTCTCCTGGTATTGCTGCAAATTAAAAGGGTAGAAATGTAGCATTACAATTTAGAAAACGGAATTGGCTCATGTAGGCACATACTGAGATACGATAGAACTGTAATTCTGTGCGTGCTCTTGTAAGTTGTAATTAAGCACGTAAAAATCTAATGTTCATCAAATTTTTTGGTATACAGAGATGAAAATAATAAAATTTAAATTCAGAACAGTAGATAAATTATCTCAATATTTTATTATTCAACTAGTTTTATTTAGTAACTTGACCCACATCAAATTAACTGAGTAATTTTTTTTTAAAGTTGTTTGAGAAGGATGATTTAAAAAAAGGTAAACTTTATATATTAAATAAATATATTTTAATTTGGTAATTTTAAAATAAATTATATAAAATAATAAATTTACATAAATTTAATATATTAATAATTTATTTATCATTATATATAATATATAATTTTTTATTTAAAAAAATTATCCTTCCCTCCTTTTTCTTCAAAATTTCTTCCCACTCAAATTTTTAAACCATTTGTGTATTATACAAATATATTATTTATTATATATAAAAAATAAATCTCTCTTTTTATCCCCTTCTCTATCTAGTGTACTCATTTAAGACCATAGATATAATTCACAGCAGGTAATTCCTTTTTTAGTAAAATACATTAGTAGTTTATATGTAAAATTTGAACATTAAATTTATTAGTAGCAAAATAATTATTTTTATGATAATCGTTTTTATATGTAAAATTGAAACATTAAATTAATTATATTTATAGAACACTTAAGTTAACACTCTTACACCCAACCATGTTTGATATGTAAGTGTATAATTTTATAAGTAGAATTTTTATGAAAAAATTGCTAAAAGTTGAAGGGTTAAATTGCATTTTATACGGACAAGGTTAATGTTCATTTCAACAATACCAAATAAATATAAATATGTGTTAAGATTTGTTAAGTTAATGTCTTGAATTTGTTAAATATAAAAATATTTTGAAATTAGTTGTAAAGGTTATTCATAAATTAAATTTTATAAAATTAATTTAAACATTCTGCGTCTATTGTTATGTAGTATCTAAGATTAATTTAAGTATTTGAAATATTAACTTTTATTAAAAATAACTATTTATTGTATAAAAGTATAAAAATATATTTTTTATAATAAAATTATTATTTTAGATTTAAAATCACCTCAGAAACTGAAGTTAACACAAGTTGATAATATTATAGTACTTGCATTGTCCTAATTAAAAATGTTAAAAGATATTGTTATTAAATAAATAAAAATACCCAAAATATTATTACATAAATATATCCAATATAAATAATAAATAACTTTTTATAATATCAAACACTACACCAAATAGCCTTAAAAAAATAATATAAAGTAGTAGGATAAGTTTATTTACTAAAAACTCTACTTTAATCAAAATATCTAATCAAATACACTCTAAATTAATTTACTATCTTTTGATATTTTTTATTATATGAAAAATTGGTTTTGTTTTTTAATAAAAAAGTGACATGGGTATAAGGTGAGCTTGGCCTATTATTTAAAAAGAAAAACAGTGCAACTGTGTAAGTTCAGGTTACGACATTCACATTGATTTAAAAAAAAAAAAAACTACTGACACGTATCACTTGTATTGTAAGATGAGGTTGTTTATTGATTAAAAATCGATTGAGTTTATTTATCATAGCTTCTATCTACCAATCACCATAAACAATAGTTGGGCTGAAAGGAACAAAAAAATGTTTTATAAAGGATTTATTCAATAAAAAATAAAATAGGAAGATTTATGGTTTTTTGACGGACTAATTAAGAATTCAATCAAAAGCCAAAAAAAAAAAATGTGATAGGCTTCTGACCTGGGGCTTGCAAGCTTGACGGAGGCAGAGCTGCAGAGACTGAAAATTTGAGAAAATAAAACAATGTTTCAGGTCGAAATTGATTATCTATGCATTCATAGGAACATACACAATGAACCGGTGAATGGGTGAAATGTCAACAATAGAGCCATTTTTATTGATCCAGACATACATCACAATTTTGTTTACGCAAAAGGGAAAACAACAGAAAAAAATAATAATAAATAAAACATTTAGTAGATTCAAAAAATAAAACGATCAGGAGCATTTAGCAAAGGGTTTACACGGTTGTTGTTGATAAGATATTTTAACTAATTACAAGTTTAAATTATTAGTTAAAAAATTTATCAAATATTTTAATTATTTTGGTAAAATAATTTATTTTAACAGTTATTAATTTTTTATATGGTTATTAATATTTTTAAAAAAGCTACTTCGAGTAAATTTTAAATATGTTTAATAAAATATTTCAGTTGATCAAAAGTTTTAACTATATTTGGTAAAGTAGCTTATTTTGGTAATTAGTAGCTTTTCTTAAATGATTATTAATTTTTTTAAAAAATTATTTCCAATAACTTTTATATTTTCACTTTTTAACTGAAATATTTTATTTATTTTTATTTTTAACATATTTTTATAATTTAATCTTTTGTTTATTTATTTATTTTGATAAGTTTAATATTATTTAATTTTTAATAATAATATTATATTTTAAATTATATTTTAATTTATATTATTTATTTTATTTTATTTTAGTAAAAATATTAAATTGTTTGATAAAAATTTAAAATTATAAAAATAGTATTTTGAAAAAATTATTTAAAATTTATTTATATAAAAATTAAAAATAAATATTTTTATTTTAAAAAAGAATATTTAATTAAATTTTAATATATATTTTTTAAAAAATATAACATATTTATCATATTTTAATTTATTATTTAATAACTTTATTTATCATTTTTACATCTAGTTTCACAGTTAATTTTAACAAATATTTTTTTATTTAATCGATAATTTATCGGTTTAAGTTTTTAGCTATTATTCTAGTTTTCAGATAATTTATCAAACATAGCCTTTATGTTTTCAACTTCTAATTGTAATATTTTGTTTAGTTTTATTTTTAATATATTTTTATAATTTAATCTTTTATTTATTTATTTATTTTTATAATTTTTATATTATTTAATTTTTATATAATATTATTAATTTTGATAGATTTATTTTTATATAATAATAAAATATTATATTTTAAACTAATTTTTAATATATATTATTTATTTTAATTATTATATTATTTATTTTATTTTATTAAAATATTAAACTATTTGATAAAAAATTAAAATTATAAAATATTATTTCAAAAAAATTATTTAAAATTTATTTATGTAAAAATTAAAAATAAATATTTTTATTTTAAAATAAAATTTTATTTAATTAAATTTTAATATATATTTTTAAAAATATAACATATTTATTATGTTTTAATTTATCGTTTAACCATGTTTTTATTTATATGTTTATATTTATCACTTAGTTTAATATTTAGTTTTATCAAATATTTTTATTTAATCTATAATTTATACTTTTCTACTCTTAGCTTTTAATATTCTTTCAGCTTTCAATTTATTTGTTAATTTATTAAATATATCTTTAATCTGTTTTTAAAAAAATTATTTTAACTAATTATAAAATATATTTATATTGTAGTTTGGTTTGATTAAAATATTAAAAAATTTAAATTAAATCATATTAATGTTTGATGGAACAGTTTGACTATTTAAATGTTTAAATTTATTTTTAAAAAACAAATAATAAAAGTAGTATCAAATAAAAATATTATGTTCAGAATCATAAAAAATCATAATTTATAGTTAAAAATAAAAATATTTATAACAAATGAAATAACGTATATTTATATTAAATATGATAACTCAAATATCTGAATATTAATTTTATTTTAAAACACAATAATAAATTAATACGTATATATATATATATATAATTACATATGTTTTTGTTCAATTTTTTAGAAGAAAATTACAAACCAAACCAAATAAAAAAAATTATGATATTTTAAATTGTCAATTCAATTATACAATCAGTGTTTGTTTAGGGTAAGAAAAAGTATTTGTAATAACTATTTTGAAAAAATGAAATACTCAGCCAGAATTTAGTCAGAAAGAAATGTAATTAATTTGTAGGAGTTGAAAATGTTAGAAGGTGAGAACAATTGGAATAAAATTTTGAAGAGTGGGAAGCAAATAGTAAGACAAGAACGCCAAGGAAATCTGGCACCAGAGGTAAATCGTGAATTTCAGCAATCTAAAACAAATGACAAAATTCGAAATAATATTGATTCAAAGTTCAAACACAAAATTCAAGTGCTAGAACTCAATGGTCAATATCTTAAAAAAGTTCAGTTATTTAAATTGATTTAAAATAATAAAATTTTATTTTTAAAAAAATACTATTTCTTATGTAATAAAATACAAATGTAGCATTTTGATTACTTAAAATGAATCCTAACCTTTGCAGGTGTTGATATTGAATTGCACACCGCATAAGTGGAGAAGTTGGACAGCCTGAACGGTGGTGATGCCGAGGCCTTCAAGCATACCGGGAGTTAATTCAAGGGAGCAGAAACATGATCTGTGGGTTGCGTCAATTTCTTTGATTGGATTGCAGCAAGTGTTGGGTGGGTTAGTGGAGTTGATGTAGTAAAGGCATGGAGATAGCTTCTCAGCACACTGAGGAGCAAGTTGCCCATCTGCGAACCCAATTACAGTTATGCCCATCATAAACATCCAACCCATCATTAACTGCATACACAACCTACAGCGATGCATTTTGTTCATGTTTCCAACCTGTCCTCTGCAAATTTCTTTCATTTCGTTATTCTGTTTCGCTTTAATTAATAGTTCCCTTTTCCTATCGCTGATGAAAAGACCAGATGCCCCGTCCTTACATAATTAAACACAACATAAATTACAACTTTTATTTAATCTTTTTAATTAGTTTTATACAATATGTTGAAAATTAAACTTTATTAAATTTTTAATTTAATTTAGATAAAATTATTTATTTAGTTTTAAAATTTTTGTTTTGATTTTTAATTTTTAAAAAACTTATTTTGATCCTTTATCTTTTAATATTCAACAAGTTGGTTCTTTTTTATTAACTATCTTTTGACATTAAAAAAAATCTATCATTCTTTTATAATTACTATCATATTTTCTTTTTCTTACTTCTATCTTTTTTATTCGTTTGGATGATATAAAAAAATAAAATAAAATAATTAAAAAAATAAAATAAAAAAATAAAAATTAAATTTAAAATAGAATAAAAAAATAAATTATTTGAATAAAATAAAAAAATATGATAAAAAATAATATTAATATAAATTTTTTATTATATTTTTTATTGGTATATTATTTATTTTTAAAAAAATTATTTCATAATTTAAAAAAATTAAAAACAAAAAATTAATTTCTTCCCACTTTTTTTTATTTTGAAGAGGAAAATAATTTTTAAAATTTTAATTTTTTTTTTCATATAAGACAAATATAAATAAAAAAATAAAATTCATATAAATTTAAAAAATAAATTATTTTTTAAAAAATTTCATCTAAACAAACAAAACATTCATCTTTTTTTTTTCTCTTTTATTTTTTTTATTCTCCTTTAAAATTAAAAAAATTATCATTCAAATTAACATTACAACCCGCAAATATGTTATAACCACAAAAAAAAAAAAAAACCATCTACACAAAAATTTCTATCATCACAAGAGCTCAGCCTTCCTCACCCATTGTCGCGAGGACGTTTATGTGTGTCTGTTGCGTTAATAGAGGCGGGGCTAAAGAAGGAGGAGAAGAGTGTAGAAAATGAGAGAAGGAGGAAATGGTGGAGGAATTGAGGTAGTGAGATGGAGGTGGTGAAGGATGAAAAGGATAAAAAAAAAAAGAACAAAAAACAAAAGAAGGAAGAGAGAAAATGCCAGCGGTGGCAGTAAATCACATGTAGATGATGGAAGTTTTTTTTATACAAACAAAATATTTGAATTCTGTCAAGGGAGAATTAAAAAAAAATGATCAATTTGATAGGTGTTAAAAAAATTAAAAGATCAAAATAAAAATTTCAATAGTTAAAAATCAAAGTAAAATAAATAAATATATTAGAGAATTAAATAATAAATAAAAATTACATAATATTTTGACATTGATAAATAAATAAATTGGAATTGATTTCAATTTAAGCAATAATGCTTGCAAAAACAATTAAAAAAGTTTTGTTATATTCTTCTACATATTATTTTTGTAATTTTATAAAATAAGCTTTAAATAAAAAAGTATATATATTTATTTTCTTAAAAACAAAATTTTTAAATTTTATTTATTTAATAATTAAAAATTATAAAAATAAAATATAGAAAGATTTAAAATTATTGTTAAAGAAATAAATCCAACTTTTATGGTTGATTTAAGTATTTAAAAGTGTCAAAATTTTATTAAAAATATAAAAACATATTTTTAAATTAAAATGATTAGATATATAAAATCAATCCGATTAAAGTTAAGAAGAGCTGTTTAAAGAAAAGTCAAGATGTGAGATATTTAATAGAAAAAATAAACAAGTACAAACTTTAAATACCATCTTTTTAACAACTTGTTTACATCGTATAAGGTTGAAACACATGATCTTATATAAAATTACAATAATCTATAATTTTTAACTTCTCACCGATATACGACTCCTTGTTTTAGATACCAGTTATCACTATCGTATAAATTTTTTAAAAAATTAGTTTTACTACTTACAGTGTTAATATAATTTGATTATACTAAAATATTCCTATTAAGCATGTTAAAGTAGTATAATACTAATCAGCCCTCCTACTTTTCTGTCTAATAATAATAATTGTTTTAATTATTTTTTATAAGATACATTCTAGAAAGTTTTGACAGTTTTTATTAAAAAATACTTCACAATTTCAATAAAATATTTTTTTAGTTTTCCTTAATAAATAAATTTGTTGAAAACCTAAATTAAAAATCAATAAAGATAAATATTGATAGTGAGATTAAAATTAACGATATTAAATGAAACTAAAATTAATAAGCATTATAATATTTTTTAAAAGATTAAGAAAATCAATAAATTTTACATATTTATACTGATCTGTGTAATTTAGTTAAACATATATTATAAAAGTATCCATGGGAGTAATATAATATATTGTAATGATTACTTTATAAATGAGATTAAAATTGATAAGTTATACTATTTTATAGAAGATCAAGAAAATCAACTAATTCTAAATATTTTTATTAGTTTATATAATATAGTTAAGCATGTTTTTAAAAAATAGTAGGGGGAGTATTAAAATTAACGTAGTGATTAATTTTTTAAAATTTCTGTTGTTGTGTTGTTTAAAATTATACATATAAATTAAGAAAACTTTAATTGATGTATTATATTAATATAATTTTATTAAACTACTCCCAATTCTTTTAGCTTTTTACAACACGATAGATGAATGATGAAAATATGAGATAATTAGTGAGATATAATTATTCTATAACTATTAAATGATCAGAGGATATATGTAAAATAAATAAACAAGTTTTGAATTTTTAAAATAAAAAATTAAAATAATAAAAAATAGAGGGAGTAATTATTAAGAATTATTCTTAATAAATTAGGATATTATTAAAAATAATTAATATTCTAATACGTTAAAATAATGAATAATTTAAGATAGTAAAAATATCAAAGTGAATTTAAAATGATCGAGGAAATAATTAATAAGAAAAGTTACTACTTTTAAGAGTGAAAGAATAGATTTAATAAATAAGAGTTAATTAAAAGATCAAACTTTAACTTCATGAATAGAGATCTCTCACCGTTACTAAAATGTCTTCAATAAAATTAGATATTTAACTTGGTAAATAAAAATAAATATTAGTGTGAAAATTAAGAAACACATGTGTATTTTTAATGTTTTCTATTATTATTATTTTCAATCAATCTTGTTAATTTTGTTATTAAAATTAAAGGACTTAATTAGTAATCAAAGTAAAACCTGGATCCTCTACTAGTGATTGTCACAGTTAAGGATGCCATTCACTGTAAAGCTAAAATCAAGAGGTTGCTAAATTATTATCATAGAGCTAAAATACATATTCAGTACCTTTGTGTTTTAAGAGAAAGAATTACCAAATTAAAGAGTCATAAAATTCTAATTCAGGAGA
The DNA here is from genome assembly GCA_037954105.1 of Canavalia gladiata. NCBI lineage: Eukaryota > Viridiplantae > Streptophyta > Magnoliopsida > Fabales > Fabaceae > Canavalia > Canavalia gladiata. The sequence goes on along the minus strand of CM075667.1, from coordinate 16,228,831 downwards.
CTTGGAGGGGAAAAAATCCTGTACAGTGAGAAAGTCATTAAAAGGAATGGGTGATGGAAGATTTAACTAATTTACGTAAAGTCATAAATTTAATTTGGTGACATAAAAGCAACAATTTGTGGTTTGCATTAATTTGAGCAGGTTCGGTTTGACATGTGAAAATATACATATTTACTTATATACTATGATACCAAATGCTATTGCAAAATAAAAATATATTTAAATAAATATAAAATTTAACATTATAATTTTCATTTGCAATGTCTCGTTAGAATAACATTTACATACCAGGAAAAACTATTGTTTACGAATCACAGAATGACCAATAACACAATTTTATGGAAAATTTTATTTAATATTTTAAGTGTATACAACTTCCCTTTCGTATTAATTTTAATATAAAAATAATTGATATAGGAGAGTAAAAAACAAATGAATAACTCATGAAACATTATTGAAAATGACACTTCAACAATTTATATAAAAAAAATTGAAAATAGAAGGAGGTGAGGGACCAGGTCCTCTAATCCTGATCGTGTATGAAGATTCCAACTTAATATTTTGAAGTAGGTTGGAGGCAGATGTACTAATTATCGTGCTTCACTCACCTAAAAAAATATCATGATTCAAACTGAATGATTCTGTATGGACCAAAAATTGATTCTCCAATTTGATTCCGAACAATCCATTATCCATCCACTTACTCCCTAACGAGTCTAAATAGACTATAAAATCGAAGTTGACCTTTGATCGTCTTAAAGGTATCAAATATCGAAGCATAAAATGGTTCAAATGAAAAAAAAAAGGGATTGGTTTTGACGTGCGTACCAAATTCATGAATTTTCTTTTCTAAAATGCACCAACCAAATCTTGTTCATGGATCCCTACCGCCTTTGGCTAACTGTTGCATAGAAAGGACCATTCTAAATTTCCAGAGGTCAGTACAGGTAGAAATCAGATTGATATTTTAAATAATTATAATCATGTATACAATACATCTTCTTCTTCTTATATTTCTCTTCTTGTTATGTCATATATTATATTGTATTTTTTTATTCTTTTCATCTTGTTCTACCAATTTTCGTATGTGTATCAACTACCAACATTTTGCTATTTTAAAATCAATTGTTTGTCACTGTTAAATGAATCGCACAACTATGTCCTCCACAGGGACATGTTTAATTTATTCTTTTTGGTTGATTTCAAATCGTCGAGAGAACGTTTCATCACAAATTAATGAGTAAAGAAGAAGAAAGTTCAAAATCCCTAGGAAGAGCTAGAAAAAAGAAGACATAAAGGAGTTAAATGGTGGGATGTCGCACAAAAATGTTACAAGACACTGACTGGTGTGGCTTTGGTTCATGAAACAGCGAATTTAAGGGAATAAATTAATTTTGATAAGAATAATTCTAAACTATCAAACATAATTAAAATGAGTGTCCAAGTATGTGTTTATTTTACTCTCTTACCCCATGTTTGGTTGTGCGTTATTTGATACTAAATCCAATGTAATAAATAATAATTAAACGTTCGTTTGCACAAATTCTATGCGAACCAGACATGCACTTAACCATGTAACCATGTTGCACAAATCTCAAATTCAAGAACACATTTTCTCAAACGGTAATACATAGAGACTCTAAGATTAATCAATTCCTAAATTTTATATTAAAATGCGTGATACTTGGAGTGGATCTAATGAATATCTAAAGAAGGCTAAAAGTAAATAAATTTCAACCCATGAAACACGGTACAACATCAGACGTGAATACAATACAATATAGACATAAAATATGAGAAATCTTAAAAGAAGTATAAGACATAATATAACTAGTCCTTTTGATATTTTTTATAAGATAATTTTAACTAAATTACATAAAGCAATAAAAGTAGTTAAAATTACTACCTCGATTTTATATATTTTATTATTTAAAGATATGCTCATAAAATAAAACAATGATATATTTTATCTAAAATGTTCACATGCACAATTGCACCTAGTCCTGAACATTGTGAGTCCCGTTGAAGACCCCGTATACCATTGTGAGCCCAAGAGCAGAAAGTACAATCAGCAAAGTTGAGTTGTGTGCTTCAATCCAAAGAAAAAACGTGAGTGAGTATGCAGATTGAATGGCCCAGCCCATTGTGGAAAACCCAATGAGCAAAAATAAAAAATAAAAAACGGGAATTACGAAGTTACCCTTTGCAATATTCCAATTTCCGAGTTTGTAACGGATAACAACGCACAATCCGATTGTGAAGGAAGTTGGAAGGTGGAGAGTTTATTGAGAGTGGGGGAAGTTCAATCTCAATGGCCACACTCAGTTTTGGCATCGGTACGTCAAGTTTGAGTGCCGCCGCCGCTAGTTTTCGTACAAGAAGAAGCAACTGGAGCAATCACAGTCGCAGTCGCAGAACCAAAATTTTATGTATTGGATGGGTAACTAAACTAAACTGCTTGTGGTGTGATATTGTGTAGCAACCTGCAAATTGCAACTTATTTGAAAGATTTGTTGTGGGAAGGAAGGACCCGGAAGGCGTGCTTGGCCCACCCCAAACAGGCCACCTGGCTAGGCTCGATTTTCGGAGGCGCCTTGAGAGAGATTCAGAAACCCGCGAAGCTTTCGAGCGTCAAGTCCGTGAAGAGAAAGACCGTCGTCAAGCCCTTCGACAAGTAACTATTTCTCTCAATCCTTTCTTATTTATCCAATTATTCATCCCTCTTCTTAGTCTTCTTCTTTCTTCCTTTTTTTTTTTTTATTTCACTTAGTCCCGTGAGGTTCCCGATACTCCGCAAGATCTCGTTGAATACTTCCTTGACACCGAAGCTCAGGAGATTGAATTTGAGATTGCAAGAATGAGACCGCGGTAATTTAACTCAACTATTCACTATTCACTACTCACTGTTACTGTTTTCTCATATGTCTTTATCTTCCGTGGTGATTCAATTCACTCTTGGATGCAGATTGAACGAAGAATTCTTTTCACATCTAAAATTTGAGTTAGGAGAGCTTCGATTTGCGGTTAACAAAACACAGGTAGGTTACTAACTTGTGGTACTTATATTTGAGTTGAAAGAATCCTCTGGTGGTTTTACATTGAAGGTTTGTGCAGCATACGGAGGACAGACTGATTGAGCTGGAGGCTCTGGAGAAAGCCGTACAAGAAGGAATAGGTTTGTGAAAGAAAGCAAGACTTTGTAGGACTTAACCAAACCAAGATATAAGCTCATTCCTTGTTTTTATCTTCTAATGCAGAGGCCTATGATAAGATGCAATCTGAACTCATAAAAGCCAGAGCAAGCCTAACCAAAATCCTAACATCCAATGATGTGAAAGCAACTGTATGTTGTGTTCACCGCTCTTTTATTAAGTTTGTTCCCTTTATTCCAGTTATGCTCACTCTAATTTATCTTGAATGCAGTTGCTGGAGATGGTTGAAAAAAATGAAATTAACAGATCTTTGTTAGCGCTTCTTGATGAAAACATTGCAAATGCCCAGAGGGGCAACCAGGTAACAACAATTGGGAATTTTTTCCATCTGATTAGCAGCATCCATGTGTGGAACTGTCAATTTTGAGGCAAAAAAAAATAATCGCAGTATGAGTATCACTTGCTTGTAACCAATAAGTTAGGACCCTTTGAACATTTCCCTGCCACATGGCTGGTAAAACAAAGTCTCCGAACTGGCACATGGGACATTAATTGACCTACCATTGTAGGAGCATGATTTCTTTTGAATAATGAACAATAAAACTCGAGGTTGTGGTGTGCATACTTTGTAACTGACATCGAGATTGGTGTTTGTTTTCTGCCTCATTAAGTGACTAGGTATTGCATGTTATTTCCTTGATGCAGAAACAGGCTGCAGAATACATGGAGAAGCTCCGCGGTGCTGTTCTCAAGTACATTACAGTTTAGTTCATATAGTACGTTTTTTCCCCCTCTTTACTACTATTAATATTTGTGGAAATTAATGCTGTCCATAATTGTATGAAACTGAGATATTGTAGCAGATTTCTCCAATGTGATATCAGAGCCAACGAATTGTAAATTTTGAAAAACGACCTCTGCCTCTTTAGCTGAAAAACCGATGAAAATTGATTTTAAAATCACAATATACACTTCGTGTTAAGAATTGTTCAGTTTGATTCTGGACAAGCTTAAAGGATGGATGAAGCAAGTATACTTGGTGTAAATAAAATGGGCATACATTGCGAACTTATGATCTAGTTAAAATTGAAGTATTACGATGTTCAAAATATTGCTGTGGAATTAGAAAGTAATATTGTTGATCTATTTCAATATAATGAAAATATACATACCTCGAATATGATGTGGTTTTTAAAAAAAATTTCTTTAATAATTTGAAGAACCTATGTACATTCACCCTGAAATCAGTGCAATCAACATTTTGATTTAATAAAGTGGAAGATATATATAAAAAAAATCTCTCAGAGTTTGAAAGTAAAATGGATTACGGTTTAGAATGGTGCCTTGTCACTATGCTTCCACGTTGCTTATAAGTCAGGTATGTAATCATCTAAAAGATATGTGTCAGGTATGAAATCGACTAGAAGGTATATAATAATTTTTTTTATTAATGTTATTAACAACGTATTTAGCTTTTTATTTGAAATTTGTAACTTAAAATTCAAAATTTGAAAGTTTTAATTTTATCCAAAATAAATTTAAATTTTTTAATATCATTATATTATTTTATTTTTTATTATTAATTTTACAAATATTCAAAAGTATTTAATTATATCCAATATTTTTTTAACTAGATTTCTAAAATATTAAGTGTTTAAAATTAAAATATAATAAATAATTTTGTTAATTATTATAACAAATAAAAAATTTAAATATTATATTTGTTATAAAAATATTTTATTATCAAATTATCAGTAATTATAATAATTAAAAGTTTTCAATTGAAACAATTTAATAATGATATTTTTATATATTATCTATATATATAATTTAATAAATGGGATCTATTAATTTTTATCCCATGAAAATTTTTATATACATATTAATTTATTCAGATTATTAATGTTCTTATGTAACAATTCAATGATAAAAAACAATTTAGATTAAAATATAAAAAATTTATCTATTATTATTATGATCTTTATCATTAAGTATCTAAATTTAATCAAAAATTTTATTATATTTATTTAAATAATTAAATTATAAATATTATAATAAAATAAAATATTTTAAAACGTGATATATTAATTTTTAGACATTTTATTTTTAACAATTTTTCACTTGTATTAGAGTGAATTGGTCTATGTCTCATTCTCAAATCTCACTTGTATTTATCCAATTTTTTGCAATAAATACCTTTATGAATGGATTTCCAACATTTTTTCTACTAATCTTTTGAATTTTAACATCTTTATTTTCAATAATTTCTTCAATCAAGTGATTTTTTTGCAAAATGTGTTTGAACTTTTGATAAGATCTTGACTCTTTTGTTTGAAGAATGGCTCTATTGTTGTCACATAATAATGAAACTAGTCTCTTTATTGAAGAAATTACACCAAGTTTAAATATGAACCTTTTCGTTCAAACTACTTCTTTAGCAGTGTCACTTGCTGTCATAAATTCTGCTTCAGTTGTCGAATCAGCTATCATAATTTTTTGGATACTTTTCCAATTCATTGCACCACCATTTAAGGTAAACAAATAACCTAAAATAAATTTGCTATCATCTTTGTTGAATGCAAAACTAGCATCTATCTCTAAGGCAAAGCTAACGGGAGTATAACCTTTTAGTTTTAGTTCAGAATCTCCATATATGAGGAATTGATCTTTGATTCTTCTTAAATATTTAAGAATGGTCTTTACCACTTTCCAAGGCTTCTCATGTGAGTCTACTTGATATCGACTACATACAATTAATGCATAAGCAACATTGGACCATGTATAAGCTATGATATACATGGTAACTCCCAGTGTACTTGCATATGGTGTTCTTTTCATGCATTCTTTCTGTTCAAGGATTTTAGGATAGTCTTTCTTACTGAAAGTAACTTTCAGTTCCTATTAGCAAATAGAGTATAAATTTCTTAAGTATGACTCTTTGTTTAATCTCAAAATTTGTATGTATGAAGTTAAAAAACTTCTCATTTTAACTTCTTATTACATCTTTAAAGATTAATTTTACACACCAGTTTATACTAATGTAAATATAATTTATTCTTAAGCGCTTGAATAACTTTTTATAGGATAATTTCATCCAAATTTACCCCTAAATTTAAAGTTTTTAGTGTGCTTATTTAATTTGTTATATATACTTTAAAAATATATAGAACTAAAATATAATTTGATTTTGTTTTATTGTTATTAAATTTTATAAGATTTGATACAAACAATCAAGAAAGTGGATAATAAACTTTCTTACAAAATTATCATCTTTTTATATATAGACTATGAATTTTTTTATATAATGATAAAAATAATAGTTTGAAAATATAATTTTATTTTAATTATTTTAATTTTTATCATTAAATAAATCTTAATGCTAACATGTTTAATAATATTTATAAGTTAATCCAAAATTAAAATTGTTAGTCAAAAAGCTTGGGTAATATAGTTATATTTAATAAAGTAATTTTTTAGTTAGTTAATAGTGCTTGAGTTAGTATTTTTTTTAACTTTTTTATCTCTTAATTTAAAGTGTTTTCTTGTTATTTTTTATGTTTGATATTTTTTTATAATCCCCTTTTACCTATTTTTTTATTTTTAATATTTTTTGTATAATTCCTCATTTACGTATATATTTTGAGAAGCCTAATGCTCATTCTCTTATAACAATATTGTTAATTTATTGTAAAATGGTAGGTATGTTTATTTTTATTGTTTTATTAATTTAATATTATGTTATTTATTTTAATTATTATGTCTATTTCATATTTTTAAATAAATTAAATTTGATCTTTAATGATAAAAAATTAAAACTAAAAAATAAATACTTTTAAAAAATTATTTAAAAATAAAATATATTTAAGAATTTTTATTTTAAAAAAAAATATATCACATTTATTAAGTTTTAGTTTACTAATTAATTATGATTTTTTAATATTCTTTTATATTTATTAATTGATTTAATAATTAATTTTATTATATTTTTAATTCAATCAATTAATTTTTTAAATTTTAACTAATTTATTTATTAATTTTACCATACATAAGTTTTATGTCGGTGTAAATCTTTCAGCGCACATTAAAAGATATTCTCTCTCATAACCCGAGTCAATTCATTGACACCTGTGTAAGATTGGGTAATTTTAACCACTTGTTCCCCGTCACTTCCTTACTCCTCAGTGAACCTTTAAATATAAGTGTGATAGCAGATTGATTTTTCTTCTTTTCTCTTGCTAATACTATGTTATCATTTGAAGTTAAATGGGAATGAAAATAAGTAAGTTGTAAGATAGGATTTACGAATTGGTTTGTTTTCTTTAGCTTGGTTGATAAATAGATTTAAATTTATTATTAAAATATTTTTTAAAATATTAGGTTTATTAAAAAATTTATTTAATTTATTTAAAAATTTATTTATTTTTATATATTATATTTATATAATGTTAATATATTTATAGAATTTATTTAAAAAATTAATTTTAAATAAAAAAATTATATTTATAAAATTTTCTGATATTTATTATAAAATTTATAAATATTATTTTAATTTTAAAATAAATATTTTATATTTTATTTTAGTTGTTTGTACCTGTATTTAAATTTGTATATATATATATATATTATGTGTATGCATTATTTTTTTATATATATTATTATATTTATATATATTATTATATTTATATATATTATTATATTTATATATAATTAATGTTTAATATATATATTTTAAAATTATATGGTTAAAATTATGAATTTTTTATTTTATTAATTTTAAGGTTTAAATTTTTTTAATTATTTATTTATATAAGTTTTTAAATTTATTTATTAATTTTTTTATATTTTTAAATTTTAAACAGATTTATAAATTTTATAAAGTTTTAAATAAATTAAAATTTTAAAAAAAATTATCTCAGATAATATTTCTAGGCTTAAATTTTAATATTTTTAAATAAACTATATTTAAACACTAAAAATTAAAGGTCAATTTTTTATCCTAAAGTTAAGCTATTTAATTTATACTACAAATTGATTTAATAATTTATATTTTATACTATTTTTATTTTTTTATCATATCACCTATTATATATATATATATATATATATAATTTCGTATATTTATATTATGTTGTAAAGTTTATTCTTGAACTTTGTGTACAATGGCTGTGAACTTTTCTTTTCATGTGAAGAGATTATCTGCTGTCTACTTTTTTCAAAAAGTTTAGGTGGGTCACTGTATGTGTGTGTTACTTAGTAATTTAAGAGTGTAGTGTGCACATAATTTGGTGCTCCAATAATAAAGTATTTGGAGTTTGTACCCCTTATATATGCGAGCTAGATGGATGTGGCCATACAACAGAATACAACATGGTAGACATGGTTCCTAAACTGGGGGTTCCTTTACTGCTTCTCATGAACCTTGTCATTTACATGGCTGGTGGCACCGTACAATCTGCTGTCACCGCACGATCCCAGCCTAACCCAGTGGAGTTCATCAAGTCCTCATGCAGGGCAACACGGTACCCTGTTTTATGCGTGCAATGCCTGGTGGGCTACGCAAGCGTGATTCACCAAAGCGACCGTCAACTAGCCATGACTGCTTTGTCAGTGAGCATATCCACGACTCGATCCTCAGCATCGTTGGTGAAGAAGATGTTGAAAGCAAAAGGCATGAAGCATAGGGAGTACTTAGCTGTGCAAGACTGCATAGAGAACATTGGTGATAGTGTGGACCGACTGAGGCAATCGCTTAAGGAGCTAGCACGAATGGGTGAGGCTGACTTCATATGGCACATGAGCAACGTTCAGACATGGGTTAGTGCTGCTCTCACCGATGATAACACTTGTCTTGATGCTTTTTCTCATCCCTCCATGAATGGAAACATCAAGAATGCCATTAAGGATAGACTCCTCCATGTTGCTCAACTCACCAGCAATGCACTCGCTTTGGTTAATCGCTTTGCCTCAAGGCACCCAACTGCCACACACACTCAAACTCCTTAAAATGAATCTTAATTATCCTTGCCGATGCTTCTTGTTCAGTCTAGCCATATATGTTCCGTCTTTGGTACTTTCTCTGTCATGCATTCTGTATGCCATAAATGAGCGTTTTGAGTGCCTTTGTGTCGTTTTTCTAAGATAGGGGTTTTGTGTGTGTATATATATATACGGCCCTGCATCTATCAGGTTATTGTTCTGAAGAGTAGAGTGCTTTTATGTCTTGTTTAAGTTTGGCTATATATATGAGCTTTTTTCGGTTGAAACAAGTAGACTGAGCAATTCAAAGAGGGATATAAATCTGTAAACATCTATTATTTTCAGTTATTAAGTCGCTACCCCTCAGCCTCTGATGCGCTTAGTTTTAGAATTCATCAATTTGCTTTTAAACTGGCTAATTCATCAATCTATTGGTTTCAAGATGTTTTGTGGAATTTTGTAAACATATCATACAACTCTACTTCCTAAATCACTGTCAAAATCAAAGTCCTTTTTTAGGTTTTCACCAAATTAGCATAATCTTTAAGATATTACATTCTTTTACATAATATCAGTTTGGGTTTACACCAACTACGACCCAAACAAATATCATGTTTACGATAATTAATACTCTGTTGTTTTTTTACCAAATTATAACATTAAGAAAACATGTAATAAGGTTAATTAATACATTAATTGTAAAAGAAGTTAACATAATTTTTTAAATTTATTTTCATTTAAAGTAAAAAAATTAATTCTTATGTTAATTATAATTCATTATGCATTTAAAAAATTTAATAATTATAAAAAATAATAATAATAAATCTTTCTGAAACTTCATAAAAAACCTTGTATTAAGAAATACTAAATATTTTTAAGGGATCTTTAATAATGATACATAATACTAGTTTCTTCCACTAGCTCGGTAACCCGGAATCGGGAGGACTCTGAAGGTAAAAAAAAAAACATGGTGATGAATAGCAAAAAGGATGGTTTCCACAGTGTTAATTTTGCAATTGTCCTTCAGAAAAATGATCCCTATACTTTAATAGTTAGTTGTTTCTTCTTTTGTTTTCCGTTTTGTGGCTTTTGGTTCGTACTTTAATAGAGGACAATCATGAACTTTCTTTAGTCATAGCCGACCAGATCTGCTTGAGCTTGAAGCTGAGGTCCCACGGCACAAATGTTCTATGCACAGTGTTTATATAAGAGACAACTGTGACATTCAGCGATCACATATATTCTTAGAGCCTAATCATCTTCCAGGTCCACCTTTAATATTTCTCATCATCATTTTGGTTTGGTGGTCATGCATTATTGGTTAAAGTTGGATACCCATCCATTCTGGTTTAGTGCCTCGAGGTGATTATGGGGTTAGTTAGTTACCAAATGATTTGTTTTTAATTTTATTGTATGGGTAAAGAACCAACAAATTTCAAATCGTGAAAACGAAAGGAATGGATGATTTCGGAATTCAATTTGTAAAAGATAAAGTTGCATGAGGCGGATAAGCATGAAATACTCGAGGTGATTATTTATGCTGGATTTAATAAGTTATTTCATTACATAAATAATTTTATCTTAGATAAATCAATAAAATTAAGATATTATATTAAAAAATTATATTTTTTATTATATTTTATATAAAATTTTATTAATTCATTTAAGATGAAATTATTTATTTTTATAGCTTAATTTACAAAACCTCGAATAATATGAACACAAATGAAATTCACTTGCATGATAATAACAAGATAATTTAAAAGAGCTTAAGTGGAGTTTATTTGAACTTGGAAATAATTTTTGACTTTATAATTTTTTGTACTTATTTTAATAAAATTTATTAAAAAAATAATCTTTTCAAGTTTATTTTAATCATTTTAATATTCAATTTTTATGCTATGGTAACTAAATTTATAATATAAATTATTCTTATATAAAAATATATGAACTAAATATTGAATTAAACTAATTATTTAAATACATTCTTAATTGAGCAACGATCGAGACTGGTGTTTATTCTTTTCCTTCTGAGAGAAAAAGAAACGCAAAAGAATCGAAAGGAATACATAAGAAACACATAATCTTTAGGCCCGACATACATGTCTTGAAAGCAGAGAAAATCATATTAAATTAAATTTGTTAAAAAGACGATATCTTTGGCAACCATTCTTTTTCTTTCTGGTCGACATTTTGTCAATGACAATTGACTGGACAAACACCGCACGATAGTAAAACTTAATTTACAGTTGAGTGATGTATATCACATGCATTGAAAAGTATATACCAAACTTTTAATGAATATATATATATTAAAATGATAAGCCATATCACATTGGAATTTTCTATGAAGCTTCCTGAGGGTTTGTGAAACAATCAACCAAAAACTAAAAAAGCTGCGCCCATTCTTTTCCGTAAAAAATGAAATGCTACTTTCAAAAGGTTTTTTTTTTTTTTTTTTTTGAAGTGGGAAACAAAGAAACAGAAAGAAAAACACCAAGATAGACTAAGGCATATACACTTGTGCAAGCCAAGTGGGGCATGAATGCCGGTATGTAATCTGGTCTGACCGGAATATACCCTTGATTTTGAGACCTAAAGCCAAGGAGAAGTCTCAAAGTGTCACCATAACCAAGCCAACCTGGTTACTGTTACCCCTACAAAAAAGACACACATCGTCTCCATAACAATGAAAAAAATCAAAATATAGAAGTATGAGGGTTATGAATTTATTATATTAATTAACTAATATATAAATTTAAAATTATATAAAAATATAAGCATCATAAATTTTGTTTATTCTATTATATTAAATAAATATGGGACGAGGTGAATATTAAAATATCCTTAATTATACTCATTTTCATCAATTTTTCTGTGAATAAATACCTTAACTTAAAATTCATTTAATGGATTCTTTTTATTGTGGATAATTTTTACAAATACATTTAAAAATTTTAACTGATTTTTATTTTATTTTATTTTCGTTCTATATTCCATACATACTAACGTAAAATTTGAAACTACTCTAAAAATAGCTTGAGGTAAATAAACATTGTTACTTGTTAGGTCTAAAGTGCACTTAACATAGTAGTACACTTTCTAACACACATAGCTTCGGCCTAAAGAGCAAAACAACATTTCATATGGGCGTTATACTAAATAAAGAAAAATTATTAGAAATTTATTATAACGTGTAAATCTACTTGGTCCATCCATAGTCCCAAAACAAGTGAGATAATTATAGAAAATTTCTTTTCTTTTATTTATTTTTAATTTTTATTTAAATCTCACATATTTGTAGTATAATAAAATTACTTATTTAGTAGATACTTTTCTAAATACAACATCTTATTTTTAAAATTTTAAAAATGCATATCCCTAAAATTAACCACTTATTAAAATATATTTACAATTTTGAATTTTTCTATTTTTTAAGCCAAATAAAACACTTGCATAATGATTAATAATGTTTGTTATACATCCATTAGTATCCTGTAATCGTTGTATAAAGTAAGGCGAAATAACATACTAAAAAGTAACCTTGGGGAAAAAAAAAGAAGAAGAGAAAAACGCATATGTGAGGTATCATTTATATAAATATAAAAGTTTAGCATTTCCAAATTTACTATTATATCTCTCTAAATATGATCATTGCTAAAACAAGGTTTAATTACAATTTTTTATTTCTCTATTTTAGATTATATATGATTTTAGTCTCAATTTTTTTAACTAATTGAAAATTCTATTTTACATTATGCAAATTTAGTTTTTATTGATTTTTTATATTTCCAATTTTTTAATTTTTTCCAATTTTAGGAATTTATAAAAAATTAGAATAAAAATTATTTTAAAATTATACTGTATGAAATTTAAAATAAATTTGATAAATTTTGAATGGTTTGATGTCATAAAATTAAAATTGAAAGAAAAAATTAAGATTCTTCTTTTATTCTAGATAAAATTTAATATTTTGGTTCGTAAATATTGAGTATAACATAATTTAATCCATTCAATTTGTAGATATTAGAGTAAAAATAAAAATTTGATTTTAGATAAAACACAATCAACAAAGAAATCAAATTTTTTTTAATTTTACAAATATAAAATTTAATTAGTTAAAAAATTGAAGAATTAAAATTATGTATAAATCAAACTATATGAATCAAAAGTGAAATTAAGTTTGAAATATGTTATGGTAACTTATGCACCAGATCTTTTTTAATGTAAACAACAAATATTTTTTATTATAGGCAACTTTATTCAAGAAAATATTTACAACATAGTAAGATTAACTCTCCCAAATACACATAATTATTCTAACAATTAAAAAAATATGATGCTCAGTGCAAATCATTATAAACTAAATATATGTTTGGTTGTTAATCTCATATAGCTCAAAGATGAAATAGGTAGTTACAAAAAATTTTAAAAATTTTAGTTTGATTTGATAGAGATAAAATAAATAGTTACTAGCTTTTCTATAAACGCTCCTAAAAGTAACGTCTCACTTTCAGTTAATGGATAAAACTAATTTTACATCTATGCCATTTTTTTCTCTTTAATCTCTATCTATTTATCTTAACCTTTTTTTTTCATTTTCAAAAAAAAAATTTCTGGAATTTTTTATTATAAAATATTTTATTCTTGTTGATAACAATTTTAAATTATAAAAATAAAATAAATATCCTTTTATAACAATGTTATTTAAAATTTATTTATCAAAATTATCAAATAATTAACTTTAATTTAAAACAAATAAAAATTTATTTTAAAAAATATAATTTTTATTAAAAAATACATTAAATAATTAAATAATTAAATAAATAAACAAAATCATCAAATCTTTTTTTAATATACAATTGACAAAATAATTATAAACTTATTTATTTTTTATATTAATACATACAAATAAAAATATATTAACAAAATATATTATTTTAATTTTTAACACAATAATTTACTTTAAATAAAATAAAATAATAAATTTTATAATTGCAATAAAAAATTTATAATATTTGAGCTTTGATCTAATTATATTCTCAGTTATCATTTTATTTTTATCAGCTACTTTAGCGATTAATTTTATTAAACAAATTTAATTTAATCTGTTAATTTTTCATGTTTTAGCCCGCTAGTTTTATCAAACAATAATGATCCCAAAATACAATTTAGGGAAGACCATCGTTGGGTATTACAAGCTTTCATCAGAGGAATAGATTTGTTGTTAACAACAAATTTGAATTAGAAACCTTCAACTGTGTCTTGCTAAACAAATTTATGCCCTGAATTAATATTTGAAACTTTTCTATCCGAAATCTAAACTAACAGGTGCATGTCTGGAAGAGTTTTTCTCAAAAGAAAAGAAAAAGAAGTTACCTTATGTTCCATCGTGATCTCGGAAACGGAAACCCTTTGAAAAAGACCTTGTTTTTTAAAAAGTTCTATAGAAAATATTCTCAAAAAAAATTAATTATGTCCTTAAAATAAGTTGAATCAGATTTAAACTTGTTGGGCCTTCATTCTTTAAATGTAAGATCAGTCATAATATGGAAACACAGACAATTTGTTTTTAAGTACAAACTCCTGTGAAGCTAAAGGGAGGATGGATGGATGCCTCATGATCGGAAGAATCACTGTAATCCGCGTATCGAACATAAACGCAATTAAACCAAATTTGAAAAAGTATATTAACAAACAAATAGGAAAAATAATAAGATTAAAAAAATTAACTCACCCTTATATTAAAACTATATTCTTATGCTCCAAAATTTAATTTAATAGAGCCTCGGCAAGTCAAAATTAGCTCGTCTCCTTGCGCATTTTTCACATTATGTTTTTCCTCGCCCGAACATTGTCCAGCTTCGGTGTTAAGTTTCTTTTTCTGTTCTCACTTATCAGAAGAAGAGAAGGGGGAGGGGGTGTTCTTCCGAATACGAGCAAATGTTTCTGCGTTCCTTCAGATATAAAGTGGCATTACTCCGCTGGGCGTACAGTAGTAGTAGGAACAGATGTCATTTTCATATTATCCTTATCCTCTTTGAACTTAGATCCCTTATCATAATTATTATGATAAAGAAAGCCAACAGGATTCAATCATTTCATTATTGCGGAAGATCCATTCTACTTTTTTCTCAACAAATATCCATCACATGATAGGAGAACCAGATCTCCAGGTTTAAGTGTGCCCAAACAGAAACCAGGAGAAAGACGTCTATCATTTTATTGCACACGTATTACAATGCACATTTCTTTTAGATTGTGAATGTGAAAACTATATATACTGTCCTTTTAAAGATCAAAAGATAGGAGCGGAAGATTCCTTACCAGTAACCACTATTAATTGTCATAGAGAAGTAATCAAGAGACATTTCAACGCCTATAATAAATCTGCTGCACAACACACGAGTTTGAACTAAATTGGCAAAATGTTTTTAAGTTGCAGAAATCGTTTCCTAGACCAATTCACGAGGTTCATTTCCGTAGAAATTGAGAAGAGAAACACGATGATCTTGTGCAACAAAAAAGGTACGGCAAAAACTAAATTAAAACTTGGGAAAATCGAGTTAAAGTCCGTAAAAACCTTGAAACATTAAACCGCGACATTACTCATGGAACGCACAAGAAGCTAACGAAATGCAGTTTTTTTTCATATGGAATGCACAAAATGGACTGCACCTGAGTTACTCAAATTATATGAATTCACTAAAACAAAACGAAAGTAAACAACTCAAAATTTCCCAACTTTTTTTCCAATCAAAACTATTTAAATGTCAAAGTCACACAGCAAGATATAAATTGTCAATTGCGTTTTCACATGAACTGCCACCTTCCATCAAATTTACTTCATCTGGACAATTCCCGCACTGATCAGCTTTTGAATCTTGTTCATCACCATTGGATTCTTGGTGTGTTCCTGTGCGGCTTTGGGATTTTCCTGGAAATCAATCAATACCTGCATATACAACAGTACACACACCCAATTCTAATAAGCACATCATACTCTTGTTACACCACCGCAATACACACCATCATTCAATCAAGAAGGGAGCAAACCTGTCTCATAACAGGGTCTTGGAGGATGTTCTGAATCTCTGGGTCCTGCATTGCCTTGGCCTGCAAAAATACAAAATTTAAAATTATATAGAATAAATATATAATTTCTAACCGGGATGATTTTCACAGTAAAGACTTCAAATTAAAAAGATCTCATACTTGTCTCTCCTTCAATTCCTCAGGACTTAAATCTCCTCGGCTAGCCTTGTTAATTTGTTGTATGCACCTGGTTGGATGTTAGAGGATTAGGCACACATTATTTCATTCAAGATAAGAACTGAAACAGAGTGCCAAAATGTAGACCAATATCATACCTTCCCATGCCATCAAGCAACTCCTGGTTGTTAGGATCATGTTTCAATCCTTCCCTATATGTTTCCAAGGCCTTGTCATATTCTTTCATGAAAAACTGTACCGCACCTTTCCTAGTATAACCCTTTACGAAGGTTGGATCAAGTTCAATGCACTTCTCTGCATCCTTTAAACCTTCAGGCATTGCTCCCAATTTAGTGTAGCATGCTGCTCTGTTACTATAAGCCTGAAAGCATAAAGTATTGAAACAGATTAGGACCAGCTTTTGCCACTAAACATAAGGACTATCACCTCTGTTCAAAGACTACCATTACCCTAGGATCTTTTGGATTTCTTCGTAGAGACTCTGTGTAATGCTTCACAGCCTCAGGATACTTCTGCTCCTTAAAAAACTCATTTCCTGCATGTCAACATTTCCAGTAATTCATAAATAGATAATAAGAGAAAGATAAAGTCCAAAGTTTTCATAGTTATGGTAGTTCATTCAAATGAGAAATGATGCTTGGTGAAAATGAAGAAACCAGAAACTCAAGATTAAAGAAATCATACCTTTTTCTCTCTCTTCGTCAGCTATTTTTGGATCAAAATATTCTTGTTGTTCTAGTTCTTTCTTTGCCTTTTCAGCTTCATTAAGTTTCTTCAAAGTGTCAGGGTTGCGGTGCTCAGTGAGTGCTTTTTGGAAAGTCTCAATGGCAGATTCATAATCCTTTGAGCACTTTGCCATTTTCACCAAGGCAGTTCCTTTCCTTGTCAAAGCTCTTGCTATCATCTTATAATCTGATCTTAGTTCTCTTCCTCTTTCAACAGCCTTGTCACAATCGCTTATGCATTCCTCATACTGAAAAGATATTAATCCAGGAATAGTTGTAAGAATGCAAAATGCAGGGAAGATGGCATGGATTAATTTTTTTCACATGACTTGTATCAAATACATGCAATAAAAATCAATGACCCTATTTAAATAATCACTGAGGCACACTGGGTAAATTTGACCAAACTCTGTCCAGCAAACATGCAACAAAACTGCTGTAATGTTAATGGCTTGTTCAGTGTGAATGGCATGTTCAGTGTGAATGGCATGTTCAGTGTGAAATTTGACAGCAACCCTTATCCTTCTTTATCCCTAAATCCAACATATTATGAGCTGCCTAACAAAAGATTCATGTATCTTTAGTCACAAACACGTTGGAGATGTTTGACAGTTGGGTACACCAAATTATCTTGTATATATAGGTATAACCTTGTGAGATCTCAAAATCCCAGTAATCTTGAAATGTCATTGTAAAGTCCTTGAGGCTTGAAGAAATCAGGCATGTTAGATTACACGATTCTCTTAAACTTTGGTGGCATAAAACAAAGTAAGTTGTGGGGTCACATGCTTGACTGGGATATTGGATGCCCATAGCATATGAGTTGTTACTTTGACTTAAATCCTTTAGTAAGCCTTTTTAAGCTTTGAGAATTTATTTTTATGTAGATTACAGGTATCTTCCACAGGAAGAATTCCACTCAAGTCGGAAACATTTGTATCATAGTAGGGCTAACTCTCTATGGGAAACACAAAGTTCAAACCCAAGAATCAAATTAGGCATAACCCCCAATATTTTTTGAAAATTGTTTATGATTTACCATAATTTTTTATTAAATCCTAATAGACACAAGTTTTTTTTTTTGAAAAAGAAGTTTATGAAAATAAGCATTTAACTAATTACTTTACCCAAAATATGCGTAAACCATTCCTTTGAGTTCCAGCACAAGAGTCAGTAGTTGGGTTAACACAAGTTTTGGCATCCACACATACACTTATTTTCAACTTGATTCCTGTATAAAAAAAATTAATTTGGACCCAATATGTATATTAGCTTTCAATTTATTTCACCGATGTGAGAATATGAGAATCAAATGTGATATATAGAACGACAAAAAAATGTTCAATTCGCTGAGTTATACATCATGGCAATTCTTTATGCAATTAACAAGGAGTTATAATGGCAATAATTGACGGGAGAAGAAACAACTAAGCGTACTATAAGCTGTTTCATACTAGGATCGAATTGAAAAGGAGTTTTATACAATTTCTTTTTAGCATATTTCAACAAGGCCCACAACAAAGCTTAACAAAATAAACTCATGTGATAATCTCCTAGAGAAAAAATACTCAAGTTGTTTCCCAAATCACACCCCTCAAAACTACTTTATTCACAAAACTCAATCCTCCAGTTCCCATACAGCTGGTCATAATTTAAGGTGATATATATCTTTTGTCCTTTCATAAGGACTTAATTTGAATGGATCCTATGTAGAAAAGCTATCAAATCTAAAATGAGTGTGTCTAAAGCAAACAATACATCTTAACCTATAATAATTCATTAACCTGAAATGAACTAGGGCAGTGCATGATGAGCATCCAAAATAGAAGTTAAATATATCTATTGGGCCAAAACAGCATACCTTTCCCATTTCCAAGTAAACAGCAGCGCGGTTGGTGAGGTACGATATATCCTCATCATCCAACTCCAAAGCCTTCGAGTAATGTTGAATTGCAGTATCAAAATCCTTCTTCTTGTATGCTGCATTGCCCGAATCCTTCTCCTTTAGAGCCTCAGCCTTCCTCTGTTTTGCGTCCCTCTCCTCCTCCGTCACCTCCATGGGCTCGGGCTCGGGCTCGGGCTTGGGCTCAGGTTCGGCGGCTCTCTTCCTCTCAGAGGGCGGAGGCGACGGAAAATCGGGCATCTCGGTGTCATCCGTCGGGGTTCTAATCTTGACGTTGAGCAAAACCCCTATGGCTTGCATGACTCTTTGATCCTTCAAGTGTAAGTTCAGATTGTTAGGATCTCTCTGAATATCTTGCATCATTTGCACGAAATCTGGTTGTTGAAGGTAGGCCCTGGTGGTAGGGTCAGCGGCGAGCCGGGCCCACATCTCAGGCCCGGAGAAAGCGTCACCGAAGGGACTAGCGGCCGAGGAGCGGGGCCTGGAAGCGGCCGCGGCCAAAGCCTTCTGTGCATCAGCTAAACCAGACTTGAGGGGCTCATTATTTGGGTCAATTTCAAGGCCCTTCTTGTAAGCCGAAACGGCGTCGTCGTATTGGGCCAGCCCAAGATGAGCGGCGCCGAGACGGCTATAACCCTTGGACCAGTCGGGCTTGAGCTCGACGGTCTTTTTGGCATCAGCTAAGGCCTCGGTGTATTTCTGAAGGGAGGCGTATGCGGCGGATCGGTTTGAATAAAGGACGTGGTTGGTGGGGGACAAGGCGATGGCGTCGGAGAAGTGGCCGATGGCGGCGGAGAAGTCGCCGGAGGAGAAGGCTGCGTTGCCCTTGGCTTTGGCTTCGTCGGCCATAGCAGATGAGGGGTGGGATTTGGAGTAGTTTGGGCCTTGGAGAAGGTAGGTATTTAATTGAAGGAGTGAAAAGAGGTAGCAGGAAGCGCTTATAGGAAATGAAATGTGCTAGAGAGAGACTAGAGAGTTCTGGGGTGGATGTTCTGGAATGTTCTGCCAGGTCGTTGCTTGTTTGGAAACTAGACAAGGATAATCCTTTCTCTGTTGGGTCATATAACTTATATTATTAATTCATACAATAATTTATTTTACATATTTATTTCTTTTTTATATGTATTTTGTAATATGTAAATATTATAAATTATATTTTTCTTCCATATTTCTGTTCACTTGCCTTTTAGAATTTTTATTTAATTTTATACCTCTAATAGCAAGCCAGGTACTAGCAAGTATTGGTTAAAAAAATAATTTCTAATATTGTTATAATTTAAAATAAATGAAAATTATTTAAAATTATAAAAATATAATTTATTTTAAAAATTAAAAATGAGTAATTTAAATTTAACAATAAATAACTTTTAAAAATATTTAAAATATAAACAATTGAGATTTGAAAAAGATAAATTAAAGTGAAAAAGTTAAAGGATGACTTTTAAAAAAAAATGAGTGATCAATCAATTTCTAACCATTTATTAGAGCTTCATATTAGCTTTATTTAGATGTTAATAAGCTGAGTTATGATGTTTTATTTTGGTTTTATTTTATTGAGTTTTATTGGACTTAATTATTAAATATAAGTAAATTTTGGGCTTTAATGTTCTTAAAAATTTATTTGTTGTGGAGATTATATTTTGAGTTATGATTTGAAGTTATCCGTGATGTATTGGAAAGTTAACAGCTTAAACATTCATTAAGGTATTGGAAGTTGATTTAAAAAAGAGCTAGAAGCAGTTTAAAACTCTCTAGTAAGGGAATGCGCCGTAACAAGTCGGATATATGTAAGTAAATTTAACATAACATGAACTAGAGAAGTGGTTTTGAAAACAAGGACAATTTTCTGAGGACTTATCTCTTACATCTTTTGTGCCTATAAAAAAATTGATTAGCCTATATCGTTTCCAAAGAAAAATTATAACAAAAGCATATCTAACACTTTCAATAATTTAGATTTCTAAACTCTGTATTAAGTCCACCTCATGGTAAAACATTCGGAATCTCATTAAAAGTTTAAATAGATCTTCTTAATTGGAGTTGAGACAACTTGTTATTTTAATTTTCAAAATTTTCAGAATTGGAGTTGCAACTTGTGTGAGAAACTTTCTTTCCTAGGATTCCTCTTTCTCTTCATTGTTTCTCTTTAATTTTTTATTTGTTCATTTGTGAAAGGTTCAACTCTTGAATTAATCTATTGGTTATATGTCTCCGCTGCAAAATTTTGAAAGTTAATTTTAATCTTAAATTATAAGTTGATTTGTTCTTTTTTTTTTTCTTAGTTTTCCATTTTTAAAATTTTTTTTTTACAAGATGTTGGATGTTTAATCTTTCATGTGTGGTAAAATATTAAAAGAACTTTATCATTAGCTTGAATGATTTTTAATTTTTAGATTAATTTATTGCATAAATAACATTTATTTATTTATCTATATTACTTAAATTATTGAGACTTATTTTAGCAAGAAATATTTTAATTTATGTTTAATTAATTATTTTAAGTCATCAAAATTTTATATTAACAAAAATTATGATACAGTCAAATTTAAAATAATATTAGAATTATTAACATCTAATAAAAATATTTTTATCATTATCTTATATTTATTTATATTTTATAATATCTCTTTAATACTTATAAATAGTTTAGCAAGTGCATGATTCTTATATTTAGTTTACATGTGTATATAAAATTAGAAAATAAATACTCAAGTCAAGTTGATAATTGTACCTTATGTTTGTGATTATTAAATTTACAATATTCTTTTAATTAAAACTAAAAAATTTATGTTTGATTAGTTAAATTTAATAAAATAAACAGGATAATGAGATAAATAATTAAAATTAATTTTATAAATTTAATGATAGATTTAATTAAAATAAAAATGATAAAATGATCATTTAATTGTTTTATTTTCTCATTTGAAAATTTTCTTTCCACGTTTTAATCATCACAAAATCCCATACATTATATTAATATCAATACAACTAATAGATCAAAATGATTTGCCTTGTATTATAAATAATTGCTATTTTTTTTTACTACAGCATCGATTCAGTGAGTTTTTTAAAAATATAAAATAAAATGTTGAAATTAATATATAAATTAAGAATTTTTAAAGTATAAAAAGTGATAACAGTAATAAAATTTTAATTTCAAAGAGAAGTTTAACTATATATTAAAAGATTTTATTGCTCTCAAAAGCATGAATTATATTTTATTGTGTAAAGACAAAATAACTTCTATGAATATATTTAATAGCAAGTGGAATAAAGTGAAAGATGACAAATACAAACGAGTTTAGAATAGAATTGAATGAAATTAAATTAAATTATCTCTTGGTTTAGATAATTTTGGGGTAGATTTTTTTTAAGATCCATTCTATACCCAAATCTGCATGGGGAGAAAATGAGTGTTTGATTAAATTAAGTGAAATGTATTTTACTTAGTTTTGGTTTATTTTAACCTATTTTACATGGTCCAGACAATAAAGTTTGTTATCATTTCTCTTTGTAAAAATTAACAATTAATCAAATAAATATCTAATGATATGGAAACCTTTTTACCCAAAATTCGGCGTAGGAATTATATTTCAATTAATCAAACTACATAATCAACTAAACTAAAAACACATCATTATAAACTTAAATTTTCAAATATAATTGGGAAACTAACATGGTTTTTACATGCTTCAATTCACCATGTGGATAACATATTTTGATTATGAACACATTCTAAATAAATTATTTGTCTATCATTTAATAACTTAAGATGGCTCCAGCCACAATTCAGCATCAGCTGCTTATTGTTTTGGATCTGTCACGTGAATAAAACCTGAAAATAGATGTGAAAAAAAAAAAAAAGCAACAATGTAGAAAACGGGGAGATCCAGTTCACACAACTGATAAGCTCTTTAAAACGTCACCAAAAAAATGTGAATGTGAATGATGGAGCAAATTAAGCAGGCTAGCCAAGAGTGTGGAGTGCGAAATTAACTTCTAAATACGAATGTGAGATCCAAATTGCAATATAGAAAAAAGTAAACAGTTAAGGTTTGTAACACGACACTAAGCATATGAATGGAAGAAAAGAGAAAAAAAAATAAAAAATATTAAGATAACCGTATATCATTAAGAGATCCTAAAGTCAAGGGCCCAATGCAAGCTCAAATCGGTATACGGCTCCATGACCCAAAAAAAAAGAGCTAAATTGCTTCACAACAATAGCTAAGACATGTTGGCCCAGAAAGTGAAAAGTAAATTTAGTTGGGCCTATAATTTTACTTGAGACATTCAAACATATTCCTGGTCCAATTTGTTTAGGGGATTGCTTTTCGCACCCCTAAATTTCTTTTTACACCCTCATACACACGAAAAGACAAAATTGCTTCTGTCTTTTCTTCTTCCTCTTTCTCTTCCCGTTTTCCTCCTTCCTCTTTCTCTTCCTGTCTTTTTTTTTTTTCTCATTTCTTCTTCCATTTCGCCATTGTTATGCTTTTTTTTTATTAACTAAATCTATATTATGTTTCTGCTTTTACTTTTGGTTGGAGAAAAAAATCAAAAAAATGAACGTGAGAGACGTCCGAGGAGTATCAGAGAAGACGAACGGCGGATTTATACTCCGCAAACTAGTTTACGGAACTTTAAACACTTTCCGCAAATTAGTTTACGGAATGCATCAGTGTATTCCGTAAATTAATTTACGGAATGTAATTTTTTATATTCCGCAAACTAGTTTACGGAAGGTTATATTTTTACGTTCCGTAAACTAATTTGCGGAAGACATGAATATTTGCGGAAGAGAAAATTTTTTTCGGAAGAGATAAGGAGATATGAAAGGTAAAATAGTAATAAAAAAATCTCAAAAAATTTGAGGGAGGTGCAAGAAGAAAAAAGGAGGTGCGAAAAGTAAGGCCCTTTGTTTATATGATTAGCCAGTTTGCCCCAGCTCAACAATAAACAGGCCCAAAATGTTGTAGTAGGAGGAGAATAAATTTCTCCCAACAAAAAAGTGCAAGGAAAAGAAAGTTTCTCTTTGTTGTGTTTATCTTTTGTTCATTTTTTCTTTGTAATTTTAAATATAAAGTTTTCACATAGTTAATTATTTATTTTGAAAAAAAAAAAATTAACTTTCACATAGCTTCCAAATTATTTTGTAGGGTTGGTGAATAATTTTGCTCATATCATAGTTATGAAAATTATTAGCCTTCCGATCTTCTTCACTTAACATGTTTAGCTGTTAAACCAATTATCGGACGCTGAAATTTGTTTATATAATTTAGAAAATATTATTCGAATAAAATTAAACATTACTAAATACATATTTGAATGTTATTTTGTTTAAACATTACTAAATACATATTTGAATGTTATTTTGTTGTGACGTATTTCACTCATGTACAATAATTGTACTTACTATTAAGCATCTTATTCAATAAAAGGGTATTTTAATTTTAAACTTAAAAAATAAAAAGAAAAGTTTAAAACTGTAAAAAGGAATATGTGATTAATTAATAATTATTTAATATAAAATAAAAAATAAACAAATAAAAATATTTAAAAGCATACATATAATTTATATTCAAAACCTAAAATAAAAAATTAGAATATATTTTATTTTAAAATATGTAGTATATTCAAATAAGACAACTTAAAATCTTCCTTTAATTTAATATGTAGGATGCATATAAAAGAAAAAAAAATGTGTATTTAATATTTTAAAAATTGAAACGTGCTTAATGCTTTATTTTATTTTTTTATCAAATGAAATAATTTAACGAATGCTATTAGTTATTTTTAATCAATATCTTTTAACAATAATTAGTAATATTATGGAGGGAAGAGATTTCATACGTTAAAAAAAATATTGCTTAATATTATATATGTTAAAATTCATGGGCTAATTTATTTATTCTAAATTATGATTTTAAATAATATAATTTATTTAAAAAAAAAGATTTTCTTAAATCTTACTTCATATAATATTTAATTTAAGTGATATAATAGTTTACAAATCAACTTATTTAGTTCTATTTTATTTAATTTAATTTTTTTTATTTATTTAAAAATAAAAATTTTAAATTCTAACCCACTTAATTTTTAAATAAAAAAATATAGATTAATTTTATTTTATAATCTTTTATTTTGTATCTTGTTTAAAAATAAAATTTTTTAAATCTTAATTGTAATTCTTAAATTAACTAGAATAAATATTAACTAACATATCTAATTTTATTTTATATATTTTTTATTTTATAGTTAATTTAAAAGTAATATTTTTTAAATCATAACCTACGTAATCTTCAAATTAAATGGAATAGATATGGATTAATCTTTCTATTTTGTAATTTATCTAAAAATAAAAACTTTTAAATTTAAATTTATATAATTCTCAAATTAAATAGAATGCATATGAATTATCTTATACACGGTTATCTTATATTAGATTATTTTCTTTAAAATTTATTTCTTTTTCTTAATTTTTTCCTTTTATTTTTTTTATTAATATTTTTATTACATTAAAATATTTTTTAATTTATCTATGTTCCTTTTTAAATTTTTATCTTTCTTTAAATATTTTTTTATTTATCTTTAGAATTTTTTTTATTTAATTTTTTTTTCTTTTTCTCTCAATTTTTTATATTTTATATTTTTATTTTTCTAAATATACTTATCTTCTATCTCTAAAATTATCTTTTCTCTTAATTTTAATTTTTTATTTCTAATTTTTTTTACTTATTTTAATTTTTTATTTCTATTTTATTTTTAAAAAGAACAAAATTTTAATAAAAAACTTAAAAAAGAATCATAAATCAACCCTAACTCATCATATTTAATAATTTTATAATCTTTTAAACTTTACAAATATAGATTTTTATAAATTTGTAAATCATTTTAACTCCAACACTAAGGTGGGATGGAATTAAATAGATCAAATTGATACTTTTACTTAATATTTTAATACTTCTCTTAAATACTTCAATAAAACATAAATTTTTTGTGTGATTATAAAAAAATAATTATTTTATTTGTTTTGTAAAAATTACAATATCCAAAATTATATTTGTGAATATTTTTCTCTATTAAATTATTTTTATAAAATATATAATGATAAATAATTTAATATAATAATAATAATATAATAAGAACAGTTGTTTCATAATCCCAGCTTGATCGTGCACCTGAAATGGCGTTCTTGTATGCAATCCACATTTGCAGTTACGGGAACTGGAGTTGGCACATGTCTAGTTCAGTTAAACTTGTGAGGATAAAATGGAGTAAGAGGGTAATCATTCCAGACTCCACTGTCGCAAACTTTGTTAGTTCTCACTTCTTAATCTTGTTATTATTGTTATAATTGACAGTATTATTGACTAGGACACGAAACCAAATGATCATCATGGATACCTTCACATTCACACTATTTTTTAAAAATTTATTTTTCATTTCCTTTGTCCTGACCATTGAGACTTTGATCCAAGATGATTCATAAAGTTGACAAAGTAAGTTTGACTCCTTAATTAAATCAATTTATTTAACCTATTTTTATTTACAACTTATGATCTAATTTACTTGCATTTAACTAGTTGTTACCGTTTAATGGTGGGAGATGGATTCACCCGTCAAGCTACTTATTATCCATTTCAGGTTAGATTTAAATATGATTGTGATTTGTATATTTTTACAAAATTTTATTTTTTACTAATAACTTTATTCTCTGATCTTGTTTTCAGAGTCAATATTTTTAATTTATAATAACTATTAGATGATCGCATATCTAATAGAAAATTTATGTCATACGATGATCATTTGTATGTTCACATATAATATTGAAACATCAAAGTTGCACAAATATCGTATGTAAAATCATTAAAAAAAAACTTTAGAGAAAATAAAACAAAAAACTCATAAAAATATACAGAATTGAATGCATATTTAGAATGTGTTTAAGTGATAATTTAATTAAATACTTATTTAATAATTTTTTACAAAATTATTTATATCATAAGTTTTAATTATAAGATTTATTGAAATGTACTTAAAAAAATGTAAAAATTAGAAGCTTTTAAAAGTTTTTTTTTTATATTTTTCAAACTTTTTAATCATTCCATATTATCTGTCTTGAAATAATGTATACAATTTTTAAAAAGTTATAATTATACACATTGTTATGATGAAATAACTGTTTTTACAAAATTATCCTTAATAAAAAGAGAAAAATGTTAACGTTTTAGACTAATTTAAACTAATCTAATATTAAAAAATATATTTATGGATTTATTTATTGAGAAAAAATATTATTAAAAAATAATTAATATTTTTTAAAATTTTAAAATAATAAATATTCTGAAATAACTAAAATATTAAAAAGTATACTATGAATTGGTATATAGAATGTTTGGTAAATTATTAGATAATTTAACTGAAAAGTAAAAAATTAAATAAAAGTTAAAAATTGATAAATTATCAATTAAATTAAAAATATTTGATAAAATTAATTATTAAATTAGTTAATAAATATAAAATAATAAATAAAAATATTGTTAATTATGAACTAAAATATGATAAATATGTTATATTTTAAAAAATATATATTAAAATTTAATTAAATAATTTTTTAAAATAAAAAAAATTATTTTTAATTTTTATATAAATAAATTTTAAATATTTTTTTAAAAAATATTTTTATAATTTATTTTTTATTAGATGGTTTAATACTTTTAATATAATAAATATTATATGTTAAAATAATAATTTAAAAAATAATATTTTGTAATAATATTAAAATAAATCTATCAAAATTAATAATATTATTATAAACAAATTAAATAATATTAAATTTATTAAAATAAATAAATAAAATATTATATTAAAAAATATATTCAAAATAAAAATAAACAAACTATATTAGTTAAAAATTAAAAACATAAAATTATTATAAATAATTTTTTTAAAAATACTAATACTTATTAAAATAAATTAATTTATTAAATATAACTGAAATTTTAATAAATTTTTAGCTGATAATTTAAACATTCATAATGTAATTTCTAGTTTTGATTACCTTGTAATTTTTAATTTACACATTTTTTTGTTTAATTTTTTATTTTTAACTATGTTTCTAAAAACATACAGCAAAAACGTATTTATAGTAAATATTTATTAAAAATTATAAAATGTAATATATTTATAATATTAAATATTATATTTTTAATAAAATATGCTGTTTATTGATATCATAAATTTTTTGAGTTAATTTATGATTATTTTAAATATCAATTTTTACTTTATTAGTAGTTAGAATTACATATGCTCATGATCAAATTTAACTTTTAAATTTGACACAAAGTTATTTTGAAAAGGTTTATATATCCTAAAAAGTAGTAGACTCGGACATTTTATAGATGCGTTCAATTATGTTTTGAATGGTTCCAACCGATTAGGTCTTCTATATTTTCTTCATAATTATATATTAATAACAAACTTTTTAATTTAATAAAAATATTTTATGTACCATAATATTATATATATTTATATTATTCATTATAAACATATCTTACATTTTACTACATATTTTGTTAATTTTATAATTTAACTATATATATTATTAAGATTATTATATTATACTAACAATTTAATTTGATTTTTATATTATCATATTTTTTTATTAGATCAAATTTAAATTTATAAAATTAATTTATTAAATTTAAAAATCAAATAAAAATAATATTAAATAAATTATCATCATACTTGATAAATTAAGTTATTTAATTTTTTTTTCAAAAAAGTTAATCCGTTTCTTAAATCGTCATCAAGTTCCTCGTTTCGACGGACCGGTGGCCGAATATAACAAAATAATTCATTTTTCTAACATTGTTATCTTCATATTTAAATAAAATAAAAATAAAAATAAAAATTAAAAAAATTAAGTTATAAAATATTAGAAAGGAAACAAGAAACTCAATAGATGATAAAAAATATTCATTATAAATAAAATATAAAGCATTAAAATAATGTTTATTAATATAATTTTTATTTAAAAATTTATATTAAAAAATAATATATTATATTAATATTTAACATATAAATAGTATATATTAATATTACATACTAGCAAAATTATTTATAAATATAATATATTTTACTGTTAACATATATTTATTAAAATTTTATTTTAAAATATATATTAATAAATATTAATTTAATATAAAATTATTAATAAATAGTATTTTTTATTTTAAATTATTTTCTAAATTGATATTTAAAATCTCTTTCCGTTTTAAAATTTTTTTCTATCTTCACGACACATAAATTAGTAATTATTATTCATCAATCAGTTTAGTCTTTTAGCCAACTAATGATGCATGATGCTAAAGCGCATGTATTTCCGTGCCAGAACAGTCATAGAATAAAGCCCATGGTCATATGTATAACAAACTTTTCTTGATGTCTTTTATTGACTGTTATGATTAAT
The DNA here is from genome assembly GCA_037954105.1 of Canavalia gladiata. Lineage (NCBI taxonomy): Eukaryota > Viridiplantae > Streptophyta > Magnoliopsida > Fabales > Fabaceae > Canavalia > Canavalia gladiata. The sequence goes on along the minus strand of CM075667.1, from coordinate 16,199,368 downwards.
CAAACTATCGAGGTTAAATAATTAAGGTTGTCATTAATTATTCTTTTTAGAAAATGGTTAAAATTAATAAATAAAAAAGGGTAGAGTTGATATTCTTGTTCTCTAAATATATGGTTAGTTTTTATTTTATTCTCTTGTTTTTTTTTATGTAATTCAATCTTGTAATTCTTATTTTGTATTGTATTAATTCTTTGATTTAATAACATTTTTAGAAAAATTAAATTATTATTTAAATACTGATTAAATTTATTTGGAAAAAATTTTACACATTAAATTTTAATCACTATATTAATATTTTATTATGTAAAATCAAAATTTTTAAAACACTGATGGTTCAAATTTTAATAACTTAATCATAGTTGAACTATAATTAAATCAATATTAATTATATATTATTTTTAAAATTATTTGTAATATATAATAATATATTAAAAATATAAATAAATATATAATAATAATATTATTATTATCATAATATTAAAACTTTAGAATCATATATCATTTCAAAATTTTAAATTTAAGTTGTACGTATAATATTAAATAAATTATAATATAATTTTTTTTCTAATTTTTAAAACTATACTTAAAACGAAAAATTGAAGCCTAAATATAAAAATTGTTTGTATCAAGGTTCTTATTTTGAATACCTATTTTTTAATAATTATTAAAATTAATTATTATTTTTAAATGTTAAGTATAAATAATATATTTTAAATTTTATATAATGTTATCATTAAAATAAAATATTTAATGAATTTTTTTTACGATCTATTTTACTTTTAAAATAATTGTTCAAACCTTTATTTTTATGTTTTTACTATTTAATAACTTATGTATAAAATTAAATGGATTAATATGATTTAATTTATTATTTAATAAAAAATTTATTTTAAAAAATAATTAATTTTAATATTTTAATAAAAATAATTTTCATAAAAAAATAAAATAAAATAAAGTTAGATGGTGAAATCAAAACTAATTTAACATAAAAGATTAAAATAACGGTTTTACAAAATTTAGAGGATGAAAATATATTATTATGATTTTAATAAAAATTATTATTTTAATTTTTTAAAATATTAGTTAATATTTATTAAAAACAAAATTATATATAAATTTATTTATGGTATTTTTAATCAATTGGTCTTCGGATCTGTGTGTTTTACGTGAAAAATAATTTTTTCACAACTTCAAAAAAGTCGTAGAATTATCAAGTATATATAAATTTCAGTTGATAAAAATTAATTGAACTGCATTTCAGTAATTTTAAATTTGAATTGTAAATATATAATTATATTAAATATTTAAAAATTATTTGTATTATTCATGATAACTTTAACTTGGGTAAATTATTTCTCCAATAAAATACACATAGCCTCATAAAAAAATAGTGATATACTGAAAAAAAAAAACCAGAAATGTTCAGGTAATTGTTCTCTCGAATCCAGTGAAACTATAAAATTAATTTGTTACCCTCAAAATAATTGCAAAACTAATTAACAAGCACCTTAGAGTGTTTAAAAGGGAGTTTTGTTACATTAAATCAATTTAACTCAAAATCATTTTTAACATATCTTTTGTCTAGGATTATATTTCATATCGTCATAATTTGGCTTGATATTTCATATTTTTTTAAAATAATCTTTTTAACTTAATAATATTTTACGCATCGTGATGTTTATTTTGAAACATATACTATAAAATGAATCTTACTTTCAGTTTCAAAGGTTTTAAATTATGATATGTTAAAATTTACATCACGATGTTTATTTTGAAACATATACTATTAAATGAATCTTAATTTCAGTTTCATTTAATATATTATTTGATTTTTCTTAGATAAAATTTAAATTCAAATAAATGATGCTATTAAAATATAGGTCAAGTATGAAGCTAGACAAACCTATATCTACTTATCCTACAAAAACACTTGTAAGCAACTATATATATTCCACATGTATATGTAAGTTTAGATAAACTATAAAAAGTAATTTACATATATGATAATCTACCTTTTAAGTTTAGTCTTATAATCCTAGTTGGGTTAAGAAACTTGGATGTGATATATGCTAGTGGTCATCAAATTCAGTGCATGATGCAGTGGGTGGGCACTCTTCATTTTAAATCGCTAATGCCATGCTTTGCGATGATTGTTTAAATTTAATTATGACACAGATACAAGATTGTTCACCAGAGGGTATTGAGCCGTAATAAACTGAATTCATTATAACTCTTCTAGATAAACTTCTCTTGGTTAGTGGTAGAAATATATACTAACTATGAGTGCAAAGTATAAGAGGTACACGGTAAAGACAATCCATTTACATTGGGTGACATTTTAAATTCATTGGCATCTACATTACGTGTACTTTGTGAAATAATGATGATAAATTTGTTATGAGACATTTATTATGCGCAAAGTAGCTTTATACACCAACCAATAAGTGTAGCTATATAGAATGTTGGTAATTAGAACCCTCTGATATAAGATCCTATTTATAAGTTTTTTTTTATTACAAATTTAAGTTATTTCTTAATATAATTTTTATAATTTTTCTAAAATATCTATTGTTTTTAATATTTTTATTCTTTATAAAAATTAATTTTTTATAATTAATGTATAATAAGATTTAATTTAAAATAGGACTAAATTAAAATATTATAATATTTTTAAAAAAATAAACACATAATTAATCTTAATTTTTTTCTTTAATGTTCATAATTAATTAATGCTAACACTTTTATTTAATATATAATTTGGTTGAAAGGATTTTATATATAAGATTAAAAGTAGCATTTATCAAAATCTTAAAATTTAATACTAAAATTAATTTTTAATATATATTTAAAGGCATATAATAAAAAATAAATTGTAAATTTGTTATTAAAATTATAATATTTTAATATTATTAATGTATTAGATTTCATAATTTTTAATAAAAATTTATTATATATTTAAGGGTACGCATTAAAAAAGTATATTGAAAATTATTTTAGTAAAATATTATTTAATTTAAGACGGAGACATTAAACTAATTATAATTAATTTGACGTAGTGGTAAGGAATTGAAAATTAAAAAAGTTTTATACGAAAATTCTGTATGTATTTGAATATCATTATTTTATGTTGTACCAAAAGATTAAATGTACCAAAAAATTAAAAATATTAATACATTGATTAAAGAATTGATATAGTTAATGTCATTTCTATTAATGATATGAAAATTATTAGTGCGTTACTTATTTATGGTAAGTGTTTAAAGTATTTAATAGTTAGGTAAAAATATAATAAAAAAGATAAAAAATAATATTGTATTGAACTTATAACTAAATATATAAATAAAAAATTATTTTAAAAGTAAGTTGATGAAAAGAAGAGTGTTAAAGTAATTATGATGGAGTTTTTTAATTATTAATTTGTTTTTAATTATTTATGCTTAAGAAATACTGTGTTCATGTTAGAATTATCCTTCTTCTTATATATCATTTTCAATAAACAAAAATAGTTCTTCATATTTTCGTTATTTGTTTCCCTATTTGAAAATCCATTAACAAATACAAAGCAGATGCAGATACAATGATATGTGGTAAAATAATAGCATCATTTTATTATTTTAATAAAAATAATAAATATTATATTTTATTAAAATAAAATAAAATATTATTTGATAAAATAAATTTTATAAAAAAAATAAATTAATATTAAATTTATCTTTATAAAATTAATATGGAATTTTTTTGTAATTTTTTTAAATTCTAAAATAACTAACAAAAAAAATTTCATAACATTTAATTTAATAGAATTTTAAGATATAATATTTTTAATTTAATTTCCAAAAATAATTTAAAATACTAAGATAAATTTGAATTAGTATAAAATTATTATAAAAATATATTTACAAGATTACTTTTTCATAAAATACTAAAATTATTTTCAATAAAAAGTAAGGAGAAAAATAGGAAAAAAATGTATGAAAAAAACAAAAATTTTAAAAGATAGTTATCTTGTCTTAATAATTTCTGGCATAAAAATTTTCAGGATAAGAATTTTATAGGTTTTCTAATTTATTTTTGGTTTTTAGTATTTTAAAATTAGTTTGTTAAGTACTTTTTAAAAACTTTTTCTGAAATAAGATGTAATAAAGTAAGTGAAGAAAAAAAGATAAAGTAATATATAAAAGAATATGAATAATATAAAAAATTAAAAACTTAAAATGTTTTACTTTACGTTTTAAAAATTAAAAGACATATTTTTAAGAACAGTTCCCAATAACTTCACTCATTAAACAAGTTTTTAGATTTTTTACTTTTTTAAAACAGAAAATCATTTGTCAGAACAAATCAAACATGCCTTTAACTAGGGTAATATGATTGGATAGAACAATGAAATAAAACTCTCCTATAATGTTGACTCAACAAACATTTTAAATAAAATAGAATTGTCAGTAAAAAAATCTCACCTATACCATAAATAATTATCATTTACCAAAATTTTAATTTGATATTAATTTATATTAGTATAATTTTTAATTAAAATAAGATCTTAATGTAAATATTATAAATTTATACCAATAATATTATTATATGAATAAAAGAATTCAATTAGTAAAAAATGTTAATATTTACTATCAATATATTAAATGTTAAAATAAATAAAATTGACTTAATGATATAAAGTTAATATATTTTATATAAAATTATTCATTTAAGTTTTATTATTTTTATCATTATAATATATATATATATTAAATATTCGTATAATATATTATTTTTTGGTATAAATATTTAAATTTTATACAATAATTTTAATTTTAATTTTTATTAAATTAAATTTATATTATTAATTTTTTTTCTAATATGTAAATATATTTTTTTATTAGTAAATGCTAATTTTTTTTAATAGTCCAAGATATGTGGGATTTTTTTTCTATTAAATTTAAAGGCTTTTGAAATATTCATTAATTTACAAAGTATTAATAAGATATGAAAAATATTAATCAGTGTTTTTAAAAATAAAAATAAAAAATATTAAAACTATTATTAATATACTTTTCCAATGTTTTTGAATAAAATCATAGTATCATTTTTAATACAAAATTTATATTGTTAATTTGTATTCAATATTTTTTTTTGGGTTGAGTAGCAAAACTCGTAAAACACAAATGACAATTTAATTATTTGAAGAATATTTCTTTCAATATTTATTAAATTTTTTTAACAAATTTACACGCATAAGGAAAGTTTATTAAGATTAATTGATATTTTTGACTTTATAGAATTTTATTGTAACTTTCTAAAATTACCATCATTTAAAAAGCACTGTAAGAAATTAATAGTAATATTGGTATAGCCACCACCATTGGAAAATTTAAAAAATTATTGAAAATTTTAAAATTATATTTATATAATAAAATTATACAATAATCTATATAATATTTTTTCTTATTTATTTTTTGTCTTATCATATATTTTATTTTTTTCTCTTGTTTCCTTATATTTTTTATTATATATATATATTATAATATATCTCTGAAAATGGAAATTAGTTAAAAATTAAGGGTAAATTTTTTCAAAAATATTAAATGTTTCATAAATATTTTAAAATGACCTTGTATAAGAAATAAAGTTTCTAGCTAGATTATAACTTATATAAGGGACAGAGAGGATATCTCGTCGACACAAGCTATAAAAACCCTCTAATAAAATTAAATTATATCCCACGATCGACGTCCATGCATAATTAATCCAAATGGTTATGGTTTGCATTTTATTCCATCTATATGTGAAGCTTAACGAAGTGGAAAAATCACTAGGGTTTTTCCTTGTTATTTGTTTTTAATGGATTTTTAGTTTATAAAAACAACTAAATGAATACGTACGGTGGAAAGTGTTGTTAAAAAGTTGACAGGATTGTGTTTTTGTGTTTATATATATTTTAAAAATGAATTCAATAAACAATTGAAAAATGAAGCATAGACAGCGCGGCATGAGACCTAAAAACCTTGAGTTGCAGGATTGCACAATCATTCACCGAGCAGGAAAACTTAAGGTGGAATTGCTTTGACTTGAAAGCTGGTAAGGAGTCGTCTCTCCACTCCTTCTCTTGATGTATACCAATTCAATTTTTATTACATATAAAATGTTTTGATATATACTTCAGGTCTTTGACGTATGGTCTACTTGTACTCATTTTGCTCAACCTTTACTTCATACCCTCTTGGCCTTCAACATCATTCCTATACACCAAAATTTAGCTCACAATAACCATATAAAAATAGAATGGGAAAGTAGATAATACCATCTGCACTATATCAAGTTATCAACAATTTAGCATAAGAAATTTGACCGCATAATGATCGGGCTTGGTTGGTTCAGATTAGAAATGAACAACTGGTTTTCCAAACCTGGAATATTCTAAGTCAGAGGCATATTTCAAACCCCTAAGGCTTCCTCCATGAGTATATTTATGTATGTAAAATAGTAAGAAATGAGAAAAAAAGAAAAGAAATACTTATAACAAAGAGGTATGGGATAAGCCACGAACGGGTAGATATATAATAGCAAAGGTACAATAGCTTTTACTAATTTTTATAGAGCACTTATTAAGGTGTTGTCCATCCTCTTGGTTAAACGTGGGGAACCGAAACAATGATGTGTCTATTTTAGCAATCATTATCTATGACCCTCATTCTCTCTACTTCCGGTGGCTGTCCACTTGTTCCTCCCATTTCGTTCCAGTTTTTTTTTTTTAGTTATTGAAATAAATTAAAACAAAATTTCATATAAGCTTAGGAGAAGTTACTAGCTAACTTACTTTTAAGGACGGTAATACTAATTTAATACCTCAGGTTGACTTATATAATCCGCCTATTTTAGTGGGATGGGTTTAAGTTTTATTGTTTACCAACACACTTGATGGTTTGGATTTGTCTGGTTAATTTTTTTTAAAAAAATCATGATTAAATTTTTTTTTTCATTACTTAAATATATAAAAATTAAACATTAATATTAATAATGCTGGTTATTTGATTATGCAATACTTTATTTTTTTTATATATTTTTCATGTTTTTTATATCCTTTTTAATTAATTTATATTTTTTAAATAGGTTAATCCGTCAATCGGAAGGTTGATATTTTCAATCATTTTTAAAAATGAGATTGACTTGAATCAAATTCATCTTTTGATAGGGTAAGATAGATTTTTTAATTGACCCACTTGTTATCTTTACTTTTATCATATTCTAACATACTTTTGATTATTGATTTAAATTTATTAAAAAATAGAATTATGCATGAGATTTTCGTTTAATAAAGAGTGAGATTTTATTTTTAGATAAATCACATGTATTCTTTTACAAAGATGATATTTGACTTAAGTTAAAAATATTTATTGTTAAAATGAAATTAATTTAGTAGAATTTTATATATGATGTTAGAACCTGAAATCATACTTAAGAAAATTAAATATATATATATATATATATATATATATATATATATGTGTGTGTGTGTATATATATTATTAGTTAAAGAAATCATTTATTTATTGAGACTTGTATCATTAGAAGAATTATAATAAGAGAACACTTCTTATATTAAAGAGTATATTAAAAACTATGTTAAAAAAATATGTTAATAATATTTTTCTAAGCTTATTTGTTATAGGTTTTGAGAGGGTGTATTAGTTTAAATCTACAGATCTTGGGTTGATATCATTACCAAAAATTTTATTTATAATATTAGATTAATTTTGTTAAATAAAAAATATCTTAACACTTTACTAATAATTTTTTGTTAATTTGTTAGTAAATAATTTTTTTAGTGTATTATTGTGTGTGGAGTGTGGCTTCGAAAATATGAACTACCATAAAGAATAATACAAGTAAGTGTGATGACACAATTGTGAATACGATTATAACAATTTTTTTATGTGTTTCACAAGAAAATTTATCGGAGGTTAGTTTAATTGTATAGCTAGCCATGGCTATGGTTTAAAAAGTATTATTGTTCATATCGTTTTGCGTCGCATATACTATTAAGGAGTTGTCATTAATCATCCGAAACTTTGATAGCTAGGAAGAATTATTTTGAACATTTCATAACAAATTATTAACATCTTACAATATGCGCGAATTTATGAAAATCTTAGTTTTGTGTATAAAACTAATTATTTCATACAGAGTTTTATGCTAATAAAACAATTAATTTATTGAGTTTTGTACTAATATAATTAATCGCATTCCCGAAATAATAAAAGTTGAAACGGTATGTCCATCCAAACACCAGAATTTAATGCTTTAATTTTCTTTTAACAATAATGGAAAAAAAAAAATAAAGAGGGAGGCGAGGAAATCTATAGAATAAAAAACGTGCGTTTGGAAGCGTGAGCTTGATGGAAGGTTAGAGGGTGAAGCCATGGAAGCATGGTGGGGCCAAGATGACACTTGGATCACGTATGAGACGTTTGCTTCACTTCTTTGCTAGTTATAAACAAACCATGTGTAAACCCATTTTTGCCCCTCTTTTTGGATTTTGATCTCTGTTCACAGAAAGAGAGAAAAAGCCTTTGTCTGTATACGGAACTCCCATTTCTGTAGGCGGAGAACCGGCCCGACGCAGAGGATCAAGTGAATTGTGTCTTGACGTGCCAGTCACTTTGCACCACGTGGCACTCTTTGAATGGCTCAACTTTTCTGCTTCTGTCATTGCCGCTTGCGCATACACAACACGGTTCAAAGTTTAAATACAAAATTACTCTATCCTATTTCAATATATTTCCACTTTATTTATTCTGAAATATTATTAATTTTAGATTTTGGTGTACAAATTTAAAAGTTAACGATTCTGTTAATATTTGAAAATTTAACCACAAGACTAAATTTTTCTTTTTAATGATTATATCTTAAAAAGAAAATAAATCTAATTTTTTAAGTATCAGTGTTGAATTCTTTGAAAAAACTGTGGATAAAATGGTAAAGTAAGAAGAATTAATAAACATTTGTTGATATTATAAAATGATAAATAGTTTGAAATGAAAATTTGTTTGAGTGACGATTATTTCAAATGAAATAGTATTAATAATCTCAATAATTAAAAATATTAAATAAGAATAAATAATTTAATATTTTAGAGATATATTAAGTATTTGATACTTTATATTAATAAAATAATAAGATTATAAAAATACCGTAAACATATTTAAAATTATTTATTGTAATAAGCTAATCTCCAATAAAAGCTAAAGGTGATAAATCAATAAAAACATTTAAAATAAAAAAATTATTGGGGAATATTTTTTAAATTTATATAAAAATTATTCAAAATACTATTAAATTTTAATTATTTTAAGAATCATTATTAGACCTTTTTAATATAAAATATAAGTTTTTCTAATATGTATATGCATATTTGTTTTCAAAAGTAGTAACTAGATATTAAAAAATGGTTTTGTTAAAATGTAAGATTGATGTTAAAGGGTGAGAAGTAATTTAATTTTATTAAAAATAAGTAAATAACTTTTCATATTTCTTATGCCATTTTTAATTTTCACTGGGATAACGGAGTGGGGACCCACAAACAGAAGCGGCTTGTTGAGACATTGTGAGCCCAATGATAACGGACTACCCCACGCCGGACCATCAGCTTCCACGTATTGAGCGGAGGGACCCATTCTCCACCGCGGAAACAGAACACTTTTACAATTTACAAAAGGAAATATGACAATTGTTTACAAGACATAGTCACGGTGTGTCTTTGGAGAAGTGTCTCATTCATATTCCTTAGGGTCGGTTGGTGGGTCCGGATCGTGAGCCTTTAGGAGCAGATTTAATAATTTAAAACAATGTAAACATTCAAAAAAAATATTATTATTTTTGCGTTAAAAATATTGCAGACCAACCAACCAGAGCCCGCGTGCGGTTGCTCCAACTGAAAACAATTATTATTTTTCTAAAAATCTTAAAATAATAGGACTCTTGTCTTGTCTGTTACTAATTTATTTGCACTTTTTGAAGACAAAATGGCACCTGTAACTGCAATGCCCAGCGGAGCTTTATCTCTTCCATCGCTCACTTTTCTTACATAGCAGGAGACGCTAATGCAACGTCCCAATTCGAAGGTAACTAACTAATGACAACCAGATCAACCTAATACAGCTTGGAACAAGTCATCAATTTATTATCTGTATTTATATAATGAGACTATGAACGGTTTAAGATGTTTTTTTTTTTATATGATCAATTAACTTATATAAATATAAATTTATTACTGCCATTATTAATATGTTGAATTTTAATTAAATATTTAAAAATTATATATATATATACATATATATTATATTCATTAAGTTATTTCAAAATTTAGATCTGTTAATCAACTCACATATTGACTTAAGTCAGTCAAAAATAAATAAATTTAACAATGGAAAGAAAGTCAGTCAAGATATACTGCTTGTTAAGTATATAGAAGTTCTATTCTAAAAATAAGTCTTTAAATACACGTCTAAGTTAAGTGAGATTTTCATAAAGAATACTTATATAAATGTGTACATAAAAGGTGAGTCTTACAATAATTAAGCCCTGACCAGACTCTCTACCTGTAATAACTCTTGGCATAGTTAATTGTCTTTTTTTTTTTTTTTGAAAAAACATTTTAAAGTATTTGTCACTCTAAAATAGTGTACAAGAATTAACAAAACTGTTAGTTACTCTCTTCTCTCATTCTATTTGGTGGATATACTAAAACCAATCATAAGTTTTAAAAAAACGTTTTCTTATTTATTAACAACATAAATAATATGAAATAAACTAAAATGTTAAGTATAATAACTATTTTAAACTTAAAAAATGAACCCAATAATATTTAATTACAGTAAATTTTGCCTGTGACCTTGAGTGAGCTTCACTGACAGTGTTAGAAAATCACAATCTTATAACCGTTATTTTAAGGAGGATTTACCCAGTTAGGGCTCTTCAATCCGTAGTCAGAGAGTAATTCTCATAAATTTGTATGCGCGAATTCCCTAGTCAAGGAAGGAAACACAAGGAATTGCATAACATATTTACGATGATATAAAAGTTAACTTATGTATGTATTGTGGGCACATAATTAACCTCTGTTCATTAGCAAAGACATACATTATGCAATAAATTTATCCCCGTAATTCTTTTCTTTTATCTTTCATGTACATAGGTTGGAGTACCTTTAGTACTCTAATAATTAAATTTCTTTTTTGTGGACAAAAAAAAGTATGCATTATGCAATAATAGTTAAAACGTATGATAACAGAGAGAAAAATATAGGGTTATTAGACTCTATCGTGAATTGATTGAAAAAAAAATCTAGAAAAGAAAATGAATTTAAATTGAAAAATGTTTCAATATTTCAAATAAATTATCTTTAATGTGGACGAGTGTAATAGAAGTTTTTGTTTAATCGATGAATCTTCTCTTTTACCACTTGATTTGTTATTACCAACAATAAATGGTTAAATTGTATAATTACATTCTTTAGAAAGGAAAAAAAGTGAATATATATTTTATTTAGAATATATTAAGATTAAAAGAAAAAACATGTAATATTAACAAGTAAATAAATAAAAATTAAAATATAGTACGATAAAAATACAAAATAAAAATCTGGACTGTTTTAGAAATAAAGCTTTATGATACATCTAGAAAAGCTGTTTCATATTTCTACGTTATGATTATAACAATTGCTATAAATAAATAAATCAAATGTGATCGTGTGCACCACGCGGTGAGAAGTAATGCACGACAATACCTTCAGAGTATGATTGTATATCTTGAAAAATTAATAAATAAAAATAAGTATAATTAAGTTTTTACTAATTCTCTCTATTTTTATAATAATATAAGTACGTATACATAGAAATAATTTATTGATAGATGACATGTTTAAAAATATTATTTTTATGTTTCGTTTTAGAATTATTGAATCATTTTAACTTTTAAGCATGATTTGTTATTATTTTTTTATACAATATAAAAAGTGATAAGATTCAAATTTATATTTTTTATATAAAATGATTTTAATTTTTAATTTTTAACTATTAAACTAATATTAACGACTTGCATATATTAAATTAGTATCTTTTAATGTTTATTTTCACAATAAAAAAGTCATATATCAATGATTTAATATTTAACTTATCTTCATTAATATAATATTTTATTAATAAAAATAAATTATTAATATAAATATTATAATTTATATCAATAATATAATATATTGTACTAATAAAATATCATATTAATATATTAAATATTAATATAATGTATTACGCTTTAATGTTATATATCTATAATATTTATATTAAAAATTATTTATGTTATTAAAAATATTAATATAATATATTGATAATATTTCATTTATTAATAAATAAAAATATATTAAAAATTTAAATAAAAATTATGATTATATTTTTTATTTAATAAAAATTTAATTATTAATATATATTTTTTAAAATTTATACTAACAAATAATATATTATTAGTATAAATTTAATATATTTACCTTATTTTTGATAATATATTTTAACTAGTTAAAAGATAAGATTTTTAGTTAAAAAATTGTTAAGACAAGTATATTTAGTGAAATATTTTTTTTATTAATAACTACTATTATTGTTTGGATAATTACTAATATATTTTTAGACCTCACTCTGAATAATTTTTAAATTTTAAATTCCTAAATGAAATAATTTTTAAAATTTTTATCATTAATTTATTTTTATATTTCAATTCATTAATTATATATTATTTTTATAAGTTTTTAATATTATTTAAATATTTTACAATAATATTAATAATTTTGATATTTTTTATATTATTATAAAATATTTTATTTTAAACTATTATTTAAATATGAATTATTAATTTTAATTATTATATTATTTTTAAAAATTAAACAAAATGTTGAAATTTTGTTAAAATTTAAAATTATAAAAATAATATTTTTAACTTTTTATTTAAAATTTATATTAAAATTAAAAAGTAATTATTTTTTATTTTAAATAAATTGAATATTATTTAATTAAATTTTAATATAATTTTTTATTTTAAAAATATATTATATTTATTGAATTTTAATATATTAATTAATTATATCTTTATTTATTATTTTATATTTATCAATTAGTTGAATAATTTATTTTATCAAATATTTTTAATTTAAGTACTAGCTTATCAATTTTAACTTTTATCTATTTTCTTAACTTTTAATTTTTTTACTTTAACTTTTAAACTTTTAAATAATTTTATCAAACAAAATTTTAGTTATTTATAAATAGTTTTTATGAAAAAATATATTAATAAAATGAATATAACATTAAAATGTTAATGAATCATAATTTTGTATTTATCTGACTTATAAAAAAGTTAATGAAGAACTATTAATAGTAATGGGGCAATTACTAATTTCCGTTGTAGTTTTGGTATTGGGAATTTGGGATGGATATTTTTTGTGTATTTAAATAAAATAAATTTTGATGAGTTTATAAAAAAAAAAAAGTGTATTGATGGTGAGCGTTTGATGAGTGGATGTATGGTCCCCACAGAAATTGTCTTTCGCCAGGGCGGTCACCTTAGACGTTAACCCCAAATCATTGTTTTGTCGTCACCATCAGTTGCTGGTGGGTGGAGTTTCTCTCCAGCCCTTTTAGCGCCACTTTTTTATGAACTCAAAGCTTTTGCAGCAATCTAGCTCCAACTCAATAGATAAGGAGAGAGAAACCTTTCACACTCACTTCTTCATTTTCTTCTTCTCTTCCTATTTCACTATTTCACTATTTCCTATGCCTTTGCTTCCTATTTAACTCCACCTCATCTCCGTTTTTCCATTCCTGAACCTTTCTCTTTCCTTTTCCTTCTCTTTTTCAGTGATCCTCGGGATCTCATCTCATCTCTCTCTCTTTCTCTCTCTTTTAGTACATATAGACAGTTCCTCAGTGCAAAACACTTGGCATTGGATTCACTTCAATTCCCGAGGATCACTATTAATTGCTCCTTTTCTTGTCCCCTTCCCTTTCTTTCTGTTCCTTTTTCCCCTTTCTTCTTTTCGGTTGGATTCTAAAGATTGTCTACCAAAGCAACCTCACAATCTAGCATATTCAATTCCTGCTACAAAACAGGTTGGTTTCATCAGATCTACACACGAATATTCTGAATATTGGAGTTTTTACCCTTCTAAGAAGATCGCTCAATATATCAAGGTTGTTCTTTCGCCGTCCACTCTTAAAATGCTTCTTAATATCATCTTTTTAATTTCTCTCCATCCATCTTTTCTTTTTGGTGCGATGTGGGATTTGGCTTCTGATTTATCTACTTTAGCATATTATTATGTGAGTGTGTTTAAATTGTTAAGGCATGAAAATATGTGGTCGTTGATTTTATATGATTCAAGTCAACCAGAAAAGTCCAAAAAAAAAAGAGACAACTAAAAGACAGAAATTAAACCATGGTCAAATCTTAACAATTGCATTAAATCTTTGACATGACTCCGATCTAGTGTGTTCGGTTGGAGTTTGTATCCCATCGACACCTACCGGTAAATCATGCTTTCACTTTTTGCCCTTTTCTTTTCTTGTGTTTTTTACCCCCAACAATATTTATATCTTCGCATATCTAACCTGAAGAACTGCACACTATATTGTTTCTTTTGCATGTGATGATATTTTCCTCCCAAAATAACTTAAATGTTTGGAAAATCAGCTTAAGTTATATTGCCTTCTGTACCTGTGCTGTAGTTAAAGACATTAATACGAGCAATAGACTCAGTTTGAGTATAAATTAATTAAAAAGGAAAGATGTTTGATGCAATATATCATCCAATTAACTTCATACCTTTGCATCATTGCATTGTACAAAAGTGTGCCTTGATTGCCTTCTATATTGTGTGTTACAACTCATTTTAATTAGTTTGTCTTTTTAAGGGAAAAGAGTGTTAATGTTTCACAGATAAAGTTATCTGTATATATTTTGAGTATGGTATACGCTCCTATGATTCAACTTGTATTTTACCATTTGTTAATTATATAGTCATGTTTTGTTACTTTTGTATCATAGATTTGTTTTTATTTAACAATATCAATTGATTTTGGTGTTTATAATATGCAGTTATTCTTCACTTGTTGATTGTTTTTTCCTTCTTTTCATTCTTCTTATCCAGCAGGATATCATATATATTCGTCTTGGAACATAAGAACTCTAAGAAGATAAAATAAAGTAACTTCATAAGTATTTTGGAGATTCCAATGGAAAATAATAAATTTAAGACATTTCTTTCTTTCTCCCCCCTCATCTCACACCTTCTATTAGGATGTGAATAGTAACTCTAAATTTAATAAAGTTTTTGGGGCAAATTTGTTGGGTGGAGTATATAGGACTGTTTTTTCCTCCCTAGTAAACGTAGAGTTCAATTGCTTCTGCATTTAAATTGCAGAAGGATTTTCGATTGCATTTACCAGTGCCAAATTTCAACCTTCATGTGAGTCACCGTGATTTTTGATATTTTCTTTGGATCTATTATTAATTTGTATTGTATCTTCTTAAAATATTTTGAAAATATTCTTAATACATTTAATAAAAATTTTGAATGGAAAATTCATATTTAGTGTCTTAAAAATTATTAAATCATTTAATATATTTTAATAATTAAGGAATTTATATTCAAAATTTCTAACATGTATCTAAAGATATATAATAATGTAACTAATAAAGACATATAATAAAAATCTATATATAATAATTTTTTATTAAAAATTATATAATTCAAAACATTTATAACATTAAATATTATAATATTTAATAGATATTTACTATTTATTAATTTTATTATATATATTTTAAAAATAATAAACTGAAAAGTGACTATATAAAAGATTAATGCTACATTACACAGACATTAAACATAATCACACGTAGGAGTTCTCAAGTATTTATTTCTTTTTAGTTTTATTATAAATGTTAATAATTTATTAAATATGATTATTGATTCATAATACTTGATAAATTTCATAAGAATGAAAATTTAAAACTGCTGGCTTTCCACATATATGATCCCAACCTGTCCAGTATCTTTATTAGATGTTTTATTCATCCTTAATTGTGCTTTCGATTTTGAATTTCTTCATTCAGCATCATTTTTCACCTTTCTCCTTTATAGTTCTGGTAACCAAACAACAACTTAGATTATGTCAGGACGATTAGAAGGAAAATAATGAATATGGATAATTTTTACATGCTCCTTATGGTGCTGGTGCTGATAATAGCTTTTGATGCCGAATCAATGTGTTCTCCTACACTTGGTCATGTATTAAACAACCAATGTTAAATTTATTCCTACTTGGTTGTTATTTTGCTTTCAAATATTATTTGAAGTGTTAGAACATACATATGTAACTTGCGACGCGCATTATCAATTCTAGAGTGACCGCGAATATTCTAATTTAAGTGGTTGCCAGAGGAAAAATGAAGATGCCAATTTCATGTTCTATTGCACAGAAAGGTGATGGTGTTAATATTTGTTTTTGTTTTTCCCCTCTCAAATGCAGGTTTAAAGAGAGAGGAAATGAATGCTTTTTCACATGTTCCTCCTGGCTTTCGGTTCCATCCCACGGATGAAGAACTTGTTGATTACTACCTTAGGAAAAAGATAGCTTCTAAAAGGATTGATTTGGATGTCATAAAAGATGTGGATCTCTATAAAATTGAGCCATGGGATCTTCAAGGTATTAATTAGAATATATAGCTCATATAATAAGTACGTACATATACATGAAAATATTTCATACTACCTAGAGCTTACAATTGTTACTTTATGTTGATAGAATTGTGCAAAATAGGAAGTGATGAACAAAATGAATGGTATTTCTTTAGTCATAAAGACAAGAAGTACCCAACTGGCACTCGTACCAATAGAGCTACCAAGGCAGGATTCTGGAAAGCTACGGGAAGGGACAAGCCAATTTACTGTAGGCATTGCCTTATTGGCATGAGAAAGACTCTTGTCTTTTACAAAGGAAGAGCCCCTAATGGACAGAAATCTGACTGGATCATGCATGAGTATCGCTTGGAAACTAATGAAAATGGAACTACTCCTCAGGTATTTTCTTTGCTTTTTATCAACATTTTCTCTCTCTACTCAACTGGTAAAAAACTAGAAACACCTATAAATTGGACGAATTGGGGGGCAATTTTCTAAGGGGAAATGGAATTTAATTTGCACCAAAAACTGAATAATAGAAACTTTGGTTGAAACATACATAAACGATTTACAGGCCTTTGTGCTCCATGCTAATAATTTTATCCAAATTTATTTTTACCACCCTAATAATTGATTTACCAGACGCTTTACTTGAGGACATAATTCAAGATGTGAACAGTGATACATAAATTATTTTTACCTAGACTTAATTTGGATAAAATTTTCAAAACAAACACCTATAAATAAAAAATAAAATAAAATAAATTTTTTCATAAGTTAAAATCAATTTATATTTCTTAACATTTTAAACATTCTCTCATCTAACTGTTTCAGAAACGGAAAGACACGAATTATTTTTAATTTATTAAAAAATGATTTATTTTCTCTCTTTATTTCTTATATTATTAATATTTGTTAAAAAGTTCATATGATCTGAGTCTGAGCCTTATTGAACAGCACATTAGCAATTTTGATGAACTGGAGGAGTGATTATATTTTGACCTTTTATTATTTGGTGTAGTGCACTAGGCATGAGTGAAATAATGGTGTTAATTAGAGTGAAATTAATTTGTGCAAGCTTTAATTCCAGGAAGAAGGGTGGGTTGTATGTAGAGTGTTCAAGAAACGAATGACAACAGTGAGGAAAATGGGGGAGTATGAGTCACCCTGTTGGTATGATGACCAAGTCTCATTCATGCAAGATCTTGAATCCCCAAGGCGAATCTCGCACCCTTATGCATCTTACCCTCAGCACTACCCCTGCAAGCAAGAGTTGGAATTGCAATACAATATACCCAATGATGCTTTCCTCCAACTTCCACAGCTAGAAAGTCCCAAAGTTCCTCACTCTGCACCCACTTTGAGTTGCAACTCAGTTCTCCCTTACGGCTATGGTACCAATAATAATGGAAATGCTTTTCACTCCTCATCACTCAGTACTCAAGAAGAACACATACAACAACATTGCCAGCAACAAAGTGTACAATTTCTTTATGGTAACAATGATCAAGCAGTGGATCAAGTTACGGATTGGAGAGTACTAGACAAATTCGTTGCTTCTCAACTCAGTCATGATCAACATGTTTCGAAGGAAACCAGTTATTCTAATGTGGTTGAACAAATTACTTTGCTAGCAAATGTATCCAAAAAACCGGAAACTAGCCAGGAATATGCTTCCACGTCCACCTCCAGTTGCCATATTGACCTGTGGAAGTGAAAATTTATAACTAGAAGATGCATAGTATAATTATAGGTACTACAGTTTAACGGTATCCAAAAAGACAAAAAAAAAGTATTGGTCCGTATTTCTGTACATAATAAACGCTAAAGTATATATATCCTCCTTAGCATTTCAAGCTCTGGTCACAGTGTATGATCTACTAATACTCCGGAATCGATGAGATGGAACAAGGACGACTATAGCATATAAATTTATTACTTCGAGGTGATCTGTGTAAATTTGCTGGAATGAGAATGAAGAATGCTAGTGATTTTTCGTCATTTCGTACATTTTAATTGGCGTCTAATACAATAGTTACGTATACAATACATGTACTTAATTGATTGATTGTATTTGAAATCCATTAATTGATTCTACCTACCTCCAAGGAAGGGTAATATACTAATATGGATTGTAAAGTCTTGAGAATCTATGACAAGCATATGCAGTTGAACAACAATCTGTGTCCGTACACTTTCCTTCCCCTCTATATGTTGGTATCATTATTTTGTACCTATGCCAATTCCATATTAATTTGTCTGAGCATCGTTATTTTGTTTTTCCAAGTGCATATTTCTATAAAGAAAATATAAAAAAAATTGTGAAAATATGAATTTAAATTGGACATAATCCACTCTTAACTGAAAAGTATTATTACAGGGTTTTTAATTCAGATGTTTCGTGTGTGTGTGCGTTTTAAAAATTTAAGTGGTTATTTTAAATGGAGAGCATTATTGATAAAATTGGTCTAAATTAACATGAAGCTGTGGCACAGAACTTAAGGACATACAAATAGACAACAATAGTGTACCTATATCGTGCATGTAACTTAGTCTGAGTTCACGCGGCAAAACTTGATGTGTCGTATTCAAAGCAATGCAACACTAATGGCTAGCTAAAATTGTACTTAATTGTCAGGGGCCGGCGTAAGAAGCCACCAGCCAGAACCCAATCAATCGAGCATGCATACCAGCAAGGTGCTTGTTAAGGATGCTAATCTCTATCCCAAACTTCTATGGCATCATCATATATAACTTCAAACTTCATAGTGTATAAGGCATACATATATACATATATATATATATATATATATATATATATTACACACACCAAAATTTTATAAGGATACTAAAAATCATTGAATGTTGTTCTAAGTTGCATGCATATATGCTCGCGTGAGTACCCATACCTGAAGGAGAAATCATATTCTTTGCAAGTTTTGTTACAAATAAGAGATGAAAGAGAAAAATATGATAAATACATAATACTATGAAAAATGATAGAAAAAAAGTTAAATTGTAAAAGATATTGCAAAATGCATTGTGCAAATAATACCGCCGGTCAACAGGAATATAAGAAATAATAATCTAATTAAATCATAAGAAATACTTTAAAAGAATATACGAATTTTAAAGGAGGTAGTGGAATAAAGTTGGTGTTTTACATGGAGTGAGTGAGTGAGTACCTGTACTTAGGTACTGAATTGTTAAATAATGAATGTTGAGTATTTATTCGTGTATAACTTATAAGTATTGATTCTAAATACGTAACCTGCATACATGTACCACAACCGTACACCCATGCATCATAGATGCTGTTCCATATCAAACTCCACAAACTTATAAATTATAATTCAGAAATTCTTCACTCCATTCTCACAACTCGTATATACCTGTTTGTAAAGATGGCTTCTCGTGCTGAAAGATCCCGCTATTTACCACAAGCATCTTCATGGTGCTTCACCAGTTTGGGGGCTAACTCAGAGGTCTCACAGGGTCTAGGCAGAGCCGTTTTTTCGAATGTGCCACCCACCGAATTGTGTTTTCAAAAGTGGATGGTTTATATATAAATATATATATAGACCTGTATGGAAGCAAATCTTAAGCACCTAATCATGCAAGGTGTCATTGGATATTGAGGACAGATGAAAGTCTTGTGTCGGAGTCAAGAACGAACCAAAGTTCCTTTCAAGCAATGGCACGACACAATCATTAGGCGTGCGCTCATCAACTTAATCATAATGCTGTTTTCAATTGTAGCCAGGCTCGTGAATTACTTGCACAAAAAGAGAGGAATTGTGTGAAAGAGTAGCATGCTTGCCTCAAGAATTCTCAAGGGTAAGAAAATTATAAAAAAAAAAAGTAATTTTCTGACATCCTTTGACTTGGATAAGTCCCATGTTACATTATTTTATTATTTTATTTTGTCTCATAATATATCCCAATGCGTCACTTGTGTTGGACATAATAGAGAAGAGAGAAATTAATTGACTTGCGATTGCCGTGCAAAGCCAAAACAACTAAGACCATGTGCATTGATGCGGCGTGAGAGTATAATAATTGGGTTTATTGAAAAGTGTTCTTTACAGACCAAGGTAGCATTATTCACCATGTGAATGTTATAGAGCTCCATGTGAAGATAACAATAGCGTCATCACGCACGAGCTTGTTAGTTCCCTAAATGCCAAACCTCCACAATTTCCGGAGTCAAAAAATTCTCCTCTGTATACATATTAATTAATTTCTTATCAGAAAGGGAAAAAGAAAAAAAAAAAAGGACTTTCTGTTCTGAGTTAGGTTAATGACAAAATTGTTAGATCGATGCCCCTATCATAAGATACACCTAAGTTTCAACTTAGTCTTTTCCCGTTTTTCCCTTCTGGGGAGTACTTTCTGGAATATACCTTCTTATCAATATACATGCATGAAGCAGCAGAATCCTGCAATCATATATACTTCAGATGCAGTAATATGTTCACTTGAGAAGCAGTGTTACGATCGTACATCACCAAAACCATTCCTTATAATAACTTGTACAATATATATACTTTTTATTAAACTAATTGTTTACATTATAGTAAGTCCAGTCTTTGAAGAAAAAGACAGTACATTAACCACGTTATAAAATTCAGATGTGATCTAGCAAATAGACGGAGCTTATACTGTATATGTTGTAAATGTGGTGTATGTATATCAAAATGATAATAGAAAAAAAAAAAACATTGATGTGACTGAGTAGGACGAGTCCAGGGCAAAATTTCAGGCGTAGAAGAGGTGGTCCAATTAGTAGATTATTAGAAAAGATTATAAGGAACGGGAAAAGCATGAGCAATAATTTGGAACAGTAAAAAGACTCATCCCGTGGATAAAATGTTGGGGAAACAAACCACAAAGGGAGACAGATAGTTGTCACACTTTTGTTTTTGTTTGTGAATCCATTAATTTGAAAAGAAAATTATAAGAAGAGAATGCAGAGAATCCCTCCCTCGCCCCTCGGGAAAGGTAGAAAAGAAAAGGAAAAGTAAATGGAAAGTTACATAATTGATTTCTTCATTTCTTGAATAGGTAAGTTTTAATCTTCGCCTTCCCAGTAAAGACTAAAGGGTGGGTCGTCACCGCTAGTTTGTGTCATTGTGGGCTCTAATTGGATAATTAACTTTATCAAAAGTTGCTTTCTCCACTACTTGACCTTCGCTTCTAAGGCCCCTCTTGGTATTGCCACTGCCCATAGACCAGTACCAAAAGCTTTATGCATACATCTTTTTCCTTTTCTATTTAAACAATTAATCCTATTATTTTATTTACAAGATTAAAAAATTTAATCTTAATTGTAAATTATTTAGATTCATTTTCTCATATGTACTATTTACCATTTTTTTAATATCCATATACTTTATTGATCATAGACTTACTTTGAGAATTGGATTAATTAATAGCAAAGCTGTTATAGATAAATTATAGCTGGTGTAGTGGTCATTAAGGTGCCTTGTTGCTAACTTGTCGGATCGGGTGTTCGAATCGTAGTTCAAACGTTTTGTGTTCTTATAAATTACACATCCGATCTAATTAATAATTCAAATCAGTTATATGGTCAATTTTCGACATTGTTTTTTAACTAAATTTCTAACAAAGTTTACCATTTGAAATAATAAAATAATGTATATATTTTGTAAAAATGTAATTATAATATTTAATATATATGTATATAATATAATATAATATAATCTTACTTTCAAGAATGCCATTGGTACGGGGAGATCTTTCCATGAGAAAGGACTCGTATATTGTCAATTAAAGCTCTGTGATAATTTATCATATGAATTTCGTTCATGATAATTTATTGTATAGATAAGGTTAAAGTATATTTTTTTTCTTAATTTTAAAATATAATGATTTCGTTTGTCTTTATCCTTAGAATCCTAAAAATTGTTATTTAGTCCTTTTTTTTTTAAGTTTCATACAGTTTTTCTGCCTATATTTTATTTGTTTTATCCATTAAGTTTGCTTACGTGGTTTAAAAGACAGGGGAAAAAATGAGAAACTCATAATATTTAAAAAATTCAAAAGTTAAATAAAAAATAATGGATCAATGATTCAGATTTTAAAATTTATTAAGTATGCATTTGATTTTTATCAAAATTTCAATCCTTATCTTTTAATTAATAATTATTAAAGTGCCTTATCTTCTAAAGTCTATCTTGTCAATTTAAAAAAATTCAATCCAAAAACAGTTCTTAATAAATAAAACTAATGAAAAATTAATAAGCAACTATGCATGAACATGAAAACATGTCAGATTGGAGTGAATTATTCTTTCGTTCTGCGCAAAGTCAAAACATGTTTTGTGTTTCAGAAATTTTAAAATTAATTTAATTAATAAAATATTATTTTAAGAGAAAGAATCAAATGAGTAACTCTTTTAAGTTACTCTTCATTCTCACCCTCCTTTTTCATTTAATCCAACCGTGTATGTTAATTCATTAACAAGTTCGCGTGACCCCTTTTTCTGTTTTCTTCTCCAAATTTCTTTTATAGATCATTTCTTGAAAATTGAACAATTGTGAATTTCTTTTATTGTTCTACGATCAACAAAAATTACCGTTTTTTTCCAGTAGATTTTAGCTTATTACACAATGATTTATATTTCTTAAACCTTACACAAGTTCCTTCATATATTAAAAGTGCATTGTATTATGAATCCTTACAATTATATTTCAAATTTAAAACTATTAAATACTTAGAAAATGAATTTGATTAGATTGAACAATTAATTTATTATCTAAATCAAGCCAATTAAATTGACTTTGATTAGTTTGGTTAATTAACTTATTTAATTTCTAAAAAAATAATTTTTATAATCCAAACTGTCCCTAAAATAGGTTGTGGCTTGTTGAACAGAGACCAAAAGGCATCATTTGTTCAATGCGGATATGGTCTCAGAAGTTCAAAAGGAAAACAGAGGCCTTAATTGTAGTCTCTGATATATTTACACGAATATGGGTTTGCAGCAAATATTTTTCCAGAAAACTACTTTGCATCACAAAGGCCTGTTCCTTCATCACAGTAACCATCTCTGTCAAGCAGTTTCTGTGGAGGAGCACTTAAAAGGGGAGATGATGGTGAGCCATAAGCATTTCGTCTTTTGTTCCCACACCCTAAGCTTACTCTTGTGCTTACTCCTGTTACAGGATTTGTGCCACTAGCGTACTTGCATAAAGCCTACACAATTTAATCAAACACCACACATCATTATCTGTCACACGTTTGGTAAATATTATGCTC
Organism: Canavalia gladiata; assembly: GCA_037954105.1. Taxonomy (NCBI): domain Eukaryota; kingdom Viridiplantae; phylum Streptophyta; class Magnoliopsida; order Fabales; family Fabaceae; genus Canavalia; species Canavalia gladiata. The sequence goes on along the minus strand of CM075667.1, from coordinate 16,175,364 downwards.
CCCAAAAGCATTTCAACCACAATGATACAAATTCTATCCAGGAATGGATCCTGATCTGATGAGAGAGGGCCAGGGGAGATAGATAAACTCAAATAGCAAATGACATTTTTGTAGCTGTTGAAATGTTCCACATTTGTGTACAACCAGAATATTTGTTGAAAAACTTGGGTAATCCTCGTTTGTTAACTAGTCTTTGAAAGTGAGTTAGGCTTAATTTATTTTTAATATGGTTTCAAGGAGGTGTGTTAAAATGTTTTACCTTGGTTAAAAATATGACCAAAATACATCTTACAAGATTCTAACAGTAGTGATCTCTCATTTTTCCTCATTCTATAACAAGGATTTCTTGTTCTTATAAAAAGATCTTAATTGGACTTATGTAAGAATATTTACCTCATTCAGAAAGAATAAAAAGAATTAAGAAAAAGCTATCAATTGGAAGATGAAAATATGCTTGGATTGGTCTTAGTTACTCTATGGGATGGAAGGGAAGAAGAGGGGAGATTCTTAAAGTTGAAAGATTTAAACCAGCATCCTATTCATATGAGAGGATTCATTCCTTTTGCAGGCAATCAATGGTCATACCTGCTTTTGAGGAAGGTCCAACACTGCATCACTAAAGTCAGCACCTTCAATGATGGCACCTCCAAGGTCACTCCGAGTGAGGACTGTTCTAAGGAGAATAGCATTAGTGAGATTGGCTTCATTTAGAACCTGCACACCCCCAAACAAGAAAATCACACATAAACGAAATAAAAGGGGAAAAAATATGACACTTATGGATAAAATTAATCAACTTGATGTAGTTACCATGCGATCCATCAATGTATCACTTAAATCGGCACCTGAAAATGTCAAACAAAAATATTGAACACAATTAGAGTCTCTGCCTGTTGGAAATTGCATACAAGAAACACAGGAATGTTTCTGCTAAGAAACCAAACAGTTACAAGGTAACAATAAAGCAATACTTCTCCAAGGTATATAAATTAAGGAAGACAAATATATAATCTTCTTAATTTCATGCGCTGCATCATTTTCTTAATAAAAAATAAATTAGTTCTATATACCTTTTGCAGGAATATATTGATGTAATATTTTTTAACTTATAGAATAAACATCTTTGGTTGATACAAGGCTTAATCATGTCTTTCAAGGGAAGAAGTTTTAATCTGGCTTGGGTCGAATAGAATCTATTAGGTGAATGAATTAAATAATCCGAGTAAACAGCAGGTCTATCAGAAATCCAGAATCTATCAGATGAATATATTAGACTATCTTTTTTCCTACCACAAGAAACATTACTTAGAATTTTATTCAAACATGTTGTAAAGACATTAGTTACTTAACTTTTGAATTCTATATTGCAATAAGCTTATACCTGTAAAATTTGCCTTGTATGCAACAGCTTTCTCAAGGTATGCACCATTAAAAGTTGAACCGCTAAAATTAGATTCTCTCATATCAGCAGCTGTGAAATTGGCTCTTCTGTATCAGTCATTTAGAACGATCATGAATAGAGGAATCCAAATTAATACATTATTAGATTCCAAATAATTTCCTATGAAGTGACAGTTTAAAATAAACTGAATTAGCACTTTTCCTATTATGCTTATTTGCTTGAGTGTGTGAGTGCAATGGATGAATAAAATTGTTATGAACTTAGGAGTTAGCTGCATAGAACAATTAGCCACTCTCTAGTATGCTTAAATGCTCAGTCCTTTTAATTGACAACATGTTTGGGTTTTTACTGATTTTTTGTATTGGCCATCAAGAAGTGCCTCCAGCAGTGCCGTTGGTAATTTCAGCACTCAAGTAAAACATGAATGTCAGGAACCAATGGATGCCAAAATGCACCACAAAACTGAGCCATCTTCAGTTCAGAAAGTGCTCGCTGGTGAAATAGATTTCTCTATGCCAAGGTTGAATAAAAAGAGAAAACAGTGGTGCAGAGTTACTTCTACAAGGTATAACTAAAATAGGAACATCGTTTAAAGGAACCAGTAAAAGATGAATGCTTACTTTTGATAGCAAACCACTATACCAAGTACCTAGTAAGTGAAAATAAAAGCATTTCCCTATCGTTTCACCCTTTTATTTCTATCATCTTATTTTCCACCTCCTATAGACTAAGCATACTCTTAGATTTTTTGTCAGAATTTTAATCAATTTAATAGGAAGGGGAATAAAAAAAAATGCATATCTAACTTTCTATAACACAAGGCCTAATCGAAACATTACCTGAAATTCTCGTTGACATGCACTGCTTGCCTGCATAAAAAAATAAACATTACACAAAAATTAGTAACCCAATTTAATTTAGTTTCCCGCAGATAAAATACAGAAGGAAAGTAACGAACCTGAGGTCTGCAGAGCCAAATTGAGCAGCGGATCCAATCCCAAATTCACCCCTCACGTCAGCCTCAAATTTGTTAAGATCGGCAAGGGCAGAGATGTCAGAGCCGAAGGCAATAACTGCAGCTGCCAACGTGGCCGAAACCATCTTTCCCCATTTCATGGATTCTGCATTGCCACTCATTGTATTACAACACTCCTTCTTCTTTCAACAAAATTCAGAATAAAAGGGTACCCACCTTTACGATGATCTCTGTTTGGGTTCATTTGACACACAACGTGAAAGGACCTTGAATGAGAATGCAACATATTTGAAATCTTTGGAGTTGAAGTTGAAGATACGTGGAGGGAATTAGTTGAAAGCGGTGACAATGAATTAAGCGCCATCATCACAGTAGGCAGCAAGATATGATTGATTGGTGTAGCAGGGAATGATGAAGGAGAAGCAAATTGGAGCAACTACGCAGTTCAGCAATTCTTCATTGTCCAAGTCGAAGAATAGAGTAGTGGTAAGTAGTAGCACACGTGTTCAAGTGTTATCTGATTTCTGGTGGCGACACATGTCAAACTCTTTTTCTACCTGGGTTAAAATTGCACATATTTATTACTCTACAATAAGAAGCTCGACCTGATACATAAGTTTAGGGTTTAGAATTTTGAACAAGAAGCTTACCAAATTTTCACACTTCATAAATTACTCGCTTATGTGCTTAAATCATAACATCAGTTGCTTGTAACAGATTTTTAAGGGATTAAGTTTGGTGCAACGTCAGTGTACAGTATTATTAGTTTATGTTTTGTTAGGCTGCATATTTTAATCTAATGTTAATGTGATAAATTGTATGGTTTCTTCATATTTAAAGGGATATTGGTATTTTTTTTATACATATTAATATATAATAAAACGTCTATTTATAACAGGTATTTTATAGATGGTATTTTAATTATAGATCATCTTTATAATCATTTTATACCTATAATTTTTGTGATATTTATTTATTTGCTACAAATTTCTGTGACATTTGATAATTAAATTTTATAATTTGTAACTATATTAAAATATTTTATTAATTCTTTTTTAAGATGTTATTCACTTCGTTGTTATTTTTAAGATAATTTATTGTTTCTGATTCTTAAATTTTTTTGTCAAATTTTTATGATAATAAAATTATTTAATTATTATTTATACTTAAGTCAATATTTTTTCATTACATTAAATATTTATAAATTTATTTTATTAATTTATATACTTTACTTTATATATCATTTCAGTATTATTTTTAATTTTTCATTGTTGCATTATTATTTTATTTTTTTTATGATAACATTATTTTATATAATAATTCCGTATAGTATTTTATATAATAACAGTGCTTTATATAATAGATTATTTTATTATTTTATAACAAAATTTATGTAAACAATAATAAGTAATTTATAATGAAAGTTACTTTATCAAACTTTTAATTTTTTTCATTAAAAATATTGTCAAACCAAGTAATATATAATAATATATTAAATGAAATACAGGGTTTGTGTTTTTAATTTTGAACTTAAATTAAATTTACAATATTTTAGCCTCATTTAAACTTAATCTGTAAAATTTTTTAAAAAAATATCAAACTTAAGCATCATTTTAGAAACTCAAATGCAATTTGACTTAATCTGATGTAGATTACAATCTATATCAAAATACTCCAATACAAGATGGGTAAGACGTTTCGTCACCTCTAATATAGACTAAAAAATTATAAAATCAAATATAAATATAAAAAATTTATATTAATAACACATAGAAAGTTATTGTTTATAGTTCAAAATATAAATTCAAATACTGTATAGTTTTTTTGTTGGTCGTGGTAATATTTTTTTCTTTTCGTTTTTGTTTCGTTAAAGGACCAGAAGGTCAATTCAAAGAGGCGTACAAATCATAGCCCAGAGCGATACAACAGAAAATCAGATGATAAATTACGCACAGATCGCTTGGTCGAACCAAACATATTACACATAACCAGCCGGAAATAAACATTAAAAGGGATGTTTTTTTTATCCTTTTTTACTTTTTATATTTTTTATTTTTGATAAAATTAAATATTAATTTTTTTTTCAAATAAATTTATCTTGTCTTTCGATCAATAATTTTAATATTTTAAAAATTTTAAAAATTTTATTTTTAAAATATTTTATTTGAATGAAAAAATTAAATTTTTTTATATTTTAAATTATTTATTTGATTAGAGAATTTTATTTTCTCAAATTTTAAATTTTTTGTTTGAATTAAGTAATTTAATTTTTATTATATATAAAATTTTAGTTTTGAATAATTTTAAAAAATATAAAAATAATATTAATGAATAAAAAATATTTAAAATAACATAAAACAACGGTGAAATTTAAAATTTTACCTATTCTGGTGAAATTTTAAATTCTTTTATTTTACTTTATTAAAACTCTTTTAGTGAAATTTTAAATTCTTTTATTTGACTTTATTAAAACTCTTTTAAAATTTTTTAATTTTGTTAAAAATTATTCAAACAAGTTATTTTAAATTTTAAAATTTTAAATTCTTATAAAAATTACATTTTCTTATTTAAAATCTTTCATGTAAACACAAGGTTAATGAATTTTTGGAAATATTTTTTCAAAGAATAATTAAATCTATTTTAAAAAAAAATACCTTTTACATATATATTTCTAAAAATTCATTAATTGCATTATGCATTACGAAAACATTTTTTTAAAATATATATATATATATATATATATATATATATATATATATACTTCTTTCTTACAGTATTTCGAAATAACGTATTTGAAATTTATTTCATTTTTTTCAAAAATATTCATCCAAAAATTTATATTCTTATTTTAAATACATATTTTTTAATTTAATGAGCATTGTAAATTTTACTTTTCATATACACATTTTCAAAAAGTTAACCAAATCTACTAAATAGATTCACATTTTCGAAAATTACATATTTGTAAGAATAATTTTATCTTTTTATATGAGAGGGGATGTAAAAAACAAAATGAGGGTAAAAAAGCTACTTCCATATTAAATGAAGTTGTTTTTTGCATCCCTCTTTTTACTTTTCACACTACCTTGTAATGTTTGATAAAATTAAATACAAAAACTATCATTTATTTCTATTTTTCGAAATAGATTTAATGAGTTTCTAAAAATATTTTTTCAAAATGGATTAAATTTTCAGAAATATTTTTTTAGAATAGATTTAATAAGCTTTCAAAAATGCTTTTCCAGAATGAATTCAATAAACTTCAATGCTTTTGGAAAGTAATTAAATTTATTTTGGAAAAGACCTTCCGAATATGCATTTATGAAAATTCATCATTTTCATTACGGGAACGTTTTTTTAGAACATATATTCATATTTCTTCCTCACAACATTTTGAAATAGTGAGTCTGAAATTCATTTCAATTATTTTTCGAAAAATACATTATTCATTTTGAAAAAGATCTTTCGAATATACATTTCTAAAAATTCATCTATTGCCTTGTAGAAACATTTTTACATAACACATATTCACACTCTTTCCTTAAAGCATTTGGGAACAACATATCTAAAATTTACTTCAATCATTTTTTAGAAATATACATTTCAAAATTTATATTATCATTTTAGATATACCTTTCCAAATTTAATGAACATGGTAAAATTTGTTTTTCAAATATGTTTTCAAAAAAAAAAATCAAAATTTCTGAATTTACATTTTTAAAAATTACCTATTTATAGAAATAATTTTATTTTTTTATATAAAATATATGAAAAAGTAAAATAGAAATCCAAAAAGTAATTCCCCACGTTAGAATAGGTAAAGGCCCAAAAGCCCACTTCAAACAAATGACAAAAGACCATTCGAGAAAAGCTGCAAGAAATCTAGGAACGGTAATACTAATATGGGAATGGTCCACAGATACAAAATACTAGGAAGCCCAATTTTATGTGGACAGGTGAATATTGTAAGGCAGCACATGACCCAAAAAAAATGTAGGCACCAGCTTTTTCATGTAGCTTCCTTGGGCATTATATCTCAACACTACCTACCACCGACGGGCTGCAATAACTGAACAAAGAGCCTGTTGGTCTATTTTCTTAAGGAGCATGTTTGATTTTTTATCTGAAGGAAAATGTTGGTTATATACGTATGGACTGTACCTCCTTTGGGTTGTTGGGCTTGGTTTTTTTCCTATCTGATGTAACGTGAACCAAAGAACATTTATAGAGTTCATACATTACTACATTTGTTCCTTATCTCCAAAAACACATATATGGATGCGCATATATTCACGTGCATTAATAGTTTCTTACAGAAGGAACAATGCAAGTAACCACACTAGTTTCTACCTAAAATGTTAACCGATCGTTTATTTTTAATAATTAATTATAATTATTAATCAATTAATTAATTTTTTATATTATTAACTATATTAATTATTGATTAATAACATAAAATAATTGATTAACTATATTTCATTAATTGATAAAATAATTATATATTTTTTTTAACACTTATATTAACCAGTTAACTATAAATTTTTTATATCGTTAATCATAATAATACATTATAAAACTTATTAATCGATTATATAAATGAATTTAGTCGATGTGGGTAGTAAATGCCAGAGAATCATTTTCTTTGCAAATTAGAAAAAGTTAAGTCCTGCTCTACTTTTTCAGAATTTGACAGCACAACAATCACAACTTTCCTATTAATTCACATTTGGCAGAAAAGCAATCCGTGCAAGAAATAATAGATGAAGAATTTTACTCACAGTTCCCAAATATATCTCGCACCTTAAAAGATAATGTACTAAATAACATATAAACGATGAAATTTATAATAATAATAATATTATTATTATTATCAAGTTATTGAAATTTTAACTCTTAATATTTTAATTCATAACTATTATTCTCTATTTTAATTTTCTAAGTACACTTTATATTTTGAAGAAGTCAAATCTATGCTACAAATATTTTCATTTGTGCCGGAATACAAACAATTGCAGCCGCATCTCCCACGTTCTCGTACTCCAAATGCTATTAAAAGGCCTGCTGACACATCAAAGCATTTGGTAGTTGAGAATTAATAATAAGTTGATAATACACCTGGCATGATCCACGGATTTGGGACCAAACCAACCTCTTAATCTTGTCCTTATTTTCGTGAGGTCTTAATCTTGTCCTTTTTTTTTTGTAAGGTCTTAATCTTGTCGTTTCTTAACGTGGAAGGAGATTAATTTCTTTAGAGTATTAATGAAGAAAATAATAATTAAAAATATTTAACAAAATATTATTATATTAAAAATACAAATTTATTTTTAAAATGATTAGAATGACTAAATAGAATTAAGTGTTTTTAATCAGTAATACATTTTTAAAAATTAGCATCTTTTAAGTTGAAACATATATAGGTTAGGAAATAAATATGTATTTAATACTAATTTTAATTAGACTACCTCATAGATTTAGTTTACTTTAAATTAATAATATATGTTCTCATTTTATACATCAACTCATTAAATGTTATATCATTATGAATCTCTAATATGGCCATACATTTATAATTTATTGAAAAATTGAATAATCATTTCGGATCTTCCTTTTTAGGAGGGCAATCATATAAACAAGTCATTAATCTAAATGATATATACTTAATTTTCTTTAAATAAAATTTTCGTTGCAATGTTTTAAAAAAAATCATCGTAAAAGAGCTCCATAATATATTATAAATATTCTTAACTGAAATATATTTACATTATTTAAAAAATACTCGAGACCTGACAATATAAAACATTTATTTTATAAAAATAATTCTTATTGATTAAATAGTAAATGCTAACCAAGGTTTAGGATTTAAAATTTACGGTGTTAATAAGCACTGCCTTCAAGGCATGAATTAAAGAATAAAAATAATATGATTAAGAGGAACCATATTAATAAACATTGTATATCTTAAAAAACTGTCATAACTATAGTTAATTAACGATATATAAAATGTATTTAATTTACCGCAATAAATTTTACTTATTAAATAGCAAGTGTTAACCAGTTCTTTTAAGACATTAGTTAATAAATTAATAAAAAAATTATTATATATGTACTCATAATTATTTTTAATATACTCCTAAAATAATTTGTATAAAAATTTACATGAATTCTTTATCCAGTGTTATTAGTACTAATTAGCAACACTGTTGTTAAATAAAGAACAATGGGTGCAATATTTTAGTGAATGAATCGGAGAAGCATCATTAATTATGATCGCTAATATAATTACAAGGTGGGGTAGATGTAACAGGAAATATAATGGGTAGTATAAAAAGAAAGGCTAATACTACACTCAAAAAAGATTTGGACAAGAATAACCCTCAACTTTAGGTGGGTTTGTATCCATAAGAGTCCATTTTAAATGGTTTGGTCAGGGTGGAATCGGCGTATAAACGCAGAATTCATCTGCCAAATCTTAAGTGTGGCAGTGACAGTGACCTCAGTAGCATTGTTGAACAAAAACAATCGAGCACCTCCATAGATTGCCCTTGTTGGATAAACGCGGGATGTCACACATGTTCTTCCACCTTGACCAAAACTTTCAACTATTGAATGGTCCACCTAAATTACACATTTCACAATAAATCATTTTTTATTAGCTGCCGTGGTTCATTATATAATACTTAGAGCCAGAAAACAATAGAAAATTGGAAGGATTAACTTACCAATATCCTTACGGAAAGCTTTTCATCCTTGAGTACCGGAACAAAGCTTCCAAAGATTTTCTTATCAACATCATTTGCCACAGAAGACCTACCCAAAAATAAATAAATAAATTCAAGTAGAACAGAAAATCTAATTTTCTTACTCTAATTGAGTATCAAAGAGAGAAACAAAAATAGGAGTGGAACAATACCTGGATTGATCAGAGCAGAATGAAGTCTTAAGATGGCCATCACTTCCCTTAACGACATAAAAGTATACGGGAGTGTATTCAGAAAGGGCTTCATCTGCCAGAACCAAAAGACCAAAAGGTCCCAAGGCACCACGTTCACCTGCTCCACCGCTTGTTCTACACCTGTACTCCATATTCGACTCTGCCGACTTCTCCAACGCTTCCTTTTCTATCTCAAACTCAGCTTCAATATCCAACTGTTGCATTATCATGTCATTCAATCAGCTATAATTTAATGTTCTTCCAATTCTCTTATAAGAAAATTAACATGAACACAAACCTGTGTGGCTGTTCCTATATCCAGCGACACCACCGACCCTGGCTCCGCCTTTAAATCTTGAAACTCATCGCTTCTTAATCTCAGACTCTCCACCTCCGCAACAGGCCATTGGAGTAAGTTGGTACCGGTTTTCTTATCAAGCATCACTGTTCTTGGAATACCCTGCACAATTAAAATATAACTAATATTTTTAACCGGTGGTTAAAAATACAGAATATTATAGTAAAGGAAAAAAAAAAAGGGATAAAGATGTAACACCTGAAGAGAAGCCCAACCTTTGGCCACATCAGCAAATTCACTGTCAGACTCTCCGATCCAACCCCACAACACTCTCCTCCCTTTTTGTTGATCATAAAAAGTCTTGGATGCATAGAATATACCATAGTCATACCTAAGTCCAATACCAACATCATTGTTGAAGTCATCCGGTACAAACTTAACCTTCTTCTCATCATAAGTCCCTACAGCGTAGTAATCATGTCTATCATCATCCAAACTAACCTTCATCACATGCTTCACATCACCCCCATTAACTGAAGTATCCAATCCATTTTCATGCTTGCTGGATACAGGATAGAAGTCCACACACTCCCACATGCCAGTGGCAGGCACAGCATGAAGCAATCCTTGAACACGCTCGAAGGATTTGAAATCAAGGGTGTCATAAACCAATGCAACGCCTGTTTTGTGAAGCTTGGAGCCAATGGAGATGCGCCATTTTCCTTCAGAGGTGAGCCAGGCGGTGGTGGGGTCACGGAAATCCTTGGGAGCAATGCCTGGTGGTGGGAAGAGGACAGGGTTGGAAGGATATTTGACCCAATCAATGAGGAGAGGATCGGATAGGTCGGCAGGGTATGCAAGATTTTGCACCTGCACGGACTCGTTGGTGGAGCCTGTGTATAACATGATGACTTGACCATCGGGTAAGATGGTGGCAGATCCAGTCCACACTCCGTTTTTGTCATACCATTGATCTGCCACCATGGCCAGTGGAAGGTGAAGCCAGTGAATCAAATCCCTTGACACTGCGTGTCCCCAAACTATGTCACCCCAAACTGCACCTTTGGGATTGTACTGGTAGAAAAAGTGATACCACCCTTTGTAGTACATTGGACCTGAAATATCATTCAACTTCATCATTTTCTATCATACAATCCACAGCATGTGACCAATGAATGCTTGCTTCTATAAAAGAATTGAAAAACGAAAGAAACCATTTATGTAACAACAATGACAAAAGATTTGGGTGTTCTTACTTACCATTAGGATCTGAAGCAGAGCACACCGGATTTGAGATTCGCCCAAAGTCACCAGACAAAGATGACTAAAAGTTAGTGTCGCAAACATTCAACGATAATATTTTAAAAACAAATAATTTGAACAAAGGATCTCTGGAGGGATAGGTAATGATTCTATTTTAAAATAAAAATGAATACCGTTCATCCAATTTTTGTCTGGCTGAAAATGGAAAGCTGTTCTCTGCCATGATAGCATGCTGTTGTTCCAAGGATAGGATTCTCCATTGGCATTGTTGGTGGAGAATAAGCGGTTGGACTTCTCGGAGACCCCTGCAGAGACGCCACGTGAAACAGGTTGCGATGTTGACCAAGTTACGGTTTCTGATTCATTGGATGTTAACGTAGCCAATGACCCATCACCATGTCCTTTTGAATATGCCCTGTAGCCATTGAAGGCCACCAAGGACGCAATGACTAGGAAGCCACAGAAGATGAGAAGCAGCTCCTTCACCAGTCTGCGAGGCTTCTCCGGAGAGTGTGGTTCATCGGGTAAAGGAATATAAGAACAAGGAAGATGAGAGGAGGGTGCCATTGTGGCGGGGCTTCCCATTTGTGAGACTCAAACAAGGAATGTGTAATAATTAACGTAATGGAAAGTTTTAGAACTAATTGGGTTCGGTTTTTCTCACAGGTACACAGTGCTGCTAAGAAGAAAAAGAGTGGATTGGTCCAACCAAATAGAAAAGTGCACAAATATTTGTAAACTGAATGAGACGAGTGTGAGATGCATTTAGCACATGGGGCATATTTATAGGGTCCTTTCTGCCACCATGGACGTCACATAAACCCTTCATTCATGATAATACATTGAGGTGCAATACAGTTTATTTTAAATAATAATTGAGGTTGGTGGCCCTCCACTTTTTCTATTCGCAATCATTTCTATCTCTCCTTCCTTCTTTTCCTAACCACTATATATACAAATGAAAATAATAAATAAAATTCTTTTAACAAGCAAACTTAAATTCTTCATCATTAGATTTATCTCTTGTCATTTTTATATAGATCCATGATAATCCAACAATAATATATCAACATTTTTATATGTTCTTTTATATATTATTTTTTCACCAACACAACTGGGAAATTAATCAATTACAATTTATAACTGTCTTCTAACTGATAATCAAAATTGAGTTTAATATCATGGACATACTTTTCCCATCCCCTCTTTGCTTTCAAGTTTTTGGTCCTTTCTTCATCCAATAACCACGTAACAAGAACATATGCATAAAATTCAATCATATTGTGGTCATCATTTGTTTTAGGACCGAGTAAAATATATTGAATCAGATGTAATGGTATTATTATTTTTATATACTCGTGATTGTATTATTTTGTTTGAACTTTAAGCGATGCAGTTGATGGTAATTTGTTTGTGATGAAATAAAATTAAGGCTGTTTTAATTATATATTAATCTGCATCGTAATTATTTCATTTGACAAAGGTAAACAAGTGCTTAAATACTCATATATGTTCAGTTCAACTTAATTTTAGAAATAATGGTTTTTTTTTTCAGATTTTAAAAACAATTTAAAAATAAGTGACGTTTTTTTTTCAGAATTAGAGACTATTTGTTTAAGTTTTATTTTCCATAAAAAATGATTATGAGAATATATAAAAAGGGAATTTATGTTTGAGAATATATAAAAAAGTGATTTATGTTTTAGAAATTTTAGATATTTTTTTGTTATATTCTCTTTCATAATTTTTCACTATCTTATAAAGTAAAAATTAAATAATATGTATTTATTATTTTGAAAATATAAAAATTAATATTTTTATTTAATAATTGGGAGGAATTATAATAATATAATATTGGAGAATTTAATATTTTTGTTTATAAAAAGTAATAGTTACATCCTCTTTATTTTTTATAAATAAATACATAATTATTTTATCAGTATCAATAAAAATAGTTGAAATAATTAGTATATCATAAATTTAAATTTTACTAAAAAAGACTCATAATATATTTAATGAATATTTAAGACATAAATAAGTGTTTCATTATCTCAAATTTATTCCAAAATGTGTCTTATAATTACATAGGACAAAACAATAGTTTCATACATTTGTTATCAAAATGATGGAAAATAGTATTTTGTTTGTTTGCAATTACTATATATATATATATATATATATATATATATGTATGTATACATATAATATTTTAATTAAGATGTAGTTTTTATTATTATAGAAATTCACTTAAAATAATTTATCAAAATAATTATAAATTTATTATTTTATAAAATATAAAACAAACACACTAAAAGAAATTAAACTTTTTTTTTCAAAAAAAAAATATTTTTTTATTAAAACAGTCGAACTTTTAAACTGAATCAACCATGCTAATTATTCTCCAAATCAGCAAGCATATCTTAAGTAATCTTGTACAGTTCTTACAATTATTGTTGCTTATACTATTGTTTAGTGAATTTGTCCTATCCATGAAGAAAACCAAAAGTTCTAGCTGAGTTGAAGGTTAATCAATTTATCAAAGTTATAATTGATAAACAGAGTGTGACTTTTTTTAAAGGTAAATTGCATTTTCTCTTTATGTTGTGTCTATGTCATTTTTCTCTGTATAATTTTGTAATTTCTCAACTTTCTTCCCTGTATTTTTCTCATCAACTGTGAATTAATAAACTCAAAACCGCGGTTAAATTAAGCAAAATAAGATACACAAGATTTTAGTAATATAGAAAAGGCATAAAATAGTTTATTAAGATACCGAAAAAAAAGTATGAGATAAAATGTGAGTGAAATTTAACCTTGTCTAAAAAAATTGGCTAAATAAGTTATTGTTTTATGGTCGTCTGCATAATTTTCAATTTAAAATAAGGAAAAACTTTAACTATCATTTACAAGTTAATAAAATATGTAATATTGCAAAAAAAAATTATAATTTACTTTACTTCAATGATAAACATATATAAAATAACATAATTTATATAAAAATTATAATTTATTTTATTATCAATAGTAGATGAAACTTAAATAAAACACAAACCAATATATAATATGACATATCACATAATATGATATAAATAGAAGAGATACGATAAATTTTAAAAAAACACTTAGAACACAACATGACTACGGTACAATATATGAAGTTAATTTAAAATTAATGTATAATAAGGATTTAAATTACAAAATATAATTATTTTTTTTAAAGTATGAGTCATTATGAATATAATGAAGTGCTACAATTTATATAATTTTTACAAAATTTTAATTTTTTAAGTATAATAAAAAATAATAAGATTCAAATTTAGGATTACATGTAAACTAATTTAATCATCAATATTTTATTATTAGATAATTCTAATATATTTTTTTAAAAAATATAGTGTAAGATTTTAAGTGCTAGATTTTAAAAATAAAAGTAAAAAATACAAAAATATAGTTAGAAGTATTTAAAGCATTTATACAGTGTCATATAATAACACAACACAACTATTTTTCAGAAGTATTGTTCCTTTACAAGATTATTATTTTTAAAAAATAATCTATATATAATTTTCCAAAAAACAATTAAGGAGGGAGGGGGCGGAATGCGAACTGCCCCTCCCTACGTCAGTCACAGCCTCTACGAAGTTAAGAATGTTCAATCAAAAATGGGCCAGTAAAACCAATAATGTTACTCTGATCCATATTCATGGTAACGCGTACCAATAATCTTAAAAAGCCAAGAATTATACACCTACAAGTCTACCTTTGTTATGGTCCACACAGCCTAAATTCTTCGCCCCAATAAAACAAAAGCCAGAAAGAACATAGAAGGTACGGTTCAAAGAATCAGTGGAGGAACTCGGTCTATGAAGCCTTGTTTTGATTCGGTGATGACTCGTAGGAGATATGAAGACGCCACGGAGGCATATGAAGAGTCTAGAAACCTAAAGTAAAGTGTTACCAAGAGATATCCACCTGTAAACATAATGTGTATAACTTAATTACGTGTATTAAGTCAATCTATTATTTTTGATTGAAATAGACTTAATTTGAGCGCACTAGACTTATTCAAATATTTGTGGCATCAGAGAATTATTAAGCTGGGTAGGATGAGGTCAGATTGAGACTTTATTAGCAATAATTCTAATTGTTTTTAGCTAAACAATCATATCAATGGTTAACTGTACTTAATTAATACTTATATTATTCTGTATGATTCCAAGTCCAAGTCCAATGTTTATCGGATGCCTCGGCTAATTTGTTTTCCCCATGTGATTGTTTTTGACATATATCAATTTTGGCTGAGTCAGATGGTCTTGTGTTGCTCATTCCTCACACTAACATTTCAACTGCATGCTAATAATGCATTTACCAAACATTGTTTGTGTTGATTTTAAACCACATGTAAAGGATGAGAAGGCATATACTCATTGGCTGTCATCACAGATGATGCGGTACAAGAGCTTCTCTGTCTCTATTGCCAAGTTTTGTGAGGCTCTTAATGTTTGGGCCCTACCTCTCCTCCAATAATGTTTCATTATTGACAATGAAACCAAACTAATCGAACAGAGGTTTCAAAACATACCTAAGCCGAATCTTGAGTGCTGCTTTTCTTGTCCTACACCATGATTGTGGGGACTTTGTTTGAATGTTTATTAAAAAAAGGAGAATGTTTTGTACTCAGCTTTCGAATGCATGTGATGTGATATAAAAAAATAAATACATGTTTGTATTTAAAATATATTTCTAGTTAAACAAATTTTAGTATATATTTTTAAGTATATTAAATAATATTTTTATTAAAAATAATAATATTTAAAATTATTGATGTATTAAATTATGAGTTTTTAATAAAATTTTATTTATATTTTTATAGTTTGTTCAAAAAACATATATTAAAAGTCATTGATTAAATAATTTGTTTAATTTTTAATAATAAGATTAATAACTTTAAAAAAATATATTAGTACTTTTCCTATGTTAAATATTATTAACTAGAAAACTTATAATTTTATTTTATCCAATTATCCAAGGCTCATAATAAGCCTTACAGCATAGGGAGAAAAATAGGATAAGATTAAGAACAAAAAAAGAGACGAGACACATTTGAAACATACACATTTATAATTTATATTCTGTAATTTGATAAACTGAATTGATTTGATCTTTTAGAAAAGGAAACAAAGCACCCTCAAACCTTGATTAATAGCAACCGCTAAATCGTAAGGATAATGTCCTTCCTGCTAGTTTAGCATGTATCACACGCAGCACCGTGTGGTGATGCAGATTCCACATACATATGCTTCCACCAGTAGCTGGATGAGTTGGATGATTGGCACAGATTATAATGTATGATGTGATTATATATAATCATGGAATAATAATGCACTGAATCACCGATTGGTTCTCAAATTGTCTTCCTTCGCGGCTGAGCAAGCTAATCAGCGTAATTTCTTGTGCATGTAACTTGCCTTATTTCTTTATTTATTTAAATTCCTTGTGTTTCAGTGCGGAAGTGATACAGTCTGCAAGGGACAGCAGAGTCAAATTACATCGCTCTAATTTAATATATATCATAAAATCATAAAAATTGATTAGAAATTAGAAATTAAAATAAAAAACTGACAATTGCAAGAACTAATTTTTATTATTTGATAGAATTGAATTTTATATTTAATTTTAAATTTGGTTAAATTTAGTTAAACCAAAATTTAAACTTATTTGTATGTTTATATATAATTTTATTTATAAAACTAGCAACATATATATATATATATATTGTGTGAACATTTTAAAATTAAATAAAAGATTATAAAAATAAAAATAACAGTAAATTTTTTATTATTAATAATAAATATTCTATTATTTAAAATTAATATTATATTATATTATATTATATTAATATAATATAATATAATTTATTAAATTAAATATATTTAATAATATTATAAAATAATCCATTTAAACTAAAATTTATTTTGAACATTAATATTAGAGAATAATTGATTTAAATTATTTAAATTTAAATTATAAAAATAATTTTTATTTAAAAAATAAATTTAAAAATTATAAAAAATTTTACTTTCACAAATTTTGTGTCAAAGTTCGTTACATAAAAGAGAAAAAAAAATTGAAAGTATACTAATAGAAAATTAAATTTACTAACCATCTCACTTTTCAATATGATATAATTATATATTTATAAAATTTCAATGCTTAATTATTTTTTATAATTTTATTTTATAAATATTATATTTTTTGAAAGATACATAATTTTTGTTTCAGTAGATTATAATTTGATTAGTTTTAAATTAATTTAAAATATTCTAGTATCTCATTTTTTATTTATATAAAAAATTTTACAATATAAAAATTTGGTTTTCTTATGATTTTTTTTTTGAGATTGTATAAATTTATAAAAAAATATTAAATTCTATGATTATATTGTTTAAACTGTTACTAAAATTTTTTTCAACAAATAATTTCATGATAAATATAATTTTGTCATAATTTTTTAAAAGTTAAAAGTATCATTATTATTTTTTTACAATCGTTATTAATTTTTTTAATGGTAATTTATAAAAAATCAAACATCAGTTAGATAAAAATTACAAAATGGATACTAAAATATAAGTTATTAAAATTAAATTAAATTAAAAAATATATATATAAATTAAATTGTACAAATCAATTAAAATCACTTTTAATTAAATTGATTATATTAGATTTAATATTATATTGAATTTTATCCTACTTAATCTATTATATAATTTTTAATTAAATTAAATGAATTTTCATCTAAAATTTTATCCAAATCAAACCACAAATCCTCTAAATCAATATGCTTGCCCAAACGCTCAAAGCATGATATCCGGAAAAGGGATCAAAGATCCAAGCAAGGGAGGCAGGGTAGTCGTGTTATTTAAAAGAAAAAATAATAATAATAAACTTGATTTGTCGGTGTTATCCGTAGGATATTAGAGATTCTAAAATTACAAATTAAACCAGGATAGTCCTCTTATAAACGGATCGATCGAATATAAATTCATTTTCTTTGAAAAAATAGGTATTCAAGACCATGGATTGTAAAAAAACCTTGAGAGATGGTAATTTGTTAATCTGTAGCTTTACTTATACGCCTCATGACATATTAAAAAAAAATACTTATGGGCACATATTTGGATGCTTACTCAAATATTAATATATGTTTATTTTAAATTTATTTTAGCTTTATAACATTTAAAATTTAATTTTTTTATTATTTATTTTTCTTTCATATAACTTAAATTTTAACAAAAATTATAATTTTTTTAAAAGAAATTATTTTTAATGTATAATTACATCAAATGTTAATTAATACATTATCAATTTATCTATTAGTACATACCTTTTAAGTATATACTAACAATCAGGAGATGTTAGATTTATTTTTGCTTTTAAATTTTCAAAAAGCATTTTATAAAATAAATATAAACTTTTTCAAACAAAAAGTAAAAGGAAGCAAATGAAGAAAAGGATAGAAGAAACATGAATAATATAAGATTGGAAAATTAAAAATTAAAAATATTATTTTAATCTTTTAGTTTTAAAAACTGGAAAAAATAGTTTTTAAAAATTTTACTCATCAAACAAGTTTTAAAATTTAAAAAATAGAAAATTATTTTCAAAAGCAAGAATTAAACAAGCTCTTAATTTTTGTTAGATAAAAACTATACTAATAAAAGGTCATCCTAGCACAAATTTTTATTTGTCGTAAATATTTTTTTTTACAGTGACGGTAAGGCAGAGTAGCTGGACTTTTTTAAAAAATGTGTTATTATATAAATGATAATTATTGTATGAAAAACAAGACAGTGAATTTTATAATATATAAATCAGTAACTATTATCAATTCTATGATTTATTATATATCTAAAATGCATACGTAAAAGTTTAATGTCATTAAAAAATGGCATGTTGCCTATAATTCAGGGCGTGTTTTTGAGTAATTTTTAATTAAGCTTGGTGGTATACTTTCATGTTAGGTTCTCTTTCCTATTTATTTTTCCTTGATTATTTGATGGGATGATTCTTCAGCAATCAACATCATTGAGTAACTTGCGTGGAGTATCTCCACTCCTCTTGTTTTGGAAAGGAGGATATACGTTCCCCCATTTCAATATTTCATCTAAAAGTTGAGTTGAAACACTTCAATCTTATAGTCCTTCCATCATTAATTTGCATCATCATTGCAACCATGTAGATAGAGTGAATTGAAGAATGGGGCCTATATGTACATAAAACTCCCGGTAATAAGGGAACGCTTCAAGGATTTCTGACCACAAAATTGTAGTTTTAAATAATTTAATTTAATATTAAAAAAATGGTAATCATTCTTTATTGGAGTAACATGAGTAAGCCACGTGTGAGGTTGTTGGAGTAATAGATGAAATTATTTCCGTCCAACTTACTCCAGACTGGGTTGCTTAATCCAGCTTATTCATATGTTTCATCATAGTTTAATTCAAATTTCAGCCCAAGTCAATCATTCAGCACAAATGAACCTCCCTTCTATACAATAATACTAAGGCAGAGACATTAATGTAATTAGATGGGATCACAAAAGCATAATATAAAGTATGCGTACGTCCATCTATTCATACATCATGATCAAATACATTATTCATATACGTGTATGATCAACAAAATATTATGATTTTAGAATGTAACTCTTCCCGACAAAATGAATTAAATTTTTCTGTAGTACTCAAT
Organism: Canavalia gladiata; assembly: GCA_037954105.1. Taxonomy (NCBI): domain Eukaryota; kingdom Viridiplantae; phylum Streptophyta; class Magnoliopsida; order Fabales; family Fabaceae; genus Canavalia; species Canavalia gladiata. Next base: position 16,155,743 of record CM075667.1, on the reverse strand, counting down.
TCCGAATGGTGTGTCAAAAGAAATTATTTGGTGATATCATCATTCAACTAACAGAGTCGAAAAATTGGGCCCTGTTGTGTCCCAGAGTGCAGATGATGAGAAGTTCAAGTTCATAGATTTTGGACAGACAGGCAAGTTGGAGTTGGTCCTATCACTCTCTCACACAGGAAAATGTGGCACCAACACTGAATAGCTAAGTTCAAGTCAGACAATTTGTTTGAATAATTCCTTTCCATGTGATCCCAGTCATTTCCCTTCTCCAAGGACCACTCTTTTTCATGAACATATCCAACAACCCCACGTTGTGTGTATAATTTCCCCCAGTTTTGCCCTCTCCCAAAAACAGAAAATGTGAGTGAACTTAAAGGAAAATTATGAATCGACATCTCAATTGAGATGTATTCAAATGGAGGAGAGAGATAATATATATATATATATATATAAAATAAAAAAAAATAAAGAAATAGCATGTATAATAATAAATATACACCGAAAAATGACTGTTCACCATGCTTTGTTGCATGCATAAAGTAAACTTAACACTAATTGTGGAAGTTTAGTATGGTTGTGCTTTTACCCAACTATGGTTAGACCCTCAGAAGCAAATTACTTACACTTTTATATCAATAGTTTCTGTTTGTTTATGTTTTTGCTCTAAGTTTGGGAGGACACAATGTTGGGTCTCATCCTATTGGCTCATCAATATTGTTAAAGAAAAATATGGACCTTTGTCCAACAAGCCCATTCAATTCACCTTTCGCCAGGCCACACATAAATGATATGGTGATTGACCCAAAAATACATAATATAGTTCCACATATTTATATTATATATATAAAATATTCGTTGACCAAAAAAATGTTATTTGTTCGGGGAAAAAATAAAAAGTATAGTTGTTCGGTGACTTTAGGAAATGAGCAAAGTGAAAAAATAAATATATTTATTATTAATTTATAGAGAAGTAGTGCTATCTTATTGAATTAATATTAATTTCCAAATTATTTCTCAAAATATTATTAACTAAAAAGATATTATCAAAGTGAGATTGTTTTCCTAATTGTTAAAAGCATAGAGTAAAAGTAACCTACATCATATATTAGAATTATCACATGCCTTATCATAAGTATATGATATTTATGCATTATAAGGAATATTAAAAGGTGGACATTATGTCAATACCAAATGTGTGTCATTTATTAAAGGTGCACAATATACTAAAAATTGTTACATTCCAATTTTGAGATGTGACACTTTTTCATAATAAGGAACATTAAAAGAATTAATTGTTATATAATATCATCGTATGTATGGGTACATTATAACGGGGTGGAACATATTGGATGTTATAGCATGTTAACTTCTAATATAATTGTTAATTTCCATTAATTTAAATTTGATTTTCCAAATCAACGTATTCTTTTGTTTGGATCGGATCAACTTATGGAAGTTAACTTGAATTTATAATATCCCTAGCTATTAAAAGTGAGAAAATATATAAAACTGCATAAATAATATTTTAAAGAAAAAAAAATTCTCTACCGGTCAAAACACCTGTTGTGTTGGCTCACGCAGGCCATCTTGAACTACTAATAATTTGCCTCTAAGGTTTTGGTTATGTATGATATTGAGGGAGGTTGGAATAGATTTAGTCATTTCTGTTTTTATCTTACGAAAAATCAGAATAAATTTGGAAGTGAATTTAAAAGGAGTAGAGATAGATTAAATTTTAACTTAATCAAATTTGGATAAACTAATAAAAAACTTATCCTTGTTTAAAAAAATATTAAAAAAGATAATTACTTATATATATATATATATTTAAAATAAATTATATATTAAATATATTTTAATTTAAATAATGTATAAAATATAAAAAATTAAGAAATTTAAAATTTTATTCATAAAAATATTTTTAATAAAATATAAAAAATAAATATTATTATAATTATTAAAATAGGTTTAAGGCGGATTTATTACTTATATCCTCTAAATCCGGTTAAAGCAAAGTCGGAATCTGATAAATGGGTACAAGTTCGAGTTTAACTGCTATGCATAATTTTGGCAGAGGTTGGTTCCTCAAATTGAATGGGACATGTTCTTCTCGGAACCCACTCTGAATGGCCAAGACTCAAAGTAGCTAAGGACATGGGGATATACAGTGCCAATGAATGGGCCTGGCAGAATTTTCACTATTACATGATGTTTCATTTGATACCAACGAAATTGATGCATTTTTTATCATTCACAGGAGATTGTTACAGGCATGGTGAAGAACATTGGGGTGGTGTTAGTGAAGTTCAAAAGTGTTTGAATGTTATGGCTAGATACCTTCCACTTAATGGAGGTACCAAGCATATTTGGATTCGGTAGACACCACCACCACAAGGTTGGATAAAGTTCAATGGTGACATTTCAAAATGATCTACAATGTTTCGTTGGGACTTTACCTGAGTACATAGAATATAGTATAATATTCAATTCCCATAAACTACTCCTTTAATCTCATTTTAAATTTTACTTTAGTAATTTTATTTATCTAAAATTATTAAAAACTATTAAAATCTATACCAAAAATATATTATTATCTATTTCTATATCATTTTTGATAATACAATATTTTTTATATTTTTTTAAAAAATAAAAAAATTATCAATTATTAAATTTAGGATGTAGAATAATTTTTTTAATGTAAATAATCATTGTAAATTATTTATCAATTTAAAATATAAAAAAATATTTTTATCCTTTATATATATATATATATGAATTAACTAATTTTCTTAGAATTGAAAATTTTAGTTACTTTAGTTAATAACATTAAATTTGTCATTAATTTATGTAATTTTTAAAATTATCTTAAAATATTAAAAGGACACATTTTTTTAATACCCCTTGATCTAAGTGATTATTAAATTTTTCTTAATAATCTCTATTTAATTAGGAATATTTTTGTGAACAAAAATTTAATCCAAAAGTTTATGTGATTTGGATCTTATAGAAAAATAAACTTCATTTTTAGTTCATATAAAAATGATTGAAGGAAGTAACTCAAACATTAGTTTAAAGGTAAACAAGCATTTTAAGTTATTTTAAAATGGGGTGACTAGTTAGTGGGAGCAGAAATATGTTAAAATGAATCAGATTAAATTTGATTTTGATCAATTTTTAAAGCCCAACCTTTTTGAAAGTTTATTTGAGCTATAAACCTATTTAAAAAAGACATTTCAAATAAGTTAACTATTATGATAAATAAAATAAAATAAGTTAATAAATTTAAACTTATATATAAGTAAGCAAACTAAATTTTTAAATAGAATAAATATATAAATAGCATATTAAAATAATAATATATTAAAATAATAATATTATTATATTATTTATATTTATTTAAATAGATGAATGATGAATCTATTAAATTTAAAAAACTTTTTAAATAACTTGAAAAAAAATGATTGATGAGGCTATTAGATAGGTGAGCCTATTAGGTATAATGTAAGTTAAGTTGTAGATTTCTACAAATAATTTAAGTTATTTCTATCTTTATTGGTATATATTTGTTAAATGGTTAATGTTAACATCATAAGTAATACAACTAATTATTTTTTAAAAATATATACATAAATCTATATTTAAAATAAGACGTGGGAATAGTAATATAAAATAAGCGAACGTTGCGAACACTTATGTTATTACAATTTTAACCAAAATTCCATGTAATTTAATATCTTGCGGTGAATGTAACTCGTTAAATATGTAACCATATAAAATTATGAAATCAAGAAAATAAATTTGATTGGTATAGAAGAAAATACTAAAACCAAGGCATTAATCCTTCAAAAACCAAATGCCTACAACTCTGACATATACTTCTCCCCATGTTTCCTTTCTTCTTGCCTCTTCCAATTCACTAGAAGTTGGAGAAATTTCATTACCTGCATATTTAATATCATCATTACTTCCCTCTGTATACTATGCAATTTATAGAAAGGAATGCATATATATATATATATATATATATATAAACTCTGTTTGGGATTCGCACCTCGGTGGGGTCTCGGAGAGAGTAGAAGGCATTGCTTTGTTTCTTCATCGATGAAACCAAAATGCCAAAACCTCTATTACCCTCGCGCAGCACCTAATTAAATAGACAATTCTCAATAATCTGTCTTAGGAAAATACTAGCTATGGTCTACGGTTTCATTCGGTACCTTGAAAGCATCTTCATCGGTTTTATCATCTCCAATGTAGATGGGAAGCACATCATCACAATCATTTAACCCTGCTCCAAACAAATTCGTTCTATCCTTTCAATAAAATATCATTAACAGCATTTGATATTTGAAAAAATGTTCTTACCTAGAGATTCAAGTAAAAATTCAACGGCTTTTCCTTTGTCCCAGTCAATCACAGGACGGACCTCTAAAACCTATGTATGACACATAAACAAATTGAAATACATAAACTACAGGCACAAGTGTTATTAGTTATTAGTCATAAATTAACATTTTTTGGAAATTAGGAGTAATTTAAAAATGTACAGAACTCATCTCTGGTTATACAATACCTTCCGTCCATGAGTGGAACGTAAACGAGGGTAATTTTTCAACACATCATGGACACGTTGCCCAATTGCAGTCCAATTCTGCAGTGATCAGAATAACAGTCAAAAATCATATAAATATATGTATATGTCTGTGTTTTTATATAAGGACTGCTAATGGAATAAGTTGTTAAATCCTTAAAAATAAATATATAAACTAATTAGCCTCCTGCAGCAAATAATCCTTACATTCTCTTCTACGTTACGGTAATGTACAGAAACGCAAAACTTGTGATTTTCAACTTTTGCACCCTTTATATCTTTGGTAATCTCAAGGAGAGTTGTAAAAACCTGCATGAAAACAACCTTAAATTATTCTCTATTTTAAGGTTATGAAAAATGAAATATGTCTGAACATGTATTAGAGAAAGAATTTTGCACCTCGTGAATCATAGGCAGGAATTCTCTTGCAGGTTGAAAGAGAGTTATCTCCTTTCCCTGCCACATTCAAATTAACAAAAAAATCAACCTATGTAGTTAGAGTTACATATATAAGAACTAAGAAAGAGTGCAAAAGTCCATAATTGCTTGAATAAAAAATACCAATACCCACCTGATGCTCAGTAAACTTGACACAATTTGGATGGTTATTGGACGAATTTTGACGAAAAGGACCAATGATGTCCATTCCATGACTACCAGCATAGTAGAGTTCCGTTAGTTTAACTAGATCAAAAACCTGTCAAGTGCAGTACGTTAAATTCAACCAGTAAAATCTAAAAAACAAAAAGTTCAAATACTTGATTGATTATACTGCATACCATGTCACGGCTTCGTCCACTGATAATTGCCGTGGGAAAATACCTTGCCACGCTTCTCACAGTGGTACGCATCTGAACATGTATGTATGGTTTAGACTTAAGAGGAAAGGAAGAGAGGATTCAGAAGAAAAATTAACTCTATACAGTAATTAGTATATCGCATGACAAGCAATAATATTATATAGATATGCATTGCTTACAGCTTCAGACATAAAAGCACAGTCTGGGTCATCAACTATTGGCGAAAGAGTGCCATCATAATCTAGAAATATTGCAACCTTCTTACTCTTAGCACGGTCAATAATTTTCTCAAAAGAGTCCAGTGCAGAAGGATAATCAACCTGGTAAAAGGAAATGAGTGAATGACAAATTGACAGTGTAGTGAATTTAAAACTTTAATATATTAATGAATAAAGAAATTAAGTAGCGAGCATATATACCATGAATGAGAGATAGTCATCAATGTCATAGTCAATTGAAGCAACCTGAGGATTGGAACCTTTAAGTAGCTTCTTCCTTGGAGGTGAAGAGGCCTTCATTGCATCCAACCAACCATTGAATCTAACATCATCAAGACTACTCCCTGCACTTTTTCTTGAACCAGTTCTTGAATACTTGCCTGGGGAATCTGGCTGGGAATAAGTTAGAAGACCAGAATGGATTCCTAGTCTTGACTTGTTTACAGGTATAGGATCGGTAAGAACAGGAGAAACATGAGAGGACTTCAAGTCCATTATATTTAGACCTGGCTTGGCTAGGTAGATATATTTTATATATATCAACAATGAAGGAATTGGAAAAACTAATAGTGTCAATTTGTGAGAAACACAAGCTGATTTCTATGCACTTATCGGAGACTTTACTTCAGCCAACTCTTTTGTCTATGAAAAACCACCGCTTTAATGTTTTCTTGTCACTGCTACTTGGTGAGCAGTCCATCAAGCACGAGTTTCCCAGAAACTTCAATTGGAACACACCAAAAGTATATGAAATAAAATCAAATCAAATGCTAAGCATATGAAATAAAAACCATAGGTTAATTAAATGCATAATAAATAAAAATACCTTCTCATATATGGCATTTGTAACAGAGGTCGTTACTCGTTACTGATGGACTAAGTCTTTTTAGAAAAGAATGGTGAGTGGAGCTCCTGCATGCAAACCAAGGAATCAACTACCAATTCCATGTCAAGAGATGATAAAAAGAAGTGATATCAAGATTAAAGTTTAATAACTTGTAGGGAAATGTAGGGTGAAAATTAGGGAGTGTTGAAGGAGGTAGGGAAGTTGAGGAAAAAGTAGAAATAGAGTGTTATTAGAAGATGATGCAAGTCCACTTGCACTCGTGAGAAAGCAGATTGTTAGTGAGTGATTCAGAGACTACAACGAAATTCTAATTCTTTTGAGACAATCCAGTCTGGTAGTTACAAGTTGCAAAAGTTTCTGATTCTATTATTATAAATATTGGGTCAAAGTTCAGATGCCACATGTCAAACCAATAGAATACACAAAATGAACATGCTCATGTCTGTGAACTCAGACAGAACCTAGAACTTGCAGTTACCGGTTATAAAAGGCAACCACAGGATCAATCCTAAATCTACTCATTCCAAAAATATAAAATTAAAAAATGGAAAGAATCTTATATCAGAACCAAAACACAAGTCAACCCAGTTGTTTTGTTCTTGCTCCCCTGTTTTTGTTTCTTTTCCTTTCAATCAGGAAGAACAAAATTAATATTAGTATTATTGAATGAATACAAATTATACAGATTTTTTCTAGTATATTTTCTAGCTTTGTAGGAAATTAATAGTCACTTAATCAGTGGTTAAGAGAGACTCTTAGTAATATTTATTTTCACTCACATTAAATCTATGAATAATTATATTATTTCTACAAAACTTTTTATAATATATTTTTCTTCCATCTCATTTATTATTTTGCAATGCTCTCTTTTATGTTATCTCTTTTCTTGCTACAAGTACAGTGAAAAACGTATGTAAAAATAATATTAATCTAATGTTATAATCGAACCCAGATAAAAATCTGAATCTCATTTATTCGAATTAGTTCTCATTGTTACAGTAAGATAATAAGATAATGCTTTTACTTAATACGTTCGGCATATGTTTCCCATAAAAGAAAAAATTGTAATATATTTGATATAGTTTAAATTTAAAAAATAATCATTTCTTTTTAAATATCTTAAAAAAATAATAAAATACAATTATTTTAAAAATGAATTGAATCAAACATATATTTAATAATTTTAACTATTTTACATTCTAATTTTTATATTTATTTTATAACTTCAATAGATATTATGAAATAACAAATGACATAATATATATATATAACAGTATTAATAATTAATAATTAATAATTAATAATTAATAATTAATAACAAAAATTATTTTAAAAAGTTATAAAAATTAAGATTAAATAAAATATTTTATATAAATTAAAAAAAATTCATCCTCTCTTCTAGTGCAAGGTGTAGTATACTTCACGGGTGAAAAAAATATCTATTTTAAAAATCTAATAATTCGCACGTGTATGGGCTAGATCATTTTACCTTGTTTCAGCATATATCTTTCAGATAATGCAGTTGATAAAACACATTTATAATGTACTTTTGTCTTGTCTGATATTCGAGCTAATCCTCAAATTACAGAATTTATTTTATGCACTCATGATTGCCTAATAGCAAATGAACATGGGCAGAAAGCCAGAAATATATTATTATTATTATTATTATTATTATTATTATTATTATTATTATTATTATTATTATTACCATTCCTCAAAGAAATGAAAACATAAAATAATAATAGAAATAGTATTAATATTAAAAAATAATATTAACGCAATACTAATACAGATATTCTCTTTAAAAGAAAACAATAATTTCATGCACTATAGCGATATGATATGTATACCAGTATACGTGCAGCTATGTCTGTAGTTTTTTTCTTTTTTTTTTTCTTTTTTTCCAAAGCTATGTGTCGTACTTATTTTTGGTTAAGTAGCAATATCTCAATTGGAAACTTGAAAATCAGGTTATGGGCCTACCTGAGTTTATTATGAAATGGAGAAAAAACAAACAAAAGGGAGAAGCAGCCTGTCACTTGTAGAACCAACTAAGACCTTCAAATTCCAATATGTATAAACAATAAATTAATCCTTATTATGTAAGCAACTTCATAGCCAAGAGTAATCAATTCCCCACCAGAAAAAACAAAACAACAATAGTTGGAAAAGAGAAAATAAATCTAGAAAAAAATTATTTAAGGTCGCCATCAAATTTGCTTCTTAAAATATGCTACATATATAGTTGCCAGCCATCACTCCAAGGTTAGGGTCAAATTTGAATAGGTCTAGGGACGATGATTAATAACGTGAGGAAAATTTTAACCTGAATCAGGCAAGAAGGCCCCATTCACTTTCAACGATTTTTGTGCTTTTTTCCAACTTGGGTTTACGTACAACTAGGCATGTTTCCCAAAATTCAACATCTTCTCAATAGCACGAAAGAGGTGGGAAAAACTGTATTACATTTTGTTCAGTCTTTTATATATATATATATATATATATATATATATATATATATATATATATATATATATATATATATATATATATATGTGTGTGTGTGTGTGTTTGATTTATTTATAAAAAATAATGTTACGCATATTTCGATTTTATAAAAAATCAGAATAAACTTGGGTTTACAGTGTTATAGCAGTTCTCAAATTGTTAAAAATCCAAACCCTTAAAAACATTTTATTGTGACAAAAAATTAATATTAAGCATAATTTTAAAAACATGAACCATTAGACGAAAAAACTCCAGACACTATGCAGTTCTCCCAAGATGGTAGTCTAGTCAATTCTCTTCCAAGGATCCCAAAATAAACAAACACCTTATTTTAAGGTGTGATTAAAAAATTGTTACTAATAGTAAATTAAATATGTAATATACCTGTGTACCGTCAATGGTACAACGTATCGTCCAAAACCGATTTTTTTTTTAAAAAAAAAAAAATTAACGGCAGCAAGGCAAAACTAATCAATTGGGGAAAAGTAATTGTTCCTGGTGGATCCAAGAAAAAGGATGCGTTTTTTCATGTTCTTTGGCCAATAAAGGCACATTTTTATTTTTTTCATTACAAACCTGCCACTTTGGAAACCGGGGAAAAGAGGGAGATTCAGATAGAACAAGAATGCGAAAAGCTCAATAAAAACAGGAGATTTTGCTTGAGATGAAAAAAAAAAAAAAACAGGGCCATTATCAGGACATACATATATTACTGCACGAAATTGAGTTAAAATATAATTAATTAATATTTTGATACACTTTGGGTTTTGCAAGTGATGATTATTTCAACCACGTACGTGCTACACTGTGACATTCAAAAATTGGAATTGTTTGAGAAATGAGGATAGGTAGAGAAGGTATAAGATTAAGAACACACCTGTGTCTCCGTCGAGAATCGTAAGAAACAACCGTTCTTTTAACGCGCAGAAACAACTCTGAAAATATTCAAAGCCAATCAAAGGAAAGGGTGAGAAGGAGGAATTTGTATGCAAGCGCAATTCATATAGTTTTAAGAGCTGGAAAATTAAAAAAGGAAAATGAAAAACAACCTTAAAAAAAAAAAGGAAAAGAAGAACAACCGATTACATGGCCTTAGGTATTTATATGTTCGAGGTAAGGGAAACGCGCCTATCAAGCTAGTTATTTAATCAATTTTCATTATTTCACTACTTGATTTTTATACTTACATACGATTTCTCTATTTAACTTTTCTTCTTTTTCATTATATATATTATTTCTTTCTTTTTTATTTTTCTCTTCTTACTTGAATGTCATGACTGTTTTTGTTATTTAATTGACCAGTAATTTACCATGATTCTCCGGAAACAATTATTTTTATTTCATTAATTATGGAATATTTTTTCTCAAAAAATTTTGTTATTTCCTTGACAAATAATTTTGCCATGATTCTTCCGTAACAATGGTTTTTATTTCATTAATCATGGAATATTTTTAATTTGAAAAAAAAATGAAACAATTAATTCAAGATACAGTGTTAGAATTTTTTTCGATACGAAGATCAAAACAAAAAAGGATGTATCAAATGTAAGAATCAACATGTACAAATTTTTTTTTGTATACGAATAAAAATGAAGTGTATTATTTTTATATATAGACAAATATTAAAACAAAAGGGGGTTTCATGTATAGTTATAGGGATTAAATCTAATACTATTATAACTTTGATAAACGAGATCAATTTGAAAACAACTTTTCAATTAGGCACCAAAACATGAAAAGAAAATTGTGCAGGGATAAAAAAAATTATACAAAATGTATAGATCGAATTTTTAATTCAATCTCATATATATCATTAGCCTTCTTTCCATATATATTTTAAATAATTTAATTTATATATATATATATATGTTTAAATTGTTTTTTAATTAGTTCTCAAAATTAATTCTTTTGAATTATAAAATTACTACAGTAAATTTTCTTTGTTTTATTAAAATTTTTTAAATATCTTTAGAATTTGAATCTCTGTAAATATAATTGAAATTTTCTACTATACCAAACTTAATTTATTGGTTATTTTGAATAATTTTGTATCATTTAATAATATTTGCTTACTAATTCTTTTACGTAATGCATATTTAAATTAGAAAATAAGCATTTATTTTTATCAGATTTATAAAATAAATAATTGTTTTTTTTTCTAACTTTAATCTTTAGCAAACATCCAATGTGCTATTATTTTATCAAACATGTGATTATTAGACAAGAAAAATATTAAATATTTTTATATTTTTAAACTATTAAAATATTTAGAATATTTTTATTTATTTTTATTTTTAGGAACTATTTTTAGTACAACTTTTAGAAAAACAAGACAAGAGAGAACATAAATAATACAAAATATAAAATATAAAATTAAAGTAATCTAATGATGTTTTATTTTTTATTTTAAAAAAAATAAATATTAAAAACTATATTTATCAAACAAATTTTAGTTTAAAAATAAAATAGTTTTAATAAATAAAAAATCCTTATTTTTTTTTATTTAATACCTTTCTTTTATAAAATATTAAAGATTTAATAAAAATATGTTACAAGAGAATGTAGCAATATATATATATATATATATATATATATATATATATATATATATATATATATATATATGAGAACAAAGTGCATGTGTATCTTAGTACTTCAATTTATGGTTTTGTTGAAGTGTATCTATACACAGAACTAAGCTAACAAGAAAACATTAAAATTATTATACAAAGATATAAATAATTAATATTTTTAAAACATTTTTTTTAAATAACATTGATACATTTTATATCTTAATTAAAAATTTAAATTTATTTATATTTCATTAAAAATATTTAAATATTTTGATTGTTTGTGTTTTTTATTTTATATATGTTTTATGTTTTAATTGAAATAACAAAATATATAAAAATAAATATTTTATTTTATTTTATTGATAGCGTACAATAAATTTTAATTTACGAGTATTAAATTATTGTAATATTAAAATTTTGAAGTGATAAGAAAGCAATAAAAGAAAAATAGGTTTAAAATAATGATTATTTATTTGGTATATTATATTAAAAAAGTAATGACACGGTAACGACAATTTAGAAAGTGATGACATCTGTGAACCTGGATGATGATGTGGTTATGTGTCAGATTGGGGCCACAATATAAGGACCAACACAGATATTGCCTCATGTCCCTTTCCTGCACAGCTGGCAATCGTCGGTGATTAAAATCTTTCTGCCCTCTACATTGTTTTTTTCAGCTAAATTTATGTTTATTTTTTACAATTTCGTTTACTTTACTAATTTAATATAGTTCTAATTTTTAAAAATAATATAAATTTCAAAAACTTTTCTTTTTTGTCTATGACATTATAATATGGTGTTTAATATTTTTATAAATTATGCATGAATCGTGACTAATGTAAAATTCCAATTTTCAATATCAGTTTTATGACATTATTAACTAAACACATGCCATGGTATATTTCTTTTTATGTATTATTGAAGTCGTCAGTATAGAACACAATTACGTTATATTATATTATTTAGTGAATCATGGTTCGTTACTACAATTAAAATTAAGTAAAAAGTACAGACTTAGTTAGAATGCAGACAAAATGAAGATATGATTCTATGAACTTTGATTGGAGAAAATTAATCGGTTTTGTAATCGTGTCAAATGAAGAAAACAATAAGAAGATGCAAATAGATAGATAAGAAAATTAATAATATTGTAATTGTGGCTTTGAGCCACTTTTTTAGCAAACCGTAGTTGTGGCTTTCCGTCATAAATTTATATAGTTAACACTAGCTAATCGTAACTTTAAGATGAGTCTCCCTAAAAAAAAAAAAACTTTAAGATAAATTACTGTCTATATTTACAATTTTACTAATAAATAAAAAAAACAAATTTAACTAATATGTTGATATAACAACTTATTAGAACACATTAAAAACACTCCTATAATAAAGTTGTAAGTAAACTTAATAATTTTTTTAAAAATTTTTTTTAATAAAACAAAACTAAAGTTGAGTGAAATTGAGAATAACTGAATGAAAACAACCAGATAGCAAACTGTGAGATGGATACACGTGGGAAAGGAGAAATGTAGTGAGATATCATGAGGCCTTGAGTAGTGGCATAACGTGGCTTTATCTTGAAAAAGTAATGAGTTATGTTATAGCTGCCATCCATAAGTTGTTTATATTTAAGGGACAGGATTAAGTAGCAATAATTATTAAAATGATTTCTTGATGTTTAACGTGTTATATAAAAATGATGTGTTAATTTTTTTTTTTGTCAATCGTTAAATTTAAAATGATCATTAAATAAATTTTATATAATTTGAAAACTAAATAATATCTTATTATTTTACTTTATTTTTAATATATAAAATGTTATTTAAAATTTAAATAAAATGATTATTATTAAATTATATATAAATAATAAATTATACAAAATGTTAAAATTATAATTGTTATGATAATATCAAATGAAATAAAGATTGGATTAATAACATCTATTTTTAGTAAAAGTTATTAAGTGTATTGGTATTAAATTTAAACTTGATGTCATTTAATCATATATTTATATAATATTTAAAATTATTATATTTAATTTAATAATTAAATATTTAAATTCATATTTAAAAAATATAATAAAAAATTATTTAAAAAATCAGTGAACAAAATAAAAATATATTTATAATTTTATACATATAAATAAAAAGGTTTTTTAAGCATGTTTTAAATTTTAATAATTGTCATACTTATTTTATATTGAATTGATTTGTAATATTATTTAGATTTTTTTTAACTTTGTGGACATATTGATCATTACATTTATTTTTATATGTTAAATGAATTTTTAAGACATGAAAAACTTGTTTCTACTTTGATTAGAAGAGGTTTATATGAATTTGTCTTAAATTCCCTTCAATTTAGTTAACATACAATATAATTAAATAATTTTTTATTTGAATAAGCTTTAATACAAACTATTCTATTTTTTTACTATTAAATCAATTATAGTAGTTTATGTAATAAATATTTAAAAATATACATACATATACATAATTATCACAATGTTAAGATTGCTTTTAATCCTTATATATGATTAATATAATAATATGATTAAGTATAAAGGAAAAAAAATACTTTGAAATTTCCTTAAAATGTGAACTTAAAATCTAAAAAAAATACACATAATCGGATTTTTGAAAGAAAAGACAGATGGCACGAGGCTTATAAAATTCTTTTATATAATAATATTAATATTTATTTGTGTGTCATAAACAAATTATGGAGTATTGATAGACTATTAGACTACATGCATAATTTTAAAAAGTTGTCTTTCTTGTCTATGAAATTATGACACACAAATAAATAATAATATTAATTTTTTCTCAGATATGCACAGTATTTTTATTATTTTTAATAATTTATTTTAACAGTAAATAGGGATTTTATACCAACTTATTAAGGAATATTCAAATACAACATTAATTAAATACATGTATAGGTAAAATAAAACATTTGAGCTCTCCTTAAATAAGAGTAAGAACATGAATTCTTACCCATGTAAGTCCAAATATGAATCATTTCAAAAGTACAAATATGAACATAAATGCTTCAGTACCCTACCAACCTACCATTATTCCTGCCAGTTGATTAAACCCGTAACCTTTTTCTTTTCTCTAGCACACCGCTTTCGTTACAAAGTATTATTTAATTAACATTGCGTCGTCTTACAAACATTTGTGTCCCACCTCCATTCGCGACATAGAAAAATTGCACTTTTGTACGTCCACTTTAATCATTTGTCAGTAAAATCTTCTCATAAGTTTATATATAAAAACTTAACATCTGAAAAACTTTAAAAACTTATTTAATATATTTAAAATTAATAAGTACTTAATATTTTTATATAACATGAAAAATATAAAATTTAAATACAGAATCCTTATTTAAAAATTTTAAATTCTCATCATTATGAATCATAATAATTTAATAATAATATTTTTTAATCAACTATAAGGTGTGGTGTTGCTCTTTTATTTCTTAACCTGTGTGTTTAAATACGCATTTAAAAATTATCAAATTAAAAAAAACAAATTAATAACTTACACAACTTCATCACTTCCCACTAATGGATATCTTCACATAATATTATCAATCTTCCAGTAATTATGAATATAAAATTTTAATTGTTTTTTCGATGCTTAAACATTTTATATAATTAATTGAAATATATTAATTAATAAATCATTAAAAATTGTTAACTTGTATAATAAATATTTTTAAAACATTATTTAAATTTTTATTAATAAATAGTATAAAATATTTATAATAATAATAATAATATATTAAAATTAAACTCAACTATTTATATGTATATTTTAACATTATTAAATATTTATACAATTATTTAATTTTACACTGTTGAACTGGTTTATTGACTAAACCCGTTATCAAGTAAGTTAATTTTTTTTATAGTCAAAATGATATTATATAAGTATCAAAAGTATTTTTATCATGTTATATTAATTTTTTATAATATTTAAAAAATGTTATAAATATATAAAAAATGGTATCTATTAATTTTAATAATATTTTAAAAAGTATAGTATCTGATTTATATTGTAAAATATTATTAGTAATTATAAAAAATATTACCTATTAATTTTAATAATATTTTTAAAAAATATTGTATTTGATATATGTTAAAAAAATATAATATGTAGTAGTGTCTTGAAAAGTTATATAAAAATTATAGTTTAAGGAAAGTAAATATTTTTTTATTTTATATTATAACAACTGAGTATATAACATTGTTTGAATAAAAATTGAGAACTTTTTTATTTATTTTTAAAGTTATCTATGTAGCAATATTACTTATTCGTTTTCTTTAGATATCTTATAGGATTAATAAACTAACAAAAAATTGGATAGAGGAAATTGTTGTCTTTTTCTATAATGTACATTTATGATCTAATTTTAATCAAATCTAAAATATCATCTATTTTTAAGTATTTTGAGTTGAAAGTTACCTCATTTTTTACTAACAATAAAGACAACCACAAACTAAATAGTGGTCCATCTTCCTTTTACCTTATTTGAGCCTTCAATTAAACTTTGGAATAGAAGGTAGTGTTTCTTAATGCTATTATAGAAAATACCAAGTTATCCTGTCCATGTTAAAATATTCCACCATAATAGAATTGGTGTCTTGCATTCGAAGAATATGTGTTGTGTGTCTTCTATGTGATATGCAAGTCTTGCATAATCCAAGATATATGATGGTGACTCCTTTTTTAGTTAGGTTGGTGTATGAGTACGAGGGTATTCTATCCCTTACCGTTTTCTAAGCAAAAGCATTCACTTTGGTTGGTACCATCTTGACCCAGAATCTATAAAGAAATCCTCGTGTCTATTTACAATCCACTTATACATTAATTTAATAGTATAGAGTCTTGTTGTATTAGTTTTTCATTCCAAATTTAGTTGTCTTTTATTCCTTCTTGTATCTGTACAAATGAAATAAGGTCTTATTGGTTAATTGGTCAATTTCATACTTGAAAATTTTTTTCCTCCAACTCCAACTCCACTCTATAGCATCATTTTTCCATTTTGCTACCTTGACTTCTTTAAACTCTGAGAGTTTGTATAGTCTTTTAAAGATTGCAGCTAACTTGTCTTTTCCTATTCACACGTTTGTCCAACCATACTTTTGTTTCACATTATTTCTTCATATGGCTATTATATCTAACCATCATTTCGAACTTTTTCCCAGTCTTTCTTCCCATCTTGTAGCATCATTCACATAGTTCGATTTTAGGACCTTGCACCACAAATTATTAATAGTTTCCATCTCCATTTTCCTAAAAAGACTAAATTAAACAAACTCACATCTTACATTCCCAGTCTCCTACCTTTTTGTCTTTGCACATCTCTTCCTATGCCATCCATTATATTTTTCTTTCTTCCTCATATCCTTCCCATGATAATTGTCTAAAGAAAATTTCTATGGAATAAATAATACCTTTGAAAATTTTAAAAAATGAAAGAAAGTAAATCAGGAGTGAGTGAAAGATAGACTTAAATAACATTATTCTTCCATCAAAAGATGGTATCTTCCTTTTCTAAGTTGACAACTTTCTCTTTATTTTATTTAAAATCGAATGCCAAGTTTCTCTTTTCTTAAAATTTGCATTAATAGAAATTCCTATGTATAGAAAAAGAATGCTTTCTATAAAATAATTGAAAAAGATAACAATTGATTGAACCACTAGTTTAGTATAATAATTTTTATGATATAATTTTTTTAAAAATTAATTTTAAAATTAGAGGTAAATTTAAACAATTGTAGTATGAGTAAGTTAATTATAACAATCCCATAACTATATTTTAGCAAAAAATAAAAATAAAATGAAAGACAAAATAATGTATCTTAAAATTTGATTTATATCAATTTTTAAACAGACAATTATTTAATTTGATATATTACAGTTTAATTTTAAAAATTTAAATTTAATTCAATTCCATCTACTTAATAATAATTTGAATTATATTAAATAATCTGATTTTAATTTTTAAATTAATTAAAAAAATGATAAACAAAATTTTTTTAATTAATTTTTTATAAAATATAAAATTTATATAGTAAAATTATAAACATATTAAAATAATAAGATGTATCTTTAGAAAGCTAATAATAAGATATAACTTAAAAAGTAAGAATATTAAATAATAATTAAACATTATAATCTCATAAATATGTTTTTAATTAAGTACAGCAGAGAAGTAAATTTCATATATAAATTATATACATACACATAAATTCGATTTATATTATATCGAGTCAATCTTAAAAATTAGATTTGTAACCAATCCAAATAACATCTTTTAATTTTGGTAGTTTTCAGTTAGAAGTGATAACTTTTAACATCTAAAAAATAGTTTCATTTTAAACCAATTATTCAAATTGTTTTGCTACATTGTTTACTAAAAAAACATTAATCATCAATTTTTACATTATAAACTTGAATAATCTTTTTTGAATGAAAATTTATTTATTTTATACTAGAACCAATTACATAATTTATGAAAAATAAAAATGTTTAATTTAGTTAATAACATTTAATTTATTGATAATTTATTAAAATTATTCTTAATATTAATTGGGAATATTTTTATGAAAATTTTTAAAGAGACAAATAATTTAAATTAAATTTATAAAAATAATTTTTTAACATGTATCGTTAATGATACAATAATAAAATGATAAGTAATAAAAATTTATTTAAAATTGGAACATTTGATGCTATTAGCGAATTAGATAATATAGTTTTTAATAAAATTTATTGCATATAAAATTTTAAAAAATATAAATAAATTTTTAGAAAGAATATTTTCTCTCCTTTTAAGTTATATGAATTTTGTAAAAATCAGATATTTAGTTTTAGCAATATTAACTTCGTTAATTCTTAATTTGATTTAAATTTATAATCTTTAAATTTTAACATGCCACATTAATTGTGATATATATATATGTTTAGGTTTAAAGTAATTTATTTTCATACTTTATTTATAAATTGTAAGTTTTATAGCATGAATTTTTTCCTATTTAATTAAATAAAATATATACTATTTACCTTTATATATTAATTTAAAATTTTCATTCTTAAACAAGAATATTTGTTAAGATTTTTATTTCAAATAAAATAATTGTTAAAAATTATTATAATGTTAGTTGGCATACTTTGAATTTAATTTTATAATTTTCATATATTTAATTATTATAAGTAATACTTGATTTAATAATTTTTATAAAATCTATCTTTAATTTTAAGAGTTTGGTTTTGTTAAATTTTTATTAATATGATATTTGTAATGTTGATAAATATATATCCAATAATAAAAATTTTCCTGTTTTATAATTTTTATTTAAAAACTTAATTTTATTTTAAAATGCCGGATAATATATGAATAAAAGATAAATTATTCTCTTTAACTATTTTTTATAAATTTTATTTAAATCCAAAAAGATCTATACGACACAGGTTACTAGTTATTCTTATTGTGTTAGATCTAACTAATGACCGATACACATGTCGTTTTTCATTTACTTAAAGTTCAATTTCGAATTGAGAAAGAGTAACGACTAACCACCTATTGCCCAAGACATAACCACGCAAACCGTATCTCTTTTTCGTTTCGAAAGCTTTAGAATTTAATGCAGCCTTCGATGTGTTTGAGAGGACAATGACTAAAAACGGAAGGAGCTAAGGATTCTCATTTCTCCAAGGCAGACAAACTTATTTTTTTTCTTCCTTTTGAGGGACAAGGCAGACAAACTTTACATAAACCACAATTAAATATTTAAACGGAATGTTCTTTGATCGTTATATATATTCTTTGATTAAATTATAATTCTATAATATCGCTTTGAAGAGTCAGAAAATAAGTAATTTTGAACATGTAAACATGTATAACTTCAAATTATTTTTTAGTAGAAATAAAAATAAGTTAGGGCTAGTAGGTTTTAGGTGTTTAAATTTAAATTATTTAAAAAAATTTAAGATTGACTCCGAATCTTTTATCTATTAATTTAATTTTTTTAAAATGTTTAACTTATTTTAAAGTCAATCTGATTTACCAATCTGTTTATATGATTAATATATTAAAATAATATATTTATATAAATATAAATATAATATATTAAAATATATTATAAAAATTAATATTAATAAATTTTATTTTTTTATCTAATGTTTTTAACAAATTTAAATTAATCTATTTATTAATCATTAGAAAATATTTTAAATAGCTTAATTGTGTCAGACTATATAATTTATTTTCATCTTTATTTGTGAATAATTTATATAGAAAAATAGAAAGATTATAATAATATCTTATCAAAATGAATGTCTTGTGTATTATATAAATATTTTAAATTAGCATACGGGAAAATAAAAAAAATATAAAAACACTTAAAGGAAAACTAATTTAATTAATATAATCTTATTTTATTATAATAAAATATAAATGAAAATATAGAAATACATTTATGCGCAATTTCAAAACATCTCAAACATTGTTTTTATCAATAGATATTTATTTACTTATAATTGGCAAAATGCTTAATATTGATTAAAATTTTAAACATTAACTAAAAGTAAGGAAATAAAAAAATTTCATTGAATAATTAATTAAGAAATAAAAATATTAATTTTATATGAAACCTCGAAAAATATATCTCACAAAATGGGAATACACGTGATTAAGTGAAAAACAAAATATCCAAATTGGTCAGTATTTTGTTTTTAATTTAAATGGTATACGAATCACGCACCCAATCCATTCTGGCTATAATTTAAATCTGGGAACATTTATAATTAAATTTAATTAAAATAAACTAATACTATAAAAATATATATTATTATTCATTTGTAAATATATAATTAAAAAAATATTTTTTATAATATTTATTTTAAAAGTTATATCCAGAGAAAATTTTAATTAGTTAATAATGTAAAAATTTTATAATGATAGTATATAAAATTTAATTTTTAGTCTTAATTGTTTCTTTTTGTGATTCTTATTCAGTTTAGTTATCCTGTATATTTAGTACATAGGTTAAAAAATAATAAAAAATTTATATTACATTAATAATTGAAATTTTATTTTAAAAATTTTATTCCATTGATAACAAAAATGTTATTTATTATTATAATTTTTTTTATCTTTTAACCTATGTAGCCAAAGCATATGATAAAAAATTATTTAAATGGATAAATAACATTAGTACAATATGGTAGTTTAGACTTGGAGAGAAAACATATTTTAAAAATTCAAATTAAATAAGAGTATGGGTAACTGAAAATTGAGTGCAAAAGAATAACATAAAAATATATTAAAAAAGCAGTTTGAGAAAGTTAAGGTTTGAGGAAAAGAAATATTTGACATAAAAAAATTCAAAAAAATTAAATTAAAAAAATACAAATAAAGGTTAAATTAAGAACAATTTTTTTCTTCAAATCCTAACCTTCTCAGTTTTTTTTTAACTTTTTTGTTATTTTTATACTCAAATTTCTATTACTTATACTTTTTTTAATTTTTAAAAAATATGCTATTTTCTATCTAATACAAACTATCACATAAGTACCAATTTATTTATTTATTTTATTTAAATTAATTATGGATATTTTATTTTAATTTAATTTTTTGTAAATTTTACTTAAATTTAAATTTTCCCATAAAATACATGAGATACCCTCTAGTTTATTATCCCTTTCTAGTTTGGTTAGGTGGATGGTTGTCTCTGCAGAGGACTGGGGGATGCTTTTGTTTTTTAAATGGCCCTGTTTCAGATTTACAATGGGGTGGTATTCTTTTATAGTTTCTTGTGTTATTTCGGTCAAGTTAGGCTCTAGAGCATTATTTGTTTTATATCCTTGATGAATAATCTATTTATTTATTTATAAAAAATATAATGAACGATGAAATTTTTTATTTTATGTTTGAGTGAGATATTTTTAAAAAATAATATAATTTTTGAAAAATTTAAAATTTAAAAATATTAAAAAAATATTTTAATAAAATAAAATTAAAGCATTTAATTTTTTAAAAATAAATAAAATTTAAAATTTTTAAAAAATTTTCAACTCGTTTTTATAAGAATACTTATTCATGTTATTTTTTTCGTTGTTTTCTTTTTCTGCTTTTTATTTTTTATTAATAAATATTTTTAATATTAAATAATATAATTATATTTTTTATTATTTTTATTATGTATATTTGTTGGGTTATTATATTTAAATGATATAATAAAAATATTTTTATATTTAAATTATTCAATAAATAAAAAAGGTAAGAGAAAAAAATCTATAAATATTTAAATATAAATTTTTTTATATAATAAAAATTAAATTATTTAATCCAAATAAAAAATATAAAATTTAATGAATTTAAATATCATCGTTCTAATATATAAATTTAAATATAAAAATTAAATTATTTTATCTAAATATATATTTTTAAAATAAAGTTATTTAAATTGAAAGCATGTAAATTTTAAAATATCATTTGAAATGATTGTAAATTTTTAATTGTTTATTTAAAAAAAAATTAAAAATAAAATTTATTTGTAGTTTTGATTCAAATTTCAAAATTAAAAAAAAATTAATAATTTTAGTTAGTTTTATTTTTTAATCTATCAATTTAATCACTATTACTATCATAATTACTATTAAACCATTATTTTATCATGAATATCATCATCACACTATTATAATTATAATTATTAATACTTTTAGTTTTATTGTTATCACTTTAATAATAATAATAATTTTTTAAAATTATTTTTATTTATTTAATTTTTATATATTAAAAATAAAATAAATAATATTATTTAATATAAAAATTAGGTTAAGTTTATAATATTATAATATAATTTTATATTATATAATTATTTATAATATAATATTATAATATATATTATTTTTATATAAAATAAATATTGATTAATATAAAATATTATAATAATAAATAAATTATTTATCTTAAATAATGATGATCAAAGTAAAAAATAAAAATTTATATAAAATTATAATATTATTTACATTATAAGTATCATATTACTATCATTTTTTATAAATAATATTTATACTTTTACCATTGCTATTATTATCATCATTATCACTAAAACAGCAATAATAATAATAATAATAATAATAATTTTAATATTTTAAAATAATTTAATTATTTATTAATTATTTATTTTATTTTTATAATTTTACAAATAAATAATACTATTTAATATATAAAAATTATATTTCATTTATAATATTAAATATAATTTTATGTTATATAAATTTTTATAATATAATATAATATAATATATATTATTTTATAAAAAATAAATATTGAATATTATAAAAATATTATAATCATAATATATAAAATTAATTATTTTATATATAAATATAAATTATTAAATAATATATAAAATAAAAAATATATATAATTATATATTATTTTTTATACTATAATTATTATTATATCACAACTAGTATTATTATTTATAATAATAATTTATTTTTATTATTTTAAAAATATAATTTTTTATTTATATAATTTTTATATAATAAAAATAAATAATATTATTTAATATATTATAATAAAATTTTATATGGTATAATTATATATAATATAATAGTATAATATATATTATTTTTATATAAAATAAATATTAAATAATATAATAATAATATATAAAATTATTTATTTTAAATAATAATAATTAAACAATATATAAAATAAAAATTTGTATAACTATATAATATTTTATAAAATAAAATTTTTTATAATTATATAATATTTTTTATATTATAATCATTAAATCATTATTATTCGTTGATAACCACTAATTTTACTTTTATTGTTCATATTAACATTAATATTATTATTAT
The DNA here is from genome assembly GCA_037954105.1 of Canavalia gladiata. Lineage (NCBI taxonomy): Eukaryota > Viridiplantae > Streptophyta > Magnoliopsida > Fabales > Fabaceae > Canavalia > Canavalia gladiata. The sequence continues at coordinate 16,132,321 of CM075667.1, read as the reverse complement.
TATTATTATGATAATATTAATAATAATTTTTTAATTTTATTATTTTTAAAATTTTAATTTTTTATTATTTTTTATATTTTAATTTTTTAAAATAATATTTTTATTTATATATGTTATTACAAATTTATAATAAAATAATAAAATAAAATGATTTGATTTCATTCAAATTTTTTAAGAAAATTTTAAAATATTTCATTTAAATATAAATTATTTTTTTTATTGTTTTATTTATAAAAATAATAATTATAAATTGTTTATGTGAAGAATTAATTTCAACCTTTAATTTAATTTGTTATCATATATTTATCTAAAATATTTTAGATTAAATCGATAATTTTTTAATGTTGAGTTATTTAATTTAAAATATATTAATGAAATAATAAATAAAAAAATAAAAAAACCAAATAAATAAGACAGTAAATAAATAAAATTATAACAAAGAATAATAGATGAAAGCAATTCGAACAATAGATGAAATCAGTTCTTTTAATCAGGTCAGATTTCATACTCATAAACATATTCAATTATTTTGTTCAACTCATAAGACACGATGGTAGTTGTAAAAGAGTTTAATAAGCACAAAAAAACCATTCCCTTTAATTAAAATTGCTTCTATTTTGTTTTCATAACTAATTGTGCTTGTTTATAAGTTGCGCACAAAATAGCCATCCAATAACTAATTAATTAAAACATAATACATATAATATCATTTTTTTTACTTTATACAACACATATACTTATTTATATAACTACTACCACATATTACTATTTATCGACAGATCCATAAAAAATCTAAATCTTTTGTATTTTTATATCAACGCTTAACCTACAATCGAATCTTTCTCACTCTTCTAAATCTAGAAAATATTACTTTTCCTTTAACTGATGGAATCTTTTTATACTTCCTTGTGTTATTCCGGTTAGGCTAGACAGATAAAGCACTACTTATTTTCTAGCTTTGATTCTCGATCAATAATCTATTTATTCATTTATAAAAAATAAAATGAACCCCGAGACTTTTCTTAATTTTTTCTATCGCTTTATTTAAAAAATTAACAAATAATAATAATAATAATAATATTTATATAAAAAATTAATTTCGACTTTGAATTTAACTTATTGCCACATTTTATTCAAAATTTTTTAATGTTGAACTGATGCTCGCTCAACGTTAAGTTCTTTAATTTAGAATATATTAATAAATCTACAAATAAAAAAAATGAATAAGACAATAAACAGATAAAAGTATAATGAAAAATAATGAACAAAAATAATTCTTTCAAACCGAACAAATTTATATTCATAAAGATCATTCAATTATTTTGTTTGACTTATATAAATACGATAATAGTTGCAAATGAATTCAACGAACACAAAAAGCAATTTCCTTTAATTGAACTTTGCTTATATTTTTTTTTTACAATTGATTATGTTTATTTATAGATTTCGTACAAAATAACCCCTAACAGCTAATTAATTAAAAATATGACACATATAATATCAAATTTATTACTATATACAAAATGTCACATACACTTATTTATATGACTAATGTCATGTATTATATTTACCTGTAATATCCATAAAAAAAACGTTTAAGTTTCCATGCTTTTATGTTTAAGTTTGACCTTCAATTAATCTTTCTCATTTTTCTGACATGAGAAAAGAATCACTTTTCCTTACTTGGAAAAATCTTTTTTTTATGGAAAGATTTCTTGTAATAACAAGTATATATATATATCATCTATATTTCCAATGCATCAATGCTTTTCAAAGAAATAATATAGTCCACCCACATTTAACATTATATATTTATTAAAAGAGTATTAAATTATGCAATAATGAGTTTATGACACCGATATAATTCGATTCCTCCATATACTTAAATCCTCTATATATCCGAGAGTAATTTTTTTTCTCAAACTTCTACCGCTGCGTTTTCCACCATATACTTAAATCTGACTTGACTCAATTTTGCTTTCGGTGATGTTTACTTTGCCCTTTTGTTATGAAACAACTCTGTAATATATCTGACAAATATTATAATCTCAGTTGAAGTTTTGTTAGCAGAACATAGCAAAAGTTTTCAGATCTGAGGGACCCCATCCAGAACAGGGCCTTGGACCGCAAATATAGAACATTGAATTCTACACTACTTTAGTACCCAACCAAAAGGCTGCTGCTGTATCTATAAGCAGTGGTCCAAGTTTTGTCCTCGTAGTACTGTCGCCTTCTCACTGAAACTGCTTCATCAATGCTCAAGAGTCCCACCATATAATGCCACTTTTGCGGTATACATTAACTTTCTTATATCTAATATGTGCAACTGCTTTCTTGTTGATAAGAAAATTTCTGGTACCCTTCTAAATCTAATATTCTACCACATTCCTCTATTAGCTTTTTCTTAAATTAGCTTACATATATATATGCAAACTCTGTAGGGGCTACTCCTTGTTGGCTAATAGGGTAGCATTGGCCATCTTAAAAAAAAAAACTTTTTTTTACATTATATATTTTCAAGGGGGAAAAAGTACTTCATCTTACTCATAACATTATTCTAAGATTAACATTTGACGTTTTTTTCCATTTCATTTTCAGCATAACTTCGTTTTGTAAAGAAAAGCAAAGTGTTTGTTTGATTTTTTAAGTTTAATAGAAATTTTGAATTATTAAATGTTTAAGATATATGTATAAATTAATCTGAATCATACATTTTTTATTGAAATATATATTTTATGTTACAGAGTATGAAATTAACTATATAGCAATAAAACAAATAGCTGCTTAATATATTAGTTAAGTTCAGTATATTTTTTTAGATGTACCATTAAGAAGACAAAATATGAATCTAAAATCTAAACTTAGTTAACTTCAAATTCTTAAAAGTACTTTTTAACTTTTTTATTATGTTTGGCCCACCAATTTTTCTTTTGGCTATCTCCATGCCTCCATCCCAGAAAATATGTATATCTCATAATAAACAGTTAGAGACAGCAATTGATTTGTAATTTATTGCACACTAGGGACAAATTCAATCAATTATTTGAACGTGATCGTTTATGCCCAATCACTTCGTTGTTTGTCTTTGCTCACCAGGTACAAATTATTATATATAGCTCTTTAATTAGGAGACTTCAGGGGGAAACTAATCATTCCAGGAATAATTATATAAACACTAAATTGAATATAAGTGAGTTTATTCTTAAATGTTTTTTGCATAGTTTTTTTTTTTGTAGGGCACTTTTAGGAATTCAATTTATTTTACAATTAATTTAAATAATATTTTTAATTTCAAAATTTAATAAACTTTCTTGTCACCTTCTAAGTTTCTAACTTATTTTAGAAAAGTGATTTTTGAAGATAACATATTTTTAAAATATGTTATGGACATGGTGAGAAACAAGCTCGAGGATAACATAACATAAAAGAAATTGGAATTATTTATTATTGATATAGGTCTATAGCAACACCAAAATGTTAATAATTTTGAAGTCTAATTAATAAAATGAAGGTAGCTCAAATTGCATTATCATAAATGTTCTGGATTGCAGCAGTTCAGCAAGAGCACAAGATTCGTTAATTCTGATGGCAGCTATACATATTACATAATATGCAATTTGGCTCTGTAACTGTTTACCAGCTTAGACACAAGGGATTAACTATATATACTTCTGGTCTCGAAGATCAAGTAGGCAAATAATTTATGCTTGCCAAATTTATATGAAAGAAACCATTGTTGCTTTCCTTCCACCATGCTCATCAATTCTCTGTCCACATTAATGATGATTAAAGAATCTGTTCATGTCAACACCAATTGAGAGTCCCAACGTGCAGTCATGTTTTTGAGAAATTTTTAGGTAAAATATTTTCAATCATAAATACTCAAGTCAACGATTATAGTGTACAGAATCGCATGAGTCATATTCAAATTGTACCTAGCTATATATTTTTGTCAATACCTAGCTATATATGATATTTTTAAAAACATGTATTTGAACAAATTAATTATTAATTTATGTATCTATATGATAGGCAAAATTTATTAGAGATTTTTTTATATATATTGAATTTTTCTTTTCAGTATCGATCAATTATAAATGATAAAATATGAAGATGAAATCTATCTTTTTATTATTTAAAGGTGACCTCTTATATATAAGAATAGAAAGTTATAAAAATAAGTAATAAATTTATAAAAAATTAATCATTTTAACAGCAAATACAACTAGTTTGAGGAATAATTTTTTGGTGTGCATAAAAGTATTTGAGATCAAATTTTTTACCATTATCCATTCTAATAATTTTTACTTTAGTATGAAATTGAGTGTCTACTATAGAAATAAAGTTTATTAGAAATGGTCTAACTTCAACCTTTGACTTAAGTAAGTAGATCCAAGTATGTTCTGAGCGATCATCAACAATGCTTAAAAAAATATGAAAACCTATGTAGGGAGGAGACAGATAGAGGATCCCAAATATCCATATGTACAAGCTCAAAATTGGCAAAAGTAGAACTAGAACTAGAACAAGTAAGAAAATGAAACTAGTTTTATTTGGAAAAGTGGCAAGTTTCACAAACGTGATTTTTATTATAGTATGAAGGGAAAATTATGCTTAAAATGAGAAAGAACAGCATCAAATGGATAACCAAGTCTATAGAGCTAAATACTATTTTTGTGAGTAATAGAATTATAAACAGAAGTGGAGAAAGTAAGAACAGAAGGATCGGGAGGCAAAGGGATGGTGAGAACATAAAGGCCTCCTTCTACTCTAACTGCACCAATCATTTTGGAGATATTGTCTTGTATGAAACAAACATTATATATAAAGGTTAATGTGCAAGAAATAGTAGTAGTAAGCTTAGTGATAGATATCAGATTGAAATTAAAATTAGGTAAGTAAAGAATATCAATTAAAAGAAAGGAGGAGGAGAAATGAATGGTCCCAGAATAAGAGGCAAAAAGGTGACTTACATCACGTAAGTTAATAGTGATGAGAGTAATATTTTTATAGGAAGTAAGATAAGAAAAAGAAGTTGAGATGTGATTCGTAGCACTAGTATCAAGGATCCATTTGTTGGAGTGTAGGTTATCATTTTGTATAGGAATGATACAAGAATTGATTTGTGCTCCGTTATTGTTAAAGGTCTAGTCCAGCGGTGGAAGAAGAGCTAATAAGGAATTATATTAATTAGCCATAAAGCCAATTTTGAGGTGTTCAAGTGTTGCAGTTGGTAAAGAAGGTTTTGCATTATTAGTGTGAATCATGTTGGCATTACGTTTGACATATTTTGGATTCTTAAACTTGAAACCCGAAGAAATACTGTGTTTTTTTGTAGTGAACATCAACAATGTGATTGTTTCTTCCATAATAAGAACATGATTTTTTGGGTTGGTTCTTCAAAGGAGTATTCTTCTTAGAGGTAGAGGCAATATTACTATGTTGAATAAGAGTGTGGGGTTGTCAACATGTTCAACAACAAATTGATGTTCTTGTTGGAAAATCAAGGCAAAAACACGATTAACATTGGGAAAATGATCCATAAGCATGATTTAAGAATGAACGCCAAAAAAATGATCAACAAGGCCATTCAAGAATTTGATAACATAATCGGAGTTGCAATCAGACTAGAGCTTGGATAAAAGGTCATAGGTGCAACAGGCATTGATGTTTCAAGATTTCCAACTCATTCCAAAGAATCTTTATTGCGATGTAATATTTTGTGATTGAAGAATCTTCTTGTTTCAATCTATATATATCTTCTTGTAACTTAGAGATCTTAAATAAATCAGCTTGAGAGTACCTTTCACGTAATTCTTGCTAAACATCCTCCATTTTGTCACACTAGAAAATAGATTTACAATTTTTGGACTCATAGACTTGAGCATCCAATTGAAAATTAGGGTGTTGCAGCGCTGCCAAAAAGGAAAAACATGATGATCCATGGCGGGAGCAGGTACAGTTCCATTCAAGAAGCCAACTTTGTTCTTGGTAAGAAGACTCATCCGTATAGGTTAGAGCCCAACTATGATTGTTGGTATCAGATGAAAGAGGAGAAACAAGGATTGCACATAAACTTTCATTAGGATGAATGTAAAAAAGGTTGAATAGATCTTGGGTGTCTTACATACAAAATGGGTAAAAGATGGCCATGAAAAAGACAAAGCTAAAAAAGCAATCACGGCAAGAAGAAAACAAATGATACCATGGCACAATATGAAGACTAAATCTACCTTTTTATGACTAAAGAATGATCCCTTATATATAGTAACAGAAAGTTTAACAAATTTAACCACTTTAACAGAAAATAAACTAATAGTTATATAATTATAAAAATTAAAAAATATAAAAAAAATAGAAAAAAATGTTATTAATAATTGTCCAAATTCATAAATTTATTTATTTTTGAGAGCCTTATATATTCATTAAATGATAGTTAGTCCAAGAAAAAAAAAATTACATCAAAGAAATGCACTAGTATTTAAAATATAAAGGGTCCAAACTTAATTTGCCTGAACCTCGAGTTCAATTAGTCGTGAGTTTAGGGTAATATAGTTAATCCATTATAATAACAATATGAAATACTCGTGATAAGTATTAATTATCTGTACTATTTTTTTTATAAGAAAAGATATATATTAATAATTAGAAATTATTTATACTAATAATTTTGTTAATTAATATGATAAACATACTATTAGTATAAATTTAAATAAAAGGATTCAACATCATTATTAAAGGGCTTTTTATATAAATATAAAAGGGAGATGGAGAGATATTATAGAAGATTTTTTAATTATTTTTAAATTTCATCATTTTTATTTTCTTTTCTACCTTCATTCTATTACTTTTTCATTCATAAGATATTTTTGAGAAAGATAAACTTCTTCCAAAATATTGAGTATATGACAATATGAGTTAAATTTTTTGGTTTATGGTTAGAAATTTTTTTAATTAACTTGTTTTATTGTTTTTTTAATAATATATAACTATTTTTTAGGAGTTATGATAAATTTTATGATATAATCTGATTGAATTCTACTTTTTATTATAAATAAATATTTTCTTTTTTACCAAAAATATTTATTATATTAATTTATCTTTTCAATTATTTAGAATTGATATTTAGCTAAGTAATAGGCAATCATATTATTCCTTGGTTAATAAACCTACAGAACGTAGGTTTAAATTTTAAGGGTTAGTCATAATTTTAAGTTTTCAACCAGTTAATTAATTGAAAAATTTATTAAATTTTTATCTTTTTCTTAATTTATTATTTTTTATAATTATTGAAAATATTATGTTGAGAAAATTATTATTATTATTATTATATCATTATTAAATAATAATAAAATTAAAATAAATAATTGACAATCGATCAAAGTATAATTGGTAGGGGATTATCGGGTGAAAATTCAATAAAATCATATGTAAAATAAAAATTTGGAGTTTCTCCACAACTGAATCTTTATTTGTGTATTTTTCGTTATTTTAAAAATCTTCTTTTTAGTGTTCTATTTTAGTTTCAATTTATAATCAAACTTCTTTCAAGTATCAATAATTGATATAGTACTTGCATAAAGATATACATGCTGGTTGGTAAATTTTACACAACATAATAATGTTAGATGTATACCACAGATTTTATTTTTGTTGGTGTAGATGTACACTACAGTTAAGAGGAATTGAAAGAACTAACCGCAAATAGAAGAGGCCCAACATAACAAAAACAAAAGCAAAACAAGGTACCTCGACCAAAAAAAACCTATCTTCCTAAAATCTCTCTGGCTGCCATTGATCATGCAACGCATCAGACGCCTCAGCAGTTTAAATACAACTGCACAAGCTCCAGTCCCATTGAAGCATCTAATGATTCTCAGTTAACAAACTATGGTTTCTTAGTTTTATTTTTGGGTCAATACAAACTACGGTCTTCACGTTTGACAAAATTGTCCCAGGAACCCATGGGCCCAACCTCCCAAGCTCAATCAAACGTCATTGCCATTTAGCTTAACCAGCTAGCTTGCTGTGACTGTCTGAAATCCTGAAAAAATGGGGTACAGTTTGGACACCACATACGTAACCCACATTGCTGGGACTAACATAGTGTTTATGACTCTATGTGTAAATACAATCGAGATTTAACCAATTTCATTGCACAGCTTGATCAAATTGTGCTCAAGTTGGGTCATCGGGTACACAAAAATTAATGTTAAAAAACATCAATAAAAAAATAACAGACAGGAAATTTTCTATTTTAAAACAGAAAAGTTTGGTTAAACAGCTAATAATTTGAAATCTATCAACCTGAAACCTGACTTAAACCAATTTAGTGTCTAAGCTCAACCCACTAAAGATTTTTTTTACTGAGAACAAAATAATCATTAATAACATTAAGCGAATAAACATAATTTGAAAGGAAGGGATGGATTCGGCTTGGGACATTCCCCAACCAAAATTTCAAGTCATGATGTTTGGCCTACCCAACCAGAACAGAGAACACGGAACACTATCTCTGGTTCTACTAACATGGCAAACATGACAGTTCAAAATGCGACCATAATCCAAAAGCTCCCCTACCATCTTCGAATAATTAATTCTATATCAGCCACAGAAGCCTTATTGTTCATACAATTAACCCCCAAAGTTGCATCAGATTCATTAATAACATTTGTTAACTTTTGTTCCTTTGCAAAAGAGATTCCTAGTCCTACATCCTATAAACGGTACCTCTTTTCTTGTTAAAATGAAAAAAATTCAATATGCTTTTATTTTTTGTAAAATATAATAAAAAAAATTTAGCTTCTGTATTTTTTTTATTCTTCTTTTTTCAAATTTTTATTATTACTCTTTACCATTAATTTATCGTTAAATATTTGCTGATTTGATTAATAAATTTTCACCTATTATACTAATTCATCGTATATAACTTATTCAGAAACGTATTTAAAAAGATATTTCTAAAAATGTTAATTTCGGAAACCTATTTTAAAAGTATTTATACTAAATATAAAAATTTAACATTCCCAATTTAAATGTTTTGAAAAAGTTATAAAAATTTCCTAACAAAATACCATCTTAGATTAATTGTGAAATGATGGATACTTACATGTTTGTCTTCTTTTGGCAGAGTATGTTGATGCAACTTCTGAGAAACTATGCAAGAGATATCATATGTACAAAGACAAAAGCCCCCTGATGAAATGAAATATTTCTCCTTTACTTATATGACGATGGTATACTGCAGGTTGTAAGTTGTATTTATGATCCATGGATGGGAAAATGATTGAACTATTGTGGCTCCAAATCTGCAAAATTTTGTGACACTGAGGATGTGTTTCTCTTCTTTTGCGTTTATTCTTTAACACTTTTAAGACTTAAACGGATAGACCTGAAATAAAAATAAATAAATGTTAAAGAACTAAACTGAAATAAAAGAAATAAGTTAAAGGATAAAAAACTGATTTATTCTAAAATTTAAATGGATTGAGTACTCTATTTTCTTACCAAAAGTTACATGATTTTTAAAAGGGATATATAATTTTTAAAAATTAATTTTTATCATTTATATATATTATTTATAATTAATTTTATTATTCTTATTTTTATATAAAAATAAATTTTTTACTACATATATTTCCTAGATAGTATTATTTAACATATATCAAATAATTATCAGAGCATTTGAGAAAAAATTACTCTGAGCAACCCTAATTAAAATGTTAGAATGCAAGGGTTTGAATACACTTGGTCTTAACTTTCTCTTTGAAGAGTATTTTTTTTTTCATGAGTACAGTATTTATAAATACGATTAATAAGATTTAAAAAATACCAAAATACTAATAAAATTAACTATATATATATATATATATTTTTTTTTTCAGGTAATAACTAATTTCTTTTGTTTACTCTTCAGTCCCATCACTCAGGCAAGCATTATAATTAGGGCTTGACAAAAAATTTGGGTCTGCTTGAAAATGTACAAACTGTTGCTCCAAAAATTAAAAACGGATCAGACGGGTAAACAACAGGTTAAACGAATTAAAAAATGTGGATAGCGGAGGCGATTTGTCCATATACTAACTAAAACCGTCCGCTTATATTCGGGTTTATACTAACTAGACCTATATATATATATATATATATATATATATATATATATATATATATATATATATATATATATATATATATATTTTGCTTGAAACAAATGTAACCGTAATCTTTATTTCCTTCATTTGCTCTTTATTCTTTGTGTCGTTTAAGGTTTTTTTTTTTTTTTGAGTTTTTTCTTTTGTAGATCTTTATTAGGATTTTGATTTTTCTTTGCTTTCGTTATTTTCTATTACGAGTTTTAATTTGTGAGTAGTGTTATCCATCCTTCTTCTAAAATTCAATGTTTTTATTTTTATTTTTTTATTGTTTTTGATAGAGTTTAATTCTATGTTTGATTTTTTTCTTCTTTTCTCCCATCACCACACACATTAATTTTATTTTATTTTTATGTTCGTGGTTGTTTTTATTGGGTGGATGACTTCCATAATCAGTTTAAGAAAAAAGAAAAGTTAAGATTCTTTTAATCATATATTATTTACTTTTTTCTTTTATTATTTTGTTAAATGCAATTTTTAACATTTTTTTTATATTTTTAACTCTCTTTTTTGCATAAAGCATGCATCATATTCATCAGTTAATGCATGCTTGTTAAGTTATTTATTTAAATGTATTTAATTTTTTAGTTATTAATATTTGATATTGAACAGTTAATTTTTTTTGTTAGAGTATAAGATTACTTACAAATTTTGTTCTTATTGAAGTATAAGACTACTTACAAAATTTGTTTTAATGGCTCTGTAACTTTCTTTATTTGGAAAAATGGAAGTTTTGACTTGCAAATTGGTCATTTTTCTGATTTTGTAATCTTTATGTAGTTACGTGTATATATTATATTAGTACAAAAATCTTAATGTAAAGAAGTTCCTTTCTTTTCTTAACTTGTATATTTATATTTCTCTTATTGTGATGATGAATATTGAATAGAATATTAGTTATATTTGTTCCTAGACTATGATGAGTTAATGAACAATGATAGATATTGATCTATTGAAATGATTTTTTTGAAATGAAAGGTGAATAAATATGTTTTAGCATTTTTTTCTTTAATTTATAAATCCAGACTCATGTTATTCCATCCTAAAAATATGTTGTCCACCACACTCGAAATCTAACTAACCCAATTTTAAAAATGAACAGAAACAACTTTAAAAAATTACCAATGACTATGCTTCTAGATTTACTACCTAAACTAGTTTGAAGTTGTCCAATAATCACCTTAATTATAACATTTGCTAAACCTTTTAGCAAAACAAGTTCAATTGTCTACTCTCTACGTATCAAAAGTTAAATCCAATAATAATATGAAGGAACAATATAGTAAATTTATTATAACATAAGCGTTTCAACATGTTTTTGTTGGTTAATAAAACTATCAATTATGTATTGATTTGATTCTAAAATATGTTTCATGGAAAGAAGAAAATAAATAAAATAATAATATAATTTTTATTTAAGTTAATTAAAATAAAAATAACTTTCAATTTTTTTTTTATTCTTCAACATGTTCTTGTTGATTAATAAGACTGTTAATTATATATTAATTTGATCCTAAAAATATGTTTTAAGGAAAGGATAAAATGAATAAAATAATAATATAATTTTTATTTAAGTTAATTAAAATAAAAATAACTTCCAAAATTTTTTATTTAAATATTTATTTATTTTCCTATTATTTACTAATAAGTTTACCAGATATTAATAATATTTTTTATTGGCACTTCAACATGATTTTAATATGAAATAATAATTTAGAGATGGATAATTATTTTTATATTTTTAATATTTTATTTTATTTATTAAATTTATATTATTTATCTCTTTTTTTTATTTAGTTATATTTTTTAAAGTGAATTGATTTCAATTGGATGCAGAAAAATATTTTTTCTTTAGAAATTAGAAACAACATATGAAAACTTGAGAGGCCATCATCTAATATCTTTAATCAGATCAAATGGGATTGGATCAACTAAGCACCATGTCCTTTAAGCTGGTAAAAATAAAGAAATCGAAAAAAAAAAATACAAAAATCAATTCATAAGTTTTCAACCTATTCTACACCGATGATCATGGTCCTGCTAAGAGCATTGTTAATTTTCTCGTGACCTCAATATATTAAATTGCTTTAACAAGGGTGCATTATATGGGTATATCTTTCGCAAAATTAATGAAAACATCCTCCAAAGTACTCTTGTTAAAGTTGATTTAAACATGTTTTTAACATCATTGCTATTGGATATCACTAATGGAGTGACAAAAACATCCTAATCACCTTCCAAGATTTAAACGAAAAGTCAAAATAATAATTATAGAACATTAATTTATTTTAAAAATATTCCATACTTTTCAAATTTTGTTTCAATTGCAACCTTACTTAATGGAATATGTTTTGCCACTTGGTCAAAATAAAATAGATATCAACGAAATCATAACAAAAACAAACAACTTAACTATGATTTTAAAATATTAATTATGACATTGTCTAAATTATCTTTCAGAAGTTTGAATATTAAATGAGCTAATTAGTTTTTGGTTTGTGACAATTTTTTATGTGTATTAAGAACATCTTTCAGCAAACAGTTAAATTACGAATAACTTGTTTAAATTGTAAAGGTGATTATGAAATAAGAGTTTGTGAAGATTAACTCAGAATTAGATAATTGATATGTTAAATTAGTTTTAATGATTATTTTGTATGTAGGATTTTATTTATTATCGCTTAACAAATATCAAAACATCAATTTAATATAAACTACTTTAAAGGAGATCAGATTTAAATTTAAAATTATAGATCCGCACGTAGAATTTGATCAAATATTTTTTTCCTTCAAAACCATTCTAATCTAAAAAACAATGTTTACTTATTTTCATTTAAATTTCTATAATATTTTTATAAAAACTATGAAAACAACATAGTTTTATTATTTTTTATGAATATTTAAAAATTTAAAATTAAAATAAACATAAAATAATATTATTATAATTATCAATAATAGCTAACATCACATGTTGGTAGATGATCCTTATTTGATGGTACTTTGGAAGAAATAATGAAAATTTTGAATATATATTAGTATAAATCATAAGAAAATAAGTAAAATTTCAATGTTCTTCAAAAATTATTAATAATACAATTTTTAGAGTTTTTGTTATAAATTTATTATTTTTTATGTTATTTACTTTGTTAAATCATGTTTACAAGAGTTTATGTTGATAATGCAAAAAAATCAGCATCAAATACAAAATCTTGAAAAAAAAATGATGTTTTCTCCTTGATTTCTTTCTCTTACGATTTTTAAAGTGCCAGATCGACAAATTTAAAAAATCAAAGTGCAAGATTTATTAAATTTCATGAAGTTTTGCATGATTTCTTTTTTTTTTCTTCTCTTGTTTTCTTCATTTCCAGTATGTGTAACTAGATTTTTAGTGAGGAAGAAAGAGATCCTAACCCCCAACCTTATTGTAAGGTGAATTTGTTGCGTTTAATTCTAGTTTATCTTTTTAAATTGATTGTTCCTCTCTATTCTTCATGTCTTTATGAATTGATCACTTGTAGTTGACTTTAGATTTTTATTCATAGTTAGAAAATTGGAGTAGAAGTTAAAATTTGGATGAACAACATAATTGAGGATACTATAGAGATATAGATCAACAATTATGAGATCTTGAGAATTCTAGAATCTAATGCTTACTCTAATTAGAAATTTATAAGGAATAAATGTTTCTAATTTGGGGAATAATTTGTTGAGTCAAAGAATTGAACTTCAACTATTTTAGTAAATTTGATCTTCAATTATACTTTTAAAATATGAAACAGAGTGACACTTTAGGTTGCTTAGGTAAAGGATAGGTTAACTCTACCCTAAAATTTTGATATATTGATTATTTTATACTTATGGTGTAAATTGAATGTTAATTTTTATGAATTGAATTCTATATTTTCTACAAAATAGTTACTTGATAATTGTTGTATGAAGTTTGTTTTGTTATCCTAGTTCAATCATGATTTTTACTTGTTAGATATAAAATTTATGGTTCATAGTTCATTTAGATTCATATAAATGTCAATTCTTCTATATTGTTAGGCCAAATAGTAGAAATATAAGAAAATCAATACTTGAACAAAATTATTGTAGAAACAATACTCTCTCATCATTTATTTTTAAAACAATATAGTACAATTGTCATCATTTATACCAATAAGTTTCTCAGCCAAATGAGTTTTAAGAGTGCTGAATGCTGTACAACACATGTTATTTGTTAAGAATGCATGAATATGTTAAATTTTATAAAATTATAAAATAATATATAAAATATACAAATAA